>JAVKLA010000081.1:33843786-33892936 GCA_034782735.1 Sagittarius serpentarius | reverse complement strand
GGCGGCGGGCGGCGGGGGGCGGCCGGCGGCGGGGGGCTGACCGCCTACCCCAGGCTGAAGCTGAAGATCATGATCCGGGACAAGCTCATCCGCGACGGCATCAACCTGAGTAAACCCCCCTACTCCAACAAGGTAGGAGCCGGCGGCTGCGCCCGGGGCGGCGGCGGGGCGGGGCGGGGTGGGGTGGGGGGGTCCCGGCTGTGGCGGGGCAGTGGTGGTGGTGGTGGTGGTTGGCTGGGCACCGCCCGGCGGGGTGGCATCCAGCTGGAGATGAGGGGAGAGGGGCCGGCAGGGCCTGGTCCTGAGCTACTGGTCTGCCGTGGGCTGGTGCTGAGTCTCTCCAGCTGCGCCAGCGGCCTTTTCGGAGGGAAACGTGGTCCGGACTTAGCACCAGCCAGGTGTGGAGAGGAGTGGGGCCAGCACGGCTCAGAGCCACCAACGCTTGTTGGCCTGATGCGGACGTGCAGGGTGGTGCAGCGTCGCGCCTGCCTTTTGGCCTCGCCTCTGTTTGTTTTCTCACGGAGCGGTTCCTTTAGCCCAGTCTGGTTTGGGGCGTGAAGGCAGAAAGTGACAGGACGGTCTTAATGGTTTGGGGGGTTGGTTTGTTTCTCGTTTCGGTGAAACTTTTCCGTTGTGTTGGAGAGCGATGGCTTCTCTCATCTCTGGTTAAAGGTCGTATTTTAGTGTCAGTGCCCGGTGGCGAAATGGCTTGTGAAGCAAGTGGAAATCTGGCTAGGGGAACAACTCCTTCTCTTGCCTGGGTTTATTTACTGGAGGATGGTAACAACTGGTGAATGTCAAAACGATTCATCAGCCGCTCCAGCACAGGCCGGTCTATCTCCAGGACGCACGGGTTGCTGAAAGGCCAGAAGAGTGCAGGTCTCAGAAGAGGACGTTCCAGTTTGATGAAACCCCAATATTTACCTAATTCTTATCGTTTGAAAAGGTTAAACCGTAAGATTAATGTGGCTTGGAAGACAGAAATTGTTTTGTCTGAAGTTTTCTGTAGGTTTCCTGCTGAAAGCATCATACGCAGAATAAATAAAATGAAAGAATTAAATGGATAATACCATAGAGGAGAAAATGATTTGTGAAAGAAAATAAGGTATTGTAATGCATGGTTCCTTCAGAGTTCGGAATGAAGCGCTTCAAAGTTGTTTCATGACCCAAGTTGCCTGTATTTTCCTTAATGATTTCAAGTCTGTTTTTTCAGAGAGACTGAGCAGTTGTAGTTGGCCTCCAACTTGTGGGTACTTTTTACCTCTGACAAGCTTCCGAAGGTAGGGAAGCAAGGCGATGGGGAAGTCTGCAGGTCTGGGTTTGCAGAAATGTGAGGAACTGAAATTGAATTATCTGCTGTAAGGGGCCTGGGCGTGCGGATCATGAGTAAAATTTAACTTGGATAACTATGTGGAGGTGCAGATAATAAGGCTGATGACAGGACAGTAAGTTTCAGGACGCCAGCTTTTTAGCGGCTTGGCGATAGAGGGCCTCTCGTCGCCTCTCAAGCACGGCACCGTTGACTGGTTTGAGATATTTATTTGTTCTCTTTTCCTCAAACATCTGCCTGATGACATTGTCAGAGACAGTGTATCAAATCTGACAGGACAGCAGCCAAATCTAACAAAACGACCATGAACATCTAGTCTAAGTACAGCATCGCCCAAAAGTTGCTGTATCATTTCAGAGAGGTTTGGGTTTTTCCGCCCCACACCCCGCCCCGAAGCGATACACGGTTGGACTGACACCCTTCTGAAATTACCATTAGACGTCTTACATAAAAGAGCTTCTGTCTTACCGGTGTAGCTGCAGCACGTTACCCACCTCCGTAGCTACGTTTCACTTCTTCCTTTTGACTGTGTGTATGTTCATACTGACCAATTCCGTCTTACCAAGCGGATCCCCTACCTTCCCTCTTCTATACCTCCTCCACGGGAACTGTAAAATTTCTAAGATGCCAGCATATGACATCAAGGAAATTCAGATCTTTGGCGTTGATTTCTTCTTTAGCTCGCCTTATTTTAATTTGATGGGTCTGATAATAGTGTGGATTAACTGTCAGGGCAAGCTCATCGTACGCAGAAAGCGTCACTCAGCTTTAATTGGTTTAAATCTAAAGGCAATATTTTGAAATGGAAAGAGGAACCAAGCTTACTTACCTAGTTTTATTTCAGCCTGTGGTGTCAATGTATTTATTTTGGATGATAAATGCATATAACATCATTTTTTTACAGTAATAGAAAAACTTTCTCCATCTCCTCAGTGTGAATCACTTCACATTGTAGCATGTTGTAAGAAACCATAAAGCTGGCAAGACTTGAGTGTGTGTTGCTCAACATGTGTTGTTGTGAATGCCACCCACTGTAGCAATCCGTCTCCAAAACGGCTTAAAGGGAATGGCAAAAGATCACGTCACTGTACATTTTTCATTGGATGTTGTTTAGAGGAAGAAAAATGAAATAGTGTATTCTTTCCTTTGGGAAAGAGCCGTATTATAACAGTGTCTCTTTTTTAAAAAAAAGCCATAAATTAAAAATAAATTAGAAAATTGTGGATATAATTTAAGCAACCTGTATTATACTTTTTATATAGAATATGCAGAGTACAGACATCTGCTTGTCAAAAGAAACCGGCCGTATTCTCTGCTGTGCACAGGATTAAAGAATCAGCTCGAGATTTGTGTCAAGTTTTTGGTATACATTTATCACACATCCATCTGCAGATGGTCCTGTGGATATTCTGGAGCAGGGCACTAGACACTGGCCTATTTGACACCTACTTGCATTTCTGGTGCTGCCGAGCTGCTAGCTAGCCTTCTGCTTCCCTCCCTGGCTTACAGGGAGAATGCCATCATCTTTTCCTCTTGATACCTGCGAATGGAAAGTAGTATCTATGCTTGGAGGAGCACACTTGTGTGTGTGCGTATGTATGTATACATATATGCATGTGCATTTGGCTTGTTTCCTGAAGAATACTTCAGGTGTTCAGTTACGTAGCTCTCGGACAATTTTGGAGTTTTATTGGAAAACGTCCCTGAGAACTGGAAGTGCTGCTCCTCTGTCTTGTTTGTAGCCGTTTGCTAGCTGCCTGAGCTGTTAGACCTGTCAAAAGATCAAAAATGAGTATTGGATGTGGCTGTGGAGATGTTAAAAGCAACCTTTTGCGGTCCTTCCAGTGCTGTTGCTGTATTTTCAGATGAAGGGTGTAACAACAGAGTAGGAAGGATAGAAATGTATTGCCATGGTAAATTTTAGTTTAACTTAGTTTGATTACAGTCAGCAGAAATGACTAACAACTACTTAGCAGAGCTTAATGTAAATCTCTCAAAGAGGTGCAAACTTTGGATTGAAGCCAATGTGTGTGGGCGCCTTCAGACATGGAGAACTATTACAAGCCATCTTGATTATTTCCATGGAGAATTACAGCACGGCCTCACCTCCTCAAATTGCATCCTACATGTTTTTCAGGTATAAACCGAGGAATATAACTGTAACTGAGGAGAACTCCACCGAAGTCAGGTTTTGTTCCATGTTGGTAATGCTCCTTAATACTCAAAGCCGCCTGTTTTAGTTTCATGCCTGCTGTTGCTGGCTGATAGCCCTAGAAGTCTCATACACCGAAGAAACTTCTTGTGGAGGTGATGGGCTTGAATGCCCTTCAAACAAGAACCCGTGGTACCTCTCTGAGTCAAGTGAAACTTCCGTGTCACCTCAAAACATCTAGCTGCTTCAAAAATTTATCCTTGACAGTTGTAATTCTGTCCTTAATTAGGCACTTAGTTATGCCCAGTGTAGGAATAGTATTAATGGTCTTTCGCCACGTGGAAGTTTTGGAGGATGACCTGATGGCAGATGGAAACCAAAGTGAGCAGCCCCCCCCCCGGGTTCCGGTGAAGGTGAAGGAAGGAAAGCGCAGCAGTGGCCTGAGCGAGCCGGATCAGAGGAAGCAGAGCCTTGACCTCCGTACGGAGACGCTTCTTGCCTTGGTGGGCTTGTTGCAAAACGGATTACGTCCGTGCTGGGACTGAGCAGGAGTAATGTCACTAAATGTCACTGTGGTAGGGAAAGCAGAGGCGCACCGATTCTGGCAATCCAAAGACAAGAAGGGTACCTCGTTGTGGAACATGCCAAGAGAAATTAACTGTCCTCTTTATCTCGAATATAGATTAAGTGACATTTAATAGTTTACTGGAATTTCATTACTATTTCTAATCGAAATAAATGGCCTGACTTGTTTCTTGAGGAACTTTATTCAATTTTTCATCTGCAGAGAACTGCAACTACATTAAAAATCACTAAGAACATAGATGCATTAAAAGCTCCCACGCCAATTAAGATGATTTGCTTAGCCTCAGTGAAGCTGTACTCATGTAGATTTCAGTATTTGCTAGAGAGAATGAAACTGTAGTGTGACATAAGTACGTGTACGTGACCTCGTTGTCGCTCACTGTGCTGTTCATGATTATCAGCATGCTTGGAACACAAACACTAAAAATTCAGCTGCATTTGAGGTCATAATCTCAAGAGTTCAAGCAGATGTAGAAAAGTAAGAAGTCAGATCCAAGTATCTGCTTAAACACCCAGCCACATTTTTTTAAGTTCTGTGCTGATGATACAGCACAGATTTGTGGTTCTGATTAAATCTTTGTTTAATCCTTGCCACTGCAAAATGAGGAATATTTCACATAAATTAAATGTTAAGAGGTAAAGATGCCAGTAATACTGTTTTGAAATACCCTGGTTCAAGCTGAGTCTGGGGCTGGGTAATGTAGTCAGCGCTTTAGATATCTACAGAAGTGAATTCAGTGAATTAAACATATTGTGCTTTGAAGAAATGGCAACACTCACCCGTGCTAGAATTAAACATGAACCTTCTTCTAAAGACCTGGCTGCTTTGGAAGAACTGCATCAACTCTGATTAGCAGAGCGTTCTCAAATATGCCTTGGGGAAAGCTGCCTATTGACAAAAGTACTAGTGCATTAAGTAGTAACAATATTTTCATGGCAATAAATTAGCAAAGCTACAGGCAATGTTCAGGAAGTGAAAAGGTATTTTATATAAGAAACCACTGAATTTGCCTTTGATTTCATAACTCTGTTTTCTTTTAAAGAAAATATAGCACCTCATATATTGGGCAGTTGTTCCAAAGTCCCGGTTTATTAAACTCGCAGAAAACAAACTGGTAAAGATCTTCTTCCAATCAGACCATTAAGGCAAAATGTTGCAGAATATGAATAATACAGTACTGTGCCGTATTTGCATTTGAATCGTTCCTGAATATTTTAAAGTGTATTCAGTCTTCTCTGGAAATGTTGAATGTAAATCTTCCCTGGGTTTCATTATCTCTCGGTTTTGAGGGGAGGAAGATCCCATTAGGGTATATTAAAGGTGGAGTCCTGAGAGAGGATGGTATCCACTCCGCAGCCTTCTCGCCCCCGTTCTACGATCGTGTTCAGTGTATTATTTTCTCCGTCCTGGTCACGGTGGGGGCTGGCAGAGGAGGAGGGGAAGCGTGTGGCTCCCAGCTCCGAGGACCTGTGCGGGCCCGAGCAGCCTGCCGCTGCCCTCTCCGGGGGATCCTTCCTTCGCCCTCCACGCGGCTCTAAGTTTGAAAGAAAAGCTAAGCTTACAGGTCCCTGGCAAAAGAGGAATGCCTGGCCTCCTGTAGTTCCCTGAAGGAAGGACGCGATTCAGTCAGACCTCTGTGGTGCAAAGCCGAACTGAACGTTCTCACGTGAAGGGGGGTGGGGTGTCCATACCGCACCTCCGCAGGGACACCGCCGGCGGCGGGGCTGAAGGCTGACTGCCGGTTTCGCTCCCGCACACCGATAAAGCTGTCTTGTTTTAAGTAAGTTTGGGGATCGCAAGTCTTTCTGAGGAGAAAACACATTTTAAGGAAAATATTTCTGTTGATAGCCCCACCCCCAGAGCTTCTGTCTCTGCTGTATGTAGGATGATGGAGCCCATGCACACAACCACGTGCGAGGAGCCACTGGCAAAGAATCTATAGGTAATTTCTCACCAACGAAGTAATCTTGTGAGCCATGTTTCTAGTTTTGTTTATGACCAATATCACTCTCTCACATATACCATAATACATAGGGCAGCTGTGTCCCTGATTTCAGATGTGAAATTGAAGAATTTGCCTAAAGTCATGAGAAAGTTTAGGCGGATGAAGCATTGGGGCCCAGTACTGCAGCGTCTTTGTCCCTTGCCTTACGATCAAGAATAAATTTCCTTACGTGTAAGTAAGAGAAAAGCGATCAAGGAATAACCAGTAACTTGGCTGTATGGCAATTGGTTATGCCTGTTAATTTTGCCTGTTAGTTATACCCTGTGTGCACACACCATGAGGGAGAGTCCCTATCCACTAAGGTATATAGAGCCATATGTATAATCTGAATCATACTAACAGCTATTACAGAATTTTTGAAAAGCGCAGCAGAGGGGTTTGAAGTGACAGGAATATTGTTATTGCAGATTAGGAATGAATTTATTGTGTCACTTACAGGAGCTCACTTACTGGCTTGAGACTCTTCCAAAGCAAGAGAGGACGGAATGAGTTAAGACTGGATTGGTAGGTTCAACTTTTAAATTTCTTGCTTTGTCAGTTTGAATGAGCCCCTTTGCTTGGTGTTTGACAAAGCTATCTGGTTCAATCTCTTTGTCTAGGCTCATATATCTCATATTGATGCGCTTATCTTGACAAATGCGGTGACTTGTACGCGCTGCAGGAATCGTCATTTATTAAAAGAGCACGGCGGGGCTATGTTTAGCACTGCTGCGTTATTTTGGGACTGGCTGTGCAGCAGGAAGGGGAGGATCGGGTGAACCTTCCCTGGCAGTCTGCGAGCCGAGCTGGCCCAGAACCATCTCCAGCCATTCATCCAGCCTCTCCGGTTTGTTACTTGCAGACAGTAAAAAACTTTTCTTACGACTTTGCAAAACGAAAGAGAAGTGGTGCGTCACATGAAACACAAGTAGAAGGGCCTTCAAGTAGTATCTCGTCCTGGCTCTCACAAACTCAGCAGGATGTGAGTGACAGTGATGCATGCCTCTCGCGGGAGCCTTGCTCCTCCAGTTGGTCTCATTCCCAGTGAAGTCAGAGGGGGTTTTGCCAGTGATTTCATTTGATGCTGGGTTTGGCGTGAACTGTTTGAATTTAAATCGGCTAATGAGCACACCCTTACCGACTGTAATTGTGGTGGTGGGTGAGAACAGGATGAGATGAGATGGGAATGATAAATACAGTAGGAGCACGCAAAGAAGAAGAAATCGGAACTTTTCAGAGCTTTAAATATCACCACGAGCAGCTTGAAGAGCAGCAAGGCAGAACATAGGTTTGTGCTAGAATAAATGCTTGGTAAATATTCTCTGAAATCTCCACTAATGTATATTGGCCGGAATCAAGTGCACAGTTGTTTACAGCTGTCCTCTCAGTAACTTAAAATCAGGGAGAAATGGCAATAAAACATAGCAAATAAAACTTACAACTGGGTACAAATGTATGTCTTCCACAAGTTCTTTTTTTCCCAAGAAGAAATGCATTGGTTTTGAGGATCCACACCCTGAAGCAGGGATGTGGCGTTATCACTGCATGTGATGTCAGTTGGAACTTTAGGGGGAAATTAAGTCCGGTTCTGATGTCTGTGCCTCAAAAACCACACGGTAAATTTGGTGTGGTTAAAAAAAGAAAGAGTTAAAAAGCTGGGAAAAAACTTGCCTTCCAGTCAGGGACTAAGAAAAGCTTGTCCTGTTTTTTTCCCAGAGTTAGTTAAGTGGCCACTTGGCCATGCTCTCACATGCACGGAAGGAAATATTTTTATTAGCAGCAAAAGGCATTGAGAACTTCAGTGGCTGAGAGCTGGAGCTAGGCTATTCATGCTGTGAGGAAGGCCAAAAGCCAGTATAAACCAAAAACTTAGTAAGTCAGTATTCCACAGAGGAAAAAAAAACAACCTCAAAAGCCAAAACTAGGAGTGGGCGCCAGTTCTGCATCCGTGCCCTTGGTTTGTGGATAGAGATGTTTGCTGGGAGTGACTCTCCTGCACTAGCAAGCGCCTTTCCCTTGGGCTCCGCATCTCCCAGCCCTGCTGTCCCAGAGCCCGTTCCCTGACCTCTCCTAAATCATCTCCCCTAAGTCTGCCTCAAGGCACGCGATCTTCTTCCCTAAGAGCAATCTCTTTCCCACCCAAGAATGTACGTCTTTTGCCTTAGGTCTCCCTAATCGTTTTCTCCCCAATCTATATTCACTCAGCAAAGCTGAGGAGCGTTAACCACGATCTGTTTGGGTGGAAAGACAGAATTGATGCAGCGATACCTGTTTGTACAGCTTGAGACAATGCCCTGTCTTTCTCGCTTGATCCCATCCCATCCCATCCCAACCCAACCCAACCCATCCCATCCCATCCCATCCCAAGCTCCGCATGAGTTTCATTCCACCTCTCCCTCCTGCTGCCCCAGAGTCTCAGGCTGTAATTCAGATCCTTCTGTCTCCTCCCCACGCTCTGATGAGAAGAGAAGCTTTCTGTCCCACTCGGGAGAGTGGGGCCCTCCCTTCTCTCTCCTTTGCGCTCAGTGCCCCCAGCTGCCTTCCCATTGATCAACACAGGTGGCTGAGCCCAAGTTTTTCTCATAAAACTAAAGCTCTAGACTTTGATCTTAAAAATTTCAGTCTTAAAACTGCCACAAGCTGCAGTTATCCAAAGTCCCTCCAGCCCCAGTTCTGTGGCAGAAAGAAGGGATCGATCTAGGAAAAGGAGGGTGTATTATAGCTTTCGAACATATGTGTGGGACTGACTTGGCCTTTTTGAAGCAAGACTGAATATATTGTTAAAAAAAAAAGTTTTAACCTCACCAAAAGTTATGAGTTCAATGCAAAAATGTTGAAAGATTTTTTTTGGCATACTTTTTTTAGTGCTGATCATGTGATCATGATAATTGCTTCTAATGGCAGCGTCTCTGAGTTCTTGTCCGATTGTTTAGTGGCTGCCAAAATGTTTTTCTTCAAATTTTGTTTAAACCCGTTCTACTGATAACTGCTAGTGTTGTACTGCATTGAGAATTTTTATACGAATGCATCTCTGATTTTTTGTATTCCTCGTAGTTAAGGTTTCCACCTGAATACCCAGCTATTAGTTTAGCAGAGGTTTTTCCATAGCTAGGGAATGAATAAAGAATAAAGAATCATCAGGAATTGAATTTGCCCTTGAGAAGGTCTGTCACAGATCTTCATGTGCTAGTTCCTAAGCTAAAATTTTCGACCTAAAGGTAAGAAGGAGTGACTGTTTCAGCCTCGGAGTCTACGCTCTCTCTCGTCTCAGACCAAACATCACAAGAAAATCTCATTCTAAAACACTAACCTGAAGAAACTCAAGGGTTAATAAAGAGAACTGTGGAAATTACTAACCAAGAAGGTTTGCTCATTTTAAGGCGTTAACATTCAAAAAAGGAGAAAACCAAAAAATAAGGAAATGTGACTGAGACTATACCAAGAGATCGGGAAAGAGAGTCATTTTGATTTCACCTGCTTTGTTATTTTCACGTGAAGAAAATTTGTTGGACTTCCCTACGATAACTTCTACATAAGATTTTGCCAAGAGAGTATTTCAGAGAGAGGATTTTCGCATACACTTGGCATTTACACAGTGGCAGAAATAATGCTCTGTAGCTTGTGGAGCAGTATGGAGCAAGAGGGAGTTTGACAAGAATACCACTAGCTGGTTTCTGTCCAGCTCTAAAAATTACATGCAGTAAGGACATACTTCGTGCAGGCAGTGACTAGAAGCAATAAAATGTGTGTGTGTGTCATTGCCGATAATGTCAAAACCAAACAAAAACCCCAGTCACTCATTTCGTGTCCCTTTAAGAAGTGACATTAGTATCCCTAGCAAAGGTTATGGCAAAATCCTCCTAAAAAGTTGACTTTGTTGCCCAGATTTGCGGTCTAAAACCTCAGTGTTTGAAGGAATGTCGAAAAATTCTCCTTTCAGTAGTACTTTGGGTCCTGATGCAATAATTCCCCGGGAAAATGATTTTATTCTTTTTGACAGAAAGGCACGCACCTGCTGCAAAGTGAAAGGAAGGGAACTAACTTAATTGCTATCAGGTAGCAATGGAAATCAGCTGAGCCAGGCTTGCTCCTGGGTTCTCCCAGGCTAGTGGCCTCAGCCCTCGTTTACTGCTATAAGTATGAGTAGCAGCACGTAGGACTGAACCAGTTTGGGGTATCTGGTTTAGGTAATCTGCGATACCACTTCTCATAGGTAAGTTTTACGTATATCAATGAAAGCAGAGATTGTAGTTGTTAGAGCTGGTCTGAATCTCTTGTTGAAGCTGGCTTGTATTGATACTGTAGAGTGTATGTGATAGTGTGCTGTGTGCTTTATAAAAAATCACATCGCTTACAAAATTGAGTGGTTTTCGTATGAGCCTACAGTAGTGGGTATTAATTCACCTACATAGAAAGTGGTAAAGGATTGAGGTGTTTCCCTAAGGAATTATTTCATCTTAGACCTGGAAACTTACTTAGAGTTTATATTCTAAACTTATGTATAGTAAAAAGAACTGCTTATGCAACCACTGGATTCATTAAATCGATTCCCATAGTGTCTAACAGGAAATAAGCTGTTGCAGCGTGTGTGTGCGTGTGTGAGACGGTTTGGTTCTGGAAGGAGGGCAGATTTGTCCAGGAGAACCAATTGCTTTATGGAACTGGTTTTATAGATCTTTCAGTGGCTGTACTAGTTAATAGTATTGATCTAGATTTGGAAAATAAGGCAGAAATTCCTTTGTGCTGAGCACACTTCTTCCTATAGGGATAAGGAAATGAGCATCATCTTCTTAATAAGAACACTTACAATGAATATGAATTAAATTCAAGGCAAAGGTAATGAAGGAATTTCAAGAGCTTATTTTCCTTTTCTTCTTCTTCTTGCCTCCCTTGACATATTTACTGTGGAAAAATGTCCTTCTCTAATACGAATTTCCTATATAACTGGACAAAGCCAATTTCATCCTTTTACTTGGCACGTTCTGACTTCATAATCTTCCTTTTTTTTGTTGTTTTCCCTGATAGTTTGTGCACTATGAAGATAAACTGAAAACTATCAAGTACATGAAGTGTATAATTGTCTAATTTTAATTTTTCAGGATGTGCTGTTTTTAACTGAAGTGGTAGTATTGTTTTTTCCTTCAAATTAAACGTGGTATTTAAATTCCATTACGAACTTTTAGAGGTGGTGTCTTAAGAATGACTTTTAGAATAATTCAGGTGTTTTCACTAACACCTTGCTTCTTCAGACAGTCCCTCCCAGAACTTATCTTGGCTCTTTAGTAGTACAAGCTTGCTTTTTTTTTTTTTTGTTAAATTTTATTTTCTGCCCTCCTTGCTGTTTGCTGATCTATTGTTTTGTCAGCAGGAGCCAAAGAAGTAAAAGATTAAAAAAATTCCATTCTAAATGGCATTGCTTTTGACCAATCCTTCTTTATTTTAGTGCTGGTTTGTCTTGCAAAGTGTTGCGTTTACAAAAAAAAAAAAACCACCAAACTTTTCTGTGGACTCTTTCAGATAGTTATCTGAATAGTAATTATCTTAGTGACTGTGTATATCACATAGACGAGGCATAATAAGCTAACAGAGCAATATTTACGGTTTCTATATTACATGGTTTTAGGAGCATGTGTGAATATTTAGGTTTTCATTTTAGGGATTTTGTGATGCTTTCTAAATGGACTGCAGCACTGAATTTTTGTCTTTGTGTACTTTCCTGCGGTCTGTTTGCTAGCCGCTTGAAAAAGAGACGTGCAGAATATGTGACTGAAACACGTACCTTGGTAGGTAAACAGCCCTTTGATATAAGAGGAAACTTCTGCAGTTTAAGCAGCCAATGTTATCAGTTGCCTTTTCTATAGTAGGATTTTCAAAAGTAAAAGCATGTTTGCAATGGTTCTGTCACGTATGTAGGCTCTGACCCTCTTACCCCCCGTCGTGAAAGTCGGTGGAAATCTTGCTATTGATTTTTGTTGGGAACAGACTGCGGTTTTTGCTGAGGACCAACATTTCTGCTTTCAAAGTACTAACTCAAAAAATGTAACCGTTGTGGTTTCTGGTTGAAACCTTGCTTTGATCTAAATAGCTTTTAAAACCTATTTTTATTAGCTTCCATTGTCATGAACTGGTAAAAGTCCTTTCTCTTTGGAATGAGCTCCTGAGATTGTGGGTGCCTCCCCCCTCCCTGTCCCCCCCCTCCCCCCCCCCGTTAAAGTTGCCATTCAAATACCATTAAATTGATCTGTACCTCTTTTCTCTCTTAGTTTTTTTCGTCTCATCCCCCCCCCCCTTTTCTTTTTCCAGTTTGGAGACTTGTGAACCAAGCCCTAGCCTGTCAAACAGCGTGGTGAAATTCTGGATGGGTTTCAATTTTTCAGCTAGAAGTAAGGGGACAGAAAATGTAATGGGTAAGAATGAGATGCTTTTTGGTACCCGAAAAATATTTAGAAGGCAAGAAATGGAAAAAACTTATAACTGTGTAATTGTGCTACAATTATTTTCTGAGGCTGCGTAGCCCTTTCAAAAGGACTTTTAGCCTATTTAAGAAGAGTAATCCTATATGTTAGTTATTGGTGCCTTACTGGGTTTAAATGGCCTGGGAGGAGCTAAACTTGGAAAGGAGGTGTGATCTGTAGTAAAGAAATCTCAAGAGCAGCCGGGGTGAGAAAGAAGTTTTTAGACTGCGAGTTTATATCACGTTGTTTGGGAACTATATGCCCCAAGGAGGAGATCACTTTGACTTTGGTGAAATGGCAGGATTTGTTTGGAGATGGGTAGATTCATTCACTTACGTATTCGGTCAATCCTAAAGGTGGAAATTTGGCAGATGTAACTAATTTCTTGTCCTTTTTTTTTTTTTTTTTTTAACTTAAAGTGATGTGTTCAGAGGAGTTGCTGGCTGTCCTCCCATATGCTCCCTCGCTTTTTCTTTAGAATCTCTGGTTTCTGCTCCCTTTCCTGATAAACACACACGTTTTCAGACCTGTTAGCCCATTGCTTGTGCCAATGTAGACCCTTTTGTCAGCCTGGGAAAAAAACAAAAGCCTGAAAGGGTATGTGAATAACACTCTAAGGGTGTTTTCTTTCTATATTCCCAGAACTGCATGTAAAGAACACTTAAACCTTGGGTTTCCAAATACTGTCAGTGTCTTTTAAATACAAGGAAAAGTTGGAAGACAAAAGCGGCTTTTTTTTTTTTTCATAGGTTCATGTTTAAATCACAGCTCTGGATGTTGTTTAGACAGCTTGCAGCTGAAGAATATGTTTAGAAAAAGACTTCTGCAGTTTTATGCGAGCTTCTTTTCCACTGTACAAATAAGTAGTAGCGCTCGATGGAACTCAAGCAACTGCATACCTCTGAAGAGCAGAAAAAGCAGCGAAATTGGTGCAGCGGTTCTCCGCGTGTTCCCTTCCAATACATCTTAAGGCTTCACTAAAAGAATATTGCCAAAGTTGTAAAAATAATGCTGTGTATGTGACTTCAGATCCATACTGGGAGTTAAATGTCCTTCAGCTGTTTGGCGAATTAGTAGTACCAACCCTTAGTAATTTTTGTGATTGAAGTACTTGCCCAGTGCCTCTGAATAGAGGTGACGTGGTGGCAAGTGTTTTCCTCAACGGCGAGCTGGATTTTGAAAGTACTGATTGACAAGCAGTTGTCGAACTTTACTGAGGTTGCATTACTGGCGATCTTAATCTTGGGTATTTACCTTTTTACAATGCTAAGCTGTCTCTGCTGTTAGAATTTGTTTCCTAGTAACTTCCGTAACTCTTTCATGCAGCAATTTTAGCTTGTTATTTCTTTCTACGTCAGGCAGGGGCATGGAGAATAGAGGTTTCTTCTTTTCCTTTGGTGGCCAGCTTTCACTACCTGAGGGTACTACTAAGTCTGACCTAAATGTTTCTGCTAAAATAAAGAAGATTGTTCATTAATCATCCCTCCTCTACGTTATACCTTCTAGACCAATTCTCATTTTTTGAAGTTGGTCCCTTCTGTATTCTCTTCCTCGCTGGTCTGAAGGGGTCTGGGTGCGGTATCCCAGCGGGGACCTTGCTGGTGTTGGGCAGAACGTAAGTTACTCTGTCTTTGCAGTTGATAATTTGGTTCGTTTACGCCCATATGGGGCTGTTAGCCTTTTTTAATGTTACAATATTGCTGACTCATGCCTTGGATCCACAGGAGGCCCCAAGACCTTTCAGCAGCAGAGCAAGCCATTTGTTTCCCATTATTGGTGTATGTAGTGATTCATAGTCAGGTGTGCTCTTGTCCCTGATGAATAACATCCCTGTATTTACCAGGCTCTCCCTCCTGTTTAAGGCCATTTTGAAGTTTAAGCCTGGCTGCCTGTGCACTAGTGCTCCAACCAGTTGAATGTGGCCTCCTGGTACAAAAAAAAAAAAGTTCTGTTTCGCTACCCAAATCAACACTAAAAGTAATGATTATTGCTGTACTGAGGACAGCCCCCTGCAAAACTTTTCTTGATACCTCTTCAAATTTTGGCACAGATAGTTTGTAAGTATGGATTTCCTCATATTTTGTACTCGTTTGTTATTTTCAGTTAGGCTGTGCTTCCCGAGTATGCTAATACAAATGTCTTTGAAACAGTATCAAAACATGTAATAATGTCAAGATTTTTGGCATCTACTTATTTCCTATTTTCCTGGAGGTTTGTTGTCTGGTATACAAAGAGATTAGGCTGATGTGACACAATTAGTTCTTGACGAACCTATGTTGACCGTTAAACATCTTGTCACCTCTTGATTCATGAAACAAAAGCATTTTTATGTGGGAATATCAATAAGTTTTTTCCTATACAGCGTAATAATCTTGTTCCAGCAAATACAGGTTTGTTTCATCCTTCTGTTATCTTCCCTTACCCAAAAAGTAACCGCCTTTGGTCCCTTACACCACCAGTTTTGGAGAGGGTAGCGTGCTTTCATGGTACGCAGCAGACCATCTCCTTGGGCGCGGTCCAGTTTCCCCCCTGCGTTAGCGGCCTAGTTGTGATCATAAACCTAACCTAGCAGGCGAACTCCTTTGGAGAGCTGTTTGTCCCTATGTAGACAACGTCTGTCGGGCCTAGACACCTACGTGTCCTCTGCGTTTCAGCTCCCGCTAGTTTTCTAGTGGGTCGAGGGAACTAAGGATAGCTCTGTGCTGTGCTTCAGCGCTTTGTGCCTGAGGAGAGTTTGCCCGTAGGCACTCCGGGAACGTGCATGTACCAAAGAGGGGTCTGCAAAGGAAGGCCTTGAGACACTTGTGTAAATCATCTCCTGGGGAGCGCTGCGTGCGTTTTGGCCACTGCCAAGAGTCTGGCCTGATGCGCATTGAATGCTGTGTGGCATCCATTCTGTCGCTCAGGATGTAGCTGACGAAAACAATGTGCCTGGGTCGCACATGAATCGTGGTTTAATTTCTCAGCCCTCAGACATATCTTTATTCTGTGTTAGTCTGACTCAAAACTATAAACTGTAGGAAACACTTCTCCTACTGGGCACGTCACGTAAAAAGTGTCTGTTCTGTGTGTGCCTGCGGACATGCTGACCTGATTCGGGGTCACTAGGGGTGTAGGACTAATGTGGCTTTTAATTGCAGGCCTTTGGGATTTACTATACACTTGCAAGGATGTTTCCCTCTCTTTCTCTGGATAAACTGGTGGATCAGTTCTTCCCAAAGAGTCTCTGCTATTCTACATTTTTCCTCTTGCATCGAGACCTCAAAAAGTTTCGTAGACTTTTCGTAGGTCTGGCAAGGGGCAGATAGGTATCCTGCAGTTTGTGGTTTGGGGTTTTTTTGTTTAGAGAGGGTAGACTAAAAACCAAACCAGAAACCAGTTGATTAGTTTGCTCTGGGTCGCATAACATGCCAGGGACAAAAGCCCCGGGGGCAGCCTGCTGTACAAGTGTGAGCAGTTGAATGACTGACACAGGAACAGACTCACAGGGCATAGCACAGCTTTCCGTCATCCTGTGTGGAGAAAAGGTGCCTTCTCCTTTCTCTCCCCGTTGTGCATCTTGCTGCTGTTTTGCAAGGAATTAACCATTCATGCTTCTAATCCCTAGGATCTTCATCCCTTTTTAAACTCACCTAACCTCTCCCTTACGTGGCAGAGTCACAGAGGGATCGTTGTAAATACCTTCTTCTGTCAACAGTGGTCCAGTAATGAAATCTCTGATACTATTATTGCTGAAGAAGGGCTCTTTCTCTACTAATTGCACGGCGTGATGGCTGTACGTTGTGAGGCTCTGCCTGCTGTGATGTTGCAAAAGGCAGAAGGAAGAGCAGTTGACTATCATACCTTAAGCATTTGCCCTAAGGAGAAGAAATCTTTTCCTGACTCGAAAACAAGCGCTCAGCCGTATGTACGCACAGCATCCTGAAATACAGCGCAGGAGCGTAACCATGGGGAGGGATGCGCTGCCGAAAGGAACCAAGTTTGTGGAAAAGCCCTGGGGGGTTTAAATGCACAGGCAAGAGAAAACCAGAGCCAAGTGACTCTCGTGTTTCCTTAAGCCTTAGCAATGGAAGGGTAAATGAGGAAAAGCAGCATCTGCATCCCCATGTCTGCTGCTCTCTAGTGCTGTTTATCTTACTCCCTACTTGGATAATCAGCAGATCTTCTGGTTAATGCAGTGGGAACCCATTTAGTGTCTTTAAGTGTTGTCGGCATTATCATTCTAATGGACTGAATATGTTTTGATTCACAAATGCTGATCTTAAGGCGAAGGGGGCAAGCTGCAGCATACTGGAGATTATACTGAATTACTGAACCCCACATTTGTCTACGTATACTTACGTGAAGTTCGGCGTTTTCAACAGTTTTTTTAAATAGCTGAAAACTTTCTTAAATAATGCTGATGTTACCTACCTTCAGCACACTGCTCCTGAAAACAAACAGTTCGATGTATTGCTTTTAGGGGAAATATTTTGCATGGTTGCTCCTAGCCTGGAGCTTTGGGAAAATTAGGAAATTCTTTAGGGGAAGTTATAAATCAGTGAAAAGGGACTTTTAGATTAAAGAATGCTTCCTCAACCATGACTGTGGCTCATAATAGGATGTTCTAATCTGGTCATGTAGAAATTTCCATGTTAAAGGTGGGGCTGGGGAGGAAAGGAAAGGATGAAGTGTACTTCTCACCTTGTTCTGCTCAAATTCTGTCCCTGGAGGTTCTGCAGGATGGATCTGCAGATTCTCTTACTGATTTTTTTTTTTTTCCTTCAGTGTCTTTAATTTAGGAAAACTCCATCAGAATGAAAAACAATTGTTACCTACACTAAAATAAACTTCAGTGACCAGTGGAAGCAGACAATGAAATCAGTATGTAGGTGTGGAAGGATCTTTTTTATTTAGAAAACTGGTTTATTCCTATCATTCACCTGAACAGAAGCACTTCAAGATCCTCAAAACTGTGGTTTTGTGTTTTTTTCTTTTAAATGGGAACTGTCTTCCAATTTCCAGCCCACATTTATTAGTGATTTGTTGTTATCTTTTTTTTAAATAGAGATGACTTTCTGTTTAAGTAGGTTACTGTGTAAAAAGAACAACAAGCCAGTGCATCTTCCACCTGTGAATAGTCTCAAATATGGGTTTATCTCCTTGCATATGTACAGATGAAATGCAGCCGTAGTCCCCTGTCAAGGAACACCCCAGATTCACCAGCACAATGAGAGCAGTCATCTCTCTTCAATGTCTTTGTTCTGGTAGCTGAAACAAGGAAAGGTCTTCCGGTCTCTCCTTGTAAATCGGGCTGTCCAAATCCATGATCGTCCTGATATCCCTTTTCTGCACCCATCTAAGTCTGTATGACCTGTTTTTTTTGAATGTGGGTTTATTCCAGATGAGTTTTTATTCTAGTATTCTGTGAGATGCCTAGCTAGCATACACTTTCATATATCCAGAAACATTAAAGCCTTTTCCTGTTACGAGGTATTTAATTTTTCTGATTTCCTTTCCACCCTTCCTAGAAAGCACATATTTCTAGAAGCCAATTTTCTTTTTATTGCCAAAGAAATGCAGTAGTTTGCCCAAGCAGTGTGTAGGCACTTTTCTTTTTTTTTTTTTTTTAAATAAATTCATATACAGTGTTTTACTACCCTGTGGAATGTTCTTGAGCAGTGCCGTAGGTGGTAAGTCATACCACGTGTTATAAGCTGTGTCTTGAAGTTTTTAATTACAGGTCCAAACTACATGTATACCACTGCTGACCTTTTCAGTTTTATGTATAGCACTTAGAGCAGATTTTTTTTAATTGGTGATTTTGATTGCCACATGTATTACATAAACAAGTGGGAGTGCCAAATCTGATCCTCGACACTTTTAATTTTTTTTTTTAATACTGCAAAGCAACTACTACTGTCCCTGCCACTACCACTCTCTTAGATAAAGTAGATGTTTTTAAAGTCAATTCTGTAGGGCTGCAATTCCTGGCAAGAAAATAATTTTGAACACTAGCAAGGAAATTTATGGATTTCAATTATAGCTTGTAGTGATCATAATTCTGGTTTTATACCCTGCGCAGTTCAGTGTTTTGGATTTTTAATGGGTATAGAGCAGTAATCATAAAAGTGATTCAAAATGCACCCAGTAATTACAGAGATTTGCTGTTGCTTTTGCATTAAAAAATGATGATGATTTACAATCAACGAAATTGCAGTCTGTGGTTTTACTTCAGATACTCGTGCTATTACACTGCTTATTAGTTATGGTCAGTGATTTAGAGCTTAAGAGCTACATGTTAGAAAGCTGTAAAATTAGTTATTCTTTAATAGATGATAACAGTAAATTTAAAACAGATGTTATATTAATTATAAACTTGTGCATTAAAGAATACGTATGTAGCCCTTTGTATCTTCGTTGGTTGCTGGAAACCAGTTACAACTAAAATGAAGTAGTTGGACTACAACAGCCAGCGTCATGTATGTATTTTTTTTCTCTTAGTTTCTCTTATGGTCCAAGAAGTTTAAGGGTAGCTGCCAGACTCCATTCTGTCTAGCAAATAATGTAAATAAGTCCTTTTATTCACCCCTCTCCATACCCCAAATGCATATCTAGGTATATACGAGTTACTAAAACGTAGCTAATATACTGAAATTGCAAGCATTTGAAGTTATACAGGAAGAAGGAAGACCTATTTTACCTGCAAATTATTTTTAAATACTTCTGGAATAAGGTAAGAATATGGAGGAGGGGGTTTGCTCACATTTCTCCTTTCTGTCCATTTTCTTCCGTTCCTGAGTATTTCCTCTTTTCTGTTACCTTCATACATTAAAGCTCAAGGAGAACAGATTACTCTACCTGTAAGAAGTATTATTTCTGAATTGGGCTTTGCAGTTGGGAACTGTAAGAGTTAAAGCTATTGTAGCAATAACGTTTCTTTAGAACATTCTCAAGCATTAGCATAAACAGCACTTTTCTCTTCTTATTAAACCTGGATTTTAACCAAGATAAGATAGCGATCAGGTACATTAGCAGTCAAGGCACGATGTAAAACCTACTGGCATAGTTACTGATTATATAGCTGTTTGAGTTTTTCAGTCAGTATTTCTAACAAAACTAGAGGAGTTTCTGAACTGTTGGGTGACTCGTTTCTACAAGCTCTCAAGGAAAGAGTGCTCCTATTATTTTTGACCAATAGCGTTACTAGAATAAAGTTACAGTACTTCATTTTAGCTTGTGTTTTATGTGGAGTGCATAGTTGACTAAGGTTTCAGTCACTGTCTTGCATTAACAGTTGTATTTATCTTATTGTTTGCGAAATATCCCGAAGTGCCGGCCTTTAGAAATTCTCCTTGTCAGAGCTCTTCATCTGAAAAAGGGTTTGGAGATGCAGCAGAGACCACCTCGGTACCAGTTGCTTTAGGGTTTGCACACTCTGGCAGATCTGGCGGAGTACCTTGTTTAGGTGGCTATGATAGTGTGAGATGGGCTGTACTGGAAAATTAGAATAGTGAGATTTTATCTTTATTTTATCATGGTTAAGGACGCAACCATTTGTAAATGCAAGCAGGAGAGACGAAAGCCAAACCCTAACCTGAAAAGAGGTTTGTTCCCCTGCCGTGTTGTATTCGGGTCTAGAGATTGTTAGATATTTTTTGAGTAAAATTAAGAGTCTGGAATGTTTCATTTGGGTTCTTCCAGGTTGAGTGAACTTTTAGTTTCTGGTGAAACTTGACCCACGCTTCTAGCAGAATCTTCCTGGTCTGTAAAGCCTCACCTGTTCATTTCTCCTTCACATCTTCTTTCTCACTGGAGGACCTGAGAATCCCCAGGCGGTATCTGGTCCCAGTTTCTGCAACCAGTCTCTGATCTGTTTGTGAAGCCCAGGTGGGTTTCTGTTGTGTAGCCAACACTCCAGCATTTGAAGTCCAGGAACTGATTGTCAGGGTGAGGAGTTTACCCAGGAGCCGTATATCCTGCAGGCCCTCGCAGCTGCTCAGTGAGATTGCATTCTTGCATGACTAAAGATGCCTTTTGCCAAATCAGGTTTTAGCTACTGTACTTTTACTGTGTTGGCTGAAATAGTCTGTATCAGAATTAGACCCTCATTTTACAAGCAGTTTAAACTGGTTGTGTTTAACTGCCTGAAAAAGGTGGTGGTTTTTTTTTTTCTTCGTTTTAAATCTGTGCTACCTTCCTCTTGTACCGGCACACACACAAACTCCTCTTTGTACGAGAAGGCTTAGTTTTGACTTGGATTAGTCCTGTGATATGGGCAAGTCCACGGTCATGTGAAGACAAGTGGCATAAGGAGCATTAGGAGAAGGAGTAGAGGCAGAGACGAGGACACGAGGGATGGGGGGAATTCATGAGTGCTTCTTCAGAGTCAGGGTTTGCCTCTGCCTCCTTAAAATATGTGACCCTCTGTCCTGTGCACTGTAGATTCATGTTTTCTGAGCAAGATTATTTCAGCCGAGTACTAAGTGGAAGTGGCAGCGAGTGATGGATAAGCAGCAAACAGCCCTGAGAGAGTCCTTTGCTCAAACTAGCTTTTCTTCTGTTTGCCAAGAGAGTTCGAGCCTGCCCGTTTCAAAATAGCTCTGGATTCGCAGAAGTAAAACTGCTGGGCAGAGTTAATTTTTTGTCAGTTTGTATAGCGGCTTGTGCCGGATGAGTTAATACTTGCTGCTGCTAATTCAGTGGTTTTTTTTTTTGTTTGGACTCTGTTTTCCATGTAATACAGGAAGGACAGAAAAAGTAAGACCTTAAGTTCCCAGTAAGTTGTAAAGAGCGAACATCTGCTGGAGTCATGAACTGTGTATTGACTGTGTTTGGTAACAGGGCAAGGGCAGCTGATCCTGATCGTCCTTCTCTTAATTGCTTTGTCAAATGTCCCTACAGTTGCATGTAGGGAAAAGAGGCATTTCCTTAAGGACAAGGAAATAAGATAAACAGCAAGCAAAAATGACTGCCAGTATGCTGCTGCTCTTAGTTTTATTTAATCATAACTGTCGCTTGTCATGTTGAATCCTTTCTCGGGAAGATCTCGGTACCTTTTTTTCTACCAAAATATATGGTCTCAAGTTCTAGTTCTAAAGGCTGTTGGTTGGCCTTTCATCCTTCTAGTAATTACCCAAAGTGAATATAGGTCAGAGTTTCAGTTTGGATGTTCTTTCTGCCACCTTCATTTTCTCTAGCCTTACGCTCATCCATCCCAATATCGGTATTATTTTTTAATGTCGTCTTAATGAGTGCTTTTATGCAGCAAGATGAGGATGAGGTATACTTTGCAAATGTGAATGGCTTACCAAAATGTAAAATGGACAGACTTCAAGTGAATCTATTACTTGAAGATCAGCCTAGCAATAGAAATTACGTTTGAGGCCTTTGGACCTTCAAGGGACAGTAGTGATCCATAGCTAATCTTTACGTTAGCAAGATCAAAGACATGTTAATACATTTTTAACACTGAAGTACTTATAATATTCTACTCCAAAATGGATTGAATATGTAAGCCAAAAGTGTATTGTATCATGCTAATTCCATATTGATCGTTCAGCTTGTGAAGCTTGAATAAGGTATTTGTGGTCTGTAAGGCAAACTAGACCCATGACTCTGTTACAGTCACAACCTCTGCCTGTACAAAGGTAAATCAGACTTTTTCGGGTTAAAGCTAGCTAGATGATAGCAGTAATAGCACAGTTTCGACTTTGGTGTCGACTGAAATCCCGCTGGGAACTTTCTGGACAGCACATACAGTAGGTAGATGTGCAAGTTGCACTTACGCTGTCCTGGAGCTGAGCTTGGTTTAGTCTTTTCGATTTGTTAAGTACTGTTGAGTCCCTTGAGCACTTCTGTCTGTGGGAGTATAAGACAGCAAGTTTCCTGTGCAAAACAACCAGCTACTGCTCTTTGTTAACACTTAACTATAAAAATGACTGTTTGCCTTCAGTCATGCTGAATTATGTTAGCCTTTTAAGATGGAATATTTTGAAACCAGCTGCATTTACATGCATTAGCTGAAGCTGCCTGATTAGTTTAATTAATTAGCATAATTAGCTAAAGCTTCATTGTTCTGCAGAGTTAGACTGCTGGGTAAGCCTGTGGGCTCAGAATGGGTATTTGAAGAACCTGTGCTAAACTAGTGTAGACAGGGATAAACTATTTATTTATTAATCTCAGAGGTAATAAAAGATGATACGGGATTTCCTGAAGGTACTGGTGGGGTTAGTCATTATGTATAAAGGAGATCTTTAAGTCTGCTAGGATGCAGAGTCATCTTGTGCGAAGACTTGCACGAACTTTATTTGAACGGTTTTTCTTGTGGCGAATATAAAACGTGAGTTTGAACTATGTTACAGTGACTGCATATGAGATTGGGGCATAACTTGTTGGGATAGTTTAATGTAACTTTGCAACAGCAGGTCCAGTCACCGGTTTCAGCTTTTTACGTTATAAACTCCATATAGGTTGTTTGGGAGCTTTGTTAGGTGCCTGCGAAGGGCCGTCGGGGCGCTGAGGAGCCGCCGGAGGGGAAGCTGCCGTGTTCACTACCATTTCGGATGCCCGGGCAGACCGGGTTTGCTGCTGGTAGAGGGGCATCTTCTCCGTGATGTCTGAGGGCAGCACGCGCGAGGCAGCCAGCCAGCGTGCTCTGGTACCCTGCTCTCCGCACCCGCAGCCTGGGGGCCTGCCGGCCTCTGTGCCCTTTCGCAGCAGGTACGTGCGCAAAACGGGTAGGCAATGGGCTGCCGTGACTACGTGCAGGTGCGTGCTGACCTTCTCGGGCTGTCCAAGGGATCGGTGCTTTTTTTTCTTCTGGGCCGGGTTGCATCTGGAGAGGTGTAGATGTATTCTGTCTGTCTGCCTGACTGTAGGGCTGACGGTACGTAGGGCTGGGCTTTTTTGCTTGACTGCTCACAAAACGTGAGGGGTGGGACCTGTCCCTGGTGTGTAAAACTTCTACGGAGTCACCGCAGAGTTGAATCTCGTGTGTTTTGTCTTGTGTGTCTTTTCAAACGAAAACAGTAGTTTTAGTAGCTGGACGAACAATAGTGTCTGTGTCTCGGTAAGCACGCAGTACCAAAGCGTGCAACGCGCTACACCAGCAACCAAAGTGCGGAGGCTTGCGTGGCAGAGGTGCGAAAGGGAGGTAAGGCGTTGTGTTATACTTACAAGTTCTAAAAAAAATTATTAAAATAGGGAAATTGAGCAATGAAGAGTACATGTGAGAAATGGCAGCAGCTGGCATGGACTTAGATAATTTCAAGTGTGAAATTGAAATTGTCTTGTGATTGCGGTAAGCGCCTACATTATTAATGCCTGGTGTATTGGTTCCTGCAGCGATAGTGCTGTCACTTGTCTGTGAAGTAATATGCAGTAGACACTTCATTTCAGTGATCGGCCTAAAAATAATTTTAAAAGGCACAACTTTAGAGGCTTGGTTGGAAGCAGACCCTTGTGACTGACCAGTCCTAGGACACATTCGGTATTGAAGCTTAGCATGAACGCTTATTATTCATTCAAAATCTTGCCTCTTTTAAGTAAATGGCAATGTTACTTCACTGTGTGAGCGTTTCCTTCACCAGCACCGCTTGTTTCGGAAAACCTTGTAGATAAATGATGAGTGTATACTAGGGGCCATATGGATGGAGTAGTAGTGTTGAAAGCCACAGTAATTTATTACAATCAGCTTGTTCCTGGAACCAGTGAGGTAGATCATTAGTGGCCAAGGACATCTCATGAGTGTGCAGAGAGGCAATACATTAACCGAGGGAAAAGCAGACTGCAACTTTACTATTGCTCTTGTCCCAAATATAAATGAGGAAGAGGAGAGTGGTGCAGGCAGGCTACTCTGCCTCAGAAGGACTAGGGAAGACACGGTGTTTGGTTTCTTTTGTTGTGGCAAATATGTATTGCTGTGAGCCGCTAAGTTTTATTTGTCCTGCTAGTTGTCACTCATACACAAATGAGCTCTTTGGAGTTTGCATTGCCTGGTTGCTCTTTAGATAGAGTTTTCTGCGTCTGATTATAACCCTAAAACTTCAGAAGCCTGTGGTTTCCCTTGTCCAAATTTTAAAACCAGCTGTTGTTATACTTAATTGGACAGTATTGCTGGTTGAATTTTTTTCTGACAATGTTTTAGTGAAGCAGTATTTTTTATTAAGTATGTGGGATTTGGTACTGCAGCATTTTTTTTAATGTTTCAGTTTTTCACAAGAAACAGCAACATTCATTATAGCTTAAAAAAAAAGGTTTTAAATGGTCAATTTAGGACACAATACTTAATTTTATTTAAAGAAGTCTGTACATCAAATGAATGTGTTGCATTTTGGGGTTTGTTTTGTCTTGTTTTTGCCTCCTATGGAAATGATGAAATTCTTTTCTGGAAAACAGAAGTGATAGTTTTTTTCCTTTGAAATAAAAGTATTAGTGGGTGCTGATGCAAGACTTGCAAGTTAAGGAATGTGGGAGATGGAAGTAAGGGATATGATGGAGTGGAAGCCACCCAGGAGAGTAAGTCATCACAAGTTTATTCCTTCTCTTTTGGAAACTGAGAAGGAAATGTTGCAGGGTGAAGGGAATACAAAGGCGGCTGAGATGGAAGCACGGGCTAGTATAGCTGTCCCATGCCAAAGTACCAAACCTAGCGTGTGCCTGGTTATGGCTGCTTTTGGGGGGAGTTTGGTTCATATTATGGGCATTAAATAAAGCTGTGGCCTGCCATATAAACTGATACTGTTATCCTTGCTGCATGTTTGAACAGTGATAGCTAAATGCTGTCTGATAAGAAAGTGACTATTTGACTTGCTTCAGATAACTGGAATCTTCTAAAGCACATTTACGTGCTCTGTGTGTTTGTTTCTACCCTTAAGGTTTGCATATTGATGTTCCAAAATAAACTTGGGTCTTGGTGTTGCCTGACTGGTTGTCACTCTGCTGACAACCTACACGTGACTGGTTGTCTCTCTGACAGCCTAACCCCCTTTTGATCACGATTTGTTGCAATTGATTGCTTACACACCCTCTTCCAATCTGTGATGAACAATAGCAACTTTTTTCCCCCGTTGTCTGTCTTCCTTCGTGCACCACAAACTAGGTCTCTCCTGCAGCTAGCACGTACAGTGCATCACACGAAGCTTGCACAGAACTGTTCTTGTTACGTTCGTACGACACTGAAATTAAATCAAACCTTGACTGCTGTATGGGATCTCAAATGATGAGACTTCCATCCTAATCAAATTACTCTAGTTTATAGCAGCATTTCAAGTTACACTGTTAACTTTGGTTTTCTTTGTCTCGTCAAGTTGACTTCTGTAGGTGATGTGCAGAGAATCTCTGCATGCTGCTCCTCCTCATCTCGATTGTTTCAGGAATGAGAGTCTCCCATTGTATATAATGCCAATTTTGATAATTTGTTGCAGGTGGTGGTGGTTGTTGTTGATACGCTATGAAGAAGTGCAGCCCAGATGAAGAATGGTACCGCTGTCAAGATTTCCATTTGTCCAGACAAGATGACAGCCTTTTCTTGTTCGGGAGGCTATTTGGCTGAGGGTCTCAGGCCCTAGTCTTTCTAACATTTGCCCTTTCCATGTAGGGTGGCATACTTGGGAAGGGAGCTGACTGTTGGATCCTCCTGGCCCTCCACGAAATCACGTGGAGATAAGACGGCAGAGGAGCTGTATCATTAGTCTAAGAGCACTGATATTTGAATAGCTGTGCCAATCAATTCAGCCTTTGTCCTAGGAGAGGGGGATTTTTTCTTTCTGATGCTGTTTTTGTCATATTCTGTCTCTTTTGCCTCCTCTTCAGTTGTTTAATAAGGCACCTAGATGACTGAGTTAATAAATAACTTGCATCTTTCTTCTGCTCTGCATACTAATCCATTTTTTTGCCACCGCTGTGTCCAGTAGGCAGTTGTGATTTGGATCTGGGCTTTTTCCTAAGCTGCTTGGATCTCCTCCGAACTGCTCAGCTGGTGCTTTCCTGCTGCAGAGGGAGGGAGGAAATGTAATCTCTGATTGGTGTCGAGGAGATGCAGTGTCCTGCTGAGGGCTCTGCCATTAGTCTCCCTCTGCATCTCGAAATCAGAAGATGCTTTTCCCAGTGGTAAAATATCAGTGATTGGAATGTGTGTACGGTGGCATAAAGAGGTAACATGTAAAACAAGTCATCTCCTGATGATGAAATCAAGAAATATGATATGTCACAGATGACAGAAGGGCTGTAACAGAGATAAATGGATGCAGTTAAATTCTGTACTAAAAAAAAAAAAAAGTTCTCAATAACAGACTTGGTTGAATTCATTGCCATATATGTGAAAAAGCAAGGCATTTGGGAATGAAAATTGTTTCTTGAGTCTTAAAAACTGACACTAGGAATGTTTACTGAAGCGGACATTGCTCTTTTCTAAAATTGTTATTCTTTAATTTTTAAGTGTTCCAGGTTTTATTAGAGGAACTAAAAGGCACTGCAGTGTTCCACCTTTAAACACCTGAAGGACAGTGTTTGAACTCCTGGAGCTGGAGTCAGGCAAATAGATACACAATTGCAATTGAATGGGATGTTTAACACATACTCATTTGTGTAATGTGGGTTTATATGCTTTTTTTTTTTCATTTCTTTTGCACTACTTCAGTCCCAGGACTTCACAGAGTTAATCAGCACACAGACTTTATGCTGTCATCTGCACAAGATTGTTCTGTACATCATGGGTCGGTTTTCCAACTAGAAGCAGCAGCTCTAGAAATTTTTGAGGATGATAGAAGGAGGAATTGGAGGTTTAAGTGTGGACAAGCCATTCATGGGAAACTTTCTGGGGAGAAATGGGTTATGTTCTGATCCCGAACTAAGTGATCAGTGTCAGAGGGAGTCAAGTGCCAGTTAAAAAACCCATACAAACAACAACAAAACCCCCCGCAAAACACCAGCATTAGTCAAGGTAGCATTACTGCAGGTGAATGTCTCATTGCAGTAAATCTTAGATAATTCTCGTATCCTTACTAATTTAGATGTGCCAAGTTCAGTCAGCAGTTTGGGTTTCGTGGGAGCTGAGAAAGGGCCAGTTCATAGCTCATAAGTTTCTTGGTTTTCCAGCCAGTGCAGTCATATTTCTGAAGTAAAATAATATATACAATTCTAAATTAATATCTGGTTTAGCTGAATTGAGAGATTTATTTTCTTTTTTAAGAAGGCTATAGGTGGTTTTTGGAATAAATTAATCCCTTTCTAACAAAATGCTTTTCTTACAAAGTGGGAACAATTATTTTAGTAGGGCTTTGGATTTTTCAAATCTATATCTCAGCAGTGATACTCTCAAGGCTGTGGGAATACTTCTTAATATTGCATGTGATAATTTTTTTTTGTTCCTTTAATCTGTAGATTCTGTGATCTCTTGACCTAGATGCCTACTCTAGTGAACTGAAAAATAAAAGCACTACATTAAGTAGAGGTATTCATCAGTAGATCTCAAGTGTTTTACAATGGACATAAGTACCATTTGACAGGTGATGAAACTTATGAATAATAGCAAAATAAATCACCTGAATATGCTCATTAGATCAGTTGAAGATCTGGGAATAAAACAGTTTTCCTGTGCTACTCTTGTTTTCTTTCCAATAGAAAATACCTCCTTGTGAAGCCAGTTTTTTTTTTTTCCTGAAATTTCTGGCTTTTCCTGAAAAGAACAGCTGACAGTTACTGAAAATATTAACAGGTAGCAGATGCATGTGCATATAGTGCTATACATAGTGCTTGCCTGCTCATGGCTTTTTACAAACACTAATTATTCTAAATATCTGCGAGATTATATTTTATTATACATTATAAGTATCATTATTCCTAATTATCTACAATGTTAATATAATTTTTAAATTCAGTCAGAAAAAGCTGTCTTTGTCTCCAATGAGAGCATCAATCTCTATGGTTTAAAAGAATGGGAAAAAAAATCTGATTTATCGTGTAAAGTGATTTTTATCTCATCTATAATGTTTCGGGCTTTATTTTTTGATTACCTTTTGGTCTGTTTGGTGTTTTTTTTTTTTCCTAAGATTGAGTAGAGACCTCAGTATTGCTTTTCTGAAAAAGCTGCAAGACTGGTTATTCTTGGCCTCCAGCAGATTAAAGGAAGTCATCCTGAAGCGGGATTAAACTTTTATTTCTGTCCTTAACATAAATGCCCCATATGCATAACTTTGACTTATTTCAGCTGAAATGGAATATTTCCACTATATATACTTCACTGATCTATCACTGGATTGTATTTGCTTTTCCTGTGGGCGGTGGTGTTGTCCTGTTGACACTTGCAGTTAATTCAGTTTGATCTATACACTCGGGTCTTTCCACTTCTAATATTTTGAACGTTCTAATATTTTTTAACGTTCCTGACACAGCAACTAGAACTTCTAAAACTGCTTGTCCTCACAACAGGGAGGGAGATGAACAGAAAGTGGCTGTTCCCATGCCTGCTCCCTCGCCATCCCTTTCCCATTGCTGCTGCTGTGGACAGAAAACGGGGGCCAAATGGACCAGTGGTCTGAACCACTGGGACATTTTTCTTGTTCTGCAACAAGTGATCTCCCCACTGGCCTGATGACTTTCATTCCTGTTCACAATTATGGAAGGCAGATCATCTAGTTCTGCAAATTCAAGCATAAACCTTTGCCTCGATTCGTCTAAGAGCTCAGTCCTCTCTTATTCTTGTCTCCTGCCCTCATGTTCTGTATCCTCTGCTACTGAAAACTGAGCCAGAGTAGTTCTTCGTCCGTATCTTAAAATTAAATACCATCCTCCCAAACCTTTTTTTGGTGACTGATGAAAAGAATCCATTTTCTACCTCTCCCAGCAGCCACTAAGCCTTGCTGTTATTAGTTCCCTCTTTTCATGAATTTCTGTAGGGTAGATTCAGTTACTGAGATAACTGTGTGGTTTGTGGCTTCTTCAGTAGAACACTGCTCTTCACTCATAGCTTCAGATCTGTGTTTAAGATGAATTTGATACAGCAAAATTTTGGTGATACTCTGTGTGAATGTTTGACTTCTCACGTGCTGTGAGAAGCCCAGCAGCAGGAGTATGTTTATTACAGAAAGTTAAGCATAAGTATAAGCCTTCGCAGGATCATATTGCTGGGTTCCTCTTCATCAGTTACTTAAATGCTTAAAAGGGCCATGACTAGTTCTTTTGACTTCAAAGCTACTCACCTTGTATACTTTTATGTGGGGCTTTTCTTTCTGAGGTTGTAACAGAATAGAGTAGGGTTAGAGAAAAGTTCCAAGGGACTGGAGGGCCTTTCAGAGGGTTATCTTCGAGAGCAAATATCAGGGCTTTATTTTTTTTATGTCACTTGCATGTTTTAAGAAATTAAATACAACAATGCATGCTGTAGAATTCCGCTAGAATTTCTTGAAAGGTTTTACTTGTCAGCGTTCGACTTATCTCTCACTATCAACTTGACATAAGATAAAGCATCCGGTTTTGTATGTGGTTTAAAGTTTATTCCTTGTCAAAGAATTTCATTAGTAAAACACGGATAGTGGGGGTTTTGTTATGGAACAACACGATGCCATTTTTGTATTGTATTAAAACATTGACTTATTTTTTCCTTTGTATTTCTTATTTTCCTTAGTTCAGTATTTTAAGATAGTATTTTCTTTTAAAAATGCCATAAGCAGTAGTTTGAAGATGCATGAGTGAAATTCTCTGTGTAATCCACCTAAGCATTTGGTGATTGCACTACGTAAGTTGGTAGGATACCAAATCAATTAATAACAGCCTCATAGTTAACATACTAGCACCAGCAGGCAATTATTTGAAGTGTGACTTTTTTGTTTTCAATCCCTAAAAAATGTTTGTTGGTTTGATGCAACCTACAATACTAGTATAATGAAAAAAATTATTAAAAAAATATGCTTTCAATATATCTGAGTATACTTTAAAAAAAACCTGATGTGATCTATGGACAAAGCTTATGTTCTTGATGGAGGGGGAAACTTTAAAAGTCTAAGAATACTTCAGAATAAGTTGGCTTGCTTTTAATAGTAAAATAAGGGGAAGGTGTTCCTGGGTTTTAGGACAGTAACAGAGCATGAGATCATCTACATGTCTTCATATCGCTGGCCAAGGGATCTCTCCCAATTTTGCCTGTGTCTCTGTACTCTTGGACATCTTCATGAAGGTACACGGTTGCGCCGACTCCTCCAGAACAGCAGGTTGAGGCACAAACTTATGTGCCATTTAAACTATGTGTAAGCCTCTTGGTAAGACTTTTGTTGGTGCCCGGGAGGTTGTGTGGTCTCTTGCAGTGAGGCGAGCGTGGCCGTTCAGTTAAAGCTCGCAGGGAGCGCTGGGGTCCTCTCCCCAGCCCCCTTCCCCTCCCGCTCCTGGCCCGGGCCCCCAGAAGAGTTGGGGGAGATGCGCCGTGACGCACGTTTCTGAAGGGCTGACTTTCAGCATTGACAGATGGGCAGCAAATCACTAATTCTGCTCGCGTTCAGTGTTGCAGGGGCCGTCGTTCCAATGAAGGCAGTTAAAACTGTCAACACCTAACAGTGCTTGAGGATAATGAACATAATATAAACCTGGGGAGCCCACGAACGGCACTGGCTTCCCACATAGCAGATGAAATCCACTGGGTCTCTGCATTTCCAGAAAGCCTCTTAATCCTATTCAGGCATTCATAATGTGTGCTTATGTAAAAAATTCTGCTTGTTCAAAGAAGCATTGTTAACAAAAAGAAGTTAAAAGTATTTAAGCATCCTATGTTTAATGTGTTCTAAAACCACTTCAGGATGCTGACAGCTGGTTATTAATTACATTGCCATGGATAAATAAGCCATGATAATGCAGCACATAATTTTATGTAACCTGTATACACATCTTCCAGCGCATGCTCAGTGTTCCCTCGGTGGATTTCAGTAATAAAATACGATATGGTGGATTTCTGTGTTCTTCACTAGCTTAGCTGCTTTTAGTTGAGTGCAAAGTAGAAGTGAATTTCATTATCGGTTAGTAATATTTGTGATAGTTGTTTATTTTTCTAGAAGGAAAGTCTTTGTATTTGAGCCATTTTCCTTTTTTGGGAGAGGAAGGAAGAAAAAATGAGCCTTGGTAAGGCTCTTTCAGAAGGAGGAAAAGTAGGAAACCTAATGATGGAAGAGGCCTGGCTTACAAAATCCTTTGAAAAGGAATAAAAAGTATTGTAGCATAAAGCAATCCCCAAGGAAAGTAATTAAACGACGAAATGATCGTGAAATGTGTGGAGTCGTTGCTGAGAATCATGCATACAGAAATAATTTTTCTGTCAGTGTGTGTGGCTTTAACTAGAATAGAGTATTGTTTGAAGATACTTATGGCTGCCACTAGCCATGGAGTATTCTGTGTGATGTCCTTTTTATTTGACTATTGCAATTTAAGTGGCTTGAGCTTTTTAGTTACATGACCCTACATGACAGGAGGGATGTAGAGTGATACAACATATGACTTATTGTAGAAATCACATGGACGCTCTAGAAGTGTTCAGTAATTATTATGACAAACGCTAGTCCATACACATATCCACACATGCACATGACATCACATGATACTTACAGAACTGCGAGATGATAGTTTCTGCCAAGAATCAATTTTACTGTAAAAAAAAAAAAAAATGGCTTGTTTATCCTGGAATGTCATCTCCTTCAGAGAGCTGTGCACTTTGTTGTCCATCCTCAAGCGGCAGAGTATTTAGTACATTATTAGGAAAAGAGTAGAGCCAAGTTTGACAATGGAATGCAAACTGAAATTCATGAGTAGCATGTGCCAACCCACTTGCTGAGCTTGTGATGCTCTTGGTAAGTTATGTTGCTGTGGGAAGATGTAAATTCTCCCCAGCTTCATTTGATATTTTTTTTTTTTTACACCAGCTACGAAGGCAATAACCCATTTTATGTACTTCCTTGAAGGTGCAATTCAGAAACGAATTTCACTTTCAACTTTCTGACATAGCAAGAGTGTCCAAATTAAATCTACGTGGGGGAAAAGAACTCAATTTCCCTCTCCCCCGATTACTCTGAGGGCAGAAAAGGTGATAATTACTGTGCGCTGAGTAGTTATGCACCATACAACAACCTGACTGATATTTTCTTGTAGCCTCTGTGGAAGCTCATCATTGCTACTTCTATTTTTCTCTTTAATGCTATTTCCACACAAAGAAGAGACACCTGTTTTTGTACAAACTACAAGCAGTTAACTTAAAATAAACAAGTGACAACTTTGTATGATGAAGCCGCACAGTAGAGCTCTGGCTTAATTTTTAATTAATACCAAAGTATATGCTTAGAATTGGAGATTGCTGTGTGAACAGTCCCATGAGATGCTGCAGAACCTCCATGCAAAACTCTGCAAAATCCTGGGTGCATTTCAGCTATTACTTGCATATAAAATGGATTTTTTACAATTGATATTATTTGCTCCTTTAATGTAGAAAGAACAGTTGGCTGGGGGAGGGATGCATTGGCTTTTGGAAATTTGTAAGGGACTTAGGGTGAAATACACCACTGTGGGAATGAATATAGCTTGTGAAGGATATAGATAGTTGCTGTGCACCAATAAAACTGATACACTGAGCAATTAACTGGCTTTGTAGAATAAGAGTCTACGAACACTAATGACGTTAGCTTAGTTTTGTACAAGTGAGCTGTTCCACTCAAAGAAAAAGTACTTCTCACTCATGTCTAAAGTTAAGGAAACATTCAAATGTTTGAAATGTTAATCCCATGGAGGTTGTTTTCTGGAATGGGAGTTAGTATAAAATTGTCATTATTACATTTTTGCATATCCCACAAGAAAGGCAATGCTTTTTTGAAGAGAAAGGAAGCTTCGACCAAAAGTTTGGGGGTTGTTTTTGGGGGTGGTGGCTTGTGGGTGGGTCGTGTTTGGTTTTTGTTTGTTGGTTTGTTTTTTTTTTTTCTTTCTGAATGTTTTTATAATCTTCTTGTGAGCATCTCGGTTTAGTGTGTTGCACATGCTTTACTGATGCTTCTTTTTCATTTAGGCCTTGGGCACCTTCCCTTTTGTTGTTGGGTGTGATACCAAACCGAACAACACTAATCTCAATTTTTTTCCCGCTTTGGGCTAAGAGCTGCATGCTACGGTCAGTGATCAATGGAAGTTATGGGAAAGAGCGTACTTTACATGAGTGTTTGATAAATGTATATATTTAATTCTAACTCCTGTTTCTGCTGTTCTTGAGACAAAACACTACCGGGCTGCAGTGGATAGCGCACATTCATGTGCGCTGCAGAATCAGGCTAGCAATAATTTTTCCCACTGGAAAGGGCTATTGAGAGTCACACAAAGGAACAAGTCAACCAGTTGAAGGAAAAAAAAAAGGAAAGTTGGACTCTTCAGTTAGTTTCTCAAGTAATCTCCCCTGAATTTCTCAGGAGGATAAATATCAAAAGGCAAATTAGGTAAAGTGAAGGGGGAAAAAAAGGATTATTTCTATAACTTACAGCTTTGGGAAGACTTCAAAATTTTATAAATATTATTAGTAATTTCAGATCAGAAATAAATGGGTTAAACTGTGCATTTAGATCTGGCTTCTACTTTCCCGTTAGTTCTGCCAAAAAGTCATTCCACTGGAACATTAGGAAGGAAATAAACTTTTAAACATAATTTAAGACCGGAAAAATCTTTTATGGTTGTATATTGTATCATGACTTTTATAAAAACAGCAACATTTATTATTTAAAAAATGAAGTGATCTTTCAAATATGTACAGGATAATATAGTACATCCCGGGGACCAAACGTCAGGCATGTCACTGTTTTCTGTATTTGTTTTAATGGTTCTAAGTGTTTAACGTTCTTAGCGACTAGTTCATATCCTAATGGCTTAATTCAGTAAAATCCTCTAAGAATACGGAAATTTACCCAGTCCCTGAAAAATTGTTCTGCGGCTTGTTCAACAATGCAAGTGCTTACATGAGAGTGTGTGGGGTCCTCAGTTTTATTTAAATATTGTCCTAAAAGTATTTCCCTGTTGGGTGGGTTTTGTGTTGCCCCCCGCCCCGACATGTAACTCTGAAAGCAGTTTGTTTATTCTTCTCAGACAGCATAAATATTATTTTTTTCCTTTCTCTTTTCACTTAAAGCTATTGTTGCAGTAGAACGATACTTGATGCTATTATTGCCATTGAATAACACCTTATCTTTGAAGTATTTCCAAACTCCATGTATAAGCTGCTACTCGTAAGAATAAGGACCTTGAAACCTGATCATTCCAGAGAAACCAACACGAGTAAGATGCACAATTTTTCATATAGTTTGAATAATTGTTTAGTTTTATCGTGACTTGCAGAATTCCATAGCTTATTGATTTTATTCTTGCAAGGCCAACAAATTAGTCCAACAGTGGCAGCAATTCTCCCTTGCTATTCCTTGGAATGAACCTGCATGCTTTGGGCAGCTCTCAGACCTCTGTGTATTCAATGAACAGGGAGATAATTGTATATCAAAATTTGGTTTCCAAATTTTGAACAATGGGCACGTTCCAAAAGAAAAAAAATAATCTTTGGTGATTATTATTGCTCTTTTCTCTTGGGTATTCATTGGATTTGCCATTGAAAGCAAATTGTGCTTTGCTTAAGTGTGAGCAAAGCAGGGACAGGCTGGTGGCAATGGTCTGCAGCTATGTGCCAGCTCCAGGCAGCAGTGTTGTGGGAGGCCTTGTGTTTATTAAGAAAAAGGTATAATTTGTCAAATGTTAACACTTAAAATGTTGACTACAGAAGGTGAACCACAGGCATGTAGATGATTGAGGCCTCAAAGTCTGTTGCGAAACTGAAAAAATATTTAATATGTCCGATTTTTAAACTGGCTGATTGCATGTGCAGGGAGGGGATCATCTGGGACATATGAAGAAGGTAAAAACACAATTGCCGGTCTTACGAGTGAAACAATCTTCCAAGAATTCTACTGAGCTCGTCATAAATTATTTTTTTAACTGAAGGTAAACCAAGGTGTTTTCAACCAAAATGGTAATTTTCAAAAAAAAAGATAAAAAAACTGTCGCTTGAGCTATAGCTACGGTCAGTCTCACAATAACACTTAAATGTTACAGACATCCTTATTCTTACAATTAGGAAGAAGGAGAAATGAAGACCAAATATCTTGCTTTGCAACCACCTGCCTTAATAGTGGTTTCCTCATTTTATTTAGTGTGGTGTAGTTTTACCTACTTTGGCACGTCCCTATATAGTTACAGTTTTGTTTCAAAAGCCGTTGTGAGAAGATACGCTGCCAGGCTTTTGTTTCCATAGCTCCATACTACACTTTGGCAAACCATATGCATCTGTGGATCCTTCTCTGGTGCCAAAAGCCTCGCTAGGTTGAAAACTAGAAAATACCAAAATCTAAAACCCCCAAAATACCAAAACTTTAAAAACTCCATCTAAACGTTTTCAGTAACCTGAGGAGTCTGTGCCCCTGGAAAAATGACAGGCAAATGTATTCTGTCAGCCTTCTGAATAGAAGGGGTGGAGATTGAGGGGAGAAGAGCTTGGAGAGTTGCATCTAAAAGCCCCAGAAATGAGAGGTGTGGGAGGCAATAAGCAAAATAACAAAGCAAAATAAAAAGTATTTTCCATAGGGAGTGTGTTAAGTAAGGGGACAAAATAGCTATGCGGTTAATAAATGTGAATGTGTGCTGAAGAACGTATAAATTTATTTTGCTTTCTAGTCAAATTACTGTTAATTGGAGTAGAAAATGAAAGTAACTTTGAATGAGACTGAATTTATTTCTAATATTTGTTTCACGTGCCACCTTCTTTCCCATCCCTTTCCTGTGTACAAAACAGATGAGAAGAAAAAATCTGGCCGTAGAAACAAGTTGAAGCACTCCATGACAAACTGTAAAGAGTGCATGTTAATTACGGAGATGAGAATTTAATCAAAAAGATCTGAAACTTAACACAGGCAATTTTGCATGAATTTAACTTGTTAATATTCTCAAAATGCATGTATTAGGATGTGATTGATTTTAAATGATAGGCCCTGAGTTTGCATCTTTACACTCTTCTGCTCCCATCCTTCCACTAGATTGGATGCTCTTATTTTAAATAACCTAGATTTAATCTTGCTTGTACCATATTAGCCGTACTAAGTATGTCCTTTACTAGCTAGATGAAATTCAAGTTTTTCAATTAAACTTACGCATTTGGTTTCTAAAACAAATAACTTCTATAAATACCAAATTCTAATCACTTAGTCATAGTAGGTGATCAGAATATGACTGGCTTATGAATTGTAAGCATAAAATAAAAAACTTTAAATGTTTTTGGTTTCTTTGTGGAAGTAGTAGTTATCTTGATGATTAAGAGATTTACAAATCATGTTACTTGATAGATTATTTTTCTCTGAAATATTAAAAAAATGTTTTGTGGAATGTACTGGTTTGCATAATCTTATGTCAGAGATAATTTAAGGTCTGTCCTCATACAAGTCAAAAAGCAGTCAAATATCATGCTACTATTTGTCTAACGTATTCTGCTTACTGTAAGAAGGTTAATTATAAAGGAGAAGCCTTGAACAAATTGTAAATGTGATTATCAATCACTTTTCAGGTTGCCTAGGGACAGTGTGCACTTCTGTAATTAAAGGGTGTGCATTTAACCAGCACAAACATGGAAGGAAAAAAAAGCATCAATGTCTTAATACTGTGTTTGTGAAGCTGTGTCCATTTCCTTGCTGAACTGGACTACATATATAAATTTATTGTATCAAAATCAAATATCAAATGTTGCTTACATTATTTTCAGTGGGTTTGATGGAAAAAAAAAACCCAAACAAACCAAACTTCTAAGGTAATGGAAACATTTTATTTTTACAAAAAAGTTTCAGTGTAGTGCTGTCTATAAATATTAGGTAAAAGATGATAGTTGTTAAAGAACAGTTTCAGGTGGTGTTCAGGAACTGGGTCTTGGCTTTCTGGAGAAGAAAATGTTACTTCTGTTCAGATGCTAGATTACTAAAAGAAAAGTTTAAATATTGTATGCTGGCTGTTCTTGAAATTCTTCCCCTTCCCCACTCAATCCTTGCATCTCTCTGCCTGGGTTTTGAACGAAATAAAATGGTATTTGTATGTCTTGGTTTGCTATGGTCTGTTTTTGATTAACCCAGGGGAGATTATCCAGTTTTAAGATTAACTCAACCACAGGGACAGACAGACTTGCTGGCAGTAGGCAGGGTGGGTTCTGCTGCCTTGGGCTGCTGTTGGGGACTGCTCTGCACAGGTGCCTCTTCCATTTTCCATTTACACCTTCCTGTGTCATGTTCTCTCTCTTACATAAAGTAGCTTGATCTGGATTGATTTTTTTTTTTTTCCCCTGTGTTAATCATGATGGGAAAAATTCAGTAACCTACAAATGTAGGAGAAAAAAAAAAGTACGAGACTGAACTTGAACCTAGACTTTGGGGGCAAAAAAAAAAAAAGTACAAAATGGAATATTCCCTGGGGTTTTACCTTCCTGAAGATCTTTGTCCTCTTACTTTGAAAGGAAACTTTGGCATGTTGGAGATTCAGCCATCCTAGCATCCAATGCTTAGCATGAAAGACACCAGCTCTTCCAAACCAATTGTGTGGCACACTTGATACAACTCAATCTTTTCTCAGGCTCCTGGTGTATGTTAAGAACAGTTAAACTGGGTTGTCTTGTGTTACTGTAGATTATCCCTCTGTCTCACTGATCAATTGATGTGGCATGGGTACTGTACGCTTTCGTCTGCCATCATTTTACCTGGCACTTTTAGCTCCTCTACTTATTGTTATATTGTTAATTGTATCTTTTCCCTCAGTTCATCCAGAAGTCATCTCTGTATTTGCTGTTTCTGAAGATTTTGTTCAGGCTCATAAGTTTTAATACCAAGTCATGTCTGCTTCAATGGATATAACATACAACCCTTTTGCTCAGTGTTTCCACTGAGCTGTAATATTGTAAGTATGTTCAAAAACACTCTAGTGGGTGTCTCTAACACTGTATACCCCCAAATAAGCTCATCGTAGTTCTTTGTTTTCTCTTAGTTTAAAAATAAGAGGAAATTTAATAGAAAATTGAAAACAAAGTTGTGTGGTTGAATTTAAATCCATCCCGAAAAGCAGGGTGCAGTTGAACATGACAACTGCAGTTGCCTACAATGTCATTCTGAATGACCATTAAAAGCAGTGGCTGAATATTCTCTACTTAAACTGAAAAAAAAAAAAAAGTCTTTCCTACTTCAATCCTCCCCCTTGTGTGCACAGACAAAATGTCGAGTGAAGAAAATCTAGTTGAACAGTGACTTGGACTCTTTGCGAACTCTGTATTTTACTGCTTTTTGAACTGTACACTTCATTAACAATCGAGGCAACAACTGTGATAAAAAGGGCCTTTTTATGTAATAAAGAAAGCAAATGGAATGTTATGTCAAGCTGCAGCACAAAATGAATATAACATGCGTAGAAATATATTAAAACGATATGTCTAAAACAGAAGTTAATTTAAAATTCTCTTGTGCTGTGTACAAATAGCCCAGAACAGACCAACCCTTGGTATCTGTACAGCAATATTAAGTAAATTATTGCAAAAATCAAATGCATCAAACTAATAGATCTACTAAATAGATGGTATTACAAGAGAGAATCTGTGCATTTGACAGCCCTTTACTATGTAAAGCATTTTGAAATACAGCTATTTACACAACAGTCTATGTGGTCTCATTTCTCACAGTATTTCAAAATGTTGTTCGTCTTATAGCCTACTGCTTGTCAAAATGTATTAGATGACAATTGCCTTTGTTAAAGACTTCAGAATCTTGCTAAGTTAGTTTAAGGCTTTGTTGACAATAACTATTAGGAAAGCTTGCAATATAATTAATATTTCATGTTGTATTATGATGTTTTACACATTGTGTTGCTTTAATAGTTAAATCTGAATTATTCTTTAAGGAGGAAAAAAAACCAGTTTGTTTCAGTGAAGTTAATAAAGAATGTTAATTTAGAAAATTGAAAAGCTGTGTTAAATGATTTAGTATGGTAATCTCATGATTTGTTTGGGATCAACAGTTGCTTGGGAATAAAACTGTTACTTAACACCTGCATCTGTTTTAATAAGGGTAGATACATAAGAAATGAGGTACGGCTCATCAGGTTTTACTCTTCCGAATTTTTCTCAGAGATCTTGAAAAATAACAAAATTACTTCTCCCTTCTATTTCTTCTCGTTGTTGAAAATCAGTATGCTCTATAGTAGGAAATACTGTTTTGGAAGAGAGAGCTAGCACTTGCAAACGAGTTTCATTGGGAGTTTGGGGGAAAAAAGTGTGCGTACACTTACGAGGATGCAACAGTGCATATGACTGATTTCCGTGTGCTGATGGTAACTTGCTCTTCCTGAGGCTGTTTCAAAATGTCTTGTTCTCAAAATGAGGAGAAGGGGTATAACATTGGCTAAGTTTTAAAATAGAAACCCTTTTGGCTGCTTTGAAAGGGCTGAGATTTCCCAGCAGACCATGTTTCTTGCTTTTCTTGTTATTTAAACTTCCTGTATAGCACAATGCTGATCAGCGTGGAGAAGGGTCCACCTTACACCCCTTGCACTGAACCATAAGTTCCTCAAAATAGCATTGTGGGAGGGTGAAGGGTTTGAAATGCTGACTAGTGAAGTAACGTAAGCTAAATGACATGGTGCAAAGGGACAGACTTTCTGGATCTGGGTGGACCCCCATCCAAGTAGCCTCAGGCTACTATGTCTCGTGCCGTAAGCCGTGCTCTGGGAAGCCTGGCATGCGGTCTGTACCAAAGTAGTTCTGCTCCATGCCCAGAAATCCTCAGACTGTTTTGAACTGCAACTGCTCAGGTAGCTAGAGTATTTGGAGCATGTGTACCCTGGTGTGATGCTCTCAAAAGGGGCTGTGTTTAGGTGATGCGAGCGCAGTACGCGCGGGTTTTTAATGGATTATGCTTACTTTGGGTACCTGAAAAGCTCCCTGAAACCTATGTGGTCTAGGTCAAACTTGGCTGTTTGGCAGGTCTCGAAAAGCAGGAGTGTAATTTGGAGAACAGTGTAAAAACATGTATAGCTGCAGGAGGCATTGTTTTCCTAAGCTTCACTATGCTAAAGTTCATTTGAACAATGTTTTCTTAAGAGCAATTTTTAGTATTTCCATCCTTTAAAACATTTCTTTGTTTTACTGAGAAGCTGTTTCTTCATCTAACCTTCTTATGCCAGATTACACTGTTCCCGTTTTCCCTTTACGTGCACAAGTGAAGCAAAGGATTGTCAACGATCGGAGGTTGTGTTTGTTTTTTTAACCTCCGTATCACAAGTTCAGCTTTGTCCTGTGTCAGTACTAGTAGACAGGGTCACATTTGAGGAAGTGTATGACTAGAATGTGGGATCTCGGTGACATTTTTAGTAGCCTTCATCCATACAGTAAAAAAAAAAACCCCTAACCTCATTTATCTTCACAGCCTAGGCATGATCCTTCTGCGCTAGGATGGACTGAGTTTAAAAATGTGCATCATTTGTCTACATTCTCTCTTTTCCCTGGATAAATAGACTGTTTTTTAAAACTGCAAACCCCACATCTTTTCCAACCGCTAAATTCATTATCAGAAAAGATTTTTATAAGAACAAGAACAAACCTGCTACTTCCTCAGTTGTGAAATTTGCTTATGACTCTTACATTAAAATACATCAGTAGGTATGATTTCCCATCGGTGCATTACTTCTAAAATTTTGCAAACAGGAATCACTTCTAAAGTGATTTATAAATGTGTAATAAGCATACTGGTTGGTTTAATTTTATTTATAGTGATGAAGCAGGGCACAGAAAGCTGCAGACCTTTGCTGAAAAATCCTTGAGTTCCTGTCCTTGTGTGTGCTAAAGGAATAAGGACAAGTGAGGGAAGAAACTTGGGTTATGATGAAAGAAGTAGTGTTCAGTTACCCTTGATTATGTTTAGTTTGGCGGTCTTGCGAATGTAGACTCATGATGAGATATAAATTTTTTCCTCTTTCTGTTGCGTAGTGTGTATGTACGTGTTTTCTTTGGAACTGGTAGAGAAAAGTAAATGTCATAGGATATGCTGGGTGTACTGGTGTTTAAGTGCACCCTCCTCTCCCTGTAAAACATGTTACTATGTTATTCAAAAGGAGAACAAGTTGTCAAAAGTTCTACAAATGCTGTGTGCTTTTGTTGTAAGTGTAAAAAAAATGCAAATGCTTTCTTGTGGGTTGTTTTTTTGAGTGCTTTTTTCCTGGATATCTTACAGAAGAGAAAATGAAGCAGATGTTTCAACAGATGTCACAGGGGGCCTCTGGAGGGAATGGCTCTTCCGTTTACCAACAGCATTAGAAAACTACTGAAAGGGTGGGGGGAATCTAGAGTTGTGTAGACTGAAGTCCAGTGAGCTAGAACTCAAAGGCTTTGAGATTGCAGCTATTAGGAGTGGCAGGTTCTACTTTTATTCTTGTGTCAGTGCACAAATTCAGAAACCCTCATTGCAAACAGTATTTCTCCTCCTTCGGCAGCTATGAAACTCTGCAAGGATTGCAGTGGCCCCCTCTGCAAGCTCTGGTGTAAAGTGCTCTTTCTCCAAGAGGAGTGTCAGAAGCAGATTCCCCTGCCTTGTGAGGAAAAACCTTACTCTGGCCACTGCAGAGATGTGCTCCTCGGAGGAGCTGCCAGAGAAAATCAGTCACACCTATCTGGAAACATGTTTTCTGGGCTGGAGAAAACTGCTGAAATGGAGGAAGGGTGAAGAATAGAAATTAAAAGCAACTTTACAAAAAGGTAGAATGGGGTATGAACTTTAGACTCTTGTTGCACAGTTAAGTGGTACCAGTTGCAGCATTTAGTCAGCTCTAAATTGAGACTAACTTAATTTCACAGCAAGGAAGAATTGCAGCAACCTCCACATCCTGTCTAGCAGTGCCTCGCTCAGGAAACTGCTTTCCTATCACCCCCCTGCCTTTTTTTTTTAATATCAAAATGCCTTTCCTAGTTCTAATAACCATAACAAGCAAAAAAAAAAAAAAAAACAGTTGGAGTTAAGAGTTGTGTATCGTCTAATTTTATCTCTATTCTGTAAGGTGCAAAAATTTTTTTTTTTTTTTTTTTACGTACTATGTGAATATTGGCTCCAGCAATCCTGAGTCAGCATGGTTAGTTGTAGGGTGTTCATGCCATGAATGTGATATGCTTCATTCTGTAGATGCAGTTTTGTGGCAAAATATCATCTTGCTAATGGATACAAACATATATTAAGAAGAAAAAGGAAGATGCCATTTCATTTGGGAATAAAGGCTGTTGTCAGTGAGGCCTCCTAGCTTCCAAAGGTATCTGTCTTCTCTCTGAATGACACAAAGCTGCAGGGAAGATAAAGCGATAGGTCTTAGGAGTCAAGAAAACCTTTCGAAATGCAAAACAAGCCTTTGTCTTTTTAATTGCCCGGAGTGGGCTGTTGAAAGGAGTGGGATGAGGGAGAGGGCAAAAGTAAGGAAAGCAGCTCATGATTTCTTACAGAACTGAACTTGCCCAAATCTGCAGAGGCAGGAAACGTAGTTTTCCAGTTCATTAAAGGCAGCAAGCTGTCAGTCAGATGCTTATGAGCCAGCTCAGTTGAGAGAGGGCACATGCCTTGGTTGTTTACACAGAAATCCTATGACTGCTGCACAAACGCTTTCCCAGCCACTGTTGGCAGCACTTAACACAGTGGCATGTTGCTTTGATTTGGGACATGCTTCCCGGTTTGGACCTACTTTCCCATGTCATCACAAATCAGCTCAGAGGGATACAGAGCACTTTCAGATTTTAAGTATTTCAGAACTAAAATTTACGTGCTGTATTCTACCTGGGATTGACTGTGTGTATCTATTCATTTAATCTGTGAGTTACTGCTGCCAAGAATAAATTATTGCAATAACTTATACGATGGGAATCTGTAGTACAGAAATAGGACTATTTCTCTGTAAGTCTGTCCTTTTCCCTGCTGCGTGCTGCAATGTGAAGAACAGCCATCATCCTGCTTCAGGGGGGAAAAGGACTGCCAGGGCAGGAGGAAGGGAGAGGTTAAAATTTTAAGAGGATTTGAGGATTTAAGAATTCCAGACAAAATAGTATTTGCCTCGTGCTTTTCCAAAACATGAGAAAAACAAAATGAAGGGGAGAGGAAAAAAAACCAGAAGTAAACGCAGCAAAATAAAACCTAGAAACATGGAGCTGTAAGAACGTATGAGGTGCTTTGTTGGGTTGGCTTTTTTGGGGGGGGGGGGGGGTTGTTTGGGTGGGTGGTTTGGGGAGTATCTCTTGACTCTGGGCGTTACAGAGCAGCATGAACAGTGTAGAAAACACTAAAGAGCTCTACCGAGAGGAGTGGAGCAGCACCTGGGACCCTCCTGGGCTACTGTTCCCAGAACAGTGTGATGTCCTACAGGGAGATGACATCAAATGGAAAACAAGGGTTTGCTGAGAGGGAGACAACTGCCCTGAGGCAGCCAACACTCACCAAGCCCTTATGATACAGCATGTTATTGCTGTTTAAGTGTTGCAGCATTTGGGGGAATACAATGTTTTGGTGCAAGTATTGTGAAAAGATTTACATGTATTATCTATCCACCACCCAAATGGAAAGAAATTTTCTGCCAAATTCTTAATTGTGAGATGTAAGTGGCTGGAATTATACTCAGAAAGATGGCTTCCATTCCTTTTCATTATATCATTTAGTAGCTCCTGAAAAAAAGAGAACAGTTTTGCTGATTCAAGGGCCTTGGAGATGTTTGTTGCTTTTTTCCCATGTACCGTAAATCTCATTATTTGTACTTCCAGCAGCAAGCTGATTTGCAGATGTGGACACTGAAATTTTATGGCAAGAAGTAGAGGACTCCAGTGGGTTTAACACTGTCCACAGCTGATTTGAAATAAATCTAGAAGCAACTGCATTTAAATGTAATAGTTGCTTCAGAGCCTTTTTATTGCAATACCTTTTTGCTCCAATGTGGTTTTTCCTTTATTTTTATTACTAATTAGTTATCAAGAATCATGTAACTTGAGACCATTAAAAAGGAAATTAAGAATTAAATGTTGGATGTTTGTGACCCTTACTTGAATATCCGCTTTATTCATAAAAGCTAACCTGTTGTGGTGGCCGGTTTTTGGTAGTGATGGGTTGGGTTTTTTTTGGTAGATTTGGGTTTTTTAAGTAATTCACAGTGAATATATGCAAAGATAGTCTCTTACCTTGTGGAGATTAATCCAAAAGGAATTGTATCTCCATTACTCTGATGTATATGTTTTCTTGATTTGATTTATAAGATCCGGTATAAGATACTCCATAATACAGCATAATGCAGAGCCATGAAAAATGCGGTTCTTTTTCAGGAAAGTGCCAATGCAGGCTACCTTCCCCCCTTGAAAATGAGAAATGCAAGCATTAAAGAACTATAATTGTTACTTTTTATGATAGTTTTTAATACTTTCATGCGCTTGTGATCTGAAAGCGGAGCAGGTGGTGAAAGCGTAGTTATACCTGAGGTGTACACTGAATGAACTCCATGCACTGTGGAGAGGTAGATGTGTTTGTTTTATGGTGCGGTTCTATTTATTTTCCATTGACATACCTTGATAGGATGTCCCATGGAAAGACATGGGACTTCTGAGATAAGAATCCATTGCAGAGCAGTGACGTTCTTTGTAAAGGTTTATTTATCAAAAACCATGAGGTAGGTGTTAAATGCCTGGGATACAGTATGTATAAAGTAGTGAAAATATGGAATTGTGTATTACTTTTTAGCAGGGCCAGATTTGTTGCCCAGAACACAGAGAATTCATGCCATGAAGAGGGTCATGTGAATGGGGGAGAAAGGATGCTGTCCTTAGGACTTACCGATGGTGTTTCAATTCCATTCTTTGTGGTCTCTTTGGGAACCAGGGACTGTGTAATGCCAATGACTACAATTATGTTCTTTTTCTTAAAAAAAAAAAAAAAAAGGAATAACAAGAAAAAAGTATCATGTACATAGCTATGTTTTACAGATCTCCCTCTAAATGGCTGTGAACAACAGTATTGCTAAATCATCACATGCTTATGCCAGAAAATCTCACTTGTGTTCTCAAGAACAGGAGTGTTGGTCCAGCAGCAGGCATAATTTAACCCGGTTCTGGGCAGTGGAAGGTATTTGCTGCAGAGGTCTATTCAGATACCTGCACAAAAACCTGACTTGTTTCATCACCTTCATTCTTACCTATGAAGGGATGTAGTGGATTCTGTGGTAAATCTCTCTTTTGTGCTGGATGGGGTGAGGAGCTGTTGTGTGTTTCCATCTGCACAAGGCACACATACTGGAGACTTTGAGGCCGTGTTCACTGTGGTGGTACTTGTCCCCGTATGGTGACTCTTAATTATTTCAACTCCTTCCTGACTAGTTTTAGGGCACTGCCATCCACAGATTTTACTGAGAGTGCAGCAGCCCTTTATTTGCTCTTCCAGGCCACCACAGCTGTACTACCACTCAAAAAAGAAATAAGGAAACTGACTGAAAATCATGAGATGCATTCAGGTTCTTTCAGTTCTTCTGAAATTAATTTTTGTCTGTTGTTTTTGATTTTGTACTTTTTAAGCTTTTCACCCAGCTACAAAGTAAACATTATTATAGAGTGGATGCTCATTGGATTGCCACTTAACCATATGCCTCCAGAAAAGAAAAAAAAAAAAGCGCTGATAGCACTTCTGACAGCGTTGTAGAAGTTAGCAACATGCTCTCATCCTCTCTGTGTTCGTGACAGAGAAGGCAGGCTGACTTTGACACTTATATTTTGACACTCCAAATTATTTGGCTGACACACATATTGAAAACAAAACAAAAAAAAAAAAAGAAGAAAAAACCCAACCCCCTGTTTTTTCCACTACTAGTATCTGAACAAAGAAGTGAGAATCACATTTAAATGTACTGGTGTCACGAGGCTTTTGTTACGGACAAGCACGGGTATAAAAACTCATTGTGCCACATTTCCCTATTCCCACACAGTAGAACTCAATCCTCAATTCTGTGTTTCCAAATTGTTTGGTCTTTTAAAATTTTTATTTTATGTGAGCATTGTTTTCCCTCATAGAATATGCAAGAAAGGAAAGGAAGTTTCTATCCTCATAAAAGTTAGGCTCTCTGAAAACAAATACAGGTTTGTTGGGTTGGTGAATTGGGGTTTATTGCACTTTCGTATTCTCAATACTGCATAATAAAGCAAGCAATTTAAGGCGAGTGTGTTTTAATAATAATTAGTTCAGCTACAAGAGGTATTCTAATAACTTCAACTGTAGCAGTAACTATTTTCTATATATGCTTTAAAAAAAGGCCATTACACAACGCATTTGCAATAGTAGCAAGGACATTTAGCTTTACCTTAATCTAGTGGTTGACAGTTCACCTGTCACCTGCTGATGCTGACCAGTTTCTAAAGGCTGAATGCAGTTATGTTTCAACATAGCTAGAAATTCAATCTTTCTCTCCTGATACTTCAGTTGAAGGGGGAAAAAAAGTCTCTTATTTGACTTAATCTGTACCACCCTACATATTTACACAGATTAATATATTTTTTTTTAAATGCCAAAAAAATAGAAGGAGAAAGGGAAAGCTAAAGGATCATAGAGGTGCTACTTAAGTCACCAACAGTTTTCCCGTGCCATTTGTTTAATTCCAGTAGTTTGGTTCAGTACATTCTCCTTTAAATTACTCTTCTGTTCAGTTAGGCTCTTTCATGCTCAGAAAATAATCTACTTTTAGCTGGTGTTTGCAATTTAAATTTATGATTTGGTAACTGTTATGTTGGGGATTTTTTTTTGTGTTGGGTAAACAGAATCATTGACTGTACGTGATACTTTCTTAAATAGGCATCAGGAGGAAAGGGTATCAAATGCAGAGGAAAAAGCAATATGAAAAGTCACAATATAAGTTATGGATAAAGGTTATTTTAAAAAATGCAATATCGATGATTTATTTTTAACCACTTGATCCCACTTGGTCCATCTTTCTCCAGACACTTCAGTTATTAATGTAATGCAAACAATAACTCATTCAATTTCTCTTAGTTCTCTTTACGCTTGTCAGGCACATTTCTGTACAGACTGTTTTGGCAGCAGCAGTGATGAAATACATTTATTGACTGCAGCCACAGCAATCTAAATAGATATCTGTCTTTTCCTAACACCATGTAATAGGAATTTGTGGGTTTTATCCCTGAAGTAAATCTACTTAGAGAATTTTTTCCTACCATAGGTTTTAATGTTTGGTTTTGTCTAGAGTGTTTTGGTTAACTTTTGGAATACTTACAGAAGGCAGGAAGGTGGTTTCCTGTAACACAATGTTCCTTTGAACATATTTCACTATATTTTGGTCTTATTTCTTAGAACTCATGTATAGAATTTTGTTCTTTTTCGGTCAGTAAAAACAATAATTTACTGTTTTCTATAAATGTGGTATAAAAGAAGCCTGGAATAATGTTGTTTTTTCCTTCATTCCAGTGCATGATCCATCTCATTTTCTTTGATTCATTTTTCTTCTTTCCAGGTTATCCAGAGGGCTTCTTCAATTAGTTCCAGTTGTTCTGAGAACTGTGCAATAAAATTAAAGCAAGTTGCTAAATGAAGTAGACAATTAAGTTTTAATGGGGAAGTCCTTGGTATTGTGGTCTCTATTCTGCTACCTGTATCTTTATTTTGTATGAAACAGTAATTGGGTAAACCAGATAATTGTTAGGAAAAGGTATTGGTAGAACAGTGGTTGGATGCCTTTGTCATAGACTGTGGAATTATTTACTTTTTTTTTTTCCTTTGCCAGCACTTTCTTTGTAACCCTAAGAAATTGTAATCTTACAGACAAGCATTGCAGAGTTCAACAGGGGACAAAGTGCTCTGACTTGGTCTGGCCTATAATTTGATTATTAGCACGTGCTTTTAGGAGGTGAGAGACATGGGAGGGTGGAGAGCATAGAGAATAGCACAGAGTTCTTCATCACTAGTTAGGGCTCTTCAATTACCTTTTTAACAGACCCAGGCTGGGAAGAAACTAGAAGACAGACCACGTATTACATATGAGTGGCAGGGAAGTGTATAGTTTCTGTGTGTGAGATCTCAGATGTCACAGGTCACCTACTGCCCATTCTACTCTCTAATCTTGCAACTATAACTGTATATCAACCTTTTTTCCCATCAAACCACACTTTTATAACAAACCTCTATATTACTACTACCATTATTTGTTTTCAAGTTGTGCAAAAACTGAAACACTTCTGTGTTGGGTTTGCGTGGCAAGGTTTTGGTAGCAGGAGGGCTACACGGGTACCTTCTGTGAGAAGCTGCTAGAAGCTTCCCCCGTGTCCGACAGAGCCAAGGCCAGCCGGCTCCAAGTCAGACCTGCTGCTGGCCAAGGCCCAGCCCATCAGTGAGGGTGGCAGCGCCTCTGGGGTAACAGAAGGGGAAAAAAAGTTGCTGTGGGACAGAAACCGCAGCTGTAGAGAGGAGTGAGAACACGTGAGAGAAACAGCCCTGCAGGCCCCGGGTCAGTGCAGCAGGAGGGGAGGGCAGGAGGTGCTCCAGGCGCCGGAGCAGAGATTCCCCCGCAGCCCCTGGGGAAGACCCCGGTGAGGCAGGCTGTG
>JAVKLA010000081.1:33780405-33824381 GCA_034782735.1 Sagittarius serpentarius | reverse complement strand
AGCCCCAGCTCCCTCAGCCGCTCCTCATAAGACTTGTGCTCCAGACCCCTCACCAGCTTCGTTGCCCTTCTCTGGACGCGCTCCAGCAACTCAGTGTCCTTCTTGTGGTGAGGGGCCCAAAACTGAACACAAGGAGAGAGTATGACTCTCTTGGGTGAGGGAAAACAGAGAATTGAGCTAAGATGCTGTCTGAACGTCTCTGAGGCCTTTCCTAGGTTACCTGCAGACAACAGCCAGTCTTTGTATTATCAACAGTTTCACATAGAAATGCCGTTTTCTTTTTTTTTTTTTCCTAGAGGCAATGTGAATGCTACTTGTGTTTTAAGGTGGCTTTGCAGGTTGCAAAGCTGGTCATTTGTCACAGGGGGCTGGAGGCCCAGCCTGACAGGCCCAGCCGTGCCGGGGGCCTGTCAGACGCGCACAGCGGGTAGGCCAGGAGGCGGCAGGGGCTGTGATGTGGGAGGCTTGCTGGGCTCCGGCGTAAGGCTTGTGAAGGCCGCAGGTCTCCAGGTCTAGCCGGATCATCCCTCCAAGCAAAACTGAACTTTTCCTCTCTGAAGGTGAGGGGACGTCCTGGAGAGGCAGAGAGAGAGACGAGGAGGGCAGGGCTGGCTCTTTCTCCCCCCAAGCAGGAGTCGCTGCCGTGGCTTGCACCCTTCCTCAGCATCGCCGGCTCCTCAGAGACCTGTCATGGGAAAGCAGGTAGCAGGGACAGGGCTATTTTCCTGCCCCCAGCAATCCACTGCTGTAGGCAATTGCCTAGTTCAGCTGCAGACCTTGGAGGATCCTGCGCCGAGAAGTCCGAACAGAGGCAACCTTGCACTGCGGCAGCAGGTAAGTTCTGCCAAATACCAACATATTGGAAAACTGGATGTGAAGAAGGATGAAATCTCATTGTATCTTGATTCAGGATATCAGTACAGGTTCTTTTATATGAAGCAGTAATGAAGCCAAAGGGAAAAGCTCCACAGAAAGATGCTGGGACTGTCAATTCGCAGACCAAAGCAGACCAAAGGATTGTACCCCTTAGAAAAAGACGCAGGGGTATTTTATGCAGTACTTTCTACCCTGTGTTGGGATAAGTGTCATTTTCCGAAGGTAAAGTCTCGTATGCCGTTCTGGGTGTGGCATTACTTTAGTAAGAGGAAGAAAACCAAGAGAGAGACTTTCTGAACTTGCTAGCAATGAGGGTCTTTAACATTGGTCTGTTGAAGGGATGTGAAGGTATTTTGCAGGGTATTTATAAATCCTTTCTGTTCAGCTGGTATTTGTGCCTTGTCCCATGACTTTTGATGAGAGCTGTGTTGTACTCCATCTACACTTGTGATGGACCCCAGAAATCATTGGACTGAATTTTCTTGCAGGGCTGCAATGTATGTTTCAGTAAGTGTTCCTTTATAGTAAAGACTGATAAAAGATCTTCTCTGATACGATATGCATGTTTTTTCAACTGCTTTGCTCAGATTAATTTTTTATTCCCGGTGAGTCAAATAGCAACTTATAACTGGAGTTTTTTCATTAAGTTGTTGGAAATAACTGTACTGCATCAAATGAAAAATATGTTATTATTCTGAAAATTCTGCACTGTAAAGCGTGAACATAATTTCCTTACTTATAAGATACTTTCCATGCTGTGCAGAAATCTCTTATTATGTGTCTTGTGTTGTGGTTGTCCTTATTTTCATTTAAATTTATTGCAGTGCTTTGTCTGAAGAAAATATTTTGATTGGTTAGTAAATATGCCACAGGGGGTAGGTAATTTACATGAACTGGCAATTCTGTTGAAATTGCTATTCAGCAGTTTAAACTACCTATTTCATCCTTGCTGTAGTTAAACAAGGGGAAAGAGCTCCCCAAACCATGACCCAGGAGGGGAAAAAAAAAACAAACCAACAAACAAACAAAACAAAACAAACCCCAAACAACCACAAAAAACCCACACCAGAAAAACCCTCCAGTTCCAGAAATATGGAATAGGTCATCTGTTTGTTTATTTGTTTCTAATAAGGGAATAACTTTCTGGTAAAACAGTAGGAGCATGGTGTGTTAGTCTCTGTGAACACCTAACAATGTGTTTCTATTGTCATAAATTCCTGTAGCTATCAATGCTGCTCTTGTTCTGCTATAAAAGTAGGTGGGACTGAAGTTCATTACTAGTAGCTTGAGACAACTAAAGTTAATTTCTCAACTATTCCAGTTAGCACTAAAAGATGCCTACAAAGTAGCAACTTCATTGACAAAATGAAGCAAATGAAAGCAAATGTCAGAGATCTGTCAAGTATGAAGAATGCTGTTTTCTCCAGAACATGAAGTTTCTTAAGAAGCTGTTGTTTGCTTTTGTTTTGGTTTTAATAAACCTGTTAAGTTTTTAATAAGTAAGACATTATGAATTCTGTAAAACCACCTAATACCTTAGACATCACCTGAGGATTGTTAAGGAAGGTTTAAGCTGTGAACGGCCTCCCAGTTCTGCTACAGGAGTTTTGAAATCTGTGCAGTCCTGGGCCTCAATTTCCCGGTCTTTCCCGACTCTGTCAGGCTGCAAGTGAAAGCATTTGTGTTTGGGAACCACTGAAAAGTACATAATGCTGAACATTTCAAATATGTAAAAGATTCTGCTCTGGAACATGTTGCAACAGATGATGTCCTTCGTTACTCTTGGACATTGCGGAGCATCTTGCACTCTGTATGTACTTGTGAAGTGTTAAGTGACAAACTGCTTTCTGCTGCCTCACTCCTTCTGTTTCCATTTTCATGCATTTCAGTGAAGTACTGAGACCCAGGCCCCAGCGGGCCCAAAACTAGACAGAAAAAGAAATTTAGAAGCCTAAATACATTCTCAAGATAAGTCTAACGATACACATGTCTTATGTCAATTAGTGCTCTGATTTTCATTATTAAATTTTTCTGAAAGCTGGAAGCTCTGATTCTGCCTAGGCATTAAAGTACTGTGTCCACATGATTATTCCTGTCATTTTGCTACAGTGAAAAATCACAATGGGGCTGCAAAAGTGGGGAAAAAAAACCCACCCCAAAACATGAAGGAGGGGCAGCCTTCCCATGTCTGTTTTAGAGAGCTCAGCAAGGATGGGAAAGATTGAAGGTAACTTCTCTCTTCCACCTGGGAATGTGCTAGGCCAAACTCAGGAAAGTGTCCTGCCTTGCAGATGACCCTCATCTGGGCTGAGGGACAGTCCTCAGTTGAAACTGCTTTTTGCAAACAAAAAGATGCGAGACCTACCTAAAAAAGATAAACAAGAGTTTAGATTGTTAATGCTTATGCATCTAACTCTTGAACTACATTCAAAGCTCTTTAAATGGGCACATTGCTGCTTGTGCTACAGGGGCGGTTGGGTTGAAGATGCACCGTTAGGTTCCCCACTAGCATTTATGGTTACAGTTGGCTAACTTCAGCATCTCCCTAGCCAGGTTGCTGGTTTCTGAGGGCTCCCTGTGAGGCACCTCCTTCCCCTGTGAATAGAGAGTGCTGTGCACAGATACTCAGCTCAGGACTATAAGGACAGTGCCTGGAAATTTGGCAATGAAATCTAGGTAGCAGGTAGCTCAGCCATGCAGGAGCTGTGTCTCTCCCCAGAGAAGGTATTTATCAAGTTGTATTCTCTGTCCAAGAGAAAATAACCTGTAAACTTCCTTCTTAAGTCAAGATTTGCAGCCTACCTAAAAACTTCAACTTCATGATTTGCATTAGCCCAGGCCATTTCCCCATCAGAAACTGCAAAAAGTTTTTACCAGGACAAAGGAGGCAGTAAGCGCTAAGCACGCCCACGTATAATATGGTGGTTGAAGAGCCAAAGATTTTACTTTTTCCAGATAGTCTTTTCTGAAACATAGCAACACTCTCAAATCCTGTACATCTGAAGAATTAACAGTAAATCTTGAGACCAGCTGTAACACGTCTGATGATTAAATGTGGTGATCCAGGGACAGAGTAATTCATTCAGTGCTGAGCCACAGATCTACAGCATGCCTTTTTGTTGTATTTCATGATGCCTGTGGATGGTTTAGTGTGTGAGACTGACTCACTACACACAGTACACACAGAAGCTAATTAGCTTTTCACTCATTTTTCAAATACTCCTTGCACCAATAAAAGCAATGAATTAAAAATCAAAGGATAAGATACTGTAATATTGCTTCTTATAGCTACATGCAGACAGTTTCTGTTTTTTTCTTTTATGCTTTACTTAAGCTCTTCTGATTCAGTGACAATTCATTTATGTTTATAAAATGTACCTCACCATTCACTCCAATTTCTAAAACAGTTGAGTTTGGAATGCTATCTCTTTACTGCAGTTCTGTAATAGAAATACTTCATGTCATGCACACGAAAGCCAGGCTAAGCAGCAAGCTGCACCAGAATTTTCCTGGCTTCAGCCTTAATAGGAAGCGGTCAGGAATTTCCTGCTTTGAAATGTTTTTAATGGAGTTTTGAAATTGTTGTGACTTTCTAATTTAATGCTATTTAAGTGAAATAGTTCTGCTTTACTCTTTGGTGCTTATTTCAAAAGCTATAATAATTTACAGTAAGACAAAAAAATGCAGCCATCAAAATAAAACATTTCAATTGATTTAGGATTACTTTTGGCTTGAGACCATGTTTGGATTTTTGACTTTTTATTCATAGGAAAAAAAATCTGAAATTTTGTGTGACAGCAAAACCGCTTCTATCCCAGTCTAGCATTAATATTGTGTTAAGCTAGCTTTTCATATTGGAAATTATGAATGGAGGAAAAAAACACGGTAAGGCTGGCTATATTTCTTAGATATAAGAAGAAATCATTATGAATGACATGAAAAAACTGCTAACCTTCAATTGACCAAGTCAATGTCATAAATGTATGAATATGTTGCTATATGCTCTAGCCTTAAAATATTTTAAAAGCAACAGCCACCGCTGCACTCGAGCATTTTCACATAGTTTAAATATCTCCCTGTTTTCCCTTTTGCTCCTTTTGTGTCTCCTTGCTCACGCAGATGGGCTTGGTATTTGTACCATTACAGCTATTCTTGCTGACCTGAAGTGTGCAAAAGCTCAGTAGCTCATGAATATACAGCATAAGAACCATCATGATGATAATGAAGATTAATTTATTGCTCTGTCCAAAGCCTAATCTGATGCAATTGTCAATGTCAGCTGCCTTATAAGGTTGTTCTTTCCATATTACCAAGTCAGGAGCAAATTGAGAGTTGGAAAAAAATGGCGGGTACGTTTTCACTCAAACTATTTTCAGCCTTTGTGAAATACTTGTTGCCATTGGATCTCCTACTCTTGGGGTGATTTCTGTGAAGTTATGTTGGTACTACACTGGAGAAGAGGAACAACTGTCTACTCCGGAAACTATACTGTTGTTTTGAAATTTTGCATAGATTCTGGATGTGTGTATGATTTTATTGGAGAGTTAGTATGAGCCAGCATAGCCACCAGAGTGGTAGACAGCCTATCAACCACCTCCTTTTTAGCTATATGCTAATATATTTTGAGGCATCTGCTTTTGGGGAACAGCCCATCCCAATGAATAACTTATTTCTGGGCAGTTAAACTTGAGTTACAAACGTTTTTTTCCTTGTCTGTGTGTGGAAAGATTCAAAGCCCAGGCTGGAAATGGGCAACAGCAAACCTTGTTAAAAATTGCAACTCGGTAGAAGTGTGATGTAGTTATCACAAAGAACTAATGCCATTGATTATTTGACAGGCAGAAAACTAGTTATAGGCCACAGCTGGGGATAGGGATGGAGGGGAAAGGAAGGCATGCCAAGACTGCAAGAAAGTAATTACTTTTTGTTGAGCAAGTTTAAAATGTTCAAGGCAGCCTCCCAGGTCACTGGTGCACAGGTTGTTTGCCCACCTGAGAAGCAGAAATACACCCGCTGGGGAAATACGCCTGCTGGAAACACTGGCAATAGTACCTTGTTGTTAACTGTAGTAATTTTATGTGGCTTAGAAATAGTAGCCATTTAAAAAGCAAAGATATTTCAAGGTGGTTTAGAGTTAGAGAAATTTATGTTGGAAGGGACTGCTGGAGACCCAAGTCCAGCCTTCCACTGCAAGCAGGACAAACTACGGGAGGTTGCCCAGGGCCCCATCCAACCCAGTTTTGATTATCTCCGAAGATGAGCATTCAACAACTTGACTGGGCCCCTGTTCCGGTGCTCGACTGTTTCATTGTGAAAACTGATTTCCTAATACCTCACTGGAATTTCCTGTATTACAGCCCGTTTTAATGTCACTCATCCTGTCCCTGTATGCTTCTGAGAAAATGTCCCCCTTCCCCCCACCCCCATTTAGCTAGCTTACATTGCCGTGTTATCCATGCAGACTGTAATGGAAAGAAAGAACAAGCAGCCTTGTTTCCAAGAGGAGCTTCACAGTCCAACTTGCATAGTTTTGCAGGGACCCAGAACAAGAAATTAGGAGTACAAACCCAACATGTAAAGTGCAGCATTTTGCTTATGTGTCATATTAAGGATCAGTAGCAACAAAGCAATAATTTTCTATCTGATTTCTTTTTCCTGGTTTAAAAAAATGCGTATCTTAATGATATTTAAAATATAACCCACACCCAGATGAACTCTAAATGTTATTACTGACAGGAGTCTAGTGTACACCTTTCCTCCTTTTTATGATTTCCAGTCTAACTCTGTGTTGATACTAGTTAATTAGATTGAATAATAACATGTCGTCAGTTCAAACATAACTTTGTTTTCACATGCTCCTTGATACATACCATAGCAGAAAGAAGTGCCCTCTCTTGATCATCCTCTTATGCAGTCCTTTGCCTGCCCCACTTCACTGCTGAGCAGCTGCTGTGATTTATAGGATGGTTTCTGTGTCAGTTACATAAAGTGTGGGGTGGCAAGTTCATGATTAGTAAAAAATATGTACTGCTGATCACAGTAAAAATCGATTATGCTAAATGTGATAAAATATAGTACAACCCTGGTGCCAGTGTGGTGCTTTGATGAGCCAAGGACAAGTGCCTGACAAGTTTTTCATGCATGTAATTTTGCTTTATTTTGCTGCCTAGGATGAGTTTCAAGTCACCTAAATCTAGCTGTCTGGACAGGCTCAAGTCTTGAGCATCTCCACACTGTGATTTTTCTTGCCTACCTCCAGAGATGCTCTCTACCCTTTCCTGTGATAAAAGAAGAGTAAGTGCTTGGATTTTTTTCTTTAAGCTGGCCAAAACTAGACAGATAAATCCTGCCCCTAAGCAGTATCTATCCCTTGTGTGATGCCTAACTTCATTTTCATAATAATGTAGTTCTTTTCATACTTTCTACTTCTCATTTGTGGATTTCAAAACATGGTGGACTTCAAAATGCAGTGGAGACTAGTAGCAATATGCCAGTTTCTGGGTGGGAAAGTAGAAGCATCATGAGCTGAGTGTGGAAGAAGACAACAAGAAAACCATAATTAGAATCTGTGTTTTCAAATTCCCAATGTACTGCCCTAACCTCTAGGACAAACTGTAATGTGAGTCCTTTAGGGATATTTTTTCTTTTTTTTTCCAGGAATGCTAGAGCTTGGAATTAGGTTAATATGTGATAACTTCCATTTCCTTTTTAAATTTTAATTAACCCCCCAGCATGAAGATATAAGACTCAAAGCTCTAAATGTGTAGAGAAAATAAAGGGCTTTACATACAGTCTCTAAAAGAAAGCCTACTTTTAAAGATAACCTCCTGAGCTTTGAAGAGGGCCCTAGTCATGGCTCTGCCCTCCCCAAATGCCTAAGATTTCATTTTTTTTCCCCCCTTACTTTTACTGTCTCTTCTTATGTGTATGCATTTAGCCAGCACAGTATGCTCTGTTTATGCAGTGATGGTGGTAAATAGTGATAAATATATCACAGAGTAGTAAGTCTTTGCACAGAGAGCTGTGGTAGTAGTCTAATCTGCGTAGTGCAAAGATGATTCAGTATTGAAAATCTGGGTGGTCTTGGGGAAGGAAACAATAGCCTGTTTTAAGTAGCTACATTTTAAGCAGACCACCTCCTTGCTTTTTGGGGGGGGAAGTAAAAGTGAAATAATTTATCTGTCAAAAGCCAAGCAAGTCTGGAAGGGCTCGTTTTCAAAATCTATGTTGGTTTTGTTTTTTTGTTTTTTGTTTTTTTTTTTCCCCACAGTCTGAAAACAAAAAGAAGGGAATCCTGTTGGAATTCTTTATTGGGTTTGGGGTTTTTTTGCATGTTTTCGCATAACAATGCTGCTCAGATACAATGGTGGGAGTCTCTCTGGGGTGGATGGCAACTTACAGTAAGGCTGTGCATCTGTTGGTGTGGAGTAATTAACAATATGGAGCAGTGCAGGTGCTTACCCCTGAACTGAAGTCAGTGAGACCTTTTGTGGGTTTAGGGCTAATTGCAGTAAGTCTACGCAGCAGGGCATTATACTGTAGGAAATACCTCTTAAACATTGCGGTGTGGTCCAATATGAAAGAATTTAGCCGTAAGGCTGATTAGGATTGAGTTATATGGGTCAAAAGTACTTCTCTGGATGATTATCTTAAACCAAAGATAATACAATTTTGCTAGTGGCTTTCAGTTACCTGCAAGTAGGTAGATGCTGGCTTTATGCCTAATATACTATATGATAATGTTCTGTATAGTGTTAAATAATGCTAATTTCCTAAACTTAACAAATATAAGTACAATAAATATGAAAAATACATCATTCTAGTAACCTAGGATGGTGTTAAAAGGATATAGAAGGGAGTTCAGAGAGGTAAACGTTCGCTCTGTGTGTGTTCTTCTGGGAAAAAAAATCTAGTGAGGAATACGTAACTCCTTCAGTCCATGTGTGGGACAAAATATATGTACTCTTGTTATCACCTCAGCATATGTATGTGCTTCATTTTAGTAAAGTGAACTAAATGCTTATAATGCAGCAAAAATCACCATTAAGTGATATTTAAGAGAGTATTTTAATTAAATTTAAGCCTCTAAACAATGAATTTAATTAATAGGTTGTGTTCCTTAATGGCCTCTAAATAAAAAGGAACTTGTTTTCTGTTGAAGAACAAATGGTTTCACACATAATAAACTGCTTAAGGACTTTTCCTTTCTAAACCTTTAAAAGCTGATTTGATCTTTACAGAAGAAAATTCAATTGCAACTCCCACTTGTGTTGCCCTGCTGCCAACATACCTGGGGAATGATTAAGATGGTACTGCATGTTACCGTGCATGTTGAAGAAAACAATGTATTTTCAGTACTACTCACTATTTTGCATGTGCACATATGCAAGTGTTAATATGGGTGAAAAGTAAACACCAAGATTTCTAGCTGAAGCTGTTTGTAAGTGTTGGTTAGCTTTTTTTTTTCCCCTAAATAGATGGCTATATCGTTGTGTATATTTGGAGTCGGTTTAGATACTGTTATTTATTTCCCTTCAGTAAATGCTGGCTGTCTGCCCTTGTTTCTGTATGTCTGTGCCTGTGATAAGTTTCTAGACAAATAACGCTATATTTTGGAATCATGCTGTTGTAGCTCAAACATTGTTTTAGCAGAGACTTGAAAGGAGTATATTTACTATTATTTTAACTAAGCTGTAGCCTTTTTTAATTGGCAATATAGTATACTTTACTTTGCCACATTACATTTATGAACGCAATTTAAAAACCATTTTTTTTCCGACTTTTATTTGGCAGTCCCTGAAAAATATCTGGAACCATAACTATTCTGGTTTATTCCTCGCTTTTATATCTATTTCTTCAATTTCTCCTATTTCCCTTCCTCAAGGTTTGCTTGCTCTTTTTTATGTACAATCTTTAGATTCAGTCCTTTGGTTGAAGTACAATCGCTAAATTTTATGGTATCATAGTAAGCAAAGTGATGGACTTACAGCCCTTGTTATACACTTAGTGCATGGCTTAGATTTGTTTTTTGAGACAGTGCAAACAGCCCTCAGAAATGGAGAATGGCTTCATGAGGAAGGGACAGAGATGTTCTTTTACAGCTGACTGTCACTTGTGTTGCTGGTAGGGAAACAAGACTAGAAACTGGACCTACAAAAGAAAGCAGCCCTCCACTGAAGGAATTGAATAATATAGCACATATTTTCACATGAGTTTGTGCTGTGCTCCCCTCAATGCAACACAGCAGAGGAGCATTAGGGAACATACATTGCAACAATACAGACTCGGTACACTTTATTCTCTTCTGGAGCACAAGGAGGAGAGGAATACAAACTGCGTCAGTCTCCCTCTCTAGACTGTTTCTGAGACTGTACAACTGTGTCCTATTTGCTTGTGACCTGCATTGACTGGAAATTTAGAAAAAATGCCACTTAACAGGGACCAGAGCAGTTTTATTTGCAGAACTCTCCTGCACAAGGCTATATTTTAGTCCTAAGTAGTAAAGCTCGTGTGATTGAAAACATGTGACACGCTGCCAATTGCAACAACACCCAGCTCCTAGCATTTGTAGTGCGTGTCCTGAGGAAATCTGAAAGCACTTCAGTAAGGTTACTGCCATTGGCCTTCATTTTGAAGACTGGGAAATTGAGGCACAAGGTGACAAAGTGATATGTCTAGGTCAGTGAGGTATTGGCAAGTCTTATTCCCGGGAGCATCAGCCTGACACACAGTACGATAGGCCGTTAACTTCTGTTTGGCCCATCTGTTGTCAATGAAAGTGTGATTGATTCAAGTGCTCTTTGGATACATAAGAGCACTGTGTGAATGGTCTGTTTGTTCCTGTTATGAAAGATTTTTTTTTTCTTTAATGCTCTTAAGTATACATCCATGTTCTGGAATCAGTCGTTGTCTTGTGCTTTTAGTCTTTCGGTTTTATATTGTACCTGATCCACCTCTGTATCTTCCTTATCTGTTAATTTAGTTTTAAAACTTTTTTACAGTTTGACAAAGGTTGATGATTTCCATAGTAGTCTTTATGCTTACACATTCTTAATCGAAAGTCAATTTTCAACTATCAGGATATAAGAGCTTAATTTTCAAAGGTGGAATAGAAGTTTCTATGTGTTGTGTGATTTTAAACCCTGGAAAGCAGTGGCAAGCACAGTTGCTGCAGCTCAGATGACAGCGAAGGTGTTTGCCGTGCGACACTGCTCAGGGAGGGCAATCCAGGGCTGTAATATTACACCCCACTACAGCCCTGTGAACAAGCATTAAATAATGGCAGTACTTGAACAAGATTTTCAGAGATACTTCAAATGGGCATTTAGATTTATATGGCTTTGAAGGCAGGTGACATGCAATTGTTCTGAAACCGAATTGAAGTGGCGGGTATGATCTATGTGGGGATGGAGTTTATTTCAGTATGTTGCAAAAGGGGAACGTGTGAGCAGTGGATGGGGGACTGGGAAACCATGTATTCTTCACATACTTAAAAGACCCCCTAAAACTAGTCTTATTGCTGTTCATCACGAGAATGCACTTCAAAAATCTTTAAGTCATTCCAAAAATAAGTAAAAAGACTTTTGATCCAGGCCTACTCTTTTTGCAGCGGTGTTTGTACCCTCTCTGTCCATGCCTTCTCATGCGCTATGAAGAACCATTGACTTTAGTAAAATGCATGCTGCCACCAATGAGATGCTGAGGGGAAAATATAATTCAAAGAGGCATTATGTAGTCTTTTGGTATGTGGTTCATCTTTGTAATGAAGATTAAATAGGTGGTATATTTCAGTTTTAAGATAATTTTACGTTTGAGATACTGAAGTGGGGGAGAAAAACATCTGTATAATCCTTAAACTGGTGATAGAGGATTTTTATGCTTGGGTGTTTTTTGTGGTTTTGTTTTTGTTTGCTTTTGTTTTTTTCTACTATGCAATTTTACAAGAATGATAAATACCCTCAGAAATCATGGGAACAAATCAAGCATGACTTTTTTTCCCAAAGGATGACCTTCCTAAGAAAATGTATGCAAATGCCTGACATAGGATAGAAATCACTTCTCAATCATAGCTATGACATAGTCCCTCCGATCCTAAAGCCTGTGTACTGGATGTAGCAAACAAGATTGGATTTTGTTTGGTTGTGGCAGTACATTGCTGCTGTTACTGTTAATCCTTCATGCAGCTTGTTAGATCAGTTATTCTGTTATTCTCCCGTAGCATTAACTTTGCTCTAAGTATAAGGTATGCCTCCTGCTTACCTGCAAAGTCCCAGTTAGAATGGATGCAGCATGTTGTGCTTTTAACACAAAAGTTATCTTCATGTTGTCAAGTAATTGGCAAACCTTTACATGCTAGGATTGGCTTTGGCATTGCTAAAAATTAAATTGATACTATGCCAGATTCATTCACGCCGTAACATCATTGACTTCAATGGCATTACACCAGATCTGAGTTTAGTCTATTGTGCTTCTGTTGCTTGGTTTTTCTAGGCACAGATACAGGAAGGAACAGGGTGGATATAGAATAGTTGATATCTTCTTTGCCTTTCCCATGATTCATTTTCCTTGTAAATTAGTTTCATTGAAGGAAATGATATAACTTAGCAGATCCTTGGCACAGTTCTTCATACAAACAAAACACATTACGGGAAAAAAAATCTTTGTCCATTATAGTATGACAGCATTGTGCTCACTAACCATGTCTGACATCTGAAAACATGATGGTGCCACTCCATCTGAAGCAAGAAAGAACAAAAAAAGCATTTCAAATAGGATGGCAGTGACCAAATAACTTTTCACTATATGGGGTTTTGTTTGCATTCTTTTAGATGTTTAATAACATTGTGGTAATCTTTACAAAGCCTAATCAAACCAAAGAACTTACACAATAGTTTTGTTTGGAGTGTTGTCAGTTAAAGTAGGGCACAAAGTAGAAAAATAGGCAAATTTAGTCTATGCAGCAAATTTGGTCTAACCTGATGATTGTTACCATCATGCTTTATGGAAAGAAATTTAAGAAGAGAGGAAGCAGCTTAATCCTGGATTCTACCTTGTGCGCAAACAGTAAAGTCTGAATTGTGCATCTGAAAATGACATTTTGGGGAATATCTCTTCATATTTTACTTATTTGTTTTCCTTTCATCACTTCTTGAAAAGCTCTTGGAGCTGGCAGAAAAAAGGACAAAATTGGTGTTCATCCCATCTCTTCTGTAGGCACTCATCCTTCTCTTTGCCTCTGTAAACGAAGCTTGCTTGTCTTAACTCATTTTAGGTTGGTGCATGGTATGTCCTTTTCCTGGCCTGTTGCACTGACTGTGCTGCTCTTTGAGTCTGTGGACTTGCTCCTTTTTTACTACATAGATACTTGTCTTTGCTTGTTATTTGTGATCTGTTCCCTTTTGCTAGCAGCCTTCTCTTACATAGGATAGGCCTAACATGAAACTGCTCTTCGGGACATCACCTTCTCCCTTGTATCTGTCATTCTATGATCTCTGTCTCCATTGCCTACTAAAGAGATTCCCAAATGAGCACCCATTGCAGTTTCTCGCATGCAGCTTTCCGTACTTGGCTGGAGCTCATCGTGAAGATCTGCAGAACTACTTCATTGCTCTCCTTCATGTCCTTCTTTTAAACTGTCCTCCCTCATGAGGCCTATGGAAAACAGACTTTGTAGGTGGCTGTTGGGCGGACCTGCACTTCTCCCACTTTTTGTTTTAGTGGACTTGCACCTCTCCAAATTCATCTCCCCGCTTCCCTATGGATAATATTTTACTAAAAGGAAGGACTTCTGTTCTTGATTCTGTTTTCTGCAACAGTGAAATTTTGATCCATGGTTAATGCAGAAAGTAAGTCATCTTACTCGTATTTGTTAGCACGTTGCATTAAGGAAGGAAACAATGGAAGGACAAGGAGAACAACACTCAGGAAAAGTGCTAAATTAGAAAAGTGGCTGAGGTATCAGGACCAGTCCTTTTAGAACCAATGCCACATGGCACTGTTCCTTGCAATAGGATTTATTTCAGGATTGTTTTTCTTAATTGTTCTTTCAGTTTCAGTGTCAGCGCCCTGAAATATGTCTCCAGTGCTTGTGAGAGAAAATTCTTTCTTTTGTGGTTTAGAGTTGGCATGTAAATCTTAAAATTAAAACAGACTGGTAGTTAAGCAGCTTTTGAAAGCAGCACTGCTTTGAAGTAAAATTCTGTTCTTCCTGCAACCCTGTTAATTTAACATACGAGGGCAGGTTTGTGCGCAGGAGAGACCAGCCATGATATACAGCGGTACAGATAAGCATTAGTGGGGTTTTCTTTGGGGTGGGAGAGGTGGGGGAAGAGCAGCAGTGGGAGAAATTTTGATTATAGATTTGATTTATGCCCACTCTCCTACTTTGCTGATCTGGTTGACAGGAAACTGGTGGAACTCCTTGTAAAACTGTATTTTTGGGATGGCACACCCCATGTGCTTCTGAAGTTGCACAAAGCCCTTCACTAAAACTTTTCACTAGCCTTTCTTCACTGGTCCCTCGACGAGAACTGGACATTCTTGTTGGTCGCTGTTGTACTCTGAAGTAACGGTACATATTATTTCTCGTGCGATTTATAGATCTGGGTGGTTTTTTTTCTTTTTCCCTAGTGTTGTCTATATATGAGTATACATCATTACAGTGGTACGTTTTTCCTTTATAGAGTATCAATATCCACTCTGTTTGAACCTCACGTTACAATCATATATTAATTTTTAGGTGCAGTATTTAAGCATGTTGCTCTTGAAATCCACTAGCAAATTTCACAATCCAGTGAAGTAGTACAAGTGTCCAGGAGCTATTTTAACTGTTCCAGCAAATGCCACAAGCCAAATCCTGTTCTGTTTTGTACCAGTGTAACACAAGTTAAGGATTTGCTGGTCTAGCATGGATTTACACTAATGTTGTAGATGCCTTCAGTTCTTTGGACTTTGCAAAATTATGCTGCTGTTAAATTAAGCATACTAATAAAATAGAGTACAAAGCAGAAATAAAATCTCTCAGTATTATTTTTTTTACATTCTTTTCTAATAAGTGTAAATAATAGTGATGGGCCTGTTTTATGAAAACAGGAAAAGTCACACGAAAACAATTCATGCATTTTTCGTATTTTTGTTTTAATCAAAATGTCTTTTCATAAAGCTTCATTGTGCTGACAGTGCTTTAAAAGGGAGGGGGAAAGCCCTAACAAAATACAGAACTCATCCTCTAGCTTATTCATTATTTACTGCCTATGAAAATCAGGGATTAGAATATTTTTGCGTGGTGGAGACAGAGCTTAATGGTGCGTATGACATTGCGGTTTACAGGCGCTTAATTGTCAGAGAGATGATCTGTTGCTCTTTCATGTCGAGCAACGGGGCATTTGTTTAGTAGCAGGAGAGAATCCAGCGTGGCATCGGCTATGCCTTCCCCAACAGGTGGGCAGCCGAGAGGGCTGCTGAGTTTGCTCTTGGACTGTGACAGGTGAAAAATGCTATTTAATGAGTTTTTTTCCCAGTCAATTAGCAGACGGAGGGAGCTTTCCCATCTGTGCCTGACACAACCAGGGTTTGCTGGTTACCACATTTCCTTTGTGAGAGTGATGGGCAATTCATAGAATGGGGTAATGACAGTGACTTTCCTGGCTGCAGTCAGTCACACTAACTGCTCTGATCTGTTTAATCGTGGGGTTTTTTTTTATTAAATACTTTCCACTAGTCAAAAAGGGCAATGTGGAAGAAGGGTTCTCACTAGGACAGTGCAGTGCTGTATGTGGGCTACGGATGTCCCGCAGTAAAGCAAAGAGGAAAAACAATCAGCAACTCCCAATTTGCACTTAACATTCTCATCTATACATGTAATGTACCAGCAAGACATGTCTGTTTGTTTGGATCGCTCACTATCTGCAGGAGCTACTGGTAAATGTTGCCTTATTTTTGACGACTACTGGCTTTCCAGAAGAAGTGTGTTATACTCACAATAGTAAAATACACATAAATCTTTCCAAAGTGTTTATTAATCTTTTCCCACCCTTTTCTTTTCAGGGTATCCTAGTAAAGAAAATTTCAGGCTGACACCAGAAAGCACAGAAATATTCAGTAGATTGCCATTCACGTGAATGTAATATGCCGCCTTCTCTGCAAATTCTCTTCTCAATTTAAGCAGAATTTTGTAATTGCATAATTTATTCCTAGACCCTATTAATCCATCTAATGCACAGACTTTCAATTTCTTCACACATCAGTACTGCTGAAGTAATGGAAATTAGAGCACATTAACATATCACATCCTACTGCTAATACATTATATTTACTTGCAGTGATACATAGAATTTTCACAGAGGAAAGGGCAAAATGGGTAGCTGTGCTTTCTGTACAGCAAATCAAAATCTCTTTTCAGGCTTTCCTGGAAAGTAAGGTTCTGATAAGTATATAGCATTCGTCTAAGAATCTATATAGTGGATGGCATTCAATTGCCTGGTAGCAGTATTAGTCCTGTTACCTACACTCTTAGTATTTATTTTTTTCTTTCCAAAAAACATTTTTGTCTTAATATCTACTTGACCCATTTTATTTTATATGTTTTATTGTGGGTTTATAAACTAGCATAAATACAGTTTTGAGTAGAGGGAGTTGCTTTGGTTTTCTTTTTCCTTTTCTTTTATTTTAAATCTTCAATTCTGTGAAATATAGCCGCCTTGGGGATTCCTTTGAAAAACCTGATAATGAATGTAAGATGTGAGTGACTGGTGTGTGATTGTGTTGATGTTTTCCCTTCTCTTGAGCCCAGTTTGAAATTCAGCTCTGCACAGCAGGGATTGTCCTCAGCCACATATGACTATTTTGAGGATTGTGTGCTCGAGTAGCTGTGCAGGCTTTGGGCAACTGGCAGCAGTTTGTCATGGCTGCCTTTAGGCTAGTAAACCTTGGGGATTTTAATCCCTGTCCCTCTCTGTCAATCAACTCTGTTTCACTTTTTAATGTAGTATTATATATTTTCAAACAAATGGTGTTCATTCTACAGTAGGTGCAAAAATACCAAGAGGCAAAATGCAGAATGTAGGGAGTTTACCTATTTTACCCCGGCTCTGTCACTGAAAATTATTTGCTCTGTGATATAATTGTTCATATTTAAATCATCAAGCTCGCTTGCCTATTTTCTCATTGTTTTATTTTGATTGAGTACTTTGATGCTGTGAATCCTGGCTGCATTTAATTCATTATAACCATGTGAAACTAAACCCTGAATGGCTTCCAAATGAATATTATTTAATTTTCTTTGGCATTCACACAAGCAGCTTCTTTGCCAGCTGAGTAGTAAGCATAGACACGTTTTTCACTTCTGTGTGACATGGTCAGATTTTAGAGCTGTTCTCTTTTGCATTTCCAAAGTACTAAATATGCTTGTCTGAATATTATTATTAATAGTTTTTCTTCCTTTAGTCTCAAATTGTGAAAAGTAAAGAATAAATGGTGTCAACAGTTTTTTCAGTGCTGTACAAGATGAAAAGAGTCTCCACCTTTAATAGCCAGGTACTGCGCGAAGATGATCAGGCATACTGAAACTGAAAGTCCAGGAATAATAATTAGATGTTTATTTATTACACATTTTAAAATATTATTGTATAATATGGAAAAAAAAATACATTTGTATGGCTTTGTGTGTATAGCCATGCTATTCAGTTGCAAAACCTCACATTGTAATGTTGACAGGACTTCCACCACTCCAAGTGAATTAGTTTTGATTTTAGGCTTCTTTTGTTCCTTCTTGGGCAAGTCGGTGAATGTGGTTCACAGTCTCTGTAGGTAACTTGTACTAAAATGTTGGAATTTTGATTTCAACAAGTTAGTCACAGAAAACAAGTTAGAAACAAGTTGTGCTCAAATATATAAGTGATTTCAGGAGGAGGCTGAGGTATCATCTTTTATTACCTGATATGGTAGGGCAATCAGTGTGGCTTTCAAAGGCTGTTTTGGTTGTTGAAATCATACAATTCTTTTCGCGTCTGAAAGGAGCAGGCAGCCAAGAAGTCAAAGGTTGCTCCCAGTGAGCTGATGCAACTGCACTGCGAACTGTGGTGCGCTAGAAGCAAACCAACAAAACCCATCCTCTGCTGGCTTCTCCCAGTGGAAATAGGCCTGGAGTCTAAAATGTGGGGCTTTGCAGCATTTTTTTTGCAAAGAAAGGGCAACGTAGTTCCTGTTCTGTGGCACCCCAATCATTTTCACCACCCTTGAACCTCGCATAATTGGACTTTGGCCCCATTTTTTTTTTCCCTACCTTTTGAGGATTGTTACCCTATTGTAGAAAGATGAGTTTGGCGGTTTGGGATTTTTGTGGTTTTTTTAATGAAATACAAGCTCATCGGTTGAGGGATTTCCCTCCCCTACAGCAGGTTATATGACCAGCAACATCCTTCATGATATGACGATAGGGCTAATGCCAGGTTGCCTGTCTCCTGCCTTCCTGTTGAGTCTGAGAATGAGTAAGTATATAAAGCCATTGCTTAAAATTGGGAAATGGTAAACCACCTTAATAACGGACTCTACGTGGGACAAAATCCAGAGACTTTGTTCAGAAGATAGAGGTCATCCTTTAATGATGATTAACATGGGTCCTCTGGTCACCATAGTACATGCACTCCTATGAGAGAATGTCTTCCCTTCTGCTCATTTCGTGTGGTTTTCTAATAGGGTTTGAATACGTAAGAACTGCAGGCTGCGCTGCATATATTGGAGTGGTATAAACATCAGCCCCAAACAGGAGTCAAATGGGAATCCAAAGAATCAAAAAATGAAGTAACAGTCAGTTCTGGTAGATGAACAGGGAAAAGTGAAATGGAAGAAAGGCTTAAATCTCATGAGCTGTTGGAGACAACTCTTGCATCCCATTTCAATATAACAATAAGGAGGTATGTTAAATACAACATACTGTGCTTGCCCTTCTTGTGTTCTGCCAGACTTACCAGGCCTTTGATTTTTAGAACCCTTGGTTCTGCTTGGTGGCTGAGGGACATGCTTAAATGCATCTACATTTCCTGTAGCCCTACGGTGTTGGGTTTTAAGCCTTTTTTCCCCCTGTAATTTCCATGCTGTTATTAGTCTGTTACCTACTCAGTCACCTAAACACTGTGCATTCTGCAAAACTTTGTCCCAGTATTCATCAGGCTGTCAGACTGAACAATTACAGAATGCATGAGGGAGGCTTAAAAATTATTTGGTCCTCTAGTTTTTAACAGTTTTACGTATGATTAGCTACTAACTGTCTCAAAATGCTGCTGTAAGCACCATCTTTGTATTCCACCAGAGACATGCTCTTGGGAGAACAATGACACGTTTATGGTATTTGGGTGGGAGGGAGATCAGAAAGTGTAAAATAATTTCTTACTCATAAACTCCTAGTAAATTATCTTTTCATTTTGTAATAAAACACTTAGTTTCAATAAAGAGATACATCAGGGGATTGCCAGAAAATGGCACTATATTTCTAGTCCTTGCTGAAGGATAACAGTGAAATAATCAGATGGTTTTGGAAATTGTTTCTCACAAATCTTTGGATCTTTGTTTGTGGGTATTCTAGTACTGAGCCCTTTCATTTATATTCCCCTCTCATCATCTCACTTTTGTTAATTCAGAACCTCAAGTTACTGAATTGTGAAGTCTGCTTTTGTTTTCATTTAAATTGCAGAACATTTAAACAGTGATATGTTATACTCAGGTGGCAGTGCCGTTTTTCTCCTGAAAACAGAGGACATACAGCCCAAGACCCAAATCTTCCTCTGCCTCAAAAGAATAGATGGTCCCATAGAAAGGTCCCATAGCTCAGCTCTGGCTGCCTGCTTCCTTTAAACTCTTGTGTTGTCTTGCATGAAAGATAGGGTCACAGTTTGTGACTGTGTTACTTTTTGTAACATTCTAGGTGATGGCCCTTCTCCATAGCCTACCTGGTCTTTGGCATGCTTCTCTAAAGAGCTGTCTAGTCTGGATTAATTTTTTGTGTGGAAAAATAATGAAAGTGTGATGGATGCTATGGAAGTATCCGAGACCTCTTTCTAACTCTGAAATTTCCTTTCATGCATAAAGCTACATGGAGGCGAGACGATTTGGGCACAAGGATGTTAGGACAACTCACAATCTTCTCCTGCAATTCAAACAACTGGCTTTTTTCCGGTTCTCTTTCCAGAGTAGAGCAGCTCACTTTGAGCTGGATCATCAGGCTGCAGCATCACATTTGCTCAAAACTTGCCTTGTGGGTTTGAAATTCTTCAGGCTTAACCCTGGGAATGGAAGTAGAATTACCTTTACAAATGACATGAAAGGCACGAGGTAAAGAGTCTGAAGATCATGTCCTTGGGCACGGAGGTGATTCTAATTAAATCCCCATCTACATACCATGCTTATATTATGGATCTTAGTCTTACACTCTGACCTTTGGAAAACCAGCCTGCAACCCATCTGGTAACAACTGGTTAGAGATGTTCAATATCTATAAAAGCATGCTTTTGCTATAGCTCCGTACAGTTGGATAAAGTCTAATAGATAAACTGAGGTACAGGTGATATTGCCAGTGAATAATGAGCCTCCTTCATTCATTATAATCCTTATTTGTTTATTCTCTCTATTTTTAAAAGTAAGAAAGAGTTGCCATATTTACTGATATTATCACTATTTATTTTTGTTTAAAAAATTATACACAGTCCATTCTTATGTCTTTTAATAGTGCAGTAAAGCAGAATGCTGGTAAATTTAGTTTTCTAGATGGCTAGTCTTTGGCTTCAGGCTTTTCTTCCTCTCTGGTTGATTCAGGTTCCTGGTGTTTTCACTTAACATCCAAGATTCAACAGCCTAAACTAATGGACCTGAGTGTGTGTCTTCCAACAGCTCACATCAGTACCCAGTCAGCTGAGGGCTGAGCAGTTGGGGATTCTTTCACCAGTGACTCTGCCCAGCATTTTTTCAGGGGTGTGCAGTACCTAGCTGATCTGTGGATATCTTTTGAAATTTGGAACATTTTAGATGGTCAGAATAGATTTGACAAAATACATACTTTTCTAAGGGTAGTTCAACCAACTAATTTTTTCTCTTGTATTTATGAATTTCAAAGTGTATGGCCAGACTTCAAATAGCTGATCGTCTTGCTTGATAGGAAGAACTTGCATAAAATTACAGTCATGTTTCCACACTTGCTTCTTTTGATGCAATAGAAAATGAGAGATGCAGTATGTGGATGGCATACTCAAAGCAGTAGCTTGAGGAAATGGTCACAACTGAGCACTGCCACCAGCCTTAGAAGGAAGGATAATACAATAATTAAGATGCAAGATGCAGTTGGCTTGCATGAGCATTGTAGCCATGTGGATGGATACAAAACAGCCCTATCTTCCTTCCTTTTCCCAACAACCCTGACAGCTCATTCTGCCTCCTTTTATTTGCACTAGTGCCTCAGTTTGTAAGTCACAGAACTAAACCAAAAACAAAACCCAAACCAAACACAAAAAAAACCCAAATCCACAAATGCTACATTCAAGTACAAAGAACTAGAAACTATTTTGCTATACTATCTTTCCATGGTTATGTAAAAAGTAATTCTCTGTGCAGTTGTGTAATTCTTTTTTTTTTTTATTTTAAATAAAGGATCATACCAATTATGAGGTCTTCTATTCAGTTGTTTTCTTCATTTGTAATACAATACATATTTATAAACTAGTAATACATATTTATGGGTTACTTCTAAGGCAGCAAGTATTCCACAGTTTGTATAGAAAATGGTTCACAGGGCTCTACTACGTAATTTTCAGAGCTCATGGAAAAATAACAGTATCTGTAACCTTCTTTTGAAGAGATACAGCCTTAGCAGATTTCACTGTTAAATTAAAAAAATTTAGAGCATGCCAGTATAGCTACCAAGGCTTGGCTTTTGAAACATGGCAGCAATGCAGTCGCCCTGAAATAATGTCTGTCTCTCTTTTTTTTTCCCCCTTCTTCTTTTTCCCCTGCCTCCCCAAAACATAAGGAATGGAGGAGTGATGTAGGTAATCTGTAGCCTTCCCTCTCACAACATGTAGTCCAATCCATTGTGTTTGGGAGGAAGCCTATGGACCAAACAGAAACATCGCTCTGGGTATTTTGGGGTATGAAGCTGTCCTCTGGTAGCTGCGGAAGGAGCTGATGTGGGTTATGGAGCACCCCTAAGCAGTTTAATACATCTAGGAGACATAAAGGTGACTTTTGCATCTTTGTTCTCATGGACTGAGTCTAGTCTGCTGTACTTCTTCATTCACCAAGCACAGGATATAGCTGTTGATTTCTGTGGTCCCAATTAAACAGAACTAAGCTTGTGAATTGGAACCGGTCACTTTTGGTACATGTCTTTGTGGCTGCTTTCTTAAAATTAGCATATTTTAGAAAGAGTTGGACAACAAATTACTGGAGAACAAAATATGCAAGTCTCTAGGACTTGTGCCTGCTTTTTAAAAGCAGATAGCAATGGGAAGGAGTAATTTCCTAGGCTTAAAATGTTCTGACTTCATAGCATAATATTGCTGATCACTGTGACTTTTGTGTTTCACTTCCGCAAGGGAAAAAACGGGGTGGTCTGATTCCTTAGTTGATTCATGCTTATAGCGTGATCATCTCTGCCTCAGGGCTCGGTTCAGTGGCCAACACCATGTCTCCCACGTACACAGGAGTTAATCAAAGATTTGGATGACTGTGGGTCTTAGTTGCTGAGAATACGCATCTTCTCTCAAATGAATCTAAGTTCACATAGCACTTTAAAAACAGCTTTTCCTCTTGCAGGTTGAGGAATATATTGCATACGTAACTTGAGTGAACTGGGCCCTTCTGTTTGTGCTGAAGCTCACACTGACTGAACGGAGAAAGTGCGAAAGATGAAAGCCTCTTTCTTCACCTCTGCTCCTCTCTAAATTATGAGTCTTGTAATGTCCCAGCTTCATGTTGGGACAAGTCTAGACCACACAATAATTCCTCCTACTTCTGTTGCCCTTTTTTCTCATCTTTTCCCTGCACCCACACATGCTCAGGTCAGGTGCCCTGCAGTTCAGACACAGTCTTTGTGACTAACAAGCCCCAGTGCTGATGGGAATCTCCAGCTGCCTTGTTACTGCAGCACCAAAGGATCTAGCCACAGGTCTACAAGGCAAATTTTGTTATATAGAGAGAGATTTTTATATTCTGAAACCTTGTATATCTGCTATATCGTGAAAATTTTACCTTTTAGGCTCTATTTTTGTGATTTGTTGTGTATTCTTTTTATTATTATTTTAATGATAAGAGCTTATATTAGTTTTGTGGAAGCTTTGCTACGCTACTGCACAAATGTTCAAAGTGCAAAGAGAAATGCTTTGAAAAAGATCTGAAATCTACAGGTGCTCAGAATCCTTTCTATTCAGCTTTATCAGGGTCCAAACTAGTGGGTTTGCAAGATCTTCCAGTTTTGGATGTTCTTAGCAGTATTAGAAAGTCAAGATTTTGGAGGCTGCTGGTATCTTATGCTGTTTCAGTAGAAGTCGTATGTGGAGATCACTTTGCTTTGCTAATTTGGGAGGATTACTGAAGATACCATTGCAGTTTTGCCTTTGCACTGCACAGTCCTCGTTGTCTATAAATAAGCAAGGACCTTCATGCCAAGGGGAAGAAGAAGAAACGAGCTTTCTAATGAAAATTCCAGAGAACCACAGTCACTGTACTTTGTTCCGAGGACGTAAGTGGAGATAATATTTCTTCCCAAAATCTACAGCCTGTCTTATGTCACTGATGATTGTAGACAAAAGTAAGAAACCACACAACAAACTAAAACTACATAATTTAATATCTTTGACTGCAGCAGTACCAATTTGATGGATCTGAAAATAGAATTTCCTGTCTCGGAGCTTGGCACGCAGTCTGGGAGCATGGTGCCTGATATTAAAACCATGGCTACTAAACTGCATAAGGTAAACTAAGCTGTGATTCTCAGCAGTGTTTCAGGTATCAGCATCCAGGGAGGCAGAGAGCTGAGGGCTATCTTGAAGTGAGCATGTGTACCTGCCAGTCAGCAAGGGAATTCATAGGAAGGCTGAGGCATTAAAGAGAAATATAGGTAGCAGATACTTCCCCCCCCCGCCCCCATCATTTTCAGGGGGAAAAATACTGTTAATGTTTCAAATGGCTCTGCACACAAGCTTGGTAGGTGTTTAGGCACACTCTCGCGCTCGCTTGCATGCTTCCCCCCCCCCCCGTAAGAAAGGATTTCTGCTCTTTGTCTCTTCCTTTCTCTTTCTTAGTTGAATCTGTTGCATGTAGCAAGAATGAAGAGTTTTATAGTACTAGAAAATGTACAATGAGTTTATGGTGCCAGTGCATTCCAGGTAACCAGCCAATACAGCCCTCTGCTGAGAATGATGCTCTTTGGTTGCCACTGTGTTTTCTTAAGGCTTTGTTACTCTGTCATAGTAGCAGTGCTGCAGGGAGATTGTTTCCATTTGAAATGATTCACCTTAGTCTTGGTAATTCAGCAAGGCTAGTTAGTCTTAATGGCCATAATATTATATGCTCTCTTACCCTCCCTGCCCACCCCCCAATTTATATTCACTAATGTTACGCATATTTTTGCTTAGTGTGTTCTCTTTGTCTTTGGGTGGGGATCCTGTGACCTAATCACCTGTGGTATACACATCCACATGTGAATTCAGCTACCTTTGCAGTTCATAGAAGTGGCACTTGGAGAAAATGATTCACACATTTATCCTCTGACAGGTGTCTAGAGCTGGTCAGGTGAATCACAGCCCAGAAATGCCCTTCTCTCCTGGTGAGTCTAGGCACCTAGCCAAGAGGTGGATGTCTGCGTTGCAGAAGTCTGAAGCTGCGTCCTTAAAATAAAATGTCACTGCTTTCATTTCCTGAACAATGCAAGCTATGGCATTCTAACACTATTAGGCTATTTATATAATTGCACAAAAAAGTTTACTTTCAGAGTCTGAACTTCAAGAAAATAATTTAAAATGATGGTTGAGTAAGTTAAGTAGATGAGAAAGCACATTTATTTAAAATGATGGTTAAGTAATGTTGGTGTTTCCTTTATTCATCTGATTTTGTGAGAAAAGTAGGACTTGTACCTTATATAAAATAAGCAAAACAATTTTTGCATGTCATATGGAATATGTTGTAGGCACATAGAAACTTTTGTTCAGTGACTGTAAAGGCAGATGCTCCCTCTAGTGCCTAAGACTATTTTCTGGTAATGGCAGTAGCTTTGTTGGGCTTTCTGCCATGTCTTACTATCCAGTTGCTCGAGTCCCTCAGGTACCTATCTTGAAATAGGTAATATGAAACGGGGATAAAACCTTTAGTACTGCATGCCTCCTGCATCTTTCCCCTTGTGTGTAGCAGAGGGAGTCAGATGATGCATTAGGATAAAACATATGGGAAAGTTAATCTAAATATATTATTTTAATGTGAAGTTTCTTATAGCCTATCAGGTCAGCAAATTGTTCCTTCAAATTCAATGTCATCTGGGAAAACTGTGATACTTGTGAGTATTTCTGAACCTAAGGAGGAGAGTTCATTGTGTACATCAAACACGAGGGGCTCAAAGTACCTGGACACTAATCTCAAATTCAGGTCATTGTTCCCTTTTTGATATTTTTGTTAGCTGATGTTTTTAATGTGGCTGTTGAAGGTAGCAGACTAAAGTTATATGATGTGTTCTGAACCAGTACATAACATCACTGTTATGATGTAGAAAGAAGACATGCCTGAACTATCTAGACAGCCATATACGCTGTTTAGTAAGAGGGTGTAAGCTATAAGCATCTATGCTAGCATCTGGTAGCAGGAGAGGAGAGAATGGAGTATATTTGTGTGCCACATGAGATGCCTGAGGATGCATATCCTCCTTGCTTGTTAGGCTGTGACTGCATTTGTCCCGGCACACAGTTCTTTCTGAAGGCAGCCTTACAACACTGTGCATTCTAAAGTTTTTAAATTTTATTTTTAAAAATATGCATTCTACACTTTTGTGTGTATCTGTAAATCATGCTTAAAAATAAATTCTGTTAGGAATAGTATGTGTAGGGGAAAAATATGTACGAATCAATGTATACTCCTAGCAATGTTCCACAATAAATTCTAAAATCCAAGGTTATGAACAGTACTGCTGTAATGCACTGCCTACACCATTATCAAGCTCTGGTAGCTGTGACAACAAAGGGTTTTAAGGGGATTTGAGGGAAGAGAATAGGTAGGGGGTTCTGAAGAAATTTCTCCCAAGTATGATGGTGAGTGAATATTCTTGTGCTTTGTATTTATTCTGTCTAAAAGCTGTCTGAAATGGTGAGCTTTTAGTCTGAGGGGTTTTCTGTTATTTCTGTAGGTAGTCTGTGTGTCCCTTCTCCCTCCTTTTCCTTCCTCCAATCTTTCCCTCCACAAGGAAAACAAATGGAAAATCTGTTGTAAAGGCTCTGTGGACATCAGCATTCAACCCCTCAAAAAATGTACACAAGTAAAACGCACGTTCTACTTAGGTGCACTGGGAATATCAGTAATATTTTTCATTCTGTAGCTTGCATTTATACAGCTGAATGGAAGAGTGATACAGTGCAATTTGAAATAGCAGCCAGCAGCAGCCTCTCTTCTTTCTTGGATCCTTGAATCTTCCCCTTTCCCAGGGGGAAGGAGTGAGGAAGTGTCCACGTGTTTTAGCAATCTTTCTTATCAACGTGTACCAATATGCAATATAAGAAAAAGTAACTGGAAGTAATTAACTATGCTTGATTACATTTTAAAGCAGTCTGAAACTAGAGCTGAGTAAAAAATAAATAAGTAAAATCCAGTAACTTGTTACAATTATAACTGATCGTCTATTAAAAGTTACTTTCTCAGCATTGCCATGGGCAAAGCCATTTGCCTGCTGTAAAGATTCCTTTTCTCCTTGTGGTGGCATTTTATCAGCATTAGTGGTTATGACAGTAAACAGCAAAATCATGTTGTTTAAGACCTAGACTCCACTACAGATAACCCCCCCCATGAAAAGGATGCTTCTTAGATTACCTCTCTTAAATTCTGACAAGATTTGTTTACATCCTATTTGATGTCTCCATATGCCTTTAACCACTTGGAAGCTTAAATGCTGTGCACTTACTCTTTTGTTTCCAGCTGTGCATTGTAGTTTTTTGTGCAGTAAAATGTTCCACTTATCTGCTTCAAATTACTAGGTAGGCTAAACCCTTAGCCTACTGAGTCTACATTTTATTGTGGTTTTTTGGGTGGGCAGTGACCTTCTCAAGAAGGGCACATCTTTCCTAAGAGGGGAACTTAGCCCCTAACTTTTTATTGTGTGCTACATGATTAACTTTGCTGAGGTTCTCTCAAGAGAAATGCTGTTTCTTGGCAGTCACAGTATAATGTCAGTAGAGACAAATATGGTTCAACAGAGTCATATTCAGGAATTTTAAAGATCAGGTAACATGTCAACATCCTGAAATACAGTATGGAAATGATCATTCACAAGGATGCCGTTTGCATGCGAATATCACATTTCTTTTCTTTGAGGAAACGGGAAGGAATTTATCCATCATGAGCATTTGCATTCCTGCTTTAAATAAAGTTTTTTTCTTCAAGCTGCATTGAGTCAGCAGGATGTGGCCCATTGCTACAGTTCCCTCCTTGCTGCTTCTTCCCTTTAAGACTATAGTAATTAGCAGATAACCTGTTGGAATAGCAAATTATTACTCTCCCTCCTGCTGGCTCTGCTTAAGGAGGAAAAAAAGGAGGATAAGATTTTTGGATATGAAATGCTGAATTATCTCCTTCTCTTATCTGATGATCAGCCCTTCTGTATTCAAACTGAAGATATGGGTGCTATTTCAGAAATATTTAACGAAGTAGACTTTTTATTGTAATCCATCATTGTCTTATAACCATGGCTGTTGCAGAACCAAGATGCTCAGATTTGTGATCGTAGGCCTGTTTCTGCTCTATTGCATGTGATTAGCTTCGTGCTTAGTTAAAATTGTGATGCTCATTTAGAAATGACCAAGCACAGAAGTGCACAGCATGATGCTGCACTGATGCAGTTATAATTTCTGTCTAAACATCAACTGCTATGGGATTCAAACTTGTTAAAGTTTGAGTTTTAGATCTATAAGATAGACCTTTAGAAAAGGAAGCTGAGGGGAGACCTTATCGCTCTCTGCAACTACCTGAAAGAAGGTGGTAGAGAGGTGGGGGTAGGTCTCTTCTCCCAAGTAACAAGCGATAGGACAAGAGGAAACGGCCTCAAGTTGTGCCAGGGGAGGTTTAGATTGGATATTAGGAAGAATTTCTTTACTGAAAGGGTCATTAGGCATTGGAAGGGGTTGCCCAGGGCGGTGGTGGAGGCCCCATCCCTGGAGGTATTTAAAAGTCGTGTAGATGTAGTGCTTAGGGATGTGGTTGAGTGGGGGACTTGTCAGTGCTAGGTTAAATTATTGGACTAGATGATCTTATAGGTCTTTTCCAAACCAAGCAATTCTATGATTCTATGACTTACAGTTTTGGTTTTATTAGTAAAGGGTAAATTCTGCCCTGCAACTCTGAAAAAATGCATTGACTTTTGGTTTTTATACTATATACTAGTTTATCAGGTAAGGATAGGAGAATTTCATGTAGCTGAATATATATTTAATAAATGGCTGTTTCAGTAGTTATTCCTTGGAGCTATCTTGCTTTTGCTTCTCCAGTCCTGTGAATGTCTAAGCAGTGGAGCACTGACCTGACCTGTAATTCTGTCATGAATTCAGGTCCCATCACAGTTATTCTGATTTACATCGCTGCTGAAGTCCAACCAAGACCTCGACCATTTGTATATCACGTAGTGATTTTTTTCAAGTAGTTTTTCTTTTGTTCAAAAAGTGACTGTTGACTTACTTTAAATTGTAGAATTCTTAATGTTTTCTGCCAGTCCTGTTGTTCTGAGTTGAAGTCTTCCCCGAACGCGTTTGTACACTGTGTTAATGCTGATTTTTCTATGATGCAACATGAGGGCAGAACTTAGCTTGATTTCCTTTCATTCTAAGAGTGACCCATTTGCCACAGTCTGCAGTTCGCCTTTTTGTAGATATAAATTCATACTTTGTGTCTTACGTCTTTGTATTTCGTCTGGGTTTTCTCAGGACAGACCTAGTGGAAAATGCTGTCTTTGACATAAGAGCTTTAAGATGCTTAAGCTACTGCCTGTATCAGACCTATATTTTCTGCAAAATGAGCCAGCCATAACAATGAAACAAAACCCTGTCAAACCTTTAGCATTACCCTACATTCCTAACTTAAAACTATAAAATAAAGCCATTGCTATTTCTCTGTTTTCTTTTGTAACGGTTTATCATATCAATAATCTCATTTACACTATTCATCTGACATGTGCTACCAGGGGTTATCTCTTAAGTGTAAATCAGGCTTTTGGAAGTATTCCAGAATATATCACAGTGTTATATATGTCATTGTATAAACATGTTGGCCAAGCTTACCTCAGTATAACTCCAGTGAATTGGAAGTATGAGCCACTGTGTTCATGTATTTCCAGTAGCTATTTTTCCTTTTCACACTTCTGTGATGGTTGACCTGCTTATCTTGTATTCTTTTCTCTGATTTTTATGCTTTTTCTCATTTTCCGTCTGAGTGCTATAGTGCTGTATGCGTTTCCTGACAGCCAATTAATCGGCTAGGTCTTCACACAGTCAAGAATAGAGGTAGCAGTTCTACGTGGACCCCTCATGTCCATTGATGTGTACAGCAGACATCCTAAGAATGGGGACACATTTCCCTGGTCTTGCAGCTGCATGCTGTTCACATCAATTTCCCATTAAAAGGTAATTTAAAGGTATAGCCCCAGGCAGACTCAGGAGAGAGTTATAAAAAGAGTTTAATTAACAGTTCAGAGTAATATAATCTAAGGTTGAATAGTCTGTAACCAGCTCATTTTTTGTTCACGTTTGTCATTTCCTTTACTTGCAGATTAGAGGAGGTTTCCTTGTGTGGTAAAGAATGCAGTGAAATAAGTCTTCGAAGCTTTGTTGTATGTGTCTTAGAGCTAGTTCACTGTGTTATCAGGAGCTTTAAACCTGCCACTGCTTATCTCCCCTCTGCATTAGCTCACCTCTTCTGGTCAACACGTTTTAAGGGAAAAGATTCGAGTCACCTCACAGTTTGGCCCTCCATGATTTTTGAAAGCTTTACTGCTGTTCAAAAATGCATTTAGCCCAACTCGTTCCAAAATACTCTAAATAAATAGCTATTTTCTTGTCGGAAAAAATGGTAGAAAATGGGGCTAGAAGAGATATAGGAGGCTTTGTATTCAAAAGCAAGTATTATTGTCTCTCTTTCCTTCCCTTGTTGTTGGTTGTATTTTTGATAAAAATTCCTTTGCAATGATTTTGTTTCTTCTTCTCCCCCCCGCCCTGCCCCATGTTCTTGTGTTGTGCAGGTTCTGCACACATCCAACCAGGCTGAATATAGCAGGATGTGTTACTTTCATGACTCCTAACAGCCTCCAAATCAGAATGATTTTCTGTCACACTGGCCTGACCTTTTCCTAGAAAAATTTATTACCTAAAAGAAGGAAAAAGAGACATGTAAGGGGATCTGAAGTACTCTCTTCCTTGAGGGCTAAAGATATACAGTGCTTGTTGTCATTTAACCGTCCACCCACCTAATTCATTCTAAAATGCCAGCTACAAGTGTAACAATTTGTGGACATGACATATCTTGCGTGCTTGGTACATTAGTCTATAAGTCTGACAATTTTATTCTCCCACAGAAATGTGTCTTGCTTGCTTAGATCTGCCTTCTTTTCTCTTCCAGTGGAAAATATGTAGATTTCTTAAAAACTTTTGGTTTTTACCTAGATCACCTCTGAGGAATAGAGTGGAAGCAGTGACTGAACTCTTGTTTTGCCCTGTGGCCTAGTATGTTAAATCATTCCACAATTAAATATGGCTGCGCTGGGTCATATTCTACACAAGTTAAATAAGCCTGACTTGTCGAGTATTGAGTTTGTTTTGATTGCAGAGAAAATGAGATGAGGCATAGCTTGATCTTTATTCTTTTGTGTGCCATGTTTTTAAGTACGTTATGACACTTTAGGGGAAAAAAAGAAGCAAAACAGGAATCTTTTCATATGATTGACAGAAAGACCCCTTAAGAAGTGCTTGAAGTGACTATACCTCAGTGAAAATTGTTGTGGAGCTAAATCAGCCTTTGCAGTATCTAATTAAGACTGCCACAACATCCAGATAGTTTGTTAATTACCATTCTGCTTCTCCCTCCATTTGCTGTGTCAGGTGGGCATAAAAGTTAACGTGCACCTCGATAGTATACACCAAATCTGTTAATTTTCATCATGCTCTCACAATGGAAAGCTGTAGAGGTGATCAAAATAATTTTTAACTATAGCTATTCTGAATGCCTAGTAAGCTTATGAGGCAAATGTTAATTTACACGTCTATTTCAAACATATGGTAGGTTTATAATTATAACTGTGGAATGGTTTGGGGGGTGGTGGTGTCTGTCTTCTGGAGCTGAGACTAAAAGCAACATTTTTTAAGCAAGCCTGAAAAACTCCCATGGTGCTGACAACAGGGATTTTCCAAAGTGAGCATAACCCAAGCAGGCTTGATGTTCAATGCCAGGAAACTCTGACTTCAGGGGTCTCTAGCATTCATGAGTTCCAGGGAGTGGGTGAAGGAAATTAAAAGTAATTTAAAAATAGATCTGTGTTTCTCAGCTGTAGTGTAGACATGCTGTCTCATGAAAACAGTCACTCTGGGTTTTGGTTGTTTTTTTTTTTTTCCCCTTTTTTTCCTCCCCACCCACCCAGTTGCAATGCCAGGCTCCTGATCTGTATCTGTCCTATAAAACAGACCCTGTATATCCAGAGGCATAACGTTTCTATACAGAGATGAGAACACTACAGTGAAAATGGACTTTACTGTCCTATATGCATACACAGTACTTCACTGCAGGATCAAGCACTGTTGCGGAAGAGGTGCTTGATTTGTACCGCTGCTGAAGGACGCCAGAGGTGACGTGAGCAGGAACAGGCACATCAATAGCTGGATTTTATTCTTAGCTTTCTGTTTGCTCACAGGTAGTTGCTGACCTGTACAAGCAGCATATATGCTACTCACTAAGCAAGTCTGGCTAGTAGGTGCAGCCATTTGGAAACAAGGTTCTGCTTATCTGCAGTAACCATCTACTCTGAGAGGAATGAGGAGAAAGCAGTCCAAGTTTCTCCTGTGATGTGGGCTTGAGGACTTGATAGCCCAGATAAAGATGAAAAGGAGGAGACGGGAAGCTTCTCACTGGGTTGCACAGTGGAAATCACTGTCTAGCTATTACTCACATAGGCCTGAAACTACCAATTTCCAGGAATGACAGTAAGATACATCTGTGTCAAACTGTCACTCCGTCTTGTAGTAGGATCTCCATCTTGTATTACAGCAAGAACATATCTAGCCTTTCCCAAGACAGTGTACTGCAGACAGTTTACCTGCTGACAGGGCCACTTGACAGCTTGTCCATGAGAGCCATGGCAAGGTGATCCTGGACCTCAATTTGGCTTGTCTCTCAAAAGTTGGCCCAGCTAGCAGGGACAGTGAATTTTCTGTGGAAGCATCACTGAATAATAACATCTGACGCTTCTCAGCCTTCCTACGAGGTGGATAGAGACAGTGCATTCAAGGGCTTGTTGACCATCCCTGTGTAAAGACGACTGGAGAGCAAGAAAACAAGAGACACTCTTGCCTGCCCCAGAACATTAGAAATTTTCAGACTCAGGAAACATTGAGATGAGAAAAGAGTGGACAAGCCCAATACTATATTAGATTTTCCAAACCCTTTAGAGTATAGTGGCTGTGATTAAATAAGTCCCCTCTTCAGCTAGAATGGGTCAAACTAGGAACAAGAGAAGCCTGCAGTCAGGGTAAGGACTGAGGAAGAATGAGTTCAAAGTGGCACCAAAATATTCAGAGGAGGTATACATCAGACTAGGGGAGGGTGGGTCTGCAGATGCTTTAACTGTTCAGCGGTGGACTGGCCCAAACTGTCACATTGAATATCGTTTGATGGACATCCTTAACTGCCACAAATGCAATCAGAAGAAATTCAGCATGTTGCAGTTTTAAAATCTATTTGCAGTGCTCTTTCATTTCACCAGCTGTTCTGTCCTTACTTCGTAGTAGCTTCCAAAGTTTTAATTATTCTTGCCCATAGTTAAAATTATGCTTGTGTGGGTAAATGCAAGTGTGTTGTATCTAACGTCAGAGATAATTGCTGGCTGCCTCAAGAGACTTGATAGATTCATTACTTCTACATATGGTAGGAGGAAAACTGTCAGATTTTATTTAAGCTTTGAAGAGCCTTTAAAAAGGGTTAGAAATCATCACAGAAAGAGCGTCAGTTTGCTAAACAAGGTCCCCCACATTGCTACATTAGTGCAGTATATTTAAGTTGATACGTTTTTCCTGCTTGTCTTACAAAAAATAGTCTGGAAACAAAAAATAAAGGATTTATGGCACTCTCTCTGATGCCCATAGATCTTCCAAAATGAAAGCACTTCATGTTGGACTCTGTCATTTTGAATGTCTGTAGGAGGTCTGTCAAATATACCGAGGTATTTTCCAAGGAAAATCTGTGATGCCTCTGATGCTACCCCTTACTAAGAATATGGCCAGCTCAGCAAACACTACAAGTGGCATGTCCGCTTTGATGTCTTATTTTATCTGGTTTATTGTATTTTTCCAGTGTGATTGCACTTAATGGCCTCATTGAGTTTGCAGTTGTATTGTATGAGTGCAGATGAGACAAGTTCCTGTCTCAGAAAAGTAACTGAAGTTTGTGTAAGCACCTAATGGGAATTTAAGTTAATGTCACTGCTGGCTGCATAGTCCCACTCTCCTCCTTTCTTTGCTGCACAGTCTCATCCCACTCACTTTGTGCCAGTTCTGGTATCCATCAAACCTGCATTTCACCACACCATGCCAGTAAAACACTGGTCCAAGTAGCCAGTAGCTGGTTTGTTTAGCCTACTGTAGAGCCTCAACCTGGAGTTTACATGCTACAGCTGAGCTCATCAAGAGGTGTATAGAAGAGTCCTCCTTTGCTCCTTTTGTCTGCTGCTAACCACACGGTTCTACCCATCTCCTTTGTCACAGCTTTGGCTCTCACCAGCTTTTCATTTAATTTGTTTAACTTGCTAATTCAGCAGAAAGTTCTCCAGTTCCATTTCTCAGGCTTCTTTTCTCTGCCTGGTGCAAAATTGGACAAGCACTTGATGTGGTGCAAAGGAGGATGAGGGGCAGATGAAGTGAGTGGGATCAAGGGACGACATGGCAGAAGAGTTGGCAACACTGGGAACTCCTTCTTCAGTAGCAGCATACTCTACATCAGCTTGGGTCATAATGTGTCACTTCTCCCCAGCATCATAACCGGAGGAGCAGGTAAAGCCGAGGCCAGGAAACAGAGGTGCAGAGAAGCCAGTAGCAGCAAAGAGCTGGGAATTAGCTCAGGAACCCTGCACCCACCAGGCTGTGCTGTCATCGTGCTTTTTTATGATCTTTGTGAACTTGTGGCAGTGTTTTGAAAATTACAGCTGCTGCAGAGAAAAAAGCACAAGAGATTTTATTGGTTGTTTTCCCATTTGAATCCCTCTGCCTTCCCTGAAATATTTACACAAACATAACAGATACTGATAAGATTTTTTTTTTAATGCACTAGAAATGTTACAGGCTAATTTCAGTGTATTAATGAAATATTTAAATAATAAAAGGAGGGGAGTGTGTAGTGGTAAGAACAACAGGTACTTTCACTGACACAGAGGAAATGTGAAGGCTGTAGGGCAGTGTGGTGGCCTAAGAAAGTTTCCCAGTGGTGCTTGCTGGAATTCTCAAAAGCTTGAATCTTCCCTTCGTGCTGAGCTGTCATGGGTGTTTAAATCTGTCATGAGTAAGCAGGGAATTGATCAAAATATAGCATGCATTTGACGTAATGGCAACTACAGAAAAAGGGTTTAAATCTGTTACAGATGTTGACATATTGTAGTTAGCTCAAGTGGAAATCTAGCTTGTCTTAATTAACACATAGAAAGCTGGAACACACATAAAGAGGAAAGATCTTCAGAGCAGATATGGGATCTTTCAGCTAGTTAGCCAGGTTGCTCTCATCTCAAATTCAGAACAACATAGCTTTGGACAGAAGAGTTGGGTGGTGAAGCACAGTCATCTTTCATTTTTTCAGCATTTAAGGTTAAGGAATCTGGTTATCCACAAAATGCCCATTTGTAAAAAAGCTGTTGTTCCTAATATCGGCAGCAAACTGTTGGGAAAATGTGGAAATCAAAACTGGTGAAGAAACAGCAAGGAGATTCGCAGCTTTTCCAATCTTGAAGTCTTTCCAGTCAGCCAAGCACCATGCAAGTGTACTACTACCGTATATGGATTACTCAGATATGAATTTTATGTTAAAGTAGATGAGAAAGCACATAAAGAAGCTATATTACTGTGCAGAATAATCTTATAAAGCAGTGAAAGCAGGCGTGAAATTTTCTTCCATGTTTGACACCCCTGAGAAACAGAGGGCTACTCTGCAAAGTGGCGTGTACGAAAGCAATTAGTTCACGGTGTGATGTAATGTGCAGAGAGTCATAAACCCCTTCTGTAGAGTTTTATTTAAAAGTAAAAGAGCATTTGTTTGTTGTGTAAGCCTCCTTTGAAGAGAATTTATATTGGTTCTTTTGTCCTCAATTTTGTCAGTGAAAAAATTTCTGTGCATTCTGCACGTTTCTCTGTTTCTCTCTCTATGCTGCAATTTTCTCTGTTACTCTAGGGAAGAGACTTCTTGAGGCCAATAATTTAGAAATTCTGCAGATGTCATCCAGAAAGTGAAATTTATCTCACTATCGTCTGAGCTGTAGGAATTAGCTTGCAAGGTTAACAGTGAAATAAAAAATGAGGTTTGGTGCGATCTTTATTGTTTGTGATTTATTTGTGGTAATAGCCTCTGTCACACAACTAATCACTTTACAAGTGTTCAAGGAGGATTTTCGTTGCTCTAGGGAACTTGCAGCATACGGAAAACCGGTCAAGGGAATGGAGGGACAGTGACAGGCAATTTAAAGCTTTGAAGGTGATAACAAGAAGCTTAAATTTGATGTGATAGAAGTGGAAGGCTTCAAAGAGGGAGTGACTTGACATGATCAAATCGACAGGTGAGGAAGATGGTTGTCGCAGCTGTGTTTTGCATGGAATGAGGGGACTCTTCTGGCAAGTCAATGAACAGGATTTACCAGTGTTCAAGGTGGAATATAATGAGGGTCTAAGAGACTTGCATATAGGAAACACAGGCAGGATCTTGGAGATGTTGAGAATGAAGTAGCAGTAAAATTGGAGTGTGACTCAGCTGTGTGGTAGAGGAAAGAGCAAAGTGAAAATTAACTCTTCAGGTTGTAAGTATAAGCGATGGTGAAATCAGTTGTCGTCACCTCTCATAAAGGAGTGGAAAAGCGGAAACAAAATGTTTATAGGGAAAGACATGGATATTGTTGTGGCACTGTTATATAATGTCTATGTACTTTGTTACTGGCCATTTAAAAAATAAAATTGGAAGTGCAATGTCTTTCACTTCAGTTTTCCAGGCGATAGGACAAAGACACAAGGCCACTTCCACTGTATGGAAGTGGTCAACAGTGCAGAGCAGAACTGTGTACACTGTGGAAAACACAGGAGGAATTTAGAGAAAGAAAATTTAATTCACCGTGAACTGAATTAAAAACTTCTCAGAGCAAAGCCACATGAATTTTACTGATGGGAAAAAGTTCAATTCTAGTCTCAGAAGTCAGTGAGATACAGAGAAGCTGTTTTCAAGTGGAATCTAGGCTCTGTGGCTAGAGAAAGGGCTATAGAAAACTCAAAGTCAAGCAAAACTATTTTAGTACCTCATGTCAAATTCTAAAATATTTCAGCTGTCTTCCATGTGCAGCCAGAAGCACCCTTGTCTGAGGAGCAAAGGCCTAACCAAACACAGAGAGCTGGCACAAATTACAGCAGCACAGTAATTTTAAAAGTTATTTTTTCTTGTTGATCGTAGTTGATTTTTTTGGGGGGGGAGGATTTTTTTGTTTGGGTGTGGGGAATCAAGTCTGAAGGAGATATTTTTGGAAGCATCCTAATAGACTACTTGGATTCAAAGCCACAACTCTTTCCTACCAGGAAAGTTTTCTAACCAAATGACTTCAGAAGGGGTTGTCTTTGGGTAGGCATCTAATTATGCAGCAGTACCTGTGGAGAAGATGCCAGTTTCATCAGTCTGTATCTCACCTCTTAGCTTCTCTGAAGTTTGAGGGGCTATTTATTCTTGGTTGACGTCAGGGGAATATTTGAAAATTACGAAGTGTTTGTTTTCTTTAGATTTCTCCATATACTTTTTTCCCCACTTGCTTAACTTACAGGATATGAAGTCTGTGACAAAAATTATTCTGTTGCAGGTTATAATTGTGCATGTTATTTAAAAAAAAAGTAAGAAAGAAAAAAAAAAGAATCCTACAAAAATCAAATTAACAGTCAGATAACACTTAAAGATACTCTCAGATTGTTGCCAACACAAGAATAGATGGAAAGCCAGGCACTGATGATTTTAAGCAGTCTCACTGCATGACAAAAAATTATGATCTGCCAGCCTGTCTTTTTTGTGATTCTTTTCTTAGTCTTGAGCTTTATGAAACACATTAATTTTAATTTTATTTTATATTACCATCCAAATAACATGGTGGCTGAATGTCAGACTAGAGTAAAATATGCTCTTGTCTACTATGGGCTTTCACACAGGCTTTTAATTCCCCCTCTTATCGCAGAGTATCTCTTGTCTGAGCTCTTATAGTGAAATGTGCTGCAATTCTCTCTGGCTGTCTTGGGTGTTTATGGATTGCTGCTTTAAGAAGTAGAAAAGTTCGCATTACTTCACAAACAGAACCCTTAAAGCAGGGTAATGGAAGAGGCAAGATAGCCCCTTTGCTACTGTAATGGCATAAGCAGTGTTACATTTCATGTTGCACTTGCTTGTGGTGACCAGAATGTGCTAGTTTTTTACAAGGAATTAGTGGCCAGTGGGACAGGACTAACAGAAAACTTCCTTTAAGACAGAGTATCTGATGCATAAAGCCAGAGGGAAGAAAGAGAGATAACATATCATCGTCATGATAGAAATCACAGGCTTCCTGCAAGTCGCTGGCAGTTACTGCAAATAAAATTAGTGGGCAGGAGCTTTATTGACTTATGGCCGGCCTGAACGTGAACATGTTTGGTTGCATTTTTATTTTGATAAGGTTGCAGAGCCTTTGCCAGCATCCATCAACTGTGTTTTAAGGGGAAATGGAGCTTAAAGAATTTACAGATACACTGTGTGTTTTCATTGCAAGAACAATGTAGTTTTGCAGGTGCTTCCTTGTGATGGTAATTTCTTGACTTTCAAATGGGCACAGTGAAGATTTCTAAGTATTAACTGGCTTGTTTTTTTCTAACCTCTCAGTGTAGCTACCCGATTACATAATCGAGCTTTCATTTTATAAAGTCATGTTACTCAGTGATGATGTCTTTGTGGGGTTTATATTTCTTTACCATGGGAGCATCTTGGAGAGGACAACATGGGAAAGGAAAACTCACAACGAAATGGCTGTACGTTCAGAATAAAGCAAGTATCTATCTGTCATACTAAGTCATATTCTGTGTACTTATATATTATTTGCATTTTTCTACAAAGTAAATGTAATATGCAGGGGTTTTAACCTTTGAAAAGAAAATGTTTAAAATGCAGACAGACTGAAACAGCAATACATAATGTAAGGGCTCTTCTACAATAGCAAAGATCAGATATTATTATGATTCAAGAGAAAAAAAGCCCTTGGTATTTTAACTTCTCTGTCTACAAGAGTTACTGTTGTTAAGTGTATGGGTGATCAGCTGCAGATGTTCACCACATAAGAGTTAGGAAATCTTTTTTTTTTACATATTATCTACCTTTTCAGTGGCTATACACAGATGTAAAGTCACTGGATAATAAGATGGCTAAATGCTGTATGTATAGGAATTGTAAAACAGACCAAAAACAAACACAAGGGATAGAAAACGGGAGGTGATATATTAGAAAGGACTTTGGAGATGTGGAAAACATGAAACCCAAACCATACAATGAGAAGTTATTCCATACAAGAAGGTTTGTCTCCCCAGACTTGCATCTTTATTCTCCATATTAAATTCTAAAATCTCCAATTATTTGTGTATTTTGGTAGACAGTTCTCTGTGTCCAAACTAGTATTGTTTGGACGGACTTAAGAGGCTATAGTAAAAAGAGACCTTGAAAGAGAAAGGAATTTTACTTGCAATTATTCTGTTGCATCTTTTTACATAGTAGTAGTCCACAATCTACCAAAAAATAGAGGAATAGCGGATGCGCGACCTGGAAAATAGTACACTTGCATGTAATAAACTGCAATATAGTAGTTGCTGGTAACTTTTTAAGGACGTTGCTTTTAAAGTTTTAACAAAAACAGTATGTATACAGACAGACATTCAAGCAAAATTGTATACTATATTTTTTTCTGACGTATATGCTTTTTTCAAATTGTTTATATGTTTTATATGTTCTTGGAAGAGGAATTTAGCTGTATGTTTTGAGGAGATACTATTTAGAAGGCTCTGTCCCGAACTCCCTAAAAAATACATGATCATGTGCTACACTCCAAGGATTAGAACTGACTTCTGAGAACAGTAGCAAAAAATTAGCCATTTGTGGGCTTCCAGAAGTGAAAAGAAAGCTTGTGAGAATTTTTTTTTATTATTTCCATTTCATACTTTCATTTCACATCAGGTAAATGTTAACAAAAAGTTAGTTAAAAAAAGAAAGCCCCAAATTCTTTATTTGGAGGCACAAAGAAAAGGCATATGGATATGTTGGTAAAGCATATGGAGACCCTTATGTAAAGACAAAACAAAAGCAAAAGAAAGTTACTGGCCAGACCCCTGAGGTGCAGCACATAAGAGCGTTTGGTGGAAAGTTGCCAGTTCTCTTTTCTGAAGAACAAAAGTTCCTTTATACCCTACACAAGTAAAAACAATGCAGACAGTATACATCTGGTAGCAGCAGAGTTGCACACTACTTGAATCTCTGGTTTTACACTGGTTATTTTCACTCAGTGCTCAGAAAGAAGTGACCTTAAAAAGCTCACAGCAATTACTGTATTACACTAGTTGGTTTATTCCACACGGGTGCAATGCACTTTTTTCTCAGTTTGTGCATCCACAATATACAAAGATTGCTACTGTAGGAACCTCCTTTCTGTTAACAAAGTTCTTTACCCTGAAATGATGTTTTCCCACTGTACTAACAACTATATTTGCAAATAAAACTTCACTGACTGAGCCCAGAAACAAAGTTTAATGCACTTACTATTTCTCTACATTTAATGCAAATTTTTTGGTAGTTTTTACTACTTCAGTAATGGTTTGTCTCCTGTTTTCATTTATGGCAGCCATTTAGACACACCAGCTGTGCAAAGGTAAACATGTACTTAAAAAAATGAAAACTTTTCTTTTTTATTGAACATAGTATCTATTAATAGCTTGCTTTGAATGTATTTGTATCAGCCTCTGGGATCTGCTATAACTGACGCACACTGTCATTACTAAATTAAACATGCCAAGAACTGTTATGGCATATCCATACACTCATAATACATTTTCACACTCTTTTCACGTCCTCCAAAGCAGAAGCAGCATGGCTGTAGACAGACTGCCTATTAGGAACAGTCTCTAGTGTATACTAACCCCTGAACCGTGGCAGGAAGTTGTTAGGGAGAGCACTGGTCATCACAGCCCAAAAGCACATTCTAGTGATTTAATAGGAGAGACAACTAAGGTTTGGTACCAAGGAACATTCCTTGGCACAGTAAAATTTACTACTGTAGGTGTAACCAAGGAGTACTTCTAATAAGTCTTCTTCTAAGCTACTGCTGTCTCTTTATTATGAGTTATTTTTAGAGAATATTGCTTGGAAAAAGAGATCTCACTGAGCGTTACCCCTTTTCAGAGCACACACACAGACTAGAACTCATGTATGACCGTGCCTGTTTTTTTTTTTTTTAAAAAAAAAGTCATCCTCTTTGGAGATCTTGAGCTATATGAACTTTCCAACATTGCTATCTAGTAGATGACTAACGAATTATGTTGATTTTTTTTTTTTTTAAAGGTCTCCGAGTTGAGTACTTGGAAGCAACCAATAAAGTTGCCTTGACAATTTCAGGTTCTTTTGACAATAATGGTCTCCATTTTTATGCTTTTTATGATGTCCTTAAAATTATTATCTAAAAACACCATAACAGCTACTGTTGCAAATTAATAAAGTTTCTTTCTTGCAAAAGAGTAGAAGCTACACCCCAGCTCCCAATGTATAACTGAGTTTAAATTCTGAAACATGAAGAATGTATTTGGGTAAACGGAATAGTTGCCATATTCTTCTTTGCTCTGATATTAAGTCCTGAAGTATATCTTTAAATTACAGACTGCAGTGAAGTAGGAGCATGCATGGACATGAGGGGAGAGAAAGGGTGTTAGACCCCCAAGGGGAACTGCATACCAGAAGCAACACAACTCAGAGCTGTGGCTAAGACACATACGGTGTCTGCATAGGCACTGAGACAAGACCTCTGCAGCACCATTTCTGCATCAGCTGCAAACTGTTGTAAATATGCAGCTTCATCTCAATCCTGCCCAACCTAGTACACGTGAGACGTGCTTCTGTGTCCAACTTCTTCCAAGCTAGGATGATATCTTGCAAGTTTGATGGATGGCGCTGGCCCTCCTTTCAGTCTGTGACCCCACGTACTAGAGAGAAGCTCATATGTCTTGCCTCTTATCTTGGTGACTGCTGCACTGTACTGCAGTGTGTGTGTGATTCCTAGTGTAGTCCCATGCTGAAGAAAGTCCTGCTAGAAGGCTTCTTGTCTTTCCTCCCCACGTTTGGAGAGGACTGGCACAGCTCTTATGCGGCCAGCACTCACTGCGCACACTTCTGCTGTGTGGGCCCTTGGAAGAAGAGAAATTTGGTCTCTGCTTCTAATGCATCTCAAGTTTCTGTAGCATCTCCATTTAGGTTTTGGAGAAGATCTATAACTTACGTTGTTAATTGTAATTCATTAGGAAGGCAGTTTACCGTGGATAAGTGTGTCCAGCTGTTAGTGTGAAACAAATAGACAAGCAATGCTTGGCCCCAAGCCGTGACTGAAAAGCAATTGGGCAATGCATGCTACATGTCACAATTTGTTTTGCCATTTGTTGGATGTAATTCCTCTGATACGGAGCGTTCATCTTCTACCCCCACCTCCCTTTTTTTAAATGGCAATAGAATTTAAATTGAGAACAGTTTCCCAGACAACCTTAGCGTTCCTTAAATGCTAAAGACGTTTTTGCTGTTTACTGTAAATGGGGTGGAAAAAAACCTTAAAAAGCCAAGCAAGCTATGTCCTAGTTTATGTCAGTCATCTTAGCAATTTGCTGTGATTAGATTCAAAATTCATAAATGATCTTTACTTTTATTGCCTATCAGTTGCACCAAATGGGGTTGCATTTTTTGCCTCTGTAAGTGTTCTTAAATGTCAGACTGATAGAAACAAATGCAGAACGTCTTTGCTCAGAAGGATGTACTAAGAAACTTTGAAACGTTGAGAGCATAGATGTAGTCTGGAGAGTGAAATTTTACCGCAGATAGAGCAATTTCTTCTTTTTCTTCCACACCTCCTCATTCAGTCATGTTCATAAGTCTATATTATGCTCCTGCATTAGGAGGTTAAACTATTTTGGGGAGCTTATGCAGTGTCCCTGCAAGCACCAGACCATCTTTTCAGACATGTCTGTGCAATCCCATAGAGCAGGGTTCTAGGCGGAGGTCACAATGAGCAGGAGAAGATCAGGAAAACTGGTAGGTCTGCTCCTACAGAAACTTAGCAGCCATTCTACAGAGAACCAGGGCATGGGAGAGACCGAGAGGCTGTTGCTCTGCAACACAGTTAAGGGAGGAAGATAACTTTCATCCTAGCTTTATTACTATAAAGCATTTCCGCTAATAAATGTTTTTGTCCCATGGCAGTTTAAATATGCCACATTATTAAAAGGCACATAAGAGAAGGACAAAAAAGCTGGAAATTACAAGACTGTCGATGCGTGAAGGTAATTTTCCAGAAGACTTACATTGCTAATACATTCAAATCTTTCTAATATGATGCTGCATTTGGTATTTTTTTCAAACTTCTGCCAGTCCAAATTATTACCATATTATGATGAAAAAATGAAGACTGTTCGGTGCCTGATGTTATCCCAAACAGTAGGTAGCAGCAGTGTTTCCCCTACAGGTATATAAAAAATTTCTTTTAAGGCTTTGACTCTCAGGTAGGTTTCACCACAGGTCTGGTGAACAAAACCTTCCTATTTCTGTAGTACAAGATGGCTACATCAATTTGAAGGCACATACTGTCACGGTATAGAGCTCCTTGTATGGAAGATAGCAGCTCTGGCTGAGTCCTAACCCATTCAGCTCCATGTTTTGAACCTTCCCTCATGGTCCCTGAATACAAGTAGTTTGCATTGTTATTGCTCTGTTTGGGCTCAGTGGCATATGATGGTGGTGAAGGCTCTCTGCCTGTTAGTCCTCCGTGGCAGTAGGTACTTCTGCGATTTGGCCGTGCTAGGCCCCCAAACTGTTGCGCGTTCCTTAAAGACATTCTAGGTGGGCAAACATCATCTTCAGAAGTTCATGATTCTCTGTTGTGCTTGCTATGGGAGATAAATTTCACTGTTTAGACAACAGATGATGGATTCCAGGTAAGGAGAGGCATTTTGTGACAGTTTGATAAATCAGCCAGAGTTTATCACTTGTATGTACACAGTTTATTAGAATATTTGGTTCTACAAACACTGCTTGGACTATTTCCCAGTCTCCTGAGTGTGACCTTGTAATGGGTTTACGTGGCAAGGTTTTGGTAGTGGGGGGGCCACAGGGGTGGCTTCTTTAAAAGTTGCTAGAAG
>JAVKLA010000081.1:33769038-33780305 GCA_034782735.1 Sagittarius serpentarius | reverse complement strand
TGTTTAATTAAGGAGGGGGAGTGAGAGAGCGGCTTTGGTGGGTACCTGGCATCCAGCCAGGGTCAACCCGTCACAGACCTACAGGTATCAGTTGGATGGGTTTATGTAGGGAAGGCCTAATATTGAAGTAAAACATAACAGCAGATTAAAGGAAAAGAAACTGAAAGTCAGCAAAAGGTAGCCATTTCTGTCGTTGAAGTACAAGATCAGCTGGAGCAGCTGACATCTCGCACCAAGTAGCACCACGGTCTGCCAGCATTGCATGTTCTACAGAAGGATTTTGAAAGGCTCAAACTAATTCTCTGTGCAAGTAGAGTATTCACTATCAGTTTCACTGAAGTAGAACATCTTGGTTACAATTTTTTGTCCTAACTGCTATTAGGGTTTTTTGTATCGACAGAAATAATAATTACAGCTAACTTAAGATATGAATACAACATAGTCCTACAGGTGTACTGAGATAATGGGAAAATACTACTTTAGATATTTTTAAATTTAATCATACATGCTTTTTTTTGTTCCTTCAAATCAAAAAGGTGATAATTTGTATTGCTGAATTGCTTTTGTTGTATCAAATTATTTTAAAGGACACTTTAAGAATAACTTTAGAACTTGAAAATTTCATTAGTCATTTGAATGATGGTAATAGCAATGGAAGTGCAGGTTTGGGATAAAATGCTTGCCTTCAAAATCAAAGGCTTGATTTTAATCACAATTAAAATAAGAAAACTTCCTGAAAGGGAGCTGTGTGTGATACATCTTCATCGGTGTACATGTGGAGAGCCTGCTGATATCAATGGTTTGTGGACTGCGAATGGTCCCACAAGTTCTGGTAACTTGAGGTCTTCATCTCCCAGAGTGGTATCTTTAATTTCTGATGTTCGGGGTGTAAGTGTGTGCAGAGAGGCGAGGGGCTAAATATTCAGTGAGCCATTTCCTCCTCCTGTCAAGGAAATTGATCTTTTTATCACCAAGTGATTTCTGAATTTCTCATTCTGTTAATCAAGATAGTACATTATTTTTGCCTTTCAGAAAGACTTAGATATGTATACCCTAATTTTAAAGTGTTGGTTTTCAGAATGTGGAAGTTGCATTTAGCACTTCTGGGTTCCTACATAGCATATTAGGAAGAGATTTGTATGTATTTAGCAAAAGGCACAATGTCGTTCAAGACTATTAATCCCAGGCTATCAAAATTATTTTTGACAGCCAGAATTGCAGATGATTTAACATTCAGAAGTACCAAAATGCCAAGAGGGAAAAGATGTGTAAAAAAAAAAAGAATTCGTAAGCATGAGAGTCATTTTGTAGAGCTAAGAAGAACTAGTACTTAGTCACAATAAATGCTCTTAAAAAGCTGAAGACTAGAGCTCTCTGCCTTCCTTCAGCCTTCACATAGATGCTGTCGAGGTATTGTGAAGCGTTTCCTTATGACTGAAAAGTTCTCACGTCCTCTGCCCGTGTAGTGCTCCCATTTACAAAGCTTCAGCAACATGAAGATTTGCTAACTAACAACATGAAGGGAGCTTGGGAGGAAGATTCGTAATAAAATTAATTAAGATATTTATAGCTTCTTACGCTAACACAGTCGTGTGTGCATTTTATGCCTCTGACCTTGCAGCTTCGTAAGAGGATGTTTACTTTAGGAATGTGTGATAATTACCACATATTTGTAAATTTTTATAAGTATTAGTCTTTGCGAAAAAAACCATAGTGCGTCATTTAAAACAAAAGCAATTCACTTTACATAGAAAAATGTCATTATCAAAGAGATGAGAATTATGCTTGGTTGTTAGTTTGCTGTAGCTTTTAAAAGAAATTATAATAATCTAAACCATATGGAAATTTATAACCTTCTGCTATAAAACAGCTGCACTTTTCATAACTAGTAGAAATTATGCATATTTTATATTTGTCAGATTAACTGCCGGGTTTAGTTTTCGTCAGAGCTGCTGTTACAAGACAAGACACAAGTATTAAGCTCATCTTTTTAAAGCTCACTCTGTTATTGCTACTATTGTTATTCTTCCCTTTTCCACCCCTTTCCCACTCCCTTATCTCACTGTAATCATTCCCATCCGGTCTCCAAAGATCTTTTTTCAAACAGGCGTAAGTCTGTTGTTGAAATTGGTGTGAGTACGCCATTAAGAAGGTGATAGAGTGATGATCCTGGGCCTTTGCAGTGGAGCAAAGTTATGAAAGAGTAAATGTTCGATATTGAAGAGTGTTTTAATTCATATTTTTTTAACATTTCTCCGAATCCTTACCTTTCAGTGCTTATGCCCTGCCTACCCATTTTTTTGTCTCCTGTGTTATTAACTCTGAAATAAGAGTGAGATTGCTCATCTGATTGCTTATTGTCCTGTAAGCAGTAGTGTTTTCCAAACACAAGAACACCACTATAACGATTTATGATAGGATGCTGATTTCAGAGGGCAGTCTTTCGTATAGTTCTTTCAAGGGACCCAAGTTTGTCCTTTAGTTACACATAGAGCTGAGCAAAAGGTGTCTCGCTAGGCTGCACTGACTTCTCATAACCTCAGCCTCCCAGGTCCTCTAGCTAGACAAATGTGCTGAGTGTCTGCACAGGGTATTCAGTCTAGATGTTGTTCAGGAGCTTTGTGTGTTACATCATCGTATGAAAAGCAAGCAGCTGATGCTGAGTAATAAACGCCTTATTCCCACTTCGCAAAGGAGAGGTGGGAGTTCTCTGTTTTCTTCTCTTTTCTCTCTGCAGCCGCTCCCCTTCTCCTCCACTTCAGACTGTGACAACGTATCTCCTTGACTTCTGATAATGGAATATGCGACCAGAGGTTTCAGGTTGCTTCCATTTGCCTCTGTTGATGTAGGTGAAATTAATTTTGAATGATGAGTTATTTCAATTACACAGCCTTTTCTGCCAGCTTGTCTTTAGAAAGAATCCTTAACTGTCTTAGCTATACATACTGTAATTATTGTTTTCTACAAGCTTATTATTCGTTGGTTTAAAATAAAAAATCCATTACTAAGGGAAGAAGAAATCTCAGTATGTCTACTGTTAATCTGGATATTTTTTCCCATCTGGTTTTCTAATAATGATAGGTTGTGAAAAAAGGATGTTTATATTTACAGCTGTAATGAACTGCTTGATCACATGAAGAATTGGTAGGGGCCTGCTGGGGATAATTCAGGAAGGAGGAAGTGAGATACAGAACGTAAGTGCCGAACACTGTGTGTAATTAGAAAATCTGAAGCATGTTCTTATGAATGGTGACCACTCATCTGCACTGCATATTTGTCCTTAAAGGCCTGATCCTGTGAGATATTGACCGTGATGCTTGCATGGTACAGTTCTCATTGATATTAGTGGGAACTGACGGCATATGACACCTTGCATGAACATATGCTCAGAGGTGTAACATCAGTTACCTCCCGCCATGTGAGTGCCAGCTTCAATCCATCACAGTGCAGTTTCCCAGATGTCTCCTGGGTCAGATCTCTGTGCTCAGCCAGTATCGTTCACCTAGAGGGCAAGTGTCCTATATCACTTCTGTATCCCTTCTGATACCTGGGAGCCTAATTGAGCCAGCACAGCTCAATTACTGCAGTGACAGCCCTCAGAGTTTGATGGATGGGTGGGTCTCTGTGTGTGAGTGGTGACGGGGTGTTTACTTTTTGAAAAGAGGAAAACTGGTCAGAGGAAGAAGATACAAAGCTTAATTCTCCTTCTGGAGGAACTGCAGGCTGATGGACTGTTTTATTCAACTCTGTTGAAAGTGCTCAAAATGTACTTAACCACCTCATTGATTATCATGACAAAAAATACACAGGAGAAATTTTGCTGGAGGCAGAGACAGCACCAGAATGTCTGGCAATTATATTACGACTTAAAAAAATGATCTTATCCTCTGCTTTTAATCAACATCTTTAGCAAAGTTGTTTGTTGAGGGTGTGTGTGTGTTTGTGTCGATCTCTTCCTTCCCCTTCCCTTTCCACATTGTAATGGAAATGCAGCATGCCTGTGTACAATCTTTCACCTCTGACAGCATGTACTGCATACTGCACACAGCTGTCATGGTAATGACAAGTCTGGTGCACCAGGATAATTGGGTACTTGAAGAAGATTCATAAGGCAATATGCTGCACAGTACTGTGTTGTGCCCTGGGGCAAGGGGAAAAAGGGAGAGGGTACCAGGCAGAGTAGGGAGTCTATTTGTGAGCAATGATAATCTAGTAATGGGATTTTGTTTGCCTATGAAGTGGTTTCCCTCATGCCCACCCGCCCCACAGAATTACGTTAAGGGTTTCAAAGTTGGTTTGTACTGCGTAGGAAATTGGGTTCTGTTTTATAAGTAATGGAATTGAAATGTCCCAGCAGAGTGAAGGAGGTGAGTGTCATCACAACGCTGTGGCTCTCCATGAGAAGTAGTATGGTGTCAAACCACTATAATCCTGCCATCTGACAGCTCATTATTAAGAAACAACAAGAACTGACTTTATTACTGTAGACTATAGTTGACTTATGTGCAAATTAGCATCTTTTGTTCCCTTGTGACAGATTCTGTCTGCTTTTCTGGCATCTGTCATAAGGTGTTAAAGGGGAGCATATTTTTAGAGTTTAATGTGATAACAATTAACCTCTGATCTCTTTTTCTGATACATCTCCTTTTTCATTATTGTTGGCGTTATTTGTCTTGGAGTGACGATTAAATGCTTGGAGACCATGTATTTATGCACACTGATACTGATAGTCTGCCTAATGCAGTATTAGATGTTTAACAGATACTCATTAAAATTTTTGTCATGGCTTCTCTCCAGCAAAAGGAGAGGAAGTGTTGGTCACCGCTAAAAGCAGGAACCTAAGATTCAGACCTTCCGTCTGAATCTCTGATTTGTTTCTGCATCCTTGAACAAGTCGTTTAATCTCATGGTATGATGGAAATAATAGCCTTGGTACCTCAGTAGCACATTGAGAAACCTAATTAATTACTGTTTATATAGCACTTGAGTATCAGCGAATGACTTGTGGCAGAAATATGAAGTACTATTAGTAATAATAGGTTGGAAAAATTAAAACCTGCCAATATTGTTTTGCCTGGAGACTTTTTTGTGGTGTCGTACAAACAGAATTTTCGTCCAAAAAATAAGTCATTAAAAAATGAGATCTATTATGCGATTTATGCAGCAGGCAATATAGAGAACGATACAAGCATAACCCAATACCAGCACTTGTAAACAAGGGCTGACTTGCAGTTATGTAGAGGAAGGTCATGTGCCTGAAAAGCTTTTCCAGCATCACCAATTTTGACTGTTATAGAAAATGAACCACGTATCAAGGCATCCTTATCTTATTCAGAATAACAAGGCTGGCACAGGCCACAGAGCAGTGCTGGAAGAAGCGCTCCTTAACCGCCTAAATGGTGAATTAGGCTGAGCTTCCTTATCGTACATCTTTACAAAACACTTTTTACAAAGAACATTTATTGTTTTGTAGATCTCACCCTTTGGGAGCCCAAGTTTTTGCACACCCTTCAAGGAAATAAATTTGCTGAGTTTTGCATTTTGCATTTTGAATATGTTAATATTCAGAAAGTAATCTAGAAGCCAGCATGCTGTCTTCATATATTCTTTGTTTCTGGCAGGCTGAGACTATGTATTTTGAGTGCGTTTGGTCTTCATCTGAACGGATGCTTCCCTTCATTCCCCCTCATTCCTCTCATCAAAAAGGATCTGAGCTTTTTCCACTGCATCCCTATCCAAAGATGCCTTTGTATTTTAACCATCCAAGGAGGACTGTCTTAGGACAGTCCAGTTCCCATTGGTTTTAAGTGAAACTTCCAGGAGAGATCCTGCAAGGCGCAGAGTGCTGCCACCTCACAAGTGTCCTCAGTGGGAGATAACAGCTCTGCATGCCCTCGAAAGGTTCATGCTGCCTTGCAATGTATTGTTACTCTAATAATTGTATTAGAAATGGATAAGTTAAAAGGCAGCATAGAGACGGAAGCCATGAACTATTTAGCTGCTGAGTCTCAATGTTAGCTTTGCCTTTTGATGACTTCTGATTAAAGCATTTTCTCTTTTTAAGTATCGAAGTGGGTAACATTATACCAGCCCACATTTTATTGGCCTAACTAGCATTGCATGCAGCTCCCTCAGATAACTCATAATGTACATGCAAACCCTAAATACATAGGAGCTTTGATGAACAGTGGACTCTCTTGGCCAAATTTTCCTGAGAATGGAATATAATTTGTTTTCACTCCTCTGAGAGCTGCAGGCCTAAATTATCTCTATAGATGTTATTTTCAGTGCAGTGATGAAGCACAAAGGGTTATTTTTTGTGATAATACCTCTGAAATCTCTAATGCCCAGTCTTACTGTTTGTTAGCACCAAGATGATTCAGGCTATACTGTGTTGGTAGTATGCCTCTGCCTTCTGACTTTTGAAGGCACATAATGCAGGAAAATTTCGCTGCCCAACTGATAGTCCCATCTGGATATCTGGAAAGTTCTGAGGCTGGTTTTTTTTGTTGTTGTTGTTTGTTTTGTTTGTTTGGGTTTTTTTAATTTGGTGTTCCTTCTTTAAATACAGCAAGACTCAACCTTAGGTTAACTTAGAACCAAGTTATTTAGGTTCAATAGGAAGATAAGCGCTACTACAAATTAACTGTATTGTAAAGAACTTTATTCTTGTTGTGTTACAGACAACAGAAAAGGTCAAGTAAGGAATTAAATTTGTAGCAAATCACAAGTCCATTACACTGTTTTGCATGCTGTGAACTAAGGAGTTAGCTTCAGAAACTATCGTTTGTCCTCTGAGGGCTTGTAAGGTTTTTCGTTCTTGCCCCATTGGCTTTAGTTCACTTCAAAGGATTTTCCACGGGATTGTATCCATGCAACTGAAAACTCATTTTACTCTATTCTTGCACAGAATGATAGCTTGGGACCTTAATTCATTTTGTGAATATGCTGCAGGTTGGTGATGACAGCAGGCAGATAACCAAAGTGTCACAGTTTAACCCCAGCCGGCAAATAGGCACCTCACAGCCTCTCGCTCACTCCCCATACCCAGTGGGATGGGGGAGAGAATCGAAAAAAAGGTAAAGCTCATGCGTTGAGATAAAGACAGTTTAATAGGACAGAAAAAGAGGAAAACAATTACAGTAACAACAACAACTGGAACATACAAAACAAGTGATGTGCGATGCAATTGCTCACCACTCGCTGACCAGTGCCCAGTTAGATCCCAAGCAGCATTTCCACCCTGGCCAACTCCTCCAGTTTATATACTGCGCAAGACATCCCATGGTACGGAACCCCCCTTTGTTCAGTTTGGGTCAGCTGTCCTGGCTGTGTCCCCTCCCAGCTTTCCTGTGCCCGTCCAGCCTTCTTGCTGGCTGGGCAGGAGAAGCTGAAAAGTCCTTGACTGAGTCTAAACACGACTTAGCCACAACTGGAAACATCAGGGTGTTCTCAACATTCTTCTCATCCTAAACCCAAACCACAGCGCTGTACCAGCTACTAGGAAGACAACTCTATCCCAGCCGAAACCAGGACACAAAGCAGCTTACAAAAACAAGTAAAGACAGTGGCCTGGATTTCTGGCTGCTCAAAAATGCTTGGCTGCAGTTCCCGATTCTGATGAAAGTCTGTGCCGATGTGAGCCTAGTACAGTCTTTTTTTGGAGCCTGTTCTGTGTATAAATTGACTACAATACTTAGTAAAACAGAACCCTGACCATATTGTCTTATTTCCTTTAACGTATTTGTTATATTGGGTGATAGAGAGGTAAAGGTTAGATATGCCAGGTGGGACGATGTTCCTACAATCTGTCCCTATTGACCTGCCAAAAAGGCAGGCTCTTGCATCCGAGGATTTGACCTGGGTTATTTAAAGTAGTAAGACTGAGCCTTGTGAAGCTCTTGGGGTGTGAGTGCGTATACTTGAAAAGGTGGAGACCTGGAATAGGTGGGGGAACTTTTCATGTTTCAAATCTCATTTACAGGAAACATGCATGTTACCCAAATGAATTTGAGCATCTGTCTCTTTAGTTTGAAGAACTGGGATTTTTAATCCTCACCTGTTTGTACCATGTTAAGAAGCCTTTTGAACCTCAGCAAAACATATTCCAGTTCAATGATACCTAAGGCATTAGATTTTCTTTGCTTTTCATAATTCCTGCTAATTATAAATATGCATGTGGAAAACTAAATTGTAGAACAAACAGAGACTAATACTTACAAATACTTTCACTCATTGAGTTCATTGCTGCTATTAACAGTCTTTACTCATTAAAAAATGAGTATAAAATCCTGCTATTCACAGAGGTTTATTTCTCATATGAGATTCTTGAGACCCATTAACCATATCAGCTACTAATTTTAAGGGAGTCTACATACCCTAGTACTGAATGAGAAAATGTTAACTTTTAACCCTAAGTACAGTATATAAAACCACAATAAAAATTATGATTACACAACTGATAAAACACAAAATACTGTTCAGTAACAGCCTGATGTTCAACATGTGAATTATACAGTTTATACACACACCAAATTATCCAGAAATAATCAACTGTAATTAATGGTTTCATTTTAATATCAACCAAAGAGAGTCATGAATGGTTGGAATGAGAGAGCCTATTTTTAATAAGTGGGTACATCTTTTAAGTGCTAATTAATTCATTACTTTTTCATCTTTGACCGTTCATTTCCTCTTTTTTCTTTTCTTTTGAAGACCATTGTTGCAGGACTTTTTTGCTTGGTGCCTTGAGCTTATATGCAAAACTGTCAGATGTTCAGACTGGCCTGCATTTTAAAAATTATGTCACATTTATTTGGAGGAAGCTCTTCAGTCTTCCCTTGGTTTTCTTTTATTTATGTATAAAAAAAATCATAACAATCATAACGATCCTTGTTTCTCCACACCACAGAAAAGCAGGTAACAAAGGAATTGAGGCCTTAGGGTTGGCAAGGTATTGCCCTTGAACTGCAAACACAGGTCTTCAGCATTATAGGCCAAGCATATCTCTGAGGAAGTCTGTTTCCATTTTTGTGGAGCCCGTAGGATACCTAGTAGGGACTTCTTTTGTTGTGACTTTAGGGCCCTTCTCACCTTTTGCAGTCTGTTCCTCGTGGTAGGCTGTTAGCAGCATCAGTCGGTGGGAGCCTCACGGAGTCTTTCCTGCTGCAGCTACTATAAGGTATAAGCCACTTGAGGGGTTCTTTGGTGTAATCAATTCGGATATGCATGGAAACCAGATGGTATATTTATTCCTGTAACTGCTCCTTGGCTATTTTAGCTCCTGTCCTAGACATGCCCATGATTTACAAGCAGTGTTAATATCAAAAAGTAATGATAAAAGCTGCCTGAGGAAGAGCTCAAACAGAGCAGCAGCTCCTCTACCTCTTGTCACTCTTACCCTACTCATACACGTTTAGTTGATCTTGTGGCTTGCTTTCTCTTGAGTTTTGTTGAGACTGTTGGGATCAGTATCTGGAAAGTAACAGAACTGTAACTGAGGTATGAAAGTAGTTTAATCATCAGTGCACGTATGATGCTCTGATTCAGTCTTTTGTATCTGAGTGCTTTTTAGGATATATGGGAACAGTGCAGGAAAAGGTAGACAAGCAACCATCCTGAGGCATTAGTTGAAATTTTGAGTATGTTTTTGACATGTGTGGTAAGCTGTGGAAAAATAGAGAGTTACTTCTCAGGGGATCTAGCATGTTCTTTTATGCAGGTTGAGGCCTAATGTGACCAGATTGACAACACTGAAGACACTATTTAAAAGTGAGATGCAGCAAAGCACCACATTGTTTAAAAACAGTATTATTGGAAATAATGATGGTAAATGTGATTTGCTGGTGGTAAATTGAAATCACTGATTAAATTACATCTTTGGCTAATAAATTCACTGGGGGAACTGTGCACAGCAAGTGCCAACATAGCACAGCCCTAAGGCGTAAATAAAAGTTATCTAATTGATGGCAAAGATAAATCAGAATAGAAGCAAGTGTCTTGTTAATGTGCTTACACAGAATTCATTACAGCTGGTGGAAAAAGCTCCTCCTCTCTGCTCACTCCACTGCACAAGGCAACCCTGGTGTCTGTCACTTTTACCCACCTGAATTTGTTACCTTAAAGTTGCTCATGCATGTGGGTTCTTTTGAGGACGTACAGCAGGTATCTGTGAGATACTCTATTCCTGCTAGACTACATCATGGTTAAATTGACACTTGAGCTGTCTTTAGTTGCTTTCATAATTTTTCTCTGTTGCTCGAGAAGCCCTGAAAATTTTACCAGGAGGTGTCTTTACTTTAGTTAGCAGAGTGAGTCAGGGTCCCAAGCTGGTTTCAAACCCACCCCTCTCGATACAGTGAATGATTTCCTGAACCAGCTCTGGTGGGGAGCTATGGTTGTTTCTAGTCAGTGCAATTGCCTGTGCAGAGGGAAGGGGATGCACTCTTTGAAGATGTTTTTCCTGGAATGGACATCAGATCAAAGTCAAGTTTCAGTCAGATGACTGAGCAGCCATTAAACGTCACTCAAAAAACATGGTATAGAAATTATCCTTTCCTTGGAAAATACTTTGTAGTATCTTTTGTTGCTGCTTTGAGCTATATGATCATGTGGCTAGCAAATGAAGGCTTAAAAACATCCATTTATTGCATGAAAAAAGTGAGTCTGATTCTGCAGTCTTTGAGATTTATCTCTAGGAGAAGTCAATGGGAATTTAGATATCATAGTTCTTCAGACTTAGTTCTTCAGTTCTGTACTAATACATCTTTTAAATCAGACTCAACTCGAGCACAAACAGGTAAGCGTCACTGCATATACTGTGCTGTTGCATCTGCTGCTATTTATGGTTGTGTTCTGATTTCAGTGTCACTGAGTAAGACTCTCAGGTAACTGCTGCATTTAAGGAATTTATTATTCCTCTACACATAGCTGAACAGAACTTGTCCTGCTACCTCAAGCTGACAATTAGCAAGGATCTAGTCACTTCACAGAGGTTATGTTGTGCTGCTTCTCTGAGATGGGAATTTTGTGATTGATATTTGCAATGTTTCTGCAGCTGTAAAGCTTAAACATAAATATGCATGTTCAAATAATGGCAGCAGACTTAAGCTGCAGTAGAAATCCCAGAAGCTTTTTCAGTTGTGTAGTTAAAGGCAACCACATGTCCCACGTAACAGAAAATGTAAAGGAATGTCCCACGTAACAGAAAATGTAAAGGAATGTCCCACGTAACAGAAAATGTAAAGGAATATAAAAGTGTTACAAAT
>JAVKLA010000081.1:33692876-33768938 GCA_034782735.1 Sagittarius serpentarius | reverse complement strand
ATGTCCCACGTAACAGAAAATGTAAAGGAATGTCCCACGTAACAGAAAATGTAAAGGAATATAAAAGTGTTACAAATGCAACTAACTGTTGCATTTGAAAAAAATAACAAAATGAAGTTCAAACCCGACAGTGATAAACCCTGAAAGACTTTATGGTCCTTCTACGCTATCACTAGCAGTCTGTTTTTTCATTGTTCTTTGAAAGTTCGGAGCTGCAATTTAGTGAGAAAACCAAGTCATCCTCTCTATTTGAGGTAAAAGGGGTAATGGCTCAACTTTTCCTATCTCAGTAAGTTAAGAGGCAAAAATTGCCTTACTTGAAATGATTGTGTAGTTCTCCAGAGACAGAATGAATGAGCAATTATGATAACCTTGTTGACTTATTTTACCTGCCTTGTTGAGTGGATACGTCATTCAAATGAATGCTAGTCAGCATTGCACAATCCTTTGAAGCATGTTGCTGATTTTTTTTTCACCATGAAGTGTAACTTCAGGCACTGGTGAGTTTGTAAAGAGAAGCAGGGTGAGTATCAGGAAAAATGGTTGTAGTGAATAGGAGACTGGAGTGGGAGGAAACTGACATTGTGTTAAAAAAAACAAAAACCAAAAAATTTTGCACATAATAAAATAAGTGGGACAGCAAGTTTTCATCTCCAGATGAAAAATTTTCCTTGCTGTTGCAGCATATTTTTCTCTAACCTAGCTCGTAGATATGTGTATCTACAGTTTGTGGCCAACAATATTCAATTTTGAGTGCAAGAAACTAAAATTATATTGAAGCAGCTAAAATAGGTTTGTCCTGACTGAGGTTCCAGCAGCCTTTGCTAGAGCCATTACTCAACACCTCTGAAAAGAGTTTCTTTTGCAGGGATGACTAATGGAAGGTGCTCAATTCTGAGGTAAAAATGGGTGTGTTTTTAGGGCCACAGCCATTCATTCAGTGTCTCATGCTATATATACACCACATGCATGTATATGCTGAAAGTTATCCATAACTGGATGTGGAAGGCTCTTTTTCCTGGCGGGTCCCATAGTGCCCATACTTGGCGGCAGAGTAGAGTGGTGGGTCCATGGGACACTCTGAATACGGTATAACAGAAGGAAGCTCTGGGGGTAAACTGAGCAAGAGGTAACTATTATTTGCTCCTTAATCTAGGAGGTGATGGAGTGCCAGGGTCTTTGTGGAGGGCTACAGAGCCAGGTCCCCCTTCGGAAATGGGTTCTGTACCTTGAAGGTCTCTGTAATTCCTTGCCCAAAGGCAGCTGCTGCTGCTGCTGCTCTTATACATGGGGAGGAGCAGATTTCCCCTGTAATGAGTATAGCTGTCTCTTTAGAGCTAAAATGCATTACTTATTATAAATGGCAGCGATGGAAAACCTCCTGAGATTATTGTCACAGCTATGTGCTATCACATGCCTTGACATCCCCATTCAAGGGATTAGAGGTACAAAGAGAATGCTCAATGAGCTGATTAAATCAAATAAACAGATTTTTAATTCTCATTAAAAAACATTAAATAGCTACTGCTTTTACCAACAGAGGGGGAAAAAAAGCCTAATAAAAATCTGCTGCTGTAATTCAGAAAATTGAAGGCACTGTTTGTGTTAGAAATATTGGGCAAATGTAAGTGCATCTTGCTGAATGTTGCAAACCTTTTGCATTATAAGCAGCAAAAATGCCAAGGTACATTTCGTATTAATCAGTCAAAATGCAGAAAGTAAAATCTAAAACCTTGTAGAGCAGCAGAGGATATTCCTCAGGGGCTATTTCTGTGAAATTGCCTGACTTTTGCCACTGCACAATCCAGATATCCAGCTATTGATTTAAGTCTAATTATATGCTTTTTAGTAATGGTTTACATGTGTATTAGAACAGGTTTCAGGAATGGAGTAAGGGGGTTGAGAAACAGAGGTAAAATGCAGGGGCAATCAGGAATTGAGGAAGATAGATTCAGAAATGTCTTTGAATTGTTGTGAAACAATTTTTTGCTTATATGATGGGAGAATCACATAATCAGAATGCCATTTTATTGCAGGCGCAAACACATGTTTTGTTTAGCATTTTTGCTACTATAAATGAACATTTATTTTTCTCAGTATTTGGATCCCTGTAGAAGCAGTATTAATATGTTCATTTAATTTGCTTGTAAAATTGTAAAATGTCCTGAAGAAGGGCAACTGATTTTCAGACTGGAACAGACAGAGAGACAGAAGGGAGGAAACAGGGAAAAAAGAACTGGGAAGAATTAGATGAATACCATCTTGGCTTGTCCGTCTGGTTCCTTCTTTCCTTCATCCGTCATCTTTTCATCCTCCTCTTGGCCATCTGCTTTGGTAGCAGCTCCCACAGGTGCTGGGAAGATGAGCACATATAGCAAACAGTTTCCGTTTACTGGAACTGGAGGTTGTTCTCTCATTATAAAAATGCCAACCACTTCTGACTACCTTCTGAACCAAAATATTTCATTAAAAGTTCCATGGGAATTTAGCAAAAGAAACTCTCCCAGTTCAAGCATAAGGTAGGCACCTGGTGCTCAGGGGTTTTTCTATAGACCTCCTAGCAGCTGTGGATTTCGAGTCGCTGCATTTGAACAGTTCTTTACTAAATAAGAATAACGAAACAAAGAAAAAAAGTGAAACAAAGCTCTTTCAAGGCTCTGGTATATTACTATGAGGTTTCTTTAGACTGAATAATATGAGTAGCACTGAACATAACTAACTGTACCTTGCGATTCTGTTTTGAGATTACTAAATTAGTGGCAAGAATGTTGAGGGCCCAAGTGAATAATGGTAATTCCTTGAGGGCCCATTCTGGCAAAACACTTAAGCACACACAATACTAAATACACAAAAAGAAAAAGAAAGTAGTAGTCAAATAAATAAAAGTTAATGCACCTGGAATATATGTACAGCAAGAATGAAGACACACTGCATGCTTCACAGAACCCTTAGCTTGCTAATTTACACGCATTTAGTAAGAAGAGTTAGAAATTTATTTGGATAATAGTTGAAAATCAATATTTGAAGGGAAGCTTTTACAAGAAGGGTAAGTGGAGAACTGAAAAAAATAGATAATATATAGTTTCCTATCCTGTCATTACTATAATAATAAAAAGATCATTTTTTCTCTTTTTGATCAGATTCCTAATGATTTTCTATAGTGACTTGATCCTGTTTCTTCATTTTCTCCTCATTCAGAGCATGATTCCTCACAAAAAATATTTGTTGTAAAAATAGTTGACTTCAGAAGTAGTCTGAAGTAGGAAGAGATCATATTTTCAGGAGGACTTGTTATCAAAGTTAGTAATTTTGAGAAGGTCCCGAGATGCTTGTCTGTAGCAGTAAGCACGCAAAGACCTTGACAGTTCTGGTCGTGACTTATTTTGGAAAAGAGTACAGTTTGAAAGCGGAGGCTAAATTACATACCTTAAACCAGAATTTATTTACGGGGATGACTATTTTGTGTGTTTCCCACTCAGTCCTATGGAGCGTGTCACTATCTTTGCATGCACACAGCTTCCTTATCTTTTCTGAGCTTCCGCAAGACAGCAGCTGAACCGTTGTTTTATTTAATAAAGTCTTTGGGTTGTATGGATATCTGACCTTGGTCCTAGATAATTTGATTGTGCTTTTTTCCCAAGTAATTATCCTCACTGGAGTTAGTCCCAAAATATTAGGAAATGAGTAATGGAATGATACCATAGACTTTCTTAAGTGACAAATGAGTCATGCACATTCCATTTACAACTTGGGTGATATCCTTATCAAATTCTTCTTTTCTGAATCATCTGGTTAACTAATTGTGTTTATTGTTCCCTATGGAACAACACTACAAGGTATCGCTCAAAAAACCCAGTGTGGACAGAGGTGATATATAGACTCTTAAACAAATATTAACTGAACTTTTTTTCTGCCTTAACATTTGTAAATTATCTGTTGGGTTTTTTTCCCCTTGTCAGTCTCAATCTAATTCTTCAGTCTATTGGGGGGGGGGGGAGAAAGGCTAAATTATGTCTAAATTACTGCATGGAATTAAGATGTAACTGCAAAATAGGTATATTTTTCTGACTCTCCCTTTCCCATTGCCTCCTGAATGATTAACTTCTGTTTATTTCTAATTAGAAAAGCCACATCAAACTAAGCCACAAAGCATGTCAAAGAGTATGCAAATAATGCAGACTACTTGAAAACCTAGGACACTTTGCCTTTAAATGCCCTGCGTGGTTTATGAAACTATAATTGCACTCTCTGAAATGTCATATTGCAATTATATCCTGGGTTATTAATTAAAAGAAAAGAAACTATAAATGGTAAAAGATAATTTTGCCTGTGAAGAGCTTTACTGAGATTTTAGAGAAGGGCAGTCAGGCAAAAAGTCATTTGTGAGAAAAGCTCCCACTGAAAGAAAATTAGATGTTTGGATCACCTTCTGGGGAAGGGAATCTGCGTCCATTCTCAGCAGGCTGGGAACTGTAGCTAAAATACAGTGAACCACAGAGGAAGAATGGAGGTGATAATGACCAGATACTTATGCAAATTCATTAATACCAACCTATATAAGGAAGCTCTCACTTTCTCTAGTCATACCTTTGGGCAAAAAAAAACCGGTTTGGTTTTTTTTTTTTTTAAAATATGTTTACTTGTTGGAGTTACCTAATAAACTTCTGGGAGTATCACCAGCATTACCACCACCTCTAGTAGAAGTGGAAGTTATGTGCAAATCTTCACTCCTTAGGAAACGGCACTGCAAAAGAATAAGTGTTTATGCACCTGATAGGAGTTTAATTTCTGTTTTCTATAGAATAATATGGCTTTTTTTTTAAATGGAATTTAATTTCATGATATATGGAGCAGACCTGAAATGGCTGTCTGCTAAAGCAGGAAAGAAATATTCTGTAAGCCACAACTCACTCTTGTATGACTTCTCTATAGGAGTTTGTTTATGATTGAATCCATCCTGAAAATGAGGGATTTGAGTCTGGCCAGAGCTTTGTGGTATAAAAGGATCAGTTTCCTGAGTCCTTTTGTGTGAGAATTTATACTTCTCAGAAATCATTGTGCTGTTGGACTGTATTGCTGAGATGGAGCATATTGAAGCATTTGTTGGTTCTTCTTTTCTATTAAAGCGTTCCTCCTGTGCAAACTGCATGCTCACACATTATTGCTAGCATCTGATGTCAGAAAATAAATCTGGCAAGGTGCAGTATGTGTTTCTGTCTACATGGATATTCTCAGTCAGACCATAAATAGACTATGTTTTTACCTCTCTCTATATAAACATGGGAATATTTTTTTCTTCTTCAAAAGGATCCTACAATTAGCTGTCTTTGGGAGAGGGGGAGGAACATCCATCAGATTACTTGGTAGGTCTCTCTCCAAAAACAATTTTTCTGTGCTTCTACATACTAGCGGTAAGTCAGGAGGTGGGCAGTGCTTCTGAAAAGATGATACTGCAGTAGCTGTTTTTTCCTCTAAGCATTGTTGTGTCAGTGCAAGTCATAAGGTTGCTAACGTTGGGAAGAGTGTTCAAGTTACGTGTTTTCAGCATATGGCTTTCATTTAATTCCAGAGAGACAGAGGAAGCTGGATCAAGAGGTACTGGCAAAGGAGGGAGCAAGAACAACTTTTAAAAGTCAGCTTTTGTGTTAGTCTTGCAGGTGTAAGTAATTCCTATGGTCAAAGGGGCTGCTGGAATGAATGGAGGAGTGTACAAATAAAAAATAAACTGCCCCTTAGACTGCACAGAAAGACAGCTTTTTATGATAAAAAGGCTCTAGCTCCTATCTTTTTCTTTCAGCTGTTGAGAGGAGAATAAGCTCAGGGGGTTGGTTATTTTGTGGAATACTAATCAGAACATGGTTTTTGTTATTCTGTGTCTTTTAATTGAGAGAACAAGAGGCGAAGAAAAAAATAAATATTCTTAGAGGGATTTTTATATATCTCAATGAATGAAGAAAAGCAAATCCTCTCCTCGTTAGGGAAAAAAGCATCCCCAAAGCCCCACCACATAACTAGAGGCACAAAATTCTTTAAATTCACCTTCGTGTAGTCTGTTTCAGGACGTGTCTGGCGCAAATGCATTTAGGATAGTAAGAAAGTTTCACTGAATCTGGTGTCCCAGTTTGAGAGCTGCTGGAGGAGAGCAAGTACTTCCTGGAGACATGCCAGTGTTGAACCCGTTCCTCTCATAGGAAAAATGGAAAAAATACGATTTTTTTCCACAAAGCAAATAATTGAAAAAAATAACCTGTCTGAACCGCCAGAAAGTGGAGTACATCCCAGAATGAATCAGGAGCTCACCACTTCATTGTAGCCAGTGATCTTTGGTAAGCTCACAGATGTAAAATAGTAAAACACCTATATCAGTGTATGACCTTATCTGCTCTCTCCCTCTGATAGAGGCTGTATTTTATCTTCCATTTTTTCCAATTACTTGTATTAGAGAGACATCAAATTTAGGAGCTCTTGGAAGTAGCTGGGGAGAATAGCTGAGAAGTTTGTTCCAAAGTAGAATGTTCATTCAAAAAAAATACTGTAATTGTCTAATTTTTCAAAACCTAAGTGAGGGAAAGAAAATACTGTGCCTTTCACTTATAGGCTATAAAGAATTGATAGCATGATGTTTGATACCTTTTACTTTTAAGGGAGAGAAGACTTTTAATCAAGTCAAGAATTCTTAAACCTAAATATTTTCTTGCTACTAGGTATTACAGCTGTTTATGAAATTTTAAGCATGCTTAAAATAATATCAATATAAATGTAAAGTTAAAACCAATTTAAATTCTGTTATTATTTTAACAGTACAATTTGGACTCGTGAGCAGCTCATCAGTAGGGTCAAGATTTGAAAGTCTCAAACTTTAATCTGTTAATTGCTGTTAACCTACATTACCGTTATTGTGAGGTTCTGAACCAAAGCATATGTTCAAATAACTATTTAATTGAAGAGTACTGAAGAGACTCTGCCATGAAGATGTAATAAAAGTGAACTCGTAGTACTGTAAAAGGCTCATTTTGGCACTTTTACACTGCTTTTAAATCCTTATAAAACTTCAGAAATAAGTTTTTTCAACTCTGTAAATAAAGGATTAATGAAGAATTGGATTTTCTACACTGTAAGGCTGCACTGAGCTTAAGCACAAGGAGCTGTGGAGTGACTGTGTGAGAACAGGGGTTACTGCATCTGAATTTCCAGAGCTTAATGTGCTCAGTTCTGGAGAACTGCATAGTTTATACCCCAGATTTCTGAGGAAATTTGCAAATAAGATTGTCAGTTTGGAATTAATAATTTTGAAGGAATCTACAATGACAGGAATAATATTGAAGCATGGCAAATTATTTTTAGAGAGGAATGACAAAGACTATTTACAAAACTGGGGAAGATGGGACTTAGTATGTGAAATACTAGGAAGCAGAAGAGCTGGCTAATGGGACATGACAGTGGATTGTACTATAAAAGAAAATACTGGCTTGAGGGGGAAAAAGCAGTGGAATTTCCCAAGGACTGAGAAGTTAATGGAGTTAGTGGTGTTTTCATTAATAATACTGTAGCAAGTCGTAGTGCTCTGATGTTGAAGTTGATATAAATTTAGGAGGGACTGTCAACAGAGAAAGAGGATTGAGATAGTGGGATGGGAAAAACCAGGTGAACTTGAAGATGATAACAACAGAAATGTAAGGAAATTCAGTTTTAGAATATGCAGGATCATGCCTGTAGATTACATGTAGACTGCTAAATAAAATGGAGACTAGGTCATGAGATCAGGCAGCGACTACAGATCGTACTGCTTAAGTTTTAGCATGGTCCCAAATTTTTAGCATGCTTCCTGATGCGGTTTTAGGCCATGCCAACTAGCCCTCTTCAAGACAATGGTCAGGTATGTCTCAGGGAACAGTGTGCTTCAAACACCGTTCCTGACAGCCAGTTTGGACAAGACAATATCAGTGTTGGCACTACCTAACACTCACAGGCTTTGCACTTTCAGACGTTCCCGTATGCTTTCATACTGCACATTTGTGCTGCGCGTATACATAACCTCAGTTTTGTGGCACAAAAATACCGCGGCAGTGGGCTACAACATGGGGTTCTCATTATTTCAGGTGCTTTCAACTGAAGAAAACCCCACACAACGACAATAGTAATAATACTAACACCAACAGTGATAGTCATTGTTGTTGTCATCATCATCATCATGTCCTTGGGGCAAAGAGGTACAAAAGATGCCCAGTCTTAGACTGTAATGCTGTGTAGTGTGTATGTGGCTTTAGGGACAGAGAAGTCCTGGGACTTGTTTTCTTTAGCCTTACAGGCTACCAGTTCTGCCCTGAGGTGCTCCCTTCAACCACAGATTAGCAAGTAAGAAAAGAAGACCTGCTAGGACCCCATGTACCAGAGGTACTTTCATGCTGAGTCCACAAATCAGGGTGCGGTATTAGCCAGTGGGAAACTGCATTTTGGTAGAGATAGGAGAGCATTCATGACGTTGTGCAGGGCAGCGGAGAGACCTCCCCTGACAGTTTTGCTTAGCGACATTCATGGAAAATGGATTTGAACTGGGACAGCTGGAGCTAGGGTAATTAAGGAAATGGAAAGCCTGCCACTCGGAGGGGACAAAAAGAGCTTGGCTTGTTAAATGTAGTACAATTAAGGCTGAGGAGTGTGATTACTCCTTCAGGGGCAGGCACCAGAGAAGGAACTAAAATATTTCAGCTAAAGGGCGGTGGTGGCCCACGAGCAAAATGAATATAACTGTCCCTGAATATATTTGCCTTGGGAGAAAATTTCTTACTGTGAGACAGACAGGGTTCTGGAGCAACCTGCCAAGAGCAGCAGAGGGAGCAAAAAAACTGGGTAGTTTTACAGTGGGTCAGTGGCTACTTGTTGAGAGGATGGGTGATCAGCACAGAAGTTTAAAAGATGGAATTGCTTGCACTTCCTGGGCTGTCCCTTCCAGGTTAGTCTTACTTATTTTTGGCTACCAGAATGAGCAAAACTATTTGGCTATTCAAAGAAAAGTAAGCTTGAACATCAAGCACATCCAGGACATTACTGAAAGTAGTCTTTAGTTTTCTCAGGTTAAGCTGTACTGGGAAGACGCTGCAAACAGTCAGTGATCCTCTAGTGCTAACGAATAAAAACTGTACATCAGGTTGAAAAAATTATGTGAAAACAATGCAAAGAACCTTTGCATTTAAATATAATTTTATTTATTAGTCAAATCTTTGTGATTTAAAAATTAAGTTTGAGTGACACAAAGTACCATCTATAAAATGCCAGGCTTTTCCCACTTTTATTGTCAACCTTTTTCAAAGATGAAATGTAGTTTTGAAATAATCTAGGCTTATTTGTTTTCATACCATGGGAAACCAGTAATATCTCCAAGGACTCGTGTTTCCTTCATTTTAACTTGGTTATAGCATGAGCTTATATTCCGAAAGAAAAACACAAATTCTTTGTGTGTTCACAGTGAAATTAATTGCATAAATCATATATGCTCTTAATTACAACTACAAAATGGTAATGCTTTTATAGGCTGTATGACATCTATGATATAAATTGGCTACAACTTTCCAGTTTATGTTTTGTAAAAGTTGATTAATATTTTACATATTTCTAATTAGAGTGTTCTTTTAGGAGAGGCTATTTGATACATAAGAATATTTAATGCTATATTTTCCCCCTCACCTTTTTATTTAATCTTACGGTAGTTCCGGGGATTGTGATTTCTGAAGTTCATCCAGGTATAAAACGAATAATATTAGGTTAGCAAGAGTTTACCAAATAAAAGTATTTCCCAGCTTCTAGTAGGATAATACTCAACACCACAATTAATTTGGCAGTCTTATTTTGGGTGCTGCTACCTTTTGCGGCTCTTGGAGATATTATTTGGGGAAGGGGAGAATTTAGGAACACTTGCTTTTAGAGAACTTGTAACCAGTTATGGTCTCCTTTTCCTGTACAATGATCTGATGATAACTGTGCAAATTCTAGAGGGAGAAGGTCAGTAATAGAGTAAAAATATATTGTTCCTCAGGAGAAAAAATGTTGCTGTTATTTTTAAAAAAGGTTGTTATTTTATTGAGAGAGACTTAAGAGTTTTCAGGGTAGCACCTGCGGCTGTACATCCAGTGTTACCAGTGGTGGAAAAGTTGATCCATTAGGGACCATGTCTGGACGTCTACCAAGCTGAGCTGCTATTTGTAGGATATGCTGCTGTAATCTCAGTTGTTCATCACAGCCTAGTCTTGTTGAAATTTCTGTTTGTGCTATATAAAAAAATACTCATTCCAAGCAGTATTACTGGGGGGAAAGACTAAATATATCATGCAATTATCTTTATATATTGGCATTCTCAAACATTATGTATGTCTAATAACTTTTCCTCTGAATAAAGAGCGCCAATATATGCAAATGTATGAGGAGGCATCCATTGTTCGCCTGCTTTTGTGCCTAAGGGCACTTTATGAAGTGTCGGTGATTACAGGTGCTTTTGTTTCAAACAGCATTTCCCCTAAAATAGCAACAATCACCAGTAAGAGGAAAACAAAGCCTTGCCAGTATCTGCAGCATAAATGAACTCAAGGGTGCTCAAGGGCCCTTCTAGTAAAGATAGCTGGTGGGAGATGATCTCCTCTTGGCATATTAAATGTGTTTTACTGGGGTTTTTTTTTGTAAAAGAGGAGAATTACACCTCTCAGAAACCCAGTGGGAGTGACACTGCGGCGTAGTGGGGCTAACTTTTATGGCTCCACTTGAAGCACCTTATCACAGTAGTTTGAGATTTAGGGAATGGGAGCTTCTAACCATTGGTTGCGTACAGTCCCCACTGTGCAAAGAACCTGGAGGACAGCTAATATATATTGCAAAGAATTGTAAATAAACTAAAAGGCTCCCTTAGGAAAAATGTTATGATACTGCTACGAGCACAGGGGTTTAGGTGTTCTACTCTCCCTGCTTGCTAAGGACTCTGTGGCTGAGGCTGGTTGTTGGAAGGCATTTTTTTCTGAATGATGCCTTCAGTTATCTGTTGCCACATCAGCTGCTGCAGCTCTGCGCAGGAGCCCTCCCGCCCTGCCTCCTGCTTTCGAGTACTGTGCTTTGGTGTCAGGTACTGTGATAGCTGTTGATTCCCCAACTAACCACAGCTGCAAGTATGGAAGGATGAATAAAAAAAAAAAATCCTTAAAGATGAATGTTCACATAAAATTAAGATGTTAATACTTAGACCATGGTAAATATATTATTAACATATGTATTAGAATTTGAGATTGCAAAATCCAGGAAAATCAAGCTCATATCTTCCTATTCTTTTGATTAAATGAGAAAAATGCATCTGACTCATTACTAGCTCTTGAATGAAACTAGACTTAATAACAGCCATTCTGAATAGAGAGTGTGTTTGGAAGAAATATTTTGGAAGAACATTTTTTCTATTAGCTGTTTTTTTTGGAGCAGCGCGGTATTTTGTTGGATACTGCTGCAAGTGTAAAATAAGAAAACAGGAATTAAATTAGTATGTTCCTCTTGACATGAAGCAAAATGTTATAGGCTTACTTAAAACAATCTTGAGTAGATTTTTAGATTTTTATTTTTAATTAGGATTTACTGACCTTGGTAAGAAAAAGGGTTGATGTGACAGTATAGCTAAAAATTATTAATAGATTTCACAGATGGAAACAATGCAGAATTGCACACTGGGAGATGAATGACTATGTAATGCAAAATCTAAATAGCAGAGAGCAAATGAAATAGACATGCCCAGCAACATTTCAGTGTGCCAGGCTACTGTGAACTAAAATGTATGATAACTCCAAAATCAATAAGAAAATCCATTTTGGGGAAATAAAGGTTGAAAAAATTGTGGAAAATATGTTGGTCCCCCAATAGACTCTTTAAAAAGCCATTTTCAATTTCTGGTGATACATCAAAAGAAAGATAATTTTCTATAGTGGTGCTCTTCTAAGGCAGAGCACATGAAGAGTTTCTATGATTAAATAGATGGAACATCAGGTGCAATTAACTTGCATCTAACTCCTTGATTTTTGCATAGCAGTAAATGCCATTAGCAAATCTGATCTTTCCTTTATGATAGAGTGTATGAGGTCCTTTGTCTCATATTGGTGTCTGTATGGAGACCAATTAATTTCAGACTAGTTTTTGCCCAGGTTCTCACTGAACCAGATTTTGTTATAATGTGTATGTCTTGCCAGAGAAAAATATGTGGGTTTCGGTAGAAGCCTAACTCAATAGACTATAGTAAGTAATGCAGTTCCCAGCTGTCAAAGACTGATCCAAAAAAAGAAAGTCCACTATATGGATACAGTCTCCTTTCAACAGCATAAAAGGCAGTGAGCTGAAGAGTAGACATGTAGAGGCCTTGCAGTATAAGGTCTGTGCAATACATGAAATTAATTTGGAAGAATGTGGGTTTTGCCAATAACCAAGTAGCTAGCAGGTGTTTTAATTGTTTTCAGGTGTCTAGAAGGTCTTTTGGCATACTGCTTCATTAAATGTAAGTTTTACAAAAGTTATACAAGTATTTTTATACTATATAGCATTTAAAAATAAACCAAGAAAATTTTATAAAGCAATTATTATTAAGTAAAGACAAATAGTTCTAAAGCATGAAATTCTTTGTGTGAGCTATGGGCAAATACGGTATTTAAGAAGGCTTTTTAGTATTAGGTTAGTGAAAGTTGTGGAGCACACACAGCCTATTTGCTTTGTAATTGAAATTTCCTGGGCATCTGAGCAGTCATATGACCCTAAAGAAGAGAATTAGTGATTGCAATCATATCTAGCTAATCAAGTCTTCTGCAGTGAGCCATGCTTGAAAATTCTCCACACACACACAGGATGTTTCAATCGACTTCTAAATTTTTCTCACACGTTTTCACAACAATCCAATGTTGCATATTTGCTAATATTCCCTAATCTCATTAAACAGAGCATGGAAGATGGATAGTTGGTATGGGAGGAGAATAATGTCAGAGACTTCTGTGAGCAGAAGTTCAGCTGCTGTGGCTGCTTTGTAAGAACTCCTGTTCTGTTTGTTGCTCTGATATGAGAATTGAGAAAGCTCTGAGGTGCAAAACCAACATCGCTTTTAAGTGAGGAACAATGCCTGGTCCCCTAGAGAAATTCGCATGCTCTGTTTTTTTCTCAATTGATTTTTTCATTCAGTGAAAATCATGACAATGTGCTAGATGCCCCCAAATAATAATCTCATAAATAAAAATGTTTATTTTTATGGGCAGCATTCTTTATGAAACTTCTTTTTGAGACATCTTAGCTCCAGCCTACAAAATCACAGTTTCTTCTATACCTATGCGGTCACTCATTTTCATGTAGCAAATGAGTATTTTCTGCAGGTTCTGCCATAAAGAAGTGGTCTTTTAAAATTATTTTAGACCAGGAAAAAAACCCAACCAAACAAAAAAAATAACCCTGAATTATTCAAACTATGACAGGGGTATTTCTCCTGATGGGTTCCAAGCAGGAATTTTATGAGGTAATTTCTGTACACATTTAATGTGTGCCAGTTCTTTCTCCCATTTAAACTGTCTCACTGGACGAAGGAGGATTTTGTCTGTCTTTGCTGGCTAGGCTACAGCTAAAGACAGGAGCACAGGGCAAGCCTGTTTTATCTGCAATAAAACACTGGCTTTGAGGCAAATTTTCTATGCCTAGTTCTATAAATTAACAGGGAATTGAGCTTGGGGTTTGAAATCTTGAATTCCTGCATCCTGACAGCAGTTCTCTATTGATTCTCACTCTCCAGCTTTGTACAGAGACGATGGGAAGTGTAATGTCAGATTAGACGATAATAATGTCCTTTTTTGGCCTTAAAAATCTGTGGATGAAGCACTTAAACCTCTCTGTTCCCCAGTCTCTCCATTTTTAAATTGAAATAATTCTTGCACACATAGGTCATGGGATATGCTAGGATTATTTAGTGTTTGCGAGTGCAATGAAAATAGGAAGACATACATTTTTTTCGATAGAAATAACTCAAATACTTTTAGAGACTTTCTTTAAACATTTACCAACGTATCATCTGGCTGTCAGAGTTAATCTAATATGATTAACAATTATATTATTCTGTTATGCAATACAGACATTTGCAAGGGATTGCTTCTGATTAATTTTTATGGCAACCGACAGTCATTTATTCTACTTTGCGCCTGTTTGTGTGGGGTGGTTATAGTCTATGTTAAGGTGTTTGCGGGCTGGATAGGCAGCTGGATTCATGCTCATTAAGCCTCAAAGCCTCTCACTTTCTCCCCTGCTAGCAGTGTTCAACGTGCTGTGGGTTTGTGATTTGGAAGTACAGCACTGAGGGAACTGAGCTGAAACCACCAGTCTAATTTCACTTTGGTCTTTTTTCACTTGACTGATCAGAATGATTTTCAGTCACTGCAGTCAGGGCTGGAATCCCAGAGGTGAAAAGTCAGCGAGTAATCTATTTAGCCACCAGGTCCTCCAGGTGGAGCTTAGCAAACTGTAACAATTATTGTATTCTCTTCTCTCTTATCAGAGCATGGCCATTGCTAATGTTGTGTCGGAGCTTCCATTTTAAAGCATGCTTTGCAGGAGGTGTAGAATTGGCTGTAAAAATTCCTTACGTGATGAATCCGGACACAAAAGGTCACAATGCAAGAGCCATTTTTGGCACCAATTGAAAGATGAGCTTCAGTGACTTTTTATGAAAAATTGACTTTTTCATCTAGAATATTCTCCCCCAAAATCCGTGCACAGAAGAAACCTTCTGTGAGGGGAAAAAGGGGAATTTGGTGGGATACGTGTCACCATTTCTCCCCAGCTGCTGCGTAAGTTGCAGAGGGCCCCTCACTTCAGTGTTGGAAGAAACGTGGAATAGCAAAGGAGTATCTGTGGACTGACCCATTAGTTAAACATGGTAAAATAAATTTATTTATTTATTTGACCACTAGCACCTCATTTTGTTACACCTAAAATACTGTTTAACCATAGAAAATGCTTATCATGCTTTTTATGGTTTGGTTAAGCCCTTGCACTTCTTTCAGGTTGGAGAATACAGATCTGAGAAGTCACTTGTGTAAACAGGCAGTTTTAGTTATCAGGTTCCCTGTACTTCAACATCTGGGAAGCAAATGTCACAAAACTGTTTGGTTTAGGACAAAATGGTAGAATCATGATGACTTTTTTTTTTTTAATAAATGCATTTCTTGAATGCCTGTTGTAGAAAAAAAAACCATTTTTAAAATAAATTAATATCCATCCCATTTAAAATTATCTTGGCAGATCACGTGTGTATGTATATATGACATATATATTTTCTGGCGTGAATTTTTAACTTCAAAAAAGTTAAAAGAAAGTAACCTCTCTTGAAAACATGAAATGGTGAAAACCAGATGGAATATAAGGTCATTGTTCTTATTTTAAAAGCAACTCTTTTATGACGAATCTTATGTTTTATGAGGCCTTACTGTTAAGGACTACAGACACTTGAAACTGAGGGAGCTCATGAAGAGTTAAAAACACTCAAAGGAGTTATATCTGAATAGTATTCCATTTACTGTCACTTCTCCTGTTTGGGCTTCGGTTTTGGTCTCATATCCTTACATTCCTCTCACTCCCAAGAAGAAAACATTTGAAGATTAATGGCCTTTCTGTTCCCAGGCAGGGAACAGGATTATACCCTTAACTTGTTACCGTTGTTAACTGTGCAGATACCTTCCCAGACATTATTCTTCCAGTTTATCTCAAGTGCTGCCATTTCTCAGGATTCGATGGCTCCATGGAATCACATAAAAGCTGCTTCTGGTAGATGCACAATTTATACTTTAGCCATCTCTTTGAAAATTCAGCCTCCAAAAAAATAACTAGGGGGAAAAAAAAACTCAACAGAAAAAAACCATCTGTTTTGTGTTACTGACCTTTCATAGCTGCTGTGCAACCCTTATAATTTTATCCTAAATTTCCAGTAAATGATGTAACATTTAGCACTATCACCAGGTCTTACTTCTCTTAAATCCTTTGTACTTGGATCTACTTTTGTACAAGGGAACAAGCTGGTATGCATTAATCTTATGTACTCAGGATATTCAAAGTGTTTTCTCTCTGGGAACTGAAAAATAGGGAAAATTGTCAAATACGAGGAAATATTTTGAATATGTCTTTCAGTGTACCAGAACACAATAAGAAAGCTGACAAAGCATTCCTGAACTGAAGATCCTTTGTTTATTACAAATCTTTAACAATCTCTTGGCTGTTAGAAGCGAGATGGATTCAATTATTTTAAAAGTGACAAACTCCAATCAATATTCAATTATTGGTGTGTTAATTAGTAGATGATGCCTTGTCTCTATTATTAGCACAGGCAATTTGCTGCTGAACTTCTTTTCTGTTTTGACTGCTCAGTTTCCAGTTAAGAGTTAGTACCACTACAGAAGCACAAGCAGCGTAACGGTTGCCTTCTCAGAGCTTTAGGTTAGCATTTGGCCAGTCGACATTCTCAAGAAACGTGAAATTTCTGTGAAGAAATATTTTTGTGGGATTATGTTGCATAAAACACTTTAAAGAGCTTTTATTCATTAATTAAGCAAAGGCAAAACTGCAAGAGATGTTAAAATATCTGCCTGTGCTTGTTCGTAAAGGCCAAGTGCATTGCTTTGGAGTCAGCTGCAAAACATTCCTTGACTTCAATGCAAACTCGCTGGGATTATTAGTGTGCATTGCAATAGGGATGGTCTTTCTATGGTCTAGCTATGAAGCTAGCTACATATTAAATTTGTGTCTGGACTCCACTTTCAAACCATTAGGCGTTGTATGTACACCTGCATGTACTGACGGCACGTTTCAATTTTGGGATCAGAGCGGGGAAAAACAAGAGCTGGAATTATTTCTCACAGTCATAAAAGCCTAGAAATTTATATCCTATCAAATGGCTGAATTATTGCTTACAAAAGTAGTTTTTATAAATGCCACTAAATTTAGGACACTGTTAATCTGTTGTCTGCTTTTGAAAGTTCATTTATTTAGGGCAGTAGAACATCAGTGCAAAATGAAATGGTCAGAGTCAAGGATTATTAGTAGAGGGATAAAGTTGAATGCAAGCTCATTTCAATCTGTGAGATGTCAGTAAGTACTGGAGCACTGCAGCAACGTTCTTCTGTTGACTCTACCTGTTCCTACAGAAGTTGGACTCCTAAAAAAATGAAGATAATAATGTATACTTTCTAAATGTATTAGGGTACATTGCTTTTGATTTTAGTGGGCAGCTAGATAGTTGTAGATGATCGATGGTACTCTTGGAGAATTAATTGTGATACCTAAGGAAAACAGTATACAGTGCTAGCATTTAGCATCATGCCAATCCTGGCCATTTGTCTTAAAACACCCAGCAATTCTGCATAAAATATTTGAGTACCATCACTTTCCAACCTCAATGTAACACGGGCAGCTTTTCTCTAAAATGGTTCCATCTGCCTTTATGGTTGGGTTTTGTTTTTTTTCCCCAAGGACTTTCCTGCTGGGCAACTAAATGCACATTGCACTACAGCTTTGTATTTTTTGAAGTATTAAATATGAGTTGGAACACATGCAGTTCAGCCTTACTCATTTTTCCTTGTTCTATGATACTGGTTTTTTCCCTTTGTGTAAGGGCGAGAAAATGAATGTTGCATGTTGAAAGGGACGATGTGGAGACGAGCGAGAATGGGTGCTTTTGCTCATGAGAAACTGCTGATGTGTAACCCACTCTAGCTTCAGCATGTTTTCAGATACAGCCTTTTGCCGGACCACTCTGTCTTACCGCCTCCATGCAGAGCTGAAGTCCTCCATTCTTCCCACCTCCTTACACTTTTCTTGGTGTGATTTAGCTGGGCAACACTTAATTAAACTCCATTTCTTCTCTTTACGCTTCAGGTATTATTACGCAGATCCCTTCAAGAGGTAATTCGTAGGCTGTTTATCAGAGCTGTGAATTTAATAATATCAAAGGCACACTATTGCGCTGTCACTGTAGTAAGATGTATTGACATTTCTTATGAACAGAATTTTCTCTCCATAAGTGTGTTGATCCTCTGCTGAATATTTGTGGGCTTTCAAAACAAAACCCCTCCCCAATATCTACGTTATTTAGTCATATTATTCCATTATCCTCACCTCCTTCATAGTTAGATATTGCCATCTAAAAAAAAGAACTTCAGCACTGTAGTACTTTGACTGCAACAGGAAAACTATCCTGTGCTTTATCTAACAGTGTTAACTGTAGCACTCATCTAGTATTTCTGACATGAGGGGAATGACAGCAGTGCCCTTTCAAACTGCTGGAGATACAGGTAGTCTCTGCTGTTGTTCCATTAATTGTAGAACTGGTCAAAACCACAGATTTTTGTTTCCTGTGGAAATTGTGTATGATTTGTTAAAAAATTGTGGTTTTTTTTCAGGAGTTCTGAATAACAAATGTAATTATTGTATAGGAAGTAGATGCTTTCTTTGATATAATGGAAAATTATTTGGTGATTTTTTTTTTCTATATAGTTTCACAATAATATGTAGTATGATTACAATGTTTCTTCGTTCTTTAACTATTGGGTATAGCTCTGCTTTTTGTGTAAATTGCTCTCCTTTCTATAATTCTTTCCCCTGCATTCAGGAGGTCTGCTGAGATTGCATATCTAAAATATCTGAAATACAAATACTAAAAAATGAGTATGGAAGGAAGTATGGAAAAGACCAATAGCAAACAAAATTGCCAAGTCTAACTCCTGCTCCCTTTTTTTTTGTTTTCCCAGTTTCTCTTTGCATTTCAGGAAAGTAGTAGGATGGGAAAAGGAGCAACTTGTAGACATTATACAATCAGCAATGATTTAGGTAATTTTAAATTTAAAGGTCAGAATATGCAGTATATCCATGCATTAAGGCTAATGTCTATGGAAGCATTGTAGCAGCCCAGTGGTATTTTTGAATGAAAAATTATTCTTGAATATTCAATCCAAATTTTTTATAGCTTTTTATTTTAAACTTGTAGACTTTGTTGTTCTGCTTTTATGGTTTTGGGCTATTTTTAATATTCCTTTTTTTGGAGAAAGTATGAATTAATTCTTTTCTTAGCATTAACAACCAATGATTGATTGTTTCTGGTCCTCTATTTATATGGGCAACCCAATTCTTGTATTGTTTCTTCTTTGAATGAATGTCTACAAAGTTTCTATATTTGGTTCACGTGTGACTCATGTACATGAGACTAGATTTATTTTGAGTACTACTGTAAATATTATGGCCATGGATGCTACTGTTGTTGAAAATTCCTGGCGTAAGATTACCCTTGCTTATCTAAAAACTTGCTCTCTGTTGAAAAAATACTTAGAGCAAATGTAGTTATATTCTGGCTGCAGAATGGTTGATAAGATAGTCCTAGCTAGGCATTTTGACAGAAGGTACAGTGTCTCAAAGATCCTCAAAAAACTGGTCTGTCCTCATCTGCACTGTCCTGTAATCTCAGCTGCTGCCTCAGTGACTGTAGGTGCTGATATAATCACACAGTCAAATCCAGAGGACTTTGTTATCAGCAGTCTTCTGTTCCTTTCCATCTTCCCTTCTTGGTGATGCTGCCCTCAGCCTTCTCAGGCTGTGAAAAGGAACGTACACTGGACATTGTGGAAGTGAACATGCAACATGAGAAGACAAACATAAATCTAGAGATGGTCTTGGTTGCTGGAAATTGTGGAATTGCTGTATACCCCATAGAAAATGCGCAGCGTATCTTCAACCACTTATCAGCCTTGTCCAATGACTTCAGTCTCAGGGTCAGGGAAGCTGAGGGCATATTTCAGCCTCCCCAGGTCAGCTGTCCCAACACAAAGGATCAAAATGGTCACCACCTTTATCTAAGTTGATTGCCCTCTTCTCAGTATTGAAAGACAATGAAATCTATTTTCTCACTTTCAAAGAGAATTAATCTTTTAGTTGTGAGGAAAAATACAGATCTGATTTTTACTTCATTTCACTTGAAGTACAATGATACTATACATTTTGCATTTCTCCCTGAGCCTTGGATTCTGTACAGTCACCATATTCAACACCTTGAGCTGTTGGAGCAGCACAGCCTGTGCTGGATTCTGGAGTTTCGCTGTCATGAACAGCATGTCAAATGCTGAAGGCATACTGAGATGTTCTTCAGTACTGGATGTGATCTAGGGTTTCATTTGCATTGGGCTGAGTATACACAGAAGAAGGAAGTCTAGGATTCTCAAATGGGGCTTTTGCTGCCAGTTACGAAGCAACCAAAGAGGAGCTAGAGGTATTCGATCAGCTCAGGAGAGGAAGTTACGCAAGGATGGCATAATTAAAAGTAGTCCTGCAGGGGAGACTACAAAATATTTTAAGATGATCCTAAAATGCTCCCTTGAATTAACTCATTAAATCAGGCTCAGTATATAGTAACCAGAGGCTTTGAGCTGAGCAAACAAATCAATTATGAGAGTACCATAGTGTTTGTGGTGAAGTACACATTCAGGAGAGAGAAGATCTTCAAAGAGAATTAGTCACCACCTTTCAGCTGTGTTAATTTGCTTAGTTGACTTGTAACTGTGTGTGTTTCTCAAATGTCTGTCTGTTCTCATATGAATGTTCACATAGACTGTGAGAGTACATCACAGTGAAGAAATGGTGGTTGACCACAACAAAAGATCAACAAGTCAAGCTTAGTGTGAGACCAAATGCTGACCGTGTGCTCCGTCTCTTCTACAACAGAGCTTACTTAAGTGAAGGACAGTTGCATTCTCATTTTGTGATTGGATTTTATTTCTCCTTTCTTTGAGCTTCTATAAATTTGGTCTTTGGAAGGGGAAAAAAGGTAACTTTACATTTATCTGTACACCTAGCTTCTCCCTACTGACTGCCCTTTTCAAAAGGCTACTTTAGTCATTGTGGCAGATCACTAGTCCTCTGGCTTTTAGGCCTGCCTGCTGTGTTCTTCAGCATGCAAACACTCTTGTGTCTTCATCAGCTCTGGAGACAGTTGAACAATTAAGCTGTCGCTTCTCCAAAACATCTGTTTCTGAGAAGCCAGGAAAAACTTCAAGGCTGCTATTATCAAGGGCTGCTGTTCTTGATCCTAGGCTTATTATTCCAAGACCTGTGCCTGTAAGCATGAACGTTTTCTTTTTCTCAAAGGACTATGATGCCTCTGGTATTTTCTCCTCTGCAGCATCTCGGACACCTGTGATTTCCACAGGTTTGGTGTTAGCACCAGTCATCTCTCGTCAGGCCACATAGCTTAGCACTGAACATCTCATCACTGAGGCTGCTCAGGACATTGGCCAAGCTTATGAGTTAGTTTAGTGTTGACATCTGCACTACTAAACTTCATGAAAGATACAATATTCAGGTAGTTGCCAGCTCCAATTCCACTTAAAACAGCAGGAGGTAAAATTGTCACTCTGCAGATCCAGGCCCTCAGTGGATGATTTTGTCTCCGTTTCATCTGTCTCTTTGAAAAGAAGCCAAGGTGCTCTCTCCAGTCGCTCCTCCATCACAGATCTCCAAGAAGGAGGCATACATTGAGCCATTTTCAGATGATGAAAAAGAGGACGTTTTCCTTACAGCAACAGATCATCTGTTCTCAGTGTCCTGTGTTCTTCAGGAGCCCTGTAGGCCTTGGATGACTAAGTCTCACTGGATTGTGAATTTCTTTCAAAGAAAGTTCTTTTAAATGATCCTGTTGTTCCAACGTGTGTCTCAGAGGAATTGGAGTACATGGTTGCCTTTCGTACCTCTATTTTTTTTCAGTGTCAGTAACTAGAAGGCAGGGAGTGCTTTAGAAAGACCTCTTTTAATAATGATGCCTCTCCACGTTTATGAGGCATGCCTCATCAGGTGCCTTCCACACTTAGTCCACCTCCTAAGATACGGTTTAAGAACTCATCAAAGGGTAAGTTGCAAAGATAGCTAATCATGGATAACTTGGGAGAGGTGTCCCAACTTTTTTAATAACATACACACAACAGCATTAGAAAAACTCATCCGTTGACAAAGAGTGCTCTAGGCACACTGGAGTCATCGGGCACAATCTCACCTTCCCCAGAAAAAGGAGTAGAAAGTACTGTTAGGTCACAGCCAAGGAGGAAATCTTGGATGGTAAAATCTAAGGAATGACCCATACAGTGGCGACACGTGAAGGGTGTTATGCTTCAGCCGACCCTGTGGCAAGTGGCTACCAAAGGAACAGTCTTTTTTCCCGCCTACCGCAACACCGTGTTCCCACCTCTCTACTTTGCGCTGGATCAAGTGATTTTGTCACTAGAAGGTGAGTTGATATATCTTGTTGATCCATCAGAAAGCTTTTCTTCTGTTTTTCTGTGTTGGCAGAGTTAGTTTTCCACAGGATGAGCCAACTGAACTAACTTACCATGTAGCTGCATAATTCACTAAATCTGACACAAGGCAGAGAGACAAGAATCCTTGACACAAGAATGCAGAGAAATGGAATTGTTTTGGCTGTAGTATCTATTCAAAGGCTAATATCCAGAAGTGAGGTAGCCAGTGCTCAAGGTCTCAAGACTGCAGATCTGACTTTCTCCTCTGGGCCCTTTAAAAGAAGTTGAATTTATAAAATAAATATTATTAATATTGTATGCAAGTAATGTGACACATGAATGAAAAAAAAATAACCTATCTATTAAGTTAACTATGCAACACATTGTTATATAATGAACATGTTACAGTTTGTACATATGAATATTATTGCTGGTGCTCACTGGGGAACATCTCCTTTCTTATTGGCTTGGATACCCATCTTTTCTTTTTTTTTATGCTTGTTTTCTTCTAGTCATGCACACGCAGACTGTATCACAGATCAGCTCCGTTTTGAACCAGAATCTTAAACTTTTTTTTTTTTCAGATGTGTCCATTAATATTTACCTGAACTAAGTTATGAAAGGAAAGAATCCTGACGCTTTTCTGATGCAACTGTGTATTATATAGTCTCTTGTGGTGGTGCTAGTTACTCAAAATCGAGACTATAAATTCATTACAAGGAAAGACTCATTACATTTTTAGACCTCACTTTAGAAGCTGAAGGCTTACCTTTGAATGTGCTGCAGCTGTTCTGTGATCTTCTAAATCAATGCTAGGTTGCTGAAAATGAAATTAAATAAAACAATTTGCTCTTTCTAGGCAACAAGAAATGAAATTAAGTCAAATGGCCCAACCTGTAAATATTCCTATGCTTGTCCTTTGAACAAAACAAAACAAAGCAAAACCCAAACCCAAATTTCCTTCTGCTTCGCTTGTCATGTGTTTTAAGGCTACGGTGCCTTGTAGCCATGTACTGTGTTATAGCATTTGAAAGGGTTTTTTTCACATCTACTTAAAAGATTTAGCAGCAGAAACATATATTCTTCCTCATTGTATATACGAAGGGAGATGAGAGGAAAGATGGGTATTTACCACAGATAAGTATGCAATTCTAGAAACACTGAAAACAATTCATGATCTGAAAAACATGTAAAAAACCCAGATTTATCCTTCATTTTGATGTTTTCCCTTTGTATAGTAGAAACCGAAATATGGAAACTATTAAATGACAGTTGTAAACTCCTTACAACTAAGCGTAGCAAATTTTAACTCTCTGCCAGACCACAAGGTGAACTCTGGGAACATTTTGTTTTCTCTGAGCTGGTCTCAAGGGACTTCGCTCATGCTCTGAGCTGGAAGTGAGAATTGTATGGGCAACAGCATCTTACTCGAATCATTCTGAAAATATCTTCAATTGTGTCTCTAGGAAATTATTCTCATCAGCCACATGAGAACAGCAGTTAAAATATAGGAGGACACTGCCCTCACAAGTTGTCCTTTTCCAAATTATGTCAGTGACAGTCAGTGCAGTAAAAGCAGTAACGAAAGTGAAAGCTCTTTTTCGTCCTTGAGTTTGGAAATCTGACAAGGACAGGGTGTCCTTTTGCCCATTAGTGTCATGTCATGTTCTACAACTGGAAGAAGACACCTTCGTATTCAAATAAATTCTTTCTCTGTGTACACCAGAGGGTGTCCCATCCCCTTTTTGTTTTCTTTCTGTACCCCAAAATACTTTCTCTGTGGCTCACTCAGTAATGCCTGCTGAGTAATACGCATGTTGCTTTATTTTCTCCCTGTTGTGTCCTGCTAAATTGTCTGTTGCTTTAATTATCTGTGCCTCCATGGGATATCACAGAATGTGTTCTAGCATAGCATGGTGAGAGAAGGGCTCATTCAGCCTTTCTCTTCTTCTTGGCTCTGCTAGGAGATCTGTACTTTTCCTGAGGGATTTCTGCGGTGCCTTTCTTCTTTGGTGATGTAGCCACCATATGAGTCATATAAGGAAGAGAGTTAAATTCTAGCACATGGTAAATGCAAGTATAAGTACAAGGAAGAAATCTAGAGATTATTTTGAAGTTTGCTAGAGATGTTTGGTTCAGATTTGAAAGAACCGTAAAGCAGGAAAAATACATGCTCGTTTGAAAGTGGGATCATATTTTCAGAGTGTTAGGAAGAAAAAATAATGGAAGAAAGGAAGGACTTGGACCATGGAGATGCTAGATAAGAGAAAAGGGATCTTCAGGAAAGACACAGAGATTGAAATAGCTTTAGTGACAGGCATAGCAACTACAACATAGGGAAATGATGGTAGTTGGGGGCAATAAAGGATTCCATAACAAAGGAAAATAAGAAGAAAAGGAAATAATATTAGAATGGAGAAAGATTTCTAATAATATAGATACGAAAAAGAGAAAAGTAAATGGAATCTGCAGGAATTAAACACAATTTTTTTCCCCACATTTTATGTAAAAATAGTTTAATGACCAGCTTAACTATAGTGGTTCTTAAGAAAAAAAGAAAAAAGATTTTGGCAAGTTGAATTGGAATGCGTGGCTACACATAAAGACAGTAAGAGCAGTGACAGTGTTTGTAAGAGATGTGGAGCAGCTGTTCCGCATCACCCAGTTTTAATTTCTGTTCTAAACAAATTCTTCTACCTGCCTGTTGATCAGGTTTCTCCTTGATGATGTTGCATTTAAGGTCAAACCAAACGTGGAATCAGTGCGGCCTTCCTACCCAGAGCTTCATTGCAAACGCTTTCGCAGAAGGTCCCTTCAGAGCTTGCACTATTGAGCAGAAAAATTCAAGGCGGAGAAAGGGCATAACATGAAAGAGGAACAGGATAATAGCAGATGCAATGTGTCACTGTAAGTGTGCACCACATGTCACGCTGTAATGTCCTTTCAAGAGGAAGAGAGTGAGGGTGTGTTGTTCACTCCATGCTCGGTTCTTTCCATGTGGCCATAGATTGGATTGCGTCAGCAGCCAAGTGTATAGTTGTACCAAGATCTTATCTTTTGGCCAGGCTTTTAACTAAACCAAGGATATTAATTAAGATCTGTACATCATAAATGCATAAAGTGTTAGGATTTTAAAATAAAATTACTGGTTATGAAGTGTTCCCAGTGACTATTAAAACAAAGCACAGCAAGTCATTAAAACCTCTTCTTGCTGCCACGTAGGAGGCCAGTGCACTGTAGTAGCCTAACACAGCATTTTCCGTGGCTGCTTTGATAGCTCCTCTGTGTCTGCTGCCATCAGACAAACAAATCAAAGTATTGTAAGAATGCACCTTGCTATACCAGGATTAGGCAGACTCAGCTGTGTTATCAGCTTCAGGATTGCCCTGTGCTATACGTAGGTAGCCATTGCATGGATGGTGAACAACAAGCTCACTGCTTTAACAGCTGAGTGCTTACATGGGAAACTTCATGCCCTTCTGTTTTTTTTCCTAGATTTTGAAGGAAATTCATTGCCAGAAGTAAGCAAGCGGTCAGGCTTTTTTGGTCACGACATGAGATGCTTATGGACAAGTCACTTTATTATTAAATACATTAAGCTTAGCATTGTGGCGAAACATCCTGTTCATGCTGCTGCCAGATATTGCTACTAAAAAGAGATGGAAAACTGTTATCCTGTGATGTATTTTTGATCTTAATACAGGAATAAAGGGAACATTTCTAAATTTAATTCAGTAATGTTTTCAGTTCCATTGAAGTTAATAGCAAAACTCCCTTCAAATCTTCATAGTTTTCACTGTCCTGTTTCTCAAATCTACCTTCTGTAGTTTTGCTTATGTGTTTTTAAATTATTTCCAATGCATGCAGTACCTTTGTAAGTATAAAATGTACAAATATTTCATGTCTCTCCCCTTTAAATCTCAAATCCATTTCCAGTTATTCACAGTGACTCTTTTCTCTATTCTCTTGGCTGCTTGTCAGCATGAGGAAAACCTGTGGCAATTATTTCCTGGGGAGATCTGCCTTGGGCCATAGGATTCTGAGACTGTGGTTCTCGTCTATTCAATTCTCACTTAAAACCAGAAGGTTTAGGGTTCTACTGTGGAGTAGTACTTTTCTGGACTGCTTTTCTATTTGTACATTAAAATTAAAGATACAATCTTTAAGGTAAATGTAGATTATATTTAAATTTAGAGTAAATTATAGGTGCAAATTATAGGATATTTGAATATCTTTGTTAGGCTTTCCTAGAAAGTGAAGGATTCAGAATTTGCTAATTTCTAGTGATTTTATGAAACTTCATATTTTGATAGTATTTCCTTCCATCTGATATTTTGTGTAGCTGCTTCATTCCTCAGCTGTAGGTACCTATCACGCCTGAAGTTTCATTCCAGTTAAGTCCTTGGCTTTGGAATAGGTACATATCTTCCATTGTATTTTCAGTCTTGGATTGAGCAAGAAAAGAAGGTGCTGACATGGAAGTCCATTCTCAAAATCTTACAAGCAAAAGTAAACTATAGCATATATTAACTTACATTTACATATTTTAAAGATTGGCCTGTCAGAAAGTTTTCACTAGTTTGGATCCCCTGTATGATACTACATACTCACAGTTTTGTCCACTGTCAACCCAAAGGTTTTACCTTAGAGAAACTGTTAAAAGATGTCTATTACCAGTGTAAGCAGCCTTGCTACTCCCCTAAAATTACTCCTTAGCCTCTGTTTTGTTTTTTTTAATCTTTTTTCTCTTTTTTTCTCTTTTTTTTTTAAATTTTTTTCTTCAGCGTCATACTGATATGAAACACCATCTGTGTCTTTTGCAAGGCTTTTAGCACATTTCTTTTGTAAAATCTTAAGGTACAAGCAGGAACTGTTAGTTCATTTTTGACTGCAACTGTTCAAGGTATTGGGTCTTTCAGAATCTGCTTCTGGTGAAGCTTTTCCATGAAACGTTACTTGAATGATAAAAGCAATAATTACAGTACTTAAAAATGACAGTCTATGTGTTTTTAGTGAAAACATGGAAAATTATGGTTCAGAGTTGATTATTTTATAATAGCCTCTAATTACATTATTGTTTGCAAAAACAGGGCGGTGTTTATACTTGCAGCAATTTGAAAACTAAAATTTTCCTACATTATAGCCTTGTTAGAGTAAGACAAAATTGACCCCAGCAAAGCGTCTAGCCTGGGGTAACCCCAGCATAGCGCCTTTGCGTAAGAGTGAAGAGGAAGGAGGGTGTATTCAGCTGCAGGCGGAGGCATGTCAAGGTTTGTTTGGAATTCAGAGCTCTCCTTTCAGTGATATTCAGTGTGTACTTAAAGTAGGAGCACGTTCATCCCGGTCAGTTTGAGAATTACTGTAATTTTCTTTTACTATGCTGCTCCATGCCTGGTAAATTGCTTTACAGTACAAAAATAATGTAATACAATGCCTTTGTCACTTCCAGGGAAACTTTTTGCCCCTGAAAGATGTGACTGACTGGCACTGAATAAATCCCATGATATTGTTAAAAGGACAGAATGCTGAAAAACAGTAACTTGTCTCTCCTCACAGCATCAGCTGAATTCTCTTTCTTGTTAAATTTGATTAACACAATAATGCTATTAAGAGCATGTCTGAGAAACACTAACGTGTTTGGAGGATAATATTTTTGTATACTGGCCTATAGACTGAGTCCTCTTCCTTTTGCAAGCCTTTCTCTGTCATCTCTTCCAGGGCTGTTAAAATTCAGCCGCATATTCACACACGAGGTCTGTGCTGTCCTATGTATTGTCAGAGAGGAGCTGTTTGGCAGGAACCTCTTAGTGGTTGGGGTTTTTTTGGGGGGGTTTTTTGGATAAACCATAAAATCCTCTGCACACAAAAAAATGGCACGCAGTAGCATGAATAGAAGTGATATAAGGTTTCTTGGATAGAAAGTCTAGAGAGATTTTAATCACCAGTATAATACAGGTGTCCAAGTATGGTATGATGAAGTGACTGTGTCAGTGTCCTTGTATCTTCCATAGCTCCTGTTGTTTCTGTGCAACTGTAAAGGATAGCTGCAATATAAGCAAAGATAGTGCAGTGCGAATAAATGATGACCCTGCCTTCACTCTGTATAGATACAATACTTGTGATTACATGCATTACTGAAATACTGTCTTCTTTGAATCTCAGTAAAATACAGAACAAGGAACTTTTCTTTACTCCCTTCTGTGGTCTGGTCAAATGCCCAAAGAGACGTTGTTCTTAGCAGAGAATATTTGACAAAGTATTTCAGAAGAATAGGTTTCTGTTTAACGTGTCTTTCTCTCAGGCTTATGTTTGCTATGGGAAATCATCTTGACCTGTATTAACCCAAAGATTTGGACTATAATTTTCTGTAAGGTGCAATAAAATCGAATGTGATCTTATGGATATTAATATTGGATGAAATATCAGCATATTTTGACTGCTGTGGTTTACAGATGAATGAAATGGTGGAACTAAACTTTTAGCTTCTCTCATAAGAAATCTGATTATCCATCTGTGCTATGACTGGGGTTCATCACTGCCTGGAAAAACTTCACATAGCTTCTTCAAAAATAGAAATCACAGGAACAAATCAATTCATTCATAGGACCAAATTCTTTGCTAAACATTGAGGTGTTTTTAAGCATGTATAACGTATGGTACTACACAAGAAAATTTCCTAATCTTCTAATGTGGGCCTCAGCTTTGAGAAAGGATCCTGTGGAAGCAAGGAGAAATTTCTTATGAGCTTACTTTAAGAATGGAGAGTTAGTTTACCATTTATTTTTGCAATTGCATCCAAGTTTCTGTATATTTGATTATAGTTTTACCTAAGGAAGGACCAGAGGTTGAGAAATTCTTAGATATTAGGAAAGTTCTGTCAAGTTACCTGTTCTTCTGTCTGCCACTGCACCATTGTTCTCCACAGGCAATTTTCCAGTGGTTTGTCTAATTTGCTTTTAAAAACCCAAAACAAATTGTGCTTTTGCCGTTTCCTGTGGGAAGATGACATTCATTGATTCTCAACAACCATATATATATAATTTATTTCAATTATATATGATGTCATCAGGATTTTATCAACCAGATAAAATTCAAGCAGAAAAAAATATTTTGATTTATATTTGTTCAGGCAGCTTCTGGCATTGTGGTGATGTGTTCTTTTTCATAGTATAAATTTTATACCTCAGTATGCAGCAGCTGCCTATACTGCCGTGTTCTATAGGAGACTTCTGAGGAGACAGATTTATATAATACCATCATAATTTACGGTCATTAATATGAAGATGTTTTATCAATTACCTAAGCAAAAATACCCTGCAGAATTTAGATCTTTTTAGTTATTAAAAAGTAGTGACTATCTTAAATTAGTTATTGGAAATAAAGAATTCAGCAACAGAAATTAATCACTGTCACATCCTTGTGCATGTCTTATGGATGCTAGGCTGTGTAGAACATTTGTTTGGAAAAGGGAAAAATATTATTATGATACCCTTAATAGAAACAGACAATCAAACAAATTTTAATTTGAAAAGGTTTTTGCAGTCATAAATCATAATGGCACTGTGCTCTAATGGAGGAAAAACATCTTCATAACTATATGACCTTGGTGCAGAGTGCCACATTCTGGGAGGGATATGCTCTCAGACAGTTTTATTTTTCCATTTCAAAGAGAGATGACATTTTTGCCAAAATACAAAGTTAAAGATATGCATTGTATCTTCTGGTAAAATCCCGTTTCATTTATCCTTGCATTTTGTGGCAATTAAATATGTATTTCACCAGTGTGTTAAAATTATCTCTCTCTGTTAATAGATACCTTATGGTCATTTGCAATGTCACTGAAGCCAGCAGAAATTAAAGGTCAATATATGTTTAACATAGAGATAAAGACCAATGTGCTGGTAACTCTGTGATTGTTAGGGTCACGAGTACTTGGGCTGAACAGAATGAAGTAAAAACAACAACAAAAAAAACTCAGGAAGGAAAAATGTAAAATATGGAACTTAGGCTGCACAAACATCAGTTGGGCATGTAACATAGCTTAGCTGCCATTTAGGCAATCTGCCCATACCATCGGAAGAGGTTTTATTTTTACATACATATGTATATTAAAGATAGTAATCACATTTCATTCCCGTTGAACAGGAGAAGATGATAGAATATTGAGCAAATTAAAGGCTGAAATAATGAAGATATTTATCTTCAGCCTAAGAAGAGATTAGTATGAATTTAAACTAATGAAGAACAGGATAGCAAATTAAGATAGATGAATTGTAGTTATTTATGTAGTTTACTGTAGTCTTTATTTACAAAAGCTACTGTCATCTCACCTGTTATGTCAGTGGGAGGCAACTAGAATAGTTACAGAAGGTGAGGGAGATGTTTTGTGAATTAATATAATTGAGAGAACTTATATAGTTGATACAATTTATATAATTGAGGTAACTGCCATTGGCCTACGAGGCCTGTTTATCTCCCTCAGTCATATCCCTGAGAGGCGCCAGGAATGGCGCTGCAATGCCCGTACAGTGTACATATGTTTAGAAAAATGATCTCCCTGCCAAAAAGCAGGGTAAAGGGCATATGGTGTAAAGACTAGAGAGAGTAAAGTTAAAGTGATGTGGACTGTGGAACTGAACCTATATCTGCTGAGCCCAGCTCTGATACCTAAACAACATCTAGAGTCATTCAGCAGCCCGAGCTGGTTGTATTTTGAGATATGGTGGTGAATGGGGGGGGCGGCGGGCAGGGAGGGGAAGTAAGATTTGTTCTGTATCTTCTGAAAAGTTAATAAAAATAGAATCATAGAATCATAGAATAGTTTGGGTGGGAAGTGACCTTTAAAGGCCATCTAGTCCAACCCCCCTGCAATGAGCAGGGACACCTTCAACTAGATCAGGTTGCTCAGAGCCCCGTCCAGCCTGACCTGGAACGTTTCCAGGGATGGGAAATCTGCCACCTCTCTGGGCAGCCTGTGCCAGTGTTTTGCCACCCTCATCGTAAAAGATTTCTTCCTTATATCTAGTCTGAATCTACCTTCTTTTAGTTTAAAGCCATTGCTCCTCATCCTATTGCAACAAGCCCTACTAAAATGTGTCACTACTGAAGCAATGAAGGGCATAGCAAAAGATTAGTGATACTGTTTCCCGGTAAATCTTTGTCGTCTATCAGTGTGTGAACTTGTACTGTGTCTGGCTTACATCATTACTGGGTATGTCTACTGACCCTCTCTCTTTGTGTAATGGGATGCACTTCCTGCGGGTTTTCTGAAACAAGGATTTTTGGAGTAACATTGTGGAGTCATTTTTGAATGTGACAGGTTTTCTGCTGTAAAATGAACAGGCCCCATAATAAACAGCTCAGCAGTATCACATAATTTTTTTCAGGTCACCTTTACAGACAGACATGGTGTTCCTACTGTGCTATATGCCCCCAACAAACTGCTTCCTTAGCAGGAGCTCTGTTGTTTTATTGACAGCACAACTAACTACAGATAAATCCTCTGATTTGGTAAGTCCCTCATTACGTCCCTGATACAAGGCATCTCCTACTGTGTTTTTAACTATCAGATGATCAAAAAACTGAACTGTGAAAACAACAGTAACCATGAATCTTCCTTTCAGAATCCAGTTTTTGAAATAAAAATCTTATAATAAATTAACAGATGAATGAAATATATCTCATTAATATACATTACAGCAGTGAGAGAGAGCAGATTTTGCGCTAATTAAGGAAACAGTAAGTTGGAGAGAGTTCAGCTTTGCTCTTTTACTAATGAGCTATATGGTGTGGACAGTTAGTCATTTAAATTACAGCATGGTATGTGATTCAGAAGACACCTACAGTTGTAGATCCATAGAGCAGAAGAATAACGATTGTGTATGAGGTGGTGCATTATCCAGCTTATCTGTACACAGGATCACTCTGTGATCTTAAGTATTTTTCTATTTGCTCTCACTGAAGAAGGCACTCGCAAGGTTTCAGCACCCACTCTGAAAGGAGAATCTGGAAAAGTTACTGACTTGATTCTATGTATCAGCTATATGTCAAAGTTTCACAGCTTTCCTTTAGCAAATCTCTGTTTTGGTATGTAGTTCAGTCACGTATTTTCTCGTGAGATCTCACTGTCTAAAGCATACTGAATGTGTCTGGTATCCCACATGCATCTCATGTGGCCCTGTCAGAGGGATTTTAAGACTGTGATCATAAAGGAACGGCTTCCCAGATTGCACCTCCAGGAACTGTTTAGCTGTACTGCAGTATTTACTCAGTGCGGGTAGGAGCTAGCAGGTCAGAAATACCTTAAAGACGTTAAGGGGGCTTTGACCCAGTTTTGGTAACAGTCATGTTACATATTAAAAAGGCTGGTTAAGTCTCTGGAATAGCTACTGGAAAAAAAAAAAAAAAAGTGGGTAGTGGTTTGGGCTGTGGATATGTATAAAACAGGTCTTGTTGTTCTTCATAGTTTTTGTATGGAGCTGTTAGGTAATAAAAGTGGCAATTGCTAGAATGCAAGTGTTGCCTTTCCTAGTATTACTTCTGGAAGAATCTCAAACAATTTGAATATGTTTGCAGAAATCTAGAGGAGCATTCAGTCACTGAACATACTGACTGCACAAACGAGCCCAGCACAAGTGAAAAGAAACCACCTCTGGTTCTCATCAGTCTGATCACAAGAGCTGCATTTTGTCTGATACTCCTGTGATTTGGAGATCATAGAAAAAGAAAATGCTGATGGAAAAAAAAACTGGCTAAGTTTTTCAAAACTCAAAAAATGTTTGGTTCAACTGTGATTTGGATTTTGGCTAAAGAGGCAGTGGAAAGAGAACATAGTTTCTGTTGTCAAGACTGGTTTTACTGCTCATCTGATTTCATGTTATTTCTGTATGTTGTGTATTATGTGATCTAAAAAGCAATGGGTTATACTTCTCATATACATATATACATATATAAACACCTCATTCTTCTTTAGGAACCCACATCTGCATTTTGTGTCTGACTTACGGCAACGTGAATGAATTTATGTAAAGAAATAAGGTAATATTCCCTGATTGTGGTTATAATTAGAGTACCAAGATTCTGTTTTAGAAACAGACATGTGCCCAAATCTTGAAATACAGAAGAAAAACTTAAGAGTCAGTGTAATCACATTTAGTATGTTTTCTGTACACTGAGAGTAAAGATGGAGAGATATGAGAAAGGAAGGGGTAGAAAAGTAAGTAATGTAAACCAAAAGGCTACTGAAACTTGTGAAAATGCTGTAACAGTGTAATGAGCACCTATGTAGTATCCCCTGGGTAGTGCATTCCTGGCTTAGGGCAAGGACAGGAGAACTTGCTGTAGATTTTTCTCCAGTTGGCGAAAATCCTTTCTTGTTTTTTATTAATGAGGTGCTCTGGTGAAGCACAGGAAGTTGGAACTGTCACTTTGATTACTTTATGATGGTAAAGGGCTCAGCATAAAAGGGCTGCAAAATGCTAGGTTTTTTAATGTCTCACTTCATAAATGATCTTAAAAAAGGGGCCAGTGTCTTTTGGAAATAGAGGACCACACTGTCATCAGTTGGACACTGTCATGGTAATCATATTACCTTTTCACTAAAATCAGTAACATTGATGGTTTAGGATCCAAAACCATAAAGTATGAAAATAAAAATGGATCTTGCGCTCTCAGAAAACTTACAGGAAACTTTCCGACTGTGTGGTATTCAAAACAGATTGTCCTGTGACACTAAGGAAGAGGGCAGAGAAGGCAACTTTTATTATGCACTGATCTAAAAGCCTTTTCTCCCCAAATTCCACAAGTTTATTTTATGATGAAACAAATTTATTAGGTTTTGATTATAGATAAGAAGCATATGGATAGCATGTGATAGCTAGGACCTACATCTAGACTACTTTCTGCTAAGCAGAAAATTATCAAATGTATATCCAGTTCAGAGAGTGTCTCTGAGGTTCAGCGCATATTGCAAACAGACAACATCCAGCGAAGACATCCACATTTGCTCTTCCTTGAACACATACATTCCAAATTTTCAAGAGTTTTGTCTCTAACTATAAAGATGTCTTTGGTTCACAATAATACACAAATATTAGAGCAGCAAAAGTGACTTGTCATTTTAGAAATGCAATGAAGATTGTTAATTGGTTGAACAAGATGTTATTTACAATAACAGTTTCTGAACCAGGTAATGATCTTTTACGTTTCCTGTAATGGTTTGGATATTATATGATGGTCCAATATTTATAGAAGTGATTATGCTGTGTAGTGTAGGAGCTGACCAAATAAATAATTGAAAGTGGCATTTTTTCCTCAGGTCCCCTGCCACTGGCACATTTCTCCACTCTGACTATTAGAAAAACTGTGTCCTAAGCTACTGTTCAGACAATACAGAACATGGTTACAAGCATCTTCATTTCTATCAGTCTGAATGCAATATGTGCTTAACTCAACCATGTAAGCATTGTATACTGGTCGTGCTGTACAGATAACTTATGATGTGGAGAATGGAGTTTTATTTTTTTCTTTTCAGATGCTTGATGATTTCACTCCATTACTTTTTTTTTTTTTACAGTTACGTATGTTGTACAGATTGTAACAGCTTTAGTTCTGCAACCCGTATCTCCTTAGGGCTTTTGCCTCAGGGCAAACCATAACTGTCAAGTTTCCCTGTTTAAATTAGCTTGTTTAGAGTGTGTAGCAGGAAGAGACTGAGTAATGAAATCCATACCCTGATCACATTTAAAATAACTTTTTTCTCCTTGGAAGATCTGAACCTGTGTATTAATTTTGGGCTAGTTGTAGAAAGGTCTGAAGCACCAATTCTAGACTTGCGAGCAGTCCTACTTGCAAACTAGACCAAGAAGTGCTCCAGAGAGCAGCCTGGCTTCTGAAGGAGCAAATTAGGGGTATAAATTTTAAGCTTGTATTTAATTCTCAGCATTTTACAATTAAAGTCTTAAGCGCATGTCACATGGCAATCGGCTGCAAAATCTTAAGAACAACCTACCGATTGCCTGCTCCTGCTGGACAGCTGCATTAACAGACCATGTGAGAGTTCCTCAAACAGCACAAAGTTAAGTGGTTTTATTTTATACTGTCTTGGAAATTTGGCTTGGGCTAAGCTGCTGGATTTCACACTAAGTGGCTGAAGAATGCAGGTCAGTGCAGTAACTTCCAGCACCGAGGCAGTAACACATTGCTGTGCAACAGCGGCATCTTCCCTTACTGTGGGTGCTTGCTAGGCAAAATATACATCTGATCCTTAAAATCTGTGTTCATTTAATGAAGACAAGGATTCACGACAGCCTTTGCCTGAGTTACAGTACAGAGAAAATAACTGGATCTTTGAGTATCAGCTTGATTTTTCATTTCCTTTTTTTAAAGAAGGGTTAGTTTTTGAAGTTACCATTGTCTTTTTCTTTGCTCATGTTATTAGGTTAGTACATATGCATACTTTCAGAAATCTGGCTGCTCTAGAATGAGGATTTTAAGCACTCTGATAAGTGTTTTCCTTGACAGCTGATGTGTAGTTTTTCATATGCAAGAGTGAAGCGATGTGTTGATTAGAAGAGTTTATTTAGAAGTATAATAGAAGATGAAGAAGGTAAAGAAGAAATTGGGAGGACTTTTTAAAATGGAAACCCAATCTTGAGAGCTCCTTCTGACCACACCAATATACTGAGTTACTGGCTTTAAAAAAAGCATAGCAAGAAGGAGGAGGATAGCATATGCCACCTGCCTGCGAGGTTCTCAATGAACCATCCACAATCATGTGTTTGAGTAGGGAGCTGTATCAACAAAGGATAAGGACAAAACCACACTACTTTCCTTTAAAAGTTTTGAGTCTCAGGTCAAGAAAACAGCATTCTGAACAAAGCCCAGTAATACGAAAAAGTAATACCCTGTGGTAATCAGAACGTGTCAGGTTGGTAAACTGCCATTTTATCTCAAGGGCATAGCTCTGCATTGCAGCCTTCCCTTTGCAGTGTCATCTTCACTGTTGGGGTGGGTTACAGCAACAATTTTGTCACAGATGCTTGACTGCTAGTGGAGTGAGAGGCTTCAAGTGGTCACTCTGCAATAAAAGGCCTTTGATGGAAAGATATTTTCCTGTTACAGTGATAGTTCCTCATTTATTAGTCAATCTTTACAGAAAATAAAGGGGAATATGTATGTGTGGGTGTTTGAGGGAAGGGAATATGGAGAAGGCAAGGCCCTGAAATTCTTCAGTGAGAAGTAATCAGAGGTAGCCGGATCCTCGTAGGCAGGCTTAGCTGCATTGCCCAATGACACTCGTTAGTAAAGGGATCAGTGCCACCTAAGGAGTATACTCTTTTCATGGCTCTTTGTCAGTCTGATAACCCTGCAATATATTTTGTTCAGAGGTGTTATAAAGTTAAGAAACTTGATTGCTGAGACTCAATTCTTTGCCTTCTTGTGTTTCTTCAGGAGGTTTAGCACATCTGCAGAGAAGCAGATTATGTAGGGGCAGTGTCTATGGGCAAGGACCCATTCCTTGGCCCTAAGCTCAAGTAGCACAAGAAGTTCACACCCATATAGCTAACCTTTTTCCTCCAAAAAATACCTTGGCCTCATCCACACAGCCTTTTCAGAACAGTCCCTGGGCTCTGCCACAACCAGGCTGTTACCCAGTCACACCAGTGCTATCTGGTGTGAGCCAAAAGCACCAGACAAGGTATTAATTACAACTTTGACAATAAGTGATCACAGAGCGGTGCTGGAGCCTATTCCCAGCCCTATTATCCATGCATTTGGGGGAATGCGTCTAAATATCTGAAGTAACGATGTAGGGGATACTCTGGCTGGACTTACAAAGATGACTGATCCCCCTTGTTTCTGGGATACCAGAAATGATAGTGCACTTGAGAGCTCTAGGACCACAAGACATCATTCAGTCGTTAGACAGACTCAGTGGGCTTTAGATCACGTGGGAGGCGACAGGTGTAGCCACGTGTTAGAGGCATGTCCCTCCAGGAGAGGACTGACTAGGTAATTTCCATGTTTTTGCAATAGCTTGCTTAAAAGCCTATGCAAGTAACGCAAGTGGTGGAGAAAAGCTGAGAAGAAAGCCTTGACGAAGAAGATAAAGGAGGTATGCTGCAGCTGGCACAGTGTCACTTCTTAATTTGTGTTCGCATAATGAAAGGAGCAGGTTTACTCTTGCTTATATAATGCTCTAAAATTGCACTAACTGACAGTTCTTTCGCTCAGTCTAATCTTCAGGTGTAAATGGCTGTAATGTAAAATGGAACAAACCTACGAGGTCATACAATTACTGTAAGGGTATGTTTGAAAGTTTTCAAATGATTTGAAGTTGATACACAAAATTCACCCTCTGAGTAGTCTTTAAGATGTCAAATGTAAGAAGTATACATGTATGTCTGCGTATAGGGTACCTTTGAGTTTCTAATAAGTGCTTGATTGTGGGGATTCTAATCTGATAGCAGTTTTCATCTTCACTTCCTTATTTCTGGCATGGAATACTATCATAAAAAACAGACTGTCGTCTTTTCAAGTATATTCACAGTAGCTGTAGGGAAATGCATTTCATGGTTTTACAATAGGGCTTCAGACTTCACAAAGCAACTGTATTGGGTTTTGTGCATTCTTTCAGCATCTAAGTAACTTTATTCAGTAGTAATCACCAGTAAAAGGCATAGCACTCTCTTGAGATATGAAGACATTGATTGTAAATCATAGTTTTGTAGTGGTTCACTACAAGAACTAGGAATATCAAACTATACGTATTATTTTTATTTAGGTGCCTGGAAGTACCTGGCATCTTTCAAGTAAATCAGAAATAAGCTGATGTAGCAGCAATGACTTTTGTTTAGGCGAATGCTTCAAGACTTGATCTAGTGAAAATCTCTCTCCCCCTTCAAAATCTTTAGACTATTGCCCAAGCTCTGAGGCTGATTGCGGGGTGGAGGGTAGAAACACTAAGCAGAGAGTGCAGAGAAGAGAGGAACTGCCCTTTTCGGGATCGACGTGAATGTAGGTCAGTTTAAGAAAGTGCCGAGACCACAAGTGACACAGACCAGGGTGCTGGTTGCAAGCATGAGCTGTTCTGGGCAGCTACCTGCACATCCTTACTTTGGTTCTGCTCCTGGCTTCCTGGACTACACAGGGATTTTACACAAACCATCCAGCAAATATGCTCACTTTAATTGAAGCTCTTCCTCCAGTTTTTCTTGTCTCTCAAGATAGATCAGAATTACTGTTATGTCTTAATTTTTTTTCCCCAAGACTTTCAGCACGTTTGCAAAAACTATATGCTGATTCAAGGGAACGAGGGGAAACAGGAATGCAGATGTGTGGGGAGGGCAGGAGTGCTTCTTTGGGTGGCAGAGCAGATTTAAACTGGTGTAGGCTACACTGAATACCTTCCTCTTGTCAGAGTTGAGGACAAGGCTTGGTTGAGGTATGGGTTAAGAGCAGAGCAAGGTTACTGCCTCTGCAATTTATATAACTATTGCAATCACTGTAGAGCAAACCACCTTATGCTGCAGGCTGGATTCCACTGTTAGAGCAATGCCTCAGTATTAATGTGAAAGCAATACATTTTTGGTCCACATCTACAAAGGCAATCAGTCGTCTTTTGATTTGGATATTAGCCGATTTGGCCTTCAGCCCTTCTGCGCTTCAGATCTTGAACTCTGCAGCACGTATTCAGTTTTTCCTCGCACTTCATAGGAGTCTTAAATAAGAAATATGTTTAAAACTATGAAAATTCAAATAATGAAGTGTGAAAGTGGCCCCATCATTGTTTTGCAGAAAGAATAAGAGACGGTGGGTGAATGGGGGATGTGGAAGATAAAAGGCACTGAGAAAATGTCAGAAAGGTAGAATATATAGAAAGTAGAAGGACCATTCTGGAAGTCTGGGAGGCTCTGCCTGTAGGAGACTCTAACTTTCTAGGTTTACTTATATAAGTATTTCACAGAATCTAACAATAATGATGACTTCTAAGATTCAAGAGATAATAGCAAACCTGAAGCCAGATCATAGCTTGGGCCTTCGAGGAGTGTACTGAAGCCATTGCTGCAGTACGAGCAGGCCATCTGACCCAATTTAACAAAGCATATATTCCCCCCTGATGCTTAAAACTGCAGGTTCTGTTGGCAGAACATTAGAAATTGTAATCGAGGCTGAATGTGCCAAATTTCAGAGCCTAAAGCCTTCAGAAGGACCCAGCACATCCGGAAAGTCTTTCAAAGGCTTTAGGAAAGGGTTGCAACAAACAAAATGGTGGCTCTTCTCAAAAACAGTTGTGCTAAAAAGCAGAAAATTATTATTTCTGAACTTCTTATGGCAGTAAGATTTCTATAAGTTACCTCAAAGGGGTACTTCTGTCATCTGGAAAGGTTAACACCTCACTGTAGTCTCTGTTTATCTCATTGGTCATTAATTTCCAGGAAGTGCCCGGTACATCCAATAATGACTCCTCAGATAATAAATAAATAATGTAAACCAAGCATGCCTTAAACTTAAAATATAACAAGCTGTTATTAAAAAGTGTAGTCGTGTGCAATAAATAGATTCAACAGTATTAGACAGTCAGTGTCTAGTAACTCTCTCTTCTTGATTTATTTGCTCTGATTTCTCAGACACAGTTGCCCATAAATAAATAATACCTTTCTGGGTCACTTTCTCCTGTACTAACGTTGCCACTTAGCCTGCTGAATCTTCTGCCATTGAAGTAACAGATATTTTTAAAGTGAATTTCACTAATTTTTAATGGGAATAGGTTTTGCGTGTGTTCTGCAGATAAACGTCCTTCAGGAATTAGAATTAGATAAACTAATTTTAATGGAGACCTTCTGTTTGGACATTGAATAGCCATGCTGGCATTTTCTTACTGTGATACTTAACTAATGTATCTAAGTCCATGTTTACGCATCAGAAATAAACCCTTAAGTGGATTGCCAAAGGTTCCAAATTGTAGGAATTTAATTAATTACATTTTGGTTAATCAGGTCACTTTGATTTTTATACAACTTGGCCATCCAAATTTGAAAGTACTGGCCAAACTTTTACATCATGACAACATTGGTTTGGTGCTTTTTAGGAAAAAAATGCAAACAAAAAAATCTGGGGTTTATGCTTTTGGGTTTTTTTTCTCAGTAAGAACATCCATTGTGCTCTCTGTGGGTGCATCGATACAGATAATAAAAAGGTCCAGGACATGATCTCAGCTAAGGGCCTCCACACTGCTCCTAGGAGCAGCCACAAGTGGTGTTTTGGCCTCTCCGGTTAGCTCTGTCCCAGACACAGCTGCGGTGGAGGGTCCTGAGCAATGTGAACATGAATAGGACAGTTTCTGGCCATCCTGTGTTCAGCATCATGGAGGGAACCTGTGTTTGCAATTCATGTGGTGCCTGTTCTAAGTCAGGATCCAGAAAGCAGGCCGTCCTCTCCCTGAATATTCAGAGGGGCCTGATCCGCTGAGTGCCTCAGAAGATCCCAAAGAGGTGATGTGCAGCAGAGCTCCTCATGGAGTGCAGCTGAAGCTACCGCATGCTGCTGGCGGAGCCTGGGCTACAGGTCTGTGTCATCTTCTGCCTTTCTACCGATTGCCTTAGCCTTAGGAACCCATCCAGGAGCTGCGGGTCCAAGTTGACTCCATTCTTAACATTGGGGCAGAGCTGTTCAGCAGCAGCTTCCCTATTTATTCTCATTTTCATAAGCTGTGATTGGTTGAGCATCAGTTTAAGAGATTCTCGCCTGCTTCTGCCCTGCCCAGCAGTGGCTTTTCCCTCAGCTCTGAGGAACGGCACTGGGGTTGAGCCTGCCCAGGCGAAGGGGTGAGCGGCTGCTTTTTACAGTGCCAGAGGCTTGGGGAGAAGCAGCCAAACTCGTGAAGGAGCGTCTCTCCCTTCTCACTGTCTTCTCTTCCCACTGGAAGTTTATGCCTGTCAGTTGTAAACTGTGGTTAATGCCCAATCAACTCCTGTTTCTCAGCTTTTGGTGCAGCTGCTGTCTATGGAGGTGGAAATCTCTGCCTGGAAGAAGGGGAAGGGAAACATCAATTATAATTTTTACAGTTTGTATTTACCGCTGGCCTTTTTTTCTGGTTGTAACTGTTCAATAGTTGGCTCTCTGAGTTTTGAACTTACGCTGGAAAGGCTTGAGGTGAGTATTTTGATCTTTGCAAGGTTCGGGAAGGTTCAAAAGGGGCCCCAGAGGACCGGTTGCCAGCACTTTCGAGCTGAGCTCCAAGCTGTTTCCTTTGTTCTGCTTGGAGCCAGCCTCGGTGCTTATGAGTTGTCATGGTGGTTAGACGTGATCTTTTTTCCCCAGTGATTTCAGGTTTCAACATAACTTAGGGATATTTCTCCTTTATTATTTTCTCTAGAAGGATTAGGTACATTAAAATTAATAGATAAATTATTCCAATCCAAATGTGCAGAGGGAGGACTGTGAGCCTTCCTCCCCTCCCCTGCAACCCTCCGTATTTGGCTGTTCCAAAGAGACCTGCCCTGGGTTTTGTTTTGCACCTAGTTTTAACAAATACTCTGCTGTGAGATTGTCCTGTCATGATTTTGAAGGAGTATTTCATATCCCATTGAGCATTTTGGGGTTTATATAACTATATAGGACACAAATTGCAACATTTGTGAGTGAGAAGGGTACAAAGACTTTTCTTTATTTTGAAGAGCTGTTTCAGATATAGCATGACTGTAGGTGATGGGAACAATGTAGCCTGTGAAAATGTACATTATGCTCATATTAGGTACGTGACTGCATTCTTCTGTTCTCACAATACACAGAAATGTGTTTATGCTTAGACTTGCAGTTTGGAGCAAAGACTACCATAATAGGAATGATATGTCGAGTTTTAACTGCTCTGTGGATTGTAGTACAATAAAGCAGTAATCTGTCTCCCCTGTGATGGTTCTAATTTTTTATTCAGCTGGGGCATTCCGTACCATGCTGTTTATCTTGTACTTTCATTCACTAACGGATCTGATAGTTGTGAAATTGGCAGATGGTTTGTGATGCTTTGCTAGGAGTGGTTGTATCAATCCCAGTGATTAAAAGGCTTGCTGATTTGCTTACCCAAAAGGATTAATGGCAGGCAGCGAGGGCTTTGTTTGAAAAATCCATGCCCCATAATTCAACAAGGGGACAAAAAAGTAGGCTGGAAGTAATCCAGTATTAGAGCTGCTTTATGGAGAAGCTTTTGAAAAAACTTACTGACTCAGCAACTGGACATTTCCTGATGAGATCTGAACTATCAAGGAAAATGCAGCTTCACACTGTTTTCTCAGTCATTCCATGAGAATAAAGTTCAAGGTTTTAAGCAGGTCAGCAGCAGAATTGAATGACATGTAAAACTTTGGAGAGCTGCCCTGCATATTTTGCTTCTGTATAAAATCAGAAATGCAAAGTATAGAAGTATGACCTTGACCCATCCTCTCCTACCTATGTTGTTTAAGCATTCATACATTGCTGGTTGTTCATTGGGATAGTCAAATGCTCAGGCAGACCAGACTATGAGCACTTTAACCTGCTGCTTAGGCTTCTGTAAGTTACTGGTTTGCTAGGAAATTGTAGTTGCAAATTGCAAACTATAGTCTACAGTAATAGTAGGCTATTAAATTTAAAGTTAAATGTCAACACACACAGAGCCTAGTGAAGATTAAACTCTTCTGGGAGTTCAGGCTGCTGGTCCCTGTTCTCAAAACCATTTTAAGGTGTATGCAATGATCCTTCAATGGGAACAGAGCTACTGTATTAGCCTTTCTCACGCCCATTCTCTCTTCTTCACCTCTGCCGTTCTCCATTTCCCAGCTCCAAGAGGAGGCAGTTCCCTCTCAGTCCTGCCTCTTGTCGGATGAGAAAGGCACTCCTGAGCAGTGTGGTTCAAATACTCTCAGGCTGGGAACATCTGGGTCCTGCCTCTGTCAGCAACTGTGCTAACTACAGAGGTAGGCATGGCTTGGTCTGCCTGGTGTGAGCTTCCCATTTCCATCAGTGCAGGCTGCCTTAGTCATTTGTGAGTGATTTGTTCTGAACGCATCTACTGACTTCATTTCTTTGGGGAGTTTAGGTGGAGGTAGGAACACCAGAGCTTAGATGACAGATAGACGCCTCTCCACAGACTAAAGTGCTTCTCCATATGCGAAGGTATCTATTTTGCGGCTAGGAAATTGAAATGGAGGTGTTTCTTGACTGTGCATTTCTGAAAATGAAGAATGGCCAAAGCATGCCTATTTTGAGATCCTAAGGGACTGTAGGCAATTGGTAATATGGTGTCATACAGTAACAGTGCTGCCACCGCTCCTTCTGTATGTCAGCTGGTTCTGCATATTGGTATCCTTTCTTAAAAATAAATGGCATTCCTTTTTTTTTATTTTCTTCATTATATTATCCTGATTTTGGCACTTTGTGCAAGCTTCAGGTATTATTAAATATACATTGAACCAGCTCTACTTGCTTTTTGCTTCCAGCCATTCCTCGTGATACCTTTGCATTTTTAATCTTGCCTGTGGGGTCAGAAACTTCAGCTTGGTCAATATGGTGGCTGTTGCTGGGAAAATGAGAATCACCTTGTAAAGGACTAATTCTAAGTCTCCTCTAAACCTCCCTCTGAGATTTCTGTCCTGTAGTCTGGTCAGGAGTTGGTCTCATATCTCAGCTAATCCTCTCTGAGTTGCAAACAGCTTTTCAGCCTTAGATCAGCCACAAACCTTTCTCAAAGTTTAATTTATTTTCTGTCCTCAAGCTTAAAACACACATTTTAAAACAAATGTGTCGATCTTACATGAGGTATGACTCTTTGCAGCTATATGCAATGCACTTGCACAGTTAGCTCCCTCTGCATGATTGCCAACCAAAACACATTGAGAACACCGGAATCTGCTGCTATCAGACTACTGTCTGCATGTTTTTCTTTTCACTAGCACCCATTCCTTAAAATACAGAATGTGGTTTAGATCTCTTGCAGTTGCCTTCCATATATCCAGATGTTTCCATCTTTCCTGCTCAGATTATTTTGTGTAATTTCATTTTCTTCCTGATGCTAGATGCTGTTCAGAAATCTCTTTGGACCACAGTGCTTCAGACCCTTATTTAGGGGTGCATTTTTGGTCACTTCTGCTTAATGGAGAATGTGCTTCTTTGTGAGATCTTCCTGGGTCTTCCAAAGAATGAGCAGAATTATGTAAAGCTCCAGTTCTTCTGTCAAATAATATCTGTGCTGATACCAGCCAGGTAACTCATCTAGGGTGTTGTCTACAGAATCTGAGACCCAGATGGAAAACCTGTCTTATAGACCAAAGATAAAATTGTCAAATGTGCCCAAATAACCCAAGATCCTACCTGCAAAAGAGAAAAAAATACTTAGGATTCTAAATTTCATTGAAAGTGCTCCTTCTACATTCTTTGCATTCTTTGCTCTGCTAGATTTAAATCCAGGGTTTTAAAATATGCGTATTTTCCATATCGTCTCAGCATACTCTGGAGACGCTCTATGTGAGCTCTTTTTAATTAGATTTGTGTTAAAGAGAGACTGCCTTTATCCTAGTTGAGCAACTAGACATATGTTGAATACTTTTAATGGCAATCTCTCGCTGCTCTAATTGTATGTGTGATTATTTATTATCTTTTTCCAAGTTATCAAAAGGCAACCAAAATTAGCTTCAAGCAATAGAGGCATGACACTGATGTGATTCTCATCTCACAGGTAGTAGATGGGAATAAACTACTGACCCCAGGAACACCTGAAGAGTGAATGAACTTAGGATGCCCATTTACCTAAAACTTAGGATAGCTTCACCAATCAAATCATTTTCCATTCAGTTAATTCCTCCATATGTGGGCAGGGCACTTTTTAGTAGACAGTTGCTTTAGACCAAATTTTTCCAGAGCTTTTGTTTTGACTAGAAAGGATTAACACACTGAGGAGAAATGTCCTGCACATGAGTAGTTTCTGTTGCCATGAGGAAGAGTGAGCAGTTAGAGACATGTAAGGGCAGCAAATTCTTTTCTATTCATATTCTCAATGTACGGAAAAGGTTATCAAGCAATCCAATTTTAGCTTTGACTCCACAAGTACCCAATATATTCCAGTGTTTTGTTAACCTTCTACATAAGTTATTTGTGCAGCCCGAGCATCTTAGGTTATGTGACTATTTTCCTGTGTGCAGGAATAGTTGATTAGGCTGAGCACACGTGAGCTTCTGTGTATCTTTGATTAAGCACATGTGCATATCCTAGTGCTATGGAGTGGTTTGGGGGAGAAGAATCAAAGTATGTTGAACTGTATTGCGGAGGAGACTTGTAGTATTTCTGCACAGATTTGTCACATGCAATCTGATCATTTTATAAATACAGTATTTGCTGCCATGAACAGAAATGCCGGTTAAGTGTATTTTTGCATCATACGTAGTACATTCGCTATCTAAAGCCACTGTTACCACAGCTAGCTTTGTCCTTCTCTGTGACCGGCTTCTGTCAGTGCTTTTCTCTCAACAGAGTGCCCTGCAAAGACGTATCTCACACAAAAAAAACCAGTAGGTCTTTCCAATGGGGAAATTCATACAGTTCCATTGTACCTCAGGTTAAGGAACAGTTAATTTTGTAACTTTGGAGTTGAATAGATTTTTGTTCAGTCTATTGATGGTTTGGGGTTTTTTTTTTTGCGTAGTTTAAAAAGTATCATCACATTTAGCCTGTGGAGTCCACTGCTTCCTATTTGAAAACTGGACATAAAATTGGTTAGGACAAGAGTAAGCTCATTCTACTTTGCAAATCCTCATGTGAACATAAGATACAAGCATTAATAACATAATTTTAAAGTTTTTTTTAAAAGGAAAAATGTTTTTCTTTTCCTTTCTGGTTTGATTGCTAGGTGTTCACCTAATGAAGACCTGTAGAATCTACAGATTACATTCTAATGGGGCGTGCCCCTGATTTTAGTCACAGTTTGTAGTCTTTAACCATGGGAAAAATATCCCTTTCAAGTCTGATCTTTCTAGTAACTCTTAGAAAGACTTTAAGACTGTGTATAGTCTGTAACTATGAGATCCCATTCCTTGGACCATAGACTCTGATACCTTATTTCATCGTGCTACTTCTATTGTAGAAGGTATAAAAGACTCAACACTTTACTCTTCTGTGCTGAATAAATATTCTCCCGATTATAAAAATGAATATGTTCCCTCAAGTATAAATACTGTACTCCTAGGACAGAGTGATTGGCACAAGTGATCAAGTTAGATGACAGAAAAGAATGCGACTACTGTCTTGTGGGGACTTAGAGAGGAGAAGCAGGTGAAGAGGTTGGATCCCACCCACACTGTTTTCTCTAGGATTAGCATTAAGATTTTTTTTAACTTCTCCATAGAATACTGGTCCTCCACAGTGTAAGCCTTATTGCAACTAGACTTTATTCAAAATCAGATTGCAGATAAAGAAGTAAGTAGCAACCATTATGGAGTAAATTCAGAGAGCGCAATTACAGGGATGAATTAAAACGTTGTTTCATTCAACAATAACCTGAAGTCTTCTGCATGGACTTTTATATCTTTAAGATGTTTCAAATAAAACAATGAAGAATGTGTGTGTGCACATATGCATATGTATGTGTAGCTGACAATTTACCTTAGTTTATGCTCAAATCTGAGGCTTCAAAACTCGATAGAAATAGTAATATTTATGTACTTTATTTTCCACCATTTCAGTGTAAGTACTGTTCAGTGCAAGTTTAAATGTAGCTGATAAGAAGGAACCTGTAAGCTGAAGTGAAATTATCTTTGCCCAGTATAATTTTTTTCACAAAAAGTAAACAAACACATGAATATTGAAAAAAACATCCTAAACATTTATAAAAATTGAATAGTTAGAAGTACCAGCAGGTAAAAAAATTCCTAGGTATATTGTTAGGAATAATTATCCCACTGTATCACTCAAAGATTTCAGTGAAGAAAAGATCATAGCGAGGAATGTAAAGAGGTAAAAGAACAGTTCACAGTCTAAAGATTAAAAACAGATGGGGCTAGAAAAAGAAGAAACCATATAAGAAAATTGATTTGGGCCAAAAAAATCCTGGCTTTTTTAACTGAATGTCTACTTATTCTATTTCCTGATTGTAATTAAGTGCCAGATATGTTTTTATTTGTTGTGTTTTTTACATTTATTTTGCTTATGTAAAGAATGAATAGGTCTTGCCACCTGCTTTGTTTGAGAGTCCTTTGAACATATCGTTCAGAACAGGTCAGCATACGCTAGCACACAGATGTGTTTTTCCATTTGCACAGTATCACTTTTTCAGATGAAAGCTCGTCTGTGTCTTGCTGGGTTGCTAGTGTTTTTGCCAATACTAGCTTTGGACCATGATCTATCCTGTATCTCTTTTTGGATCTGTGTAATGTAATGATGAGAGAGAGAGGAATTGTTTCTTAGCATTGACCTAATTCACTCTGCTTGTTTAATGACATGATAGCTTAATGTGATGTCCATAATGAAGATAGTTGGTGATGACTTCACTTGGGATGGAACCAGCCTTAGGCTACAAAAGAAGGCCAGTCAGATAATTTTTTTTTTTTAAATACCTTCAAAAATCTTGTGAGCTATCGTTAGCACCCTCCTGCAGTGGTGTACTTTCTGCCTAACCTCTTTTCTGTTGCCTGGCTATACAATATTAAAAAAAAACCCAAACCCACAAAAAAACCCAGAGTTAATTCTCCAAACTGGATATTCAGAAATGGAGAATCTGCACTAAATTTAGAAACAAGGTGTTCTGAGTGTATTTCAAGATTGTTTTTCCATAACTGATGAAAATCAAAAGCTAGAATACGCTACCACTTACCAGTGAGGGATCGGGGATGTAGTTTTTTGAGAGATCTTCCAAACAGGGACTCAAGGTTAGTATAAGAAGAGAAGAAATACGAAGAATCCCACTTCCCCCACCCCCCACCCCCACCAATGATATTCTGATTACAGATTTGGTTAACTCTGCTTTGGGAAAAGCTAGCTGTAAATTTTTGCCACTGTATGGAATAGTAGATTTGTATGAAACGAGATTTGTACTGCAGATGAAGACCAGAGAACTGGTGCAGCATAGGAATGACAGGTGCATCAACTTCAGCTGAAGACAGTATGAATCTTTTTGTCTTATGTCATGTTCATGAAAAGGATGTATTTTTGTCCTGTTTCTAGAATTTTAGTGTCTCTCTCCCTTGCTGGCATAGGTATACTATTTGCAATAACAAGGAAGCCAAGTATAGACCTGTGGTTTTTGGTTCTTGTTTTCTACTGCTTGTTGTGTGACATTTGCGGGCTCAGCAAGTCATATATTTTCAAAAGAATAGCTCTGTACCCTATTCAAATAATTTTTAAGAGCAGTGATGGCTTTAGTCTGATTTGGAGTGAGTGATCATGAGACTGAAAAGTGAATTTATTTTTTTTCTGTAAAAAACTACCATATGATAGATGAGTTTCAATCCAACCGACCAACCCATTAAACAAAGCTGCTGGCATAGGTGGCAACTGGTTTCTGCCAAACATCCACAGAGAAAGTGATTTATGTCATCACAACATGATACAGAATAGGCTGCCCTGTGTGATTCCTTTGTGAAGGAGATAGGTGAACATCTTTGTAATACTGTTGAAGAAAAGCTTACATCTCCTCACCTGAATTGGTGGCTGTCATAAGGTTTTCTAAAAACTACTACATAAATCTTACTTTTTGATGATTTCTGAGATTGAATTCAGTTGAGCTGAAGCCTTTATTGCATTGAATCGCAAAGTGAGTCAAGGACCAATGGACATGAATAAGAATTAAAGAGATGCAAGAAAATAGCCCGAATAAAAAAGCACAGCACTTGGGTGCCGCAGTTAGATTGAGTCCTGAATTGTCATTGATGGGTTTCTCAATCTTGTCAGTAATGACGGTCTCCCAGGGTGCCAGCAAACTGCGAGCAATTTTCTGCAGTAGCTGCTGTGACCAGATTGTATTAAGATGAAATGTTGTCATGAGACAAATATACAAAAGCTTCTACTTGCTTGTGTCTGATGCAAGGAAGAAAACCATCTTTCTCTGCTTGGTGAAGCACAGAGAAGCCTCCTTGAATCAAGGCTGGAAGAAAATGTTTTGGTGTTTCAGTCACATGCCATTTATTGTGTCTTTATTAGAGACAACTTTTGTAACTGGAATAAAATGAGATTGTGTATGTACAGATTGTTTTCAATATATTAAATATCATTTGGTCATTTATGTGGATATATTGCATACAGTAATGTTTTCCTCATTTATTGCCCAGTAGAACAAATGTTCTTTGCACGAAGAGTAACCTAACCTAGTATGAACATTTGTGGATAGCATTGCTTTATGGCTAATGCATGTTTTCTGTACATAATTTAAATCTGTATGTCTTAGAAGTAACCCAGAGTAACGATGGTAGAATAGAATAGAATAGAATACGTCAGTTGGAAGGGACCTACAATGATCAGCTGGTCCAACTGTCTGACCACTTCAGCTGCTGGTGAGACAGGAGAACAAAGTTGGTTAGATGGGTTTACTGAGAAGCACTGGCACAGATGACAGGTATCTACATCAGAGATATTCAGTTCTGTTAAATCCATTGCAGTGTTTCATGTGAGGCCTTTAAGATGACAAAAGTTCACAACTAAGCAGCCCTCTAATGGAAATTTACCTATTTTCAATTATAATTAAATATGAACCTAATTATGCCAAAGTCTGGAAACAACAGGAAGTCATCATATCCAATTAAATTTAAGCAGGAATTCTTAGGAAGGATGCTGTTTAAGGTTTGTGTTCTTGTGGTTGCTTTTGCCAGTAGTGATAGAGACATACTAGCAGGTACTGCATACAAACCAGTTTCTGGGCATTACCAGTAAATCAGAAAATTTCTGTCTTTGGATAATTGAGAGGGATAGTACTTTCAATTTTAAGTGGATAAAGTACATAAGCAGTCAGGTGCAGTTGAGAGAAAGTAGAGCAACAGCTCTAAATCCTTTAGACACATCATTAGCTGAAAATGACTTGTTTTGTTTTTAAAAGGTGTTTATTCATCATTGTTGTGTAACTAACACCAACCTATAATTCATCACATAAACCACTCTGGTACCTGAGGATTGGAAGGTGGCAAAAGTGACACCAGTTTTTAAAAAGGCTTTCTGGGAAGTCAGGATTAATATAGACCTATAATCTATACAGGTGTTAGTCTGTAACAGACAAATATAATTTTCATGGAAATGAATAAAAACTGTGGTAAAAATAGAATTAATGGACACGTGGATAAATATCATGAACATTCACGGTGGTTTTTTAAATGGAGTGCTTGACTCACAAAGCCACTGGAATTCTTCAAAGTTGTCAGCAAGCACATGGGTAAAGGAGATTGTCAGAATTTCCAGGTGGCCTTCAACAAGACTTCTTTCCCCAAAGTTTTAAGGAAATTAAGTGACTACAGGGTTGCTGCCTATACCGTTCTTTGCATAAACAGGTAGTGAATCAAGACAGAAACCAAGGAATAGAAATAATAGAATGAATATAGATGTGATCAAGTCTGTTGATGATATTAAAATTAACTCAGCACAGTAAAGACAAGGTTCATCAATAAACTACAAGATGAACTTACAAGAATCAGTGACTGAGCAGTGAAATGACAGATGAAATGCAATGTAAATAGATACAAAGTAACGCACATAGAAAAAGTCCCAACTTCACACAGAAAATGAAGGCATTGAGCTCACCATTAATAGTCAGTAGCCTGGATCACGTCTTCCGCTATAAGAGCAAACTGAACTGAAGCTGGCAGAAGGCAGGTTTGGAACAGTAAAAGGGGACAGTTTTTTTACCAGTCATGGAACTCCTTGACACAGAACAAAACTTTGCTCTGGCCCAAGGTCTTACGTGTCAAAGCCAAGAGCTAAAATGGCCCTAAACATTATTTCAAAGATAATTCTGTCTATGGTAGTCCCAAAACATGGCTTATATTGGTACTAGCAGATGATAACAACCAATGACCTCCTTTGGCTGGCAGACAGAGCTTCTGAACTGTGCTGCTGCCAGCACCTTTCACAAGCAGCCATGTAGTAATACTGACAAATCTGTGATGTGTTGCTTTGCTGGTACTGTTTTCAGCCTTCTGAAGGTACAAAGGACAAATCCCACAGGTACTGTGCTGTCCTGGGTGAGAAAAAAGCCTAAAACACTGAGGCTGAAGCACTCATAGATGATGGGGACAGCTGAACAAGCAGGATGCTTTTGAAGTGGTGAAAGAGAGAAAATGCATGGACCCAAGAGCTGAGACAGGATAAAGTGAAACAGAGGAGTTCAAAATAGGAGAAATACACCAGCAAAGGTGGTTGAGTTTGATGGATACCTGTGAGCAAAGTGCAGTAATATCTCCCTGCTAGAGAATCCCAGAAGCTGCCTGACTTATCAGGAATAACACTATCTCAGTTTCTGATTCATAGGCTCGAGTGAGACTTGAGGAACTTTTCACACCTCTGCCAAAATGAGAACTTCCAAACATGTTTTAGGTGTATTTGATTAAGTAGATTGGAAAAAATTTCTTCCAAAAAGTTTGTGAGGTATTTTCCTTCTGATCGTGACAAGATGTGACAGCTTTACAAGTGCACACCCAGAAGAGGAAAACAACATAGTGCCTTTTCTTCCTTTTACTTTTTTAAGTCATTTCCTGTTAATTCAATGGAAATAAGTAACTGATCTTTTCATATCAATACCACAGCGCATGTCTACTTTCTGGCAGGGCTTAAAACAATAATAAGTGCTTGTTGTGTAACGTTGCTTATCGTCGTCTTCTGAGATTGTTTTGAGTCCTTCAGTAATTTAAGTTGCAGCTTAGACAGGCAGTAAATATATACTCCAGTAATCAATTTGAGATGAGTATTTGGAAAGAGCCATACATACTTAAGTGCTGTTAATATATCCTTTAGCTTGCAGGTGTACAGCATATGAAAAAAATAGAATATAGCAGGTGGCAATACTGAAGACCTCTGGAAGTTGATGAAACTCATGGCTGTTCATCCGGAGAAAGCATGTGGTTTCAACTACTGTTAAATATAATTTCTTTATATGTTGCATTGATTAATTATTTGCTTATTTAGGATGCTTAGATTGGTTAATGTTGGTTCTGCCATTTGTCATGGATGCAGATAGTCTTTGTAACTCTGGTTGCCAACACTCATTTAATTCTCTCTACTTATTGTTTCTTTGGTTTAGCTTCTGATCTTTCTTGAGGCCAACTCAAACTCTTCATCTGTATCTTGTGTACCTTGGGCTTCTCTCTTGAGTAGATAGTCAGCCTTTGGAAGTGGAAAAATCCCATCCAATACCAATTCCCTGAATTTTCTTCCTTAAACTACCCATATTTTCCATACCATCTTTCTATCAATGGCCCTTTCTCTTTATTAACCATTTAATTCTGAAGCTCCTTTTTAAAAAAAACCAACTTCTACTAAGCGTCTATTTCATTACTCATCAAGCTAAAATTCTTTTTCTATTGCCTGAAGCATCCTGATATTTTTCCTCCAAAACATCCTTCACGCCATCCCTAGATACTTTCCACTTCAAAATATCCCTCCCCATCTGCCTTCTAAGATGTGTACCCTTTCTCTGTACTCTCCTTCTTGCAAGCTCCTACATCTATTTTCCACATCTCATGGCTACCCAATATATATACACCCCTCCTTTTGCCTCTCATACGTATATTGCTATATTTTAGCTGCTCAAGAACTCTTCTGTTGTAAAAATTACCTGCTTGCTTTGCTTCCACGTATTGCATTTATTGCATCTGTAATCTCACCAGATTTTCTTCTTTTCTAACCCTTGTATTCTTCTCTACAGTTGAGGAGGCACTTACTTACTTTTTCTCCTCCTTCGAGAGACCCTGTAACTGTCTGTTAAGAATCCCTCTGCTAGCTCTTTTTTTACATCTCACTCTCTTTTTTGCTTCCCCTCTCAGTCACCAGAATGTAAGCTATGAAAGTGACACCAAGATTTCCTCATTCTCCTTTGTGGCTTTCATATTCTGTATTGCTGGCATAAAAGGACATTCCTGATCTCTCTAGAAAGTGTAGGTGCCTGTTTAGGGCCTCGCTATGAGTAGAACTCTACTTCTGAAAAGCCAGGGCTGTACCTGCTGCAGTAAGTGCCCAGCCACAGGATCAGCATGGCCCAGAAGGTTAATTCTGACCATTTCTTACTGGAAGGTGAGTTCTTTGGACATTGGCTAACTTCATTTATAACTTGGAGCAAAATAATCTTTGTGAGCATTAATAAATAGAGCCTTTACAACAAAAAAATTGCCACAGAAATGTTCTGATATTGCTTCTGACAGTGCACAACTAGAATGCTGAATCTTTTGGACAGGTAGACATAAAAATGATTGGCCAAGAGATTAAACTTCTCTGCCAGATGCTCAAAAGATATTAGGTGCCTAACATCTAAAATATCAGCTGTCAAAACCCTTAAAATCCTGCTTCTTGAGCAGTATGATCTCTAAGCTGGGGTGGGAGGAAAGGTTATTGCATACAGGAGTCTGAGATGAATGTGTATTGTGCCAGTTTCTTTCAATTCCTCCAACTTTCACCAAGCTTTCTGTGTGCAAAAGGAGAAACAGATTAAAGTGGAAAACAAACTTTAAAAAGGGTGCTACCTCAGAATTTAATTCAGTTTATAAACAGTCACAGTCTGTTCCCCATCAGCCCATCTGCATTTAGTTTTTTTCAAAAAAAAGCAGTGTTTTGTAACTTTTAATAAGACTGCAAACAAAAAAAGCCTCATTCACAGTCTGTTCACCTAATAGATTTTAAATACTTGCATCTTTTTTTCTGAAAATATATCTAAATGGCTAATTAGAATGGATTGTTTCTTCCAGTGATAAGGGTTCTGACTGAAAACAACTCTTCTAATGGGTAAATCTTTATAAGTCTTTAAACTTCTGTGGCGTTTGTAGTTGGGTGAATATAAAAGCACTTACTAATGGAGGGACAAATATAGAGAGGAAAAAATTGCTATCGCAGTACTAATTGAGCAAGTATCTTCTATATTACATTGTCTGTATATGATTTAGGAGTAGGTGTGTAAGTATTCGGTTTCTGAGGGGGAATTTCCTTGGTTTTCGTGGTCCTAATAGTTCTCACAATCTGCAGTCACATGGGAGTTGTTGGTGACTTGACTTGTCATGTACATGATGGTGCTGGAAGGTTACTGTTGTATTTCCAGGGAATCTGTAAGGCAAATGCTTAATCTCTTACATTAATTACAGAAATACCTAAGCATGTTTTCCCCTTCATCTTTTAAAATCTTCCATATTCCTAATCTAACTCCTCCCACCTCGGAAATAAAATTTGAAAAGATGGCCTGTAAAACATTGCTAATTTTTAACTAGTTTTTCCCTTGTAAGATTTTTCCCTGAACTTGCTCAATTAGCTGAATGGAGTCAGGCAACATCTGTTTCTCCAGAGCAGCTAATATCGAATTGCCTAATCGTGAAAAGCAAGTGCGGATGGGTCCTGCAAACACACAGTGGCACTCTCTCAAGCCGCCCTCGCTGCTGCTTCCAGATTGAGATGCCATTCACTGGGTACAAAGAGGAAGACTGAAGCGCCAGACACTGGGGCTCACTGTGTGGTACCTGCACAGACCCACAGGTAAAACGTCATGCCAGTTTCTCATGAGAACTGGCTGGCTCTGGCTCCAGCTATCCCTTGCTTCTTTTGGGGGCTAGCACTGGCCATTGCAATCTGACCCAGGGGGTTTCCAGCAGAGGAATCCAGTCTGTTTTCTCCCTTTTCATGCAGGGGGGCAGAGAATACATATAGGGGGATGCAGCCCACAAGTTTTGGGGTCACTCCTGCCTGCAGAACTGCAGCATGAGGCAGTGGTGCCTTTCAGGCATGGGGTGGGATAGAGGCACTGGGGGAGGATAAGAAAAAAATCAAAAAGCTGCTTATCTGGTCATCTTGCAATCATTTTCTTGATGTGCGATATGTACGGATCTGTTCTGAATATTTCACACAGAGATATCTTAACTGAATTAGAGTTGTCCCTGAAATTTCTTCAGTGTCTGAAAATAATTTTTGTATTATGGATGCCAAATACATGTGAAATGCTCTCATGTCAATTTAGCACTGTGGTGAAGTCGTCATTTCTGCTTAATATTCCTTGCTCATGCCCAAAGATTTCATTAGTACTTCTTGTCATAACATCATCCTGGCAGTTCGTGTTCTCTCTGGATCTTTTTCAGCTTCACCATTTTCCAGGGTTCAAACCTCCCCTTCTGTTAGTGTGGCCCGTGCTCGCGGTTCCTAGGTGTGCTTGCCTTCCATGCACCACGTCCTGCTCTATATCAGAGTTTACAAGCAGTCTTTGTGTCATTTGAAAAATCAGCAATGTGGAGGTTTTTTTGTACTTACTCCTAGATTATTTTTTAAGATGTTTAATGGGATTGTCTGTAGTACTCAACATTACAAAATCACACTTTCAGCATTTTGAGAATGATTCAGTATTAGATAATTTCAGATTACTTAGTATTCTGAATGTAAACTTTACTCATATTGTCCAGTGTTGCGCTATTTTCTAAGTAGTAGTTAATGTGGTTATAACTGAACCAATACAAAATTCAAAGAATATCCCAACTTCATAGTTACCAATTTATAACCTCCTAAAATACTAGAACTAGGTATGGCTGCCAAGACTTTCATTACGTAACCCAAAATATAGCATTTAATTCTATTCCCATCCTCTAGAAATCAAATCTTTGGAAATCTTTTCTTTTACCATGTACAGCATTCACGGTTCTTTCTTTGCCTTCGTTGCAGACTGAAATGTTAGCATGCTTCCAAATTTCTTAAGGTTCCTGAGTATTACAAGGCTTATGTAAAAACTGGTAATAATGGTTGAAGTACCTCTCTAGCCATCTCCATAGAGCTTTGGGAGGTCGTTAAAAAAAAGAAGCTGATTTAGTAATCCTTATCCCTAGTTCATGTTAGGTATGTGTCCACTTATGTTACTCACACAATGAAAAAATCTTTCGTCATTCTCATGTGATTAGTACCACATTCTGCTTTTTGCGAACACAAGTATTATTTGAATACTTGAGCCTCATCAGCACGTTATGAAGTTTTATCATTTCCATCTATAATTGAAGTTTTTACTATTGCTGAGTCTTCTCTTGTTGCTGTATTTTAAAGCCATTTTTGTAATGGCTGTATACCTGTCATCTGTGATTTGATTCTAGTTGATCTTAAATCTCATCCCCATGTTTCTAATAACATCCATCCCACTGGTATTGATAGCTAAATAATTTCCCCCTTAGTTTATTATTCTCCCAGCCAAAATCTCTGCTGTCGATTTGGCATGAGCTACAGCCCTTGGGGAGGTGGAGATAGAAAGGGAGAAATACCAACCAGCTGAATCCTATGATTCGTTCCAGTTAAGTCCCTGTATAGTCGTGCTTGAATAAAGATCATCTTTGCTTATTTTTAGGTTTACCAAAGCAGTGACATATTTAATATTTTGTTGTTTGCATAGAATTTTCTAATTAATATTAAATGATCTTCTAAAAATCATGAGAGAAGCAGCTCCAATAAATAATCCCAAAGTCAAGGATGTTTTTTAATATCAAAACCAGATGTAAAATAAAATTTAGCAAAGCAACCGTATTTATCAGTTTAGCCGAAGAAATCACATATTGCTTTTGCAGACAGTTAAGGTCTGACATAGAAATTGCGAGTATCTTTTGAAACAAGCTTTTATTACCTTAAACTTCAGTGTAGTTAAATTGCTTCCATGTGCAAATCCTTTTCTAAATATGCTTGTATCAGTAGGCCAGGCATCATGTTGTGAAGCCAAAATCATGTTGCTTTTTGCTCCCTCTGGAAGTCAGGTGTTGATGTTTTCTGAAAAGCTGTTTGCTCTATAGTTACTGTGCTGGGGCAAGGTTGAAGACATATTACTGTGGAGCCTGCAGTTTTTCGAACATAAATGGAACACCCCTCCAGCCTGCTGTGGCGAATTTCCTGCACAGTCATGTCCTTGAATCATAAGCAATCAGTGAAGCATAGTTACAGGAGACGATTCTGGGAAAGAAACCTGGGGGATAACTACCTTTTAGAGGGACAAATGTAAGCAATAAAACTATAGCTCTGATCCCACAATGAGCTCCAGGTTAATTCTTGAGCTTATGTGTATTGAACCTGCCACAGGATCTTGGTCTTGAAAAGGCACAGGTCTGTAGTAACAAATTTAATCTTAAATGATACAAGAATTGTCCTACTAAATTAGGGATTCTTGCATTCTTTAATAGACTTTGAATAAAAACCTACCTTCAGTTATTTTAAAAGTTGGTGAGTGCCTTCAAAGAGAGCTGTTTGTTATTTGTGCCAAAATACTCCGTGCTCTTAGATACCGAAGTATAGATTTAGGAGTCTTTCTTTAGGCACTCCTGTAAAGAAAATTCTGAGTGCTCTTCAGGGCAAAAATCTCTATTCCCTCCTCTGTCTTGGGTAGATGGAACTAACAAAAACTAATAAAACAGGTAAGAAAAATAGAATGAGTATCCTAGGTACAAAAATGCAATTGCATACATTTTTCTTCAGCTCTTCAAAAGGAAGTTTTTATGAATACAAGAGCTGATTGGATATTTTCTTATTATTTTCTTAAAATTCCAGTGAACTCCAAGCAAGAGGTTTATCTCAGCGCCCATTCCCAACAAATTTTCATTTTGATATGGATTCTTTACAGGCTCTCACTGAGAAAAGAAGAATTGGAAGTCAGTTTTTGATACCTTGAAAATAATGTAACTGGTAAGAAAAAAGAATCTTAAAAAGATAGACTCAATTGAAAACAAAATACTGACTATTGAAGTACAAGACTACCACTTTTTTTTAGAACAGTTTATTTGGCTTAGAAGATTGTTGTGGAAAGTAACTTTAAAAGTGCAATCTAACCTGAAATCCTGTTACATTCTTTCTATAATCCAAGTGGGAATCTCTCAAATGCTCCTTTATTTTTATGTGTTCTTCCAAAAAATATTTGCCCAATAGGCCATAAAAATCTTTTTACGTGACATTGTAGTTTGTTAGTGTCCTAAATATTAATTATTAAAGCAGCTGTGTTGTCTTCTTTAAAGTAGTTATCCATCTGAATAATTGATAACATAATTGCTTGTGCTTATTCCTATTACCTAAGGGCTTGTCTGTTTTCTGTTCTAACGTAGCTATCTGGAAGGAGGCTACTGATAATATGTAAAACATTTTTTAGCGCTTATTCAAGAGGATCAAAGGGTATTATACTGGTTTTTGGTGAAGAATTGCTACATATTTATACAAAATCTGTGCTATATTAGTGTCTCAGAGAGGAAATGTCGCTGTGTTTCACCTTGGGATATTGTAATATCCAGTAGGCAGTCAGTACATTTTTGCATCCCTCTCATTTTCTTTCAGCCAAGCAGTTGGTGAACTCTATCCCTTACGCAGTAGCTTTGTTTAAGGGCACCTGTAATTTCCTAGCACTCTGTTTCCCACATCTCGGATCAGACGGTAGCATGCAAAGCAGCTTAAACCCGGTAGAATGGCTGTCAAGGGATCAAAGTGGCAAACGGGTAAGGCTATGAGGAGGGGAGGAAGGATGAAGAGGAACGTTGACTGATCTCATGATCACGTGTGACACATGGCAGCCATGCTTCGGTCCTTGGGCCCTTCAGTCTTGGCAGATTTTTGGCTAATACTGTGAGAAAATTTTAAATTGTGAAGAGGATTTGTGTGGGTATTCTGTATTCGTTGGCTGTGCAGGAGGATTGGCTATCGAGCACCTGGGCAGTGAGCTGCACCCTGGATTGCTGGGCCTCCAGTCCATATTGCAAAGTGGACTTTTCTGTGAGGACAATCCAGCTATTGCATTAGACACCTGCGGGAGGCGAGATGTGGTTTTTCCACTGGCTAGTGTAAACAGCAAAGAAGAGCTGCCTCTCTGGTTGTGTTCAGCTCCACTAAGTCACAGGCAGAGAAAACGTGATAAACGGTACTTGATTCATCCTTTGGCTTGCGGGGTCTTTGACCTGGAAGGGTGTGGTATGTAGAGGGAAGGAGTTCTTTGGCCTGTCGTAAAAACTGAAAGTTTTCTCAGCGTGGCTGTAAAAAAGAGTATGATGATGGAAGACATAATCTCTGTGGAAAAAGAGTGGTTTAATTGTGATGCTTCAGTAGGGGAGTAATTGTACCAACAGCTTGAGAGCTTTCTCAGCTTCTATATTAGAATGCACAAAATGGATATGATATTATAGACTCTAGTTCTGTGATTAGTTTCATACTATGTTTTTCTAAAGAGCTAAAGACCACAAGCTCTGGAGAAATTCTAGGTGGTTATTGCTTTGTAAAGCACTAGAGAACCAATTGCAAAAATTTTGTAAATGGAGATGCTTGCCTATTTTTACATGTTAACAAAAAGCAGTTACCACTTCTCAGTCAGTGCCACTGTAAGAATTGACAAGTTTGCTCCCAAGACTTTCCTTTAAGCAATTGTCATGCCACATACATAACAATGTGTGCGTTGGCTGCCTCCCTACACTGCTTTGTGACAGCAAAACAAGTACCCCTTCCATTCTTTGCCATAGCAGTGGAAAATAAACATCTGGCTATCTGTCTCTTCAGAAAATATAAAATGCAACTTCTGAGAGAGCGTCTACATACCAGAGCATTACTTTGTGAGAGAAATAATGCTTCGTCTAAGAAAAAAAGCCCCCAAAACTTTAAAATCACAGCGTACAGCCTTAACATCTGGTTTAAAGTGTGTTAAAAGCCAACAACTCAATGTCAATTTGGTCTGACTTTACGGTATTACTTGCTTGATTATGGCTCTCACTGGGGGAGTCGAGCATTTCGATATCATCTAAAGCCCCTGAGAACGATTCAAACCAGCTGGTGTTCTCTATATTACATAATTACGAAGCACACAGTGCCATTTGGCATATTGAAGAGGCACTGGGGGCCCACTTCTCAAAATATTTACAGCCTTTTATTCTTCTCTAAACAATCATTTGCATAGTAAAAGTGATATACAGCACACCAACATGCAGCTTTACTTTATTTTCCCTTTCTCAAACTTACCTGGAAGTGCCTGTGTTTAGCAGTGAGTAGACGGAGGGGAGATGGAGCCAGCAGGGATAAAGGCTGCAACGTTTCCAGGAAAAGCTTTATATTGACTCAGTCAGTGAAAGATGAGGAATCTTTCAAAGAAAACCTGAAAGGTGTATAGAAGTTCTTTTCCTGTGTGGAAGCATAGCATGAAACGTTTCTCCTGGAAGCAGAGAAGCTAGAAAACCAGGTGAAGTTGCAAGTGAGCAAGCTGCTCGTGACAGGGTTGTTAATGTGTAGGTGAGATGCCGCGGCTGCATCTTGGCAAGGAGGTGTGTGTGTATGTGTGTGTCTTTGTTTTAAGTAACATACTTTTGATTGTGAGATCACCTTCTTTCTAAGACAAAGTTGCTAAAACTGTATTTTATCTAAAGTGAACAAAAAGCTGTGGAAGTTATCAATAGTTGAGATGCCAGAAAAAGGAGGGGAAAAAAGGAAAAAAATCTGTTAGAGTTTCTATCATTATGTATTAGTCTGAGAGATTTAAAGTTACAAAGGGGTAGGCGAAGGGTTAATGGTAACTGTCTTCTTTCTTCCTACCACACCACTAAAATACATACACTTCTTGTAAAGGCTTTCGTGCTGTGTAGTACAGGTTTTCTCTCTGTTTTGGTTTGGTTTTAATTAAGAGATCATTATCTTTAATTGAGTGAGTTATGTTGTGTGTAGGGGTAAACCCCAAATCCTTTGTCTTATTATCCAAAAAGCTTCAAATCTGATTTGAACCAAACTTTTACATCTTATAAAATTGTTTTGGGGAGGAAAAAATTATTAGCTGAAAGTGAGCATAGGCAAATTATTAGATACCCTATAGGGAGCCTGGTATTTACATATTGTCCAGGATCTGAATGGTTGGTACGAACAGATATGATTAGTTGTAGATCTCTGTACCCCTGCGGGGGGTGTTATCATTCAATTTCCACACAGCAAGGGTTACTGAAACTAATTTTTGGTGCCTGTTTGTTTCCCACTTTCAAGATGTTTTAATTCATTGCATAATTTGGACTGCAAGTGAAGGTATTGTAAGTGCAGAATCAAAATGAGAAAGGTAATGGTAGCCTGAATGGACCGTTATAAGTGGTTTGCTGAGCAATGACACAGTATGGCAGGTGCCACTGTGTAGGTAAACCTGCAGACTGCAGACCTTACTGAGTTCTGAACTATTTTCTGCCATCTGGTCCACTGCAGAATTTGACTGAGTGCCACTGAGTTTCACAGCCGACTTCCTAAACTTGTCCAAGAGACAGGGCAAAGAAAGGTTCCTCCTGTCACACAGAACAAGGAGACAAACACCTTCACCATGCTATGTCATGTTAGATAACCAGATGTAAGCAAACCATTGGATCTCCCATTGCACTATTTCTTAATTTAGGCATACCTCCAGAGTACCTGCCACAGGAGATGCTAAAAAAAAATTACCTTAAGCCTGCTGGACAGCTGGAGATGAGCTTGTCTGTTGCCTTAGTTTCTCCAAGAAAATACCTGACTGCATTTTAATGTATGCCGTTTCTGTAAGAGCTGCATGAATGCTCAAATAGGAAACCATACCCCTGACTGTTGCTTTGTAATTCTTCTTGTCCTCTGGTTCTCATTCTTTATGATTCTGCTAGTTTTGCCTTGCAAGCTTTCCTGAGCGGAGACAACATCGTGACAGAAGAAGGGGTGAATTGAAGGAAAAAAGAGATTCGTTTATGACACAAGTAATCAATGAGCCAACAAAGCAAAAACTCTCTGCTGGACCACATACTTACAAACAAGGATGAATTGGCTGGGAATTTGAAGGCTCGGGGCAGTCTTGGCTGCAGTGATCATGAAACACAGAAGTTCAGGAGCTAACAAAAAAGCAAGGATCGCAACACTAGGCTTCAGGAGAAGAGGCTTTGGCCTCTTGTTGATCGCCATTGTTGATGGACCTGCTTGGAAGGATCCCATGGGATATGGCCCTAGAGAGAAGAGGGGTCCAGGACAGCTGACTTTTTTTTTTCTTTTTTTTTTTTCCCAAGGATCTCCTCTTCCAAGCTCTGTAACAGTCCAGCCTGATGTGCAGGAAGTCAGGCAACGTTAGCAGGAGGCCTGCGTGGATAAACAAGGAAGTCCTGATAGAACACAAACATAAAAAAGGTAGCAGACGAGGTGGAAGCAGGGGTAAGTGACTAAGGAGGGCTACAGAGACACCGTCCAAGTGGACAGGGATGGGTTTAAGAAAGCCAAAGCCCTGAGCAAAAGGCCATGTACGAAATAGATGCTGATGCAGACTAAAGGCTTAGCTCTTGGGTCTCACAGACTGAGAATTTATTTTCAGAAGTGGATCTGTGTATCCTGGAACCTGTTATCTTAACAGCCACAAAGCGCAGAAGGAAATCCAGATATTTTGTTTTATTTTTGGTTTTGTTATTATGCCTTTTCTGTGTGTCATTTTTTAGGCTTTTCTGAATGTTCTGCTCTCCTAAGGATAACACAGATTTAGCCACCCACTCAACTGAAGTTCAAGCTTTTATCAGGCATCTAGTTTTCCAAACAAAATAAATTTTTGTTATGTTCTGACATCTTTTAGGACCCTTCTTGCTTCTCTAGTTTCTCAATGTAGTGGCAAAGCCTAGTTCTGTCTTGTATGACTGTGTAGATGCTATGGGTTTTAGATGAGACAGGAAAGGAGGCTGCAACGCAAGGCAGAAATACTCCTGCACTTTTCAGAATTTATTCAGAAATAGCAGAAACCTGCACAGTAGCTCACTGAACTCCCAATGATACCATTCCCCCTTCTAATCCCGACAAATAGTGTTCCCAGTCTATAATATACACCTGAGAAGCACCCCAGAAAGGTGGACAATTATGTCCATCTGCTCTCACTACAGAAAGAAAATAGTCAAAATAATGACATATCTGGTGAAGTTTATGTTGTTTCAACACCACACGTTTTAGCATGATATGTTACTATGATAACTTTTTCAAAAGCCATGCACTGGAGCATCCTATCAGCATGTATATTTTTTAACATAAAAATGCCCGTCAAGTTTGTATTTTGAGGTTGAATTTGGAAGTCTGCAGAGGCAGAAACTTGGAGATTTCAGTTACGTACTCCTTTCCATATACTCTCTGCTCATTCTGTCTGTGAAATCAAAGGAGATGAAGGAGAGGCAACAGAGTCATTGACATAATCAAATCTGGTAAAACAGATGATGGATTTAATGGAATTCCTCTGGAGCCTCAAAGTAAAACCCATAAATCAACTCTGAATAAATCAGCAAAAGTTTACCTACATGGATTTCGGATTTGTTGCCATAGCACACGACCTATTAAGGAAATTTGAATCAGCGTAAGAACGCTTCACAATAAAAGTCTAATTTCTACTAACAAGATAGATCCCTCAAAGAAGGCTGCACACAGATCTCTAACCAGGCAATGGGTCCATCCACGGTGTGGCTGGAAGGATGTAGTGGATTGAACGCCCACCTTCCTGAACGGGCTCTGGTCTGCACACCAAAGAGATAGGGGCTCTGCCTTTCACCCTGACACTTCAGACAGGTGTGCATGTAAATGAAAAGAGGATGTTTGACAAGAGTCAAATTTAAAACAGGTTTTTGTCCCCTTGCTTGTAGGTTTTGCTCAACAGTTAATGCAGCTTTCAAATAGACAGCCTTTCTCTTTATCACATCTCCAAAATAGTATTCCTTTGCCTTCTGACATCTTTTAGCACCTCTCTTACCTCTCCAGCTACTTTAATGTAGTGGTGACACTTGGTTCCATCCTGTGTGATCATGTTGTTTACGGAAACTGGAAAAGCAGTTGTAGCTGGAAGCCTGTCTGCCTCGATATAGATAGACCTTACTAGTAGTTAGTCAAGGCTGGCTGAGAATTCCATTAATTACATGTGAGTATTTTTCTCTCCACAAACCTAAGGTATTTTACAGTCTATTCTGTGTTCTAATCTGCTTCTGAAACAGAAAGCTCAGTGAAAAGTAGCCATAATCCTCTGCAGCGACACAGGCAGAGTGGATAGTGAATTGCATGTAGAACAGACAACATACTTCTCCAAACCTGTGTAAAATAGCATCGATGCTTTGTTCTTTGCTAAGTTTAAATCTATTTTTTAGCTAGCAGATTCAATAGTCTGTGTGGTGCTACTACACAATTTAATGATTTTTAATGATTGCATTCAATACTATTATTTATAAAGCTCAACAAAAAGAACAGTGTTGTGGAAAAGCAATAATATCGCTTATGACAGCTCAAATAAGGAAGTAACCATTATTCTATTGAATATGTGTCGTATCCTGATATGATTAACTTTAATTCATGTTGAAAAGACTTTTCACCTGTTACAAGCGAATAGGCTTTTTCACACATGGTTCAATTTCTTTTACTGGCTTTAATAATTAGTTTTATCTGGTACCAATTTTTCTCCTTTGCAAAAATGTGCATAGTAATTTTTGTGTGTATCTATATTAACTTGAATTGCCTAATTTCTTAACTCTGTAAAGCTGTATTTTATAAGTCTGTACATCTTGCATCAGGAAAAGAACTTCTGTTGTGCACAGCTAGTGTCAGAATATTCAAGGCAGATGATGCAGTTTCTGTTCTTCTAAATAGTATTTGTGCAACTTTTAAAACATTGATCTGTATGCCATTGTTATAAATCACAATCCAACCTTTATTTGCTGAAAGGTTCTGAGAAACATCACTTTAAAATGTGCCTTAAACCCTTCAGTTGAAAGTGATACCTTTTTAAAATGCATGGCAGCTAGCATTTTGCTACTTGGAAAGAAGAAAAAAACCTAATGCTTAATGAAGCAAATGCATCAATTAGGTAATTAGCTTAAAAAGCAAAAGGGAATTTCATGTCACTTTTACTTACTAAACCTTAGGATGTCTTACTAATTTACACATTAGATTTTTCTCATAAAGAGGTAAATAGATTGTGTGCTTGTAACTTCATTTATGTAGACGGTAAAAATAGCAGACATAGAAAAGGAAATTTGTAAAACTTGAAGAATGGTGCCTACTATGGAAGAGTAGTTTGCTCTAGAATAGGTCTCAGCATATGAAATTAAAATGTTGATTAATAAAATCATGCTTTGATTTCTTTAATTCAGTTGCAGGAAGAACTTAAATAAGAATAGTGCACAGAGAGAAGATTGTCTTGAATCCTGTGTTGCAGAACCAGTGGTTATTCTTCCAGCAGAACATTCTAGTTTCCCTCTGTTAGACTCTGTCAGGGAGGCAGAGTTTCCAACCTTTCTTTCTCTGCCTCTGCTTTATGGGATCCAAACGTGATTTCCTTGTTATGACTTCCCTTTGCGTACTTGAACAGCTACGGGTCTCACCGTTGTACTGCAAATGCAGGATGAGCCAGGTGAAAAGAAAGGATTCTTGCAACTGTGTCCTGATTTGTAAGATGATGTGACCTCCTTTAAAACAGCCAGTAATCCATATCCATTTCTAAGAAGTACCTAATACCTCCCCTCTCCTGTGAATTATGTCTCCTGTTTTTTTGATGGGTGAGGGTTGTTCTTTTTTTATACACACAATATTTTCCAGCCACACTGTTCTAAGAAACTTTTGCAAGACTGCACTGGTAATGAAACAGAGAACTTTTCTCAGTTTTATCTATTTGATGGTGCTAATATGTAACCAATGAAGGCCCAAAGAAATGGGCATCAGTATAACAGTTTTTAAAACAATGAAATTACTGAGAGATGTTGCATATTTTTATAACCTGTTCTTGCAGGCTTTTAGTATAATCCTTAATCACTGAGTATCCTTAAATCTGAAGTTCCCTTGCATGAGGATTTTATAATCAAGTACCGTATCAGTGCTGAAACAGTTCTTGATGCTATCATTAGAAACTTCTTTCAGATCACACTTTGATCATTTCTAGACTGCTGTTATTGCTTTCTCATATCAATTAATATCTGAGGAAAATAGCTAATGAAAGAGATTCTACCTAGTTAAAACCCTGACCTTGAATTCTGACATCTTGTCTTTGCATACAACATCTACTCTTGGAGACTGATCAACAGCTGACTTTTCTTTGAAGCCCTAAGTCTTACCTGTTTTTCTAAGAGGGGGATTTTCAGAAGCTCACCTAATTCTTACAGGTTCTATGAAAATCCCAGATTAATTCCTGATTCATTTGGCTATTGACTGCACAGCTCTTTTTCCATTATACCATTCGCCTCTATCTTCAAATAAATTAAATTGTGTTTAACCGGATTTTATGGGTATCTTTCTTAGAGGTACTTGTAAGGGCTTTTAAAGCTCAGTTCATAACTAGTCTATAAAGCTTAACTCTAACTCAAAATTGTAAATTCCTCAGACTGATCCAAAAAACTGAGTCATACCTAGAGAGGAAAAGCTTACCATGAGGCTGTTCCATAAGTTAGCTTTGTGTAAGTAAGCTGCCAGCCTGGCTGTGTTTGGGATGTATCTGTATGGCCGCTATAAGCCAGCTGAGGGCTTCTGTGCTTCAGCAGAGTAGCAATAGAAATTGAAGAATTTACTTGCTTGTATCAAATTTCTGTGTGAACTCCTGTAACCTAGTTGCAACCAAAACACAATTTTTGACAATAAATCCTTATAAAATAGACCAACATACTTGAAAAGTCAATTTGTACTTCTGTATGTCATGAGGCAGTGTGCTTGAATCAAGGTCACTCAGATGCGATCAGGCTATTTCAGTTCTCCATTTTACCTTTGCTTTCTCCTCGTTTCCCTCCTTCATTTTCTACCTCATGGTACGACTACAGTCCAGAAAGCTCTAGCACGGTCTGTGAGCCTGCACGGCTGCCGTTTGGCCTCCCTTCTGCTTAGGGACCCTATTGTCTCCACACCTGCTTTTACTGCCGTTACCTGCACTGCCAGTCTGCATAGGCCAACAGGCGCAAAAGTAACTGGAATATGCTTGAAGAGGTTCAATTAAGCTTTTTTTTTTCTTTCTTTCTTTCCAGTTCCTCTTCTATTTGTGCCAGATTGGCTTAGCCTGCAATCTTACTAAGCCTAGCAATGGCTTTTATCTAAGCAACGTTGCTGAGCGTATCTAATTTCTCGCCCCATTGGCCTGCCAGCTCCAGTGGACTGGCTAAATGGTTGTGAACCTGTCAGCACTAAAGGACAAGAGGGCAATATTTTGTTGCACAGCTATAAAACCACTTCTGCAAAGCCATAAGAATCGCAGAATGTTATTGTACTAGGATGCATAATGTCATCTGAACCTTTCACAATATTGATAGTAAAAAGTAAGAATCATGATACTGCAAAATATGTGATGCTATGAAACTATTTAGGTTACGTTTTAAGAGTCTGGGGGTCTCTCTCTTTCCTCACTAACACTCTGTCTTCCAGATGATCTTGGTTTTATTGTGGACATGGGGATATTTCTCCGGGAGATTTTCCCTTCTATTACCAGCTCTTTTGCTGCAGCTTGTACGGTTGCTTTCTCCGTCATCAGTGTCCCCCGCAGCTTCCCTCCAGGTCGCTCCAGCAGCCTCCAACCCCACACATGACATTTCGCTGGTAGAAGTCCCTTTTGCTGGCGTGCACAAGCCATGCTTGCGGTACTGTCCCCATGCTTGGCCCAGGCTGGTATGAGTCTGGCGTGACAAAATGTAGTGGTTTAGCAAAGGGCCAGATCACATGTGAGACTACAGAATGAGACACAGGTCTGGGACCACCAAAACCACAGTAACATTAATATGTAATACCTTTGATAATACTAACAGGTTTCAGTTTATTGCTGTTCCAGGAAGAGGCTCCAAGCAATCGAGTTCATTCCTGACCCTTTGTCTGTTACATGTATGCTCCTTATCTACCCAGGATGATGGGTTATCTTGAACGTGGAAGTATTTCAGGGAAAAAGGATATTAGAGGAGTTCATCAAGTGAACAATCTTATTTAATATTCTCCTTAATGACCTTGACTCATGAATGAAATTTGCTGATAAAGCAGAGATGGGGTCACTCTCAATGCAGAGGAGGGGTTGAATAACAAGTAGGATGAACTGGGTAATATTGAGAGCTGAAATGAATAAAAAGAGATGGATTTTAATAGTAGAAAAGACAAAGCCGTGCATCAGAAGCAAGTAATAATTTCTGCTATATTCTGAGCTCTCATCAGTTAGAATAAAAAAGACTTAAGTGCATTAGGCAGTCATAGGGTATTTATGAAATACTGATGAGATTTGACTGTGCAAAACACAATAGCAAGAGGCATATGATAAGGTATTTCTAGCCCTTGTACTGAGTAGTATCAAGTATTTAAAATGTTGATGGGGTTCCTTCTGAAATGCCATGGGCATGCCTGTCTTCAAGAAGGATGAAAACGATACTGAAATCACTGCAAACAAGGACTCCTAGGATTGCAAGTTATCAAGGAAAGGGCACGTTTGTTCGCGAACAAATAGTTGTCAGCCAGTCGAGTGTACCTCTTGTATGGAAAATTTCCGTAAGTACTGAGACAACCACTGCACTAGCTTTCCAGTGGGAACAGGAAATCTAACCAGATTTAAGATGACACTTGATAAAGTTATAAACAGGATTATGTGACACAACTGCTTGTCTAGTATAGCAGGGGACTAGATTTGGTGGCGTGCAATTGCTTCGAGTATACGTTTTCCCTTTGAAGAGAGCTCTTCAGTTTTCAAGCATTGAAAATAAAATTTAATAATCCACATCAGAGAGATGCATTCTCACAACTGTTTAACCTCTACAAAAGAGGCAGTGAAGGACAGAGCTGTGAATTGCTTTTGCCAGAAATATTTACCTTTGTTTTTTCCATAAGGGGATCTGGAAGGTTGTGTTTAAGTTTCTTTGTAACAGAAGGAGTGTTTTGCACAACATTGACTCTTCCCAGCTGAGTGGAAGAACCTTTTCTTCACAGAATCTGGGCCTCCCTGGTTTGGAAATCAAAATATCTATGTCCTGGAGTTTTGTGATTTTTCATCACCCTAAAAGGAAGCTTGCCCTTCTGTGTTAGTTTCTCCGAGTCTCCAGTCCTTCTTGAACTTTGCCACAGTGGAGACTGATTCCAGACAATGCCTTTTCATCCGCTCTGGCTTTTTTCTGTCTGCAACGTGTGTCTGGATTGTGACAGGAAATGCGTAATCAACTTGTTGATAATGATAACATCTGCGTGTCGTGACAGAATCTTTCAGCTGAAGACACTTTTCAGCTTTTTCAGCATTTTGCCAGAAGGGTTCCTTTATTCTCAGCCCAGGTTTGGCTGTTCTAAAAGAATATTCCTAGTTTTAGTTCAGATACCACAGAAACAATTCCCATTGCTTTTTTTCCTAAGAATTTCTAAGTATTTGCTCCCAAGGAACTCCAATTACTTTGACAGTGACCAGATATAATGTTAGTTACTTTCCAAGTTCTCATTAAAGATCATTTCAAAGACCTCAGAAAACAGGCATCTAATTATTACAAGTGCCTACGTCTGAACAAAAAAGGTCATTGGTTTTACCAGATCCAATAGGATTCATGAGAATGAGAGTAACAGAATCCCTAGACAGTTCACAGAAAGGTAATAATTCAGTTACTGTCAAGAGTTTTAACAGATACCAGTTCAGCATCCACAAGCAGTTTTCTCTCAGACTCCTAGACATTCGTATCTTAGGCTTCAGGACAAGAAACTGAGGGATTTACCTTCCAGACAATAAGCATCATTGTATTTCTCAGTCAGCCTTAGAAAATACACACTTTTTTGACTTAGGCATTCATTAAGGAACTTGACCTTTATTGTGATCCAGAAAGGACAAGATTTCAAAATTCAGCTGAGGAATACATTACTGTTCCTGTACCATTAATTATACCCATATCCTAGTTTTCTGAAGTTTTGGTGTTCAGTGGAAGAAGTATTCGTTAATTTTCCTTCCAGTTCTGGATCTTTTTCCCCAGCATGTTCTAATTTCCCAAATTCTTAAACTAGGTCTGCAAGAATAAATATAGAGAATGCCAGTAGGAAAATATTGTACTTAATCATTTCACTCTTCTTATTCCCTGAACCCTTGATGATTTTACAGATGGGAGACTTTTTTAAAAAAAGAAATTTGTATTCAAACATTTCCTATTAGCAGTTATAGTGGGCCCATAGAGTTAGTATGTATTGACAGCTTATGCATCTGGAATCCTTATGTGAGCATTTTTCCTTTGCATACTGTGTCTCTCAGGCCAAAAGCAGGATGTTCTATCCTCTAAAATGTTTGGTTGGAATTAAAAAAACATCTACCTGTCTGTGTTCTAGGATTTTCACAACTGAACTAGTTGACTGCAGCTTTGGTTGACACAACCAAATTAACGCAACAGTTATTACTGAAGAGAAAAATCACAGCTAGTAGGTACTACTAACCACTGTCCGCTACTTTCAGTCTATATACCTAAAACATTTCTGAGTGCCTGTAACACTTCATGAAAGGTTACCCTTGCTCACTTAAAGAACAGGGCTGCTTCTTGGGCAAAGAGCAGCGATGTTCAAATTTTATCAGTTTGCTGCTTGGCTTCCATATTTTCACTGCACATCTGTACTTGGCACTTTAGAAAAGAGAAGAGAAGAAAAATACAAGTTGTTCAATAAATGGCACTATTACATCCTCACAATTCCTGTCTTCCTGCCTCTGCTCTCCTAAGCTTCTCCACCAGTTCTTCCTCTCCTTCAGCATTCGCTGTCTTCCCAGCTGGGCAGGAGTCATCTGCTGCTGGGACTGGCTTTGAGTTCTGGACATACTGGTTGCCTATCTGATTTCTGCTGCTTAAAATGGGCAAAATGTTCTTTCTACCTCTACTTTCAGGAAAAGGGAGACACTTCTATGAGTCTTACTCCTCTACCCAGGTGATACAGAAGAACTTCACTCCCTTTTAAAGTATGGTCAAAACATTTAAACACAGAATACCAAAACATTCAATCATATTTAAAGACGTTCAAAACAAAGGAAATAAGAAAAAAAAAATGCAAACCAGGGATCACATAAGGCTCTAACAACAACAACAAAAAAATCCATCCTTTTCCCTCATTTCTGTTTTGCTGCTCCAAGATGTAAGGTTTGACCCACTATAAAGGATCATGGAGCACTCTATGCACATTAGTGAAGGAAATACCCTTCCGTGTTCAGCATGCTTTTTAACAAGAGAGTAACTAGAACAATTTGTTAAATAATTATTAAAAATAATTCAGATGTATAGCTAACTGGGAGAATAAAATCAAAGAGAATTAAATGGGTCCCATGGGAAGACCTGTGTAGCAGAACATGAAACGTAGATCACTTTGACTTCTTAGATTTCACGGGAGGAGGGTTGATAATTTTAGTTGACTTGAACCTGAAATCTACAACACAAAGGTATAAGATGTGAAATACTGCAGAAGCGATCTTTGGGGAAGTAGTTTAAGGAAAAAGAAAGTAATGGCAGGATGGCAAGAGCGATTGTTCTCAAAAATATCTTCTGTTTTGTCAGTAGAAGGGAGAAGGACTTCCATCGTTTAAAAATAGAAGTACTATCTGGCAGTCTGCTTTTAATAAATGTTTGCTGTTTGTTAGGATTTCCACAGGGCTGCTCCAGATTAGCTGACAGGAAAGTTGCCGAAGTATGAGAAATGTGTATCCCTCCTTCCGCATAGTCTTACTCTTCACCTTTGTCAAGGAGTGTCTTCTCCAGGTGAGATCTGTTCCCAGCAAGCAGTGGTGGTTGAATGCGTGACAGGAAAATAAAGTAATTTCTTGTCTTACGAAGTATAAAATCTGATGGGCATAAAAGGACTCCGATATTTTTTGTACTGTAGTTCTTTTTGTATTAAGCATGTCTGGGGTATTTTGAGACCCTCTTCTAACTTTAAAAAACATAAAGCCCCCGTAGGTGTTACTCAGTGAGAGTGTTTCAGATTATTCACTGCCATTTTAATCAGTACTACTTTTCTCCTTTATTTTTCCGTTGCTTTATTATCCCACTCACACACAGTTTTAAACTCAAAATACTCTCTGTAGCTGTTCCACCTTCAGGCAGGTGCCTTGAACAATTATCAGCTATGATTACCAGTTCCAGGGGAGAAAATATTGGGTGGCTTTTTTTGCTTTTTCTTCTTTGTCCTGCACGCTACTCCAAAAGACGCTGACACATGGTACTTCAGTCTCTGGACACGACAGTTGCCATGGGAATCTGAATGTTTACCCCCAGGTCCTGTGCGAAAGTACACCTTCCTTGTGGCAAAGGCGTTTCTATGGTAACATTTTACTGCAGGCCAAAGAACTTACACGGGATGTGCCATAGGGCTTCTTTTGCACATTATCTGTCTTAAATATGTCAATATAGGTTTAGCTATATTAAAGCAGGTAATAGTGAGAAGAAATGTTTCCCTTGGAGACTAGACTCTCTAGGAGTTATAGAACACAATTCATCAGAATATTACTTTATTCCAGGTTTTTATTCTGTGCTCTTTCATTATTTCTGATGGGGTGCCCTATTTTTCAGTGGTAGTCATTCTCTGAATAATATTGGCTGATTGTACTGTCGTCAAAGAAAATATTATATCAGTATCACTTCTTTAATAAACCCAATAGAACTTTTGATTTCCAAGGAGGTGCTGTTGGTGTTTTTCAGCTTCCTAAGGTGTCGTTTTGGTGTTTGTAAGGAAGTCGCTATGCGCAGAAAATGTACTGGACTGAGGGGTTAAGTATGGGGGTTTGTTTCTTTTGATTCGCTATAGATCATTGCCACCTCTGATAATGGCTTTCACCTTAAAAAATGACATGGCGCTTCCCAAATTAAAATGCACCATGTTTCCTCCCAGAGAGTCATCCAGTGATGTCGGCTTCCATTTACAGCAGAGCCTGAGCAGGCAACACTATTCTTGCCTTGTAATAAACAATTTTGGGTTATCATCATTGTTTTATTACTGTGCTATCAGCCTTTATATTTATTCCTATCCATCAGTGAAGGGACTCTTACTGCAGCCAGGTACGTGGGCCCATTTTGTTTCCCTGCCTGTTTCAAAATGCTGGTCCTGGCTTTGCACCAGCCACTGCTTTACTTTCAGTATTGGGACTAGCTACAATATGGGTTATTATTAATGTCCATCATTCTCTGCTAGCAAGGGTACAAAAGAAAGCTTCAGCCAACACCGTGCTACTTTTAACAGGAGTCTTAGATCATCTTCTTTGGCCAGGGAAAGGTGTAGATGAGAAAATGAGATGAGCTAAAAGAATTAGGACAAATAAAGGCAGTTTGTGAATTTATTTGTGACAAATTAGCTCAGACTGCAAATAGATTGATTTGTTTGAATGAAATGAATTGGTTCTTAGGAATGTAAGGATCAGATTCTTCAATTTTAAGGTGAGGGAAGGTATATATAGAACCAATGTTAGCTTTTTCTTCTGGCATTAACCCTAACCTGAAAATAGAGTCTGAAGTTAACACTGTGGAAGCTTCTTACATATACAGTCTTCTCGGGTACGGAGCAGCTCTTCTCACACAGAAGTTGGATATAATGCAAATTCTGGAAGTGAGAAACAAACTTGAGTCACACCCTGTAGAATTAATACTGCCTGCCACCTTACACAGACTGCCACCACAGAGGAGGGTGCCAGCACCTCTCGTGCTCACTTGCCAAGACTGCAGAGTCTTATTCACTGCTGGTGCACTTAGATTCACATCCACTTCAGATGAGTCCCATCAGTCTGCTCAAACTAAATACGCTGAGCTGTTTGCCAGCGTATGATTGATGCTAATTTTTCTTTGCCATGTAAAAGCACAAAGAGGGGAGAGGAAATTATTTCCATCCAACCTGTTGGCATTTGGATTATTTCATTTGAGACAGCGTTACTTTGTTCTGCTTTATAACACGGGTGCCACACAATTAGAAGTTTTACATGTGAAAAATTCATGCAAACATTACTTTATCTGGTATTAAGTCTTCTACTTGGAAAAATAAGCAATTCAATAAAATATGGAAGCCATATTTTCAGAAGGGTCTCAGTGAGGCATCTGAAATGATTCAGGTACTTTCCAACAAACGTTCATTGCCATGTACAAGTTAGGTGATGTGCACACAATCATTTGACGCTTACCTGTACTGCTTGGTGCTCAGTTTCAGACTGACTCAAAATTGGGACATCTGTTTATTTAGCTGGATTGTTCAGAAATGTGTTTTGCCAAGACTTTAAGCAACGCAAATATTTATAGATGCTTTTTGGTAAGGATTCTTCCTAGGGTCAAATCTCCAGGACCCCAAGAGTTAAAAGCATTAAGCCAGTTTACCTGAAAGGGGATGAGAAATGCTCTGTGATGCTACTTGTTCCCCCTCCTGCATTTCTCTGGTTAATTTCCATGCATATATCTTTACTTCTCTGAAATAAATCATTTCTGTGTTCAAAATAATCAGCTTAACCCTTTTGTAATTGAATTGTGCCCAGCCAAATGAAGTCAGTTAATTCTAGTATCTTGGCCAAATCAAATTAATTAATGCTGGCCTCCACTCCTTCCTCAGGTCTTCTCTGCTGTTACATGAAACTGCACCCTGGATAAGTAGCAGGCCTTCAGGGCACCATTTATTTCTGTTTACTTAAGCCTGCTGCTCCCTCTTCTCAGCAGTTCAGAAACTATTTGATACTGCCTTTCCATGCCCAGGAAGAAGGATGAGGCACAAAGGTTAGTATAAACCTTGTTCTCATCTTGTAGGCTGTGAGAATAGAGCTGCTTCCTCACTTCTTCCTTCTTCTCCGCCTCTATCTGTAGCAGTGGCTGTATTGCTCTTTTTTTGTACCTTGATTCGCTCTTCCTCCCCATGCTTGTTGCTCTTGGAATGAAGCCCACTGGTGGAAGACAGAACTCATGTGAAAGGTTAGCAAGGCATTTTAGTTTTTTCATGACTTGCAGGAAAACAGAGGTTTTGATGTTTTGTTTTGTGTTTTTTTTCCATGGTGTTAGAAGACAATGATAAGTAAGCGGTGTGTTATGAAATCTGCAATTTGGCATGCAGGGAACTCTCCCTTGAGATTGCGCAGCTCCACCTGTGTCCTAGGAGCCAAGCAGTTTTACAGAAATGGAGGGAGAGAGGGCCTGGTGATGAGCCATATTCCTCTCCTTTTTTCCTTACCAAGCAGGAGGTTTTCCTCATCCCTTGAAGTACCAGAAGAGAGCTGTCATTTTCATCCTCTCATGGGGGGGAACTGGCACTGGGAGGCAATCCTGTACCTGAGGGAAAAGGAGAATGTAGAGAGGGTCCCATAAGTGCTCTGGGCTGCAGCCTGCACCATGGGATCCTTACCTTTCCTGCAGGATTGAGTTTGGAGTAAGGGTCTAGTTTAAGGTAGAAAAAGAGATTCATGTCTTTGCTCAGCATCTCCTCTAACCTCCTTGAAAATTTTGGTAATATTTCCATTTAATCCTTGTAGAATTTCGGTGAGAAAGTTCAAACTATATCACCCTAGATATCACTGAGAGCTAGGAAACCCAAGTAATATTCCAATAATGAACCTTCTCTTGTGGCATCAGTATTTGCGCCATAATTAAAGGAGAAGTTTCCATTGTACATTTTATTTTGGATCTGTCCTGGTTTCAGCTGGGATAGAGTTAATTGTCTTCCTAGTAGCTGGTACAGCGCTGTGTTTTCAGTTCAGTAT
>JAVKLA010000081.1:33572246-33692776 GCA_034782735.1 Sagittarius serpentarius | reverse complement strand
TGGGAGGGGAGACAGCCGGAACAGCTGACCCAAACTGGCCAACGGGGTATTCCATACCATGGGACGTCATGCCCAGTGAGGCGGGGGGGAGGAGGAGCGCGACTGGGGCATCAGTCGGCGAGTGGTGAGCAATTGCACTGTGCATCACTTGTCTTGTGTATTCCAATCCTTTTATTAGTATTGTCATTTTTTTCTTGTTGTTATTAGTGTCATTGTTAGTTTCTTCCTTTCTGTTCTATTAACTGTTCTTATCTCAACCCACGAGCTTTACTTTATTTTTCTATTCTCTCCCCCATCCCACTGGGTGGGGGGGGGGAAGTGAGTGAGCAGCTGCGTGGGGCTGAGTTGCTGGCTGGGGTTAAACCACGACAGGATCCTTCAGTGAAATCTAAGAATTTCCATCAGCTTCAAAATGGGTTAGATTTCCTACAGGACTGAGAATTTCTCCCTTCCTTCCTTCCTTCATCCCCCAAAAAAGGACAGGAATTAGATAATATTTGTCTGAAGATGATACTGTTAAGAGGAGGATGTGTATTCATTTGCATCTAAACAAGAAAGAAAAAAAATAACTGGGATTTCAGGCAGGCTGACATGGGAGAATGAGCATTTTTCTTGTTAAATTCTTGTTAAGTATTTAATTTTTATAGTAGTAATTTATAAAAATGTGTTGTCATGAAGATTTGTAATGCAGTAATTGATAAAAGTTAGTGCTGTAATTTGATAGTAGATTCTTCCATCAATGTACTTTTCTTGTGACCATCCTTTCTTTTGTTTCTGGTTCTCATTATGTGAAATAACAGACTGATGACACATGTTGGTTATGTGTGTTCAACAATTAATTGCTAGTTGGGGTGAATATGGATATACTCCTACGTACCCAGTAGCTTGGCAAAACTAATTGTAAGCTTTTCAATATTTTCATGGTACCATTGCTTTGACAGGGTAGGTAGAAAGTGGTGCCTAAACCTGCTGTTAATGCAATTACCTTGAAATTGCTCTAGATGGAGAGAGAATTAAATCCTGGACTCCTACTTCCACGTGGCTACTCCTGCTAGCCACGAGGCTGAGACTTGATAGCACCTTTCTCCTTCCAAGTTCTTAAATGAGGTAATTAAGCACAGCTCAAAGTCTAGAGCTTTTCACGTTTCTTGTAGTGATGTTATTTGGGGGTGAGTCTTGGATGGGGGGTGTCTTGTCTCAGCCCACCTAGCCAGCAATTTCAGTGTCCCTCATAATAAGATATATAGGGTTCAGTAATACAGCACTCGATTACGGTTTGGATATCCTGTGCAGGTATGTTAAATGAAACTCTAGCAGTAGATCCTGTGAACTCATTATGACTGACACAAGATGTGGAAAGAATTGTGTGACTCTTTTTGTACTCTTTTAACTAGCAGCCAAGATAGGAAATACCGTTTTTGTTCTATAGGAGCAAAATAATTTAAAAAGATATGAATGAACAGAATTTATTATTCTTCATTGTACCAGATTCTTCTATAATGAAATTTGGTAGGAGGATCTAATTAAAGTAAATAGTAGTAAATGGTGACAGTAATACATGGAAGCATGTCAAATCAATAAATAGGTATCTTGAGAGACTTTATTGAATGTTTTTCATAGCCTGTTCAAGCTGTAGTATTGTGCACTGTTGTATTTTGCATGTTGTGTAGTGACTTGGTATTTTAAGAGATTTTTCTTGTTTTGGTGGTGGTTAACTATTTTGGGGGGTACGGTCACATTAAGTCTAAACCGAAGCTTTCCTTGTCATGTACTTTTTTCCCAGTAAAACAACAGTATGGCCTGCCCTATTATTGAAGTGTAGCTGGCTGAGTTAGCTGTCATTTTCTTCTGGAAAACATAGATTCTGTGTTATAATGCTTAGTACCATAATACTGATCTCTTTATGTAAAGACATATGGGGTAGGTTTGCTGTAATCTACTAAGAGAGAAGCCAACTCTTTTAGAATTGCAGAGTTTGGAAATGTTCTCTTGGTTTTCTAAGTTCATCATGAGCAGAGGCTGAATAAATTAGTAAGGAATCATACTACCAAATCTTCAGATTGCAATTCAGTATCTTCTGTCTTTATGTGTTGGGGTCACTCCAGAATAGCATGCCTGTAGGCAGAAGATGTCATGTGAAAAACAACCTTATTTCAATGGAGAGTTGAAAACTTCAGACCGGTTCTTATAGGAGGAGCAGTCATGTCATCTAATGCTACAGTTCAATCTAGCCCTTCTTAAATTTAGTGGGGACAGCCATGCCACTACCATTTTATCCAGATATTTTAATTCAAGGAATTCCAATAATGTAATAAATAAATAAATAAATCTTTCTCGTCTTTTACAAGCTGATTTTAACAAAATTCAGTCATAATTTCTTTCTGTGATTTTGGCTTTCAGCTACATAATACTGTGTTGCCAAAAAAAAAAAAAAAAAAAAAAGGTGATCAGGAGATTAGGATGGGAAAGGACTGTTGAGTTATCTTCTCTGTTATCTCAAACACATTGAGAACATTGGATAGGAGGCAACATCAAATAGCAGGGATTCAGGGATTTATTTTTTTTTTCAGCACTATTAACTTTGATTTTGCATAAATTCCATGTGCCTCAGGGGCCTGCTAGCTTGGACAGAGGTTAGCCAGTAACTGCTAACCTTGTCTGCATTACTATTGATTCTGTCTTTCAGGCATGGTTAAAAAGACAACTTTCTAAATAAAAATTGTGTCACAGTCCATTGCAAAGTGTTTACTAAAGCAAAAGTAAAAAAGAATCTAAAATGTGCCCTTCCATCTCCTCCTTAAACAGTGGGATTCATTTTAAATAAATGCAGATGCTTTAAATGTGCCCTCTGATTAATATCGTAATCAGATATAGCATTCTTTGATAAGCAGCAGAACCTTTTAGATGTTTGTTCATATTGGCTAAATATTGGATTTAAATCATTAAGGAAAGACAGGAGAGGGGGAGCATGGATGACCTGGTCACCATTCCTTGGGTTTAGCCTTCTGGAGAGGATGCTGGAGAAGGTTTCTCTTTCCCAAGAGCCATCGAGCTTCCACTTTTGTCACTCACAGCAGAGCAGAGCAGGTCAGCCAGCAGGAGCCTTCAGCTGCGGTGCAGCCGGGGAGACCCAGAGAAAGCTGGGAGCTGATGGGCACTGGGAAGCCCAGTCCCTGAGCTGATGAAAAGAAGAGGGGCTTTCCCATGCCCTCTGATCCCATGGCGAGGAGTTTAAACCTAGACACTGAGAGTCACTGAGCTGAAGGCAAGGCAATAGTTATTCTTCAAGCCCTTTTGTTTACTCTTTGTCACTCAGCAGTTCTGAATTTCTTTAGCTGCAATGACGTTTTTCTAGTAATTCTTAAGAGTTTTAGGGAAAAAAAAAGTCTTAGAGACTGCAAATCTCCAATCAAGGACTGCAAATATTTGGTGTCTTTAAGAATACTTGAAAGAAAGAGGGAAGCAGTTGTATCCCAGGACTCCAGCTGACTTGAAATTATGTTAGGCTTTTCTTCAGCCACTCTCTGGTTTGCACCATTACCCTGAAATTCAAACTACCTTGACAGAAAAGGGTGGGGGGTCAGGCAGGGAGACAGTGGTGATCTATTGTGTCTCTTATCCAGCCAGTTTAGAGTTGCTCTTTAAATCACACACACACACACTGTAGTACGTTGTGTCACTTTGTCCAGTCTACTGTTAGGAATCTCAAATGAAAACTTCCTTCCTATGATCTGCTTAATGTCATTGTATTTTCATTTTTGTATCTTCTTTATAACAGCTTAAGTGCTCTAGGCGGTCTACAGTCTGCTTTTATACCTTTTCAAATAATTTTAATAGAGATTGTTTTGCTGAAAGAGTTGGGTGTGTTTGTTTACATTGAAATAATAGAAGTTTTATCCCAGTCTCCAGGTGTTTATTGGTGATACAGTAAAATCACAGCACCAGTAAACCAATGTATCGGGATAGGACTTGGCCAGCTGTAACCATTTGTTCCTGTGGCATTCCCCAAAAGTCAGAGAGTGGTGAATGAAATGATGTGGCCCAGTGTCCACCAGCACATAACCACCTGCCTGCCTGCTTTTCAGTTACATAGATGAGTGGTCTACTGTGAGAAGTCCTCCGCTTCAACCATTACTGGATAGAGTAGCATGAGGAAAGAGGTTATCATCTGAGTGAGTCCCGAGATCTTTGACAGTGAGCTTTGCCTCACAAACAAACTCATTCCAGCACTTAAAATAAATATTCTGAATGTTCACATATTTTCTGTAATAGCAAATGGTAAAGTTAGTGGTTTTATAAGTTGCTTCATAATAATTTAATCACACATCACAGTTTCTGCTGTGCGTTTTCCTCAGCTGTGCAGTAAGAGCAATGTGTACAGAGAGGCTTGGGGAACAACGTTAGGGGAGAAACAGGATGGAGGAAGCTCAAGGGAATCACTACATCATCTTTCTACATGAAAATGATGTTGCAGTAGTAGTGATATTGTTCTTACTGAAAGCTATTGTAAAGAAATGAAATATTCCACTAGAGGAAATGGAAAGCAAATTTGTTTTGACTTCACAACATACCAATAAATATTGTATTTTCAGCAGTGTGAAAGGAAACCTTTGCTATAGCCAAAGGAACAACATATTTCTATTGTAAGAAACAGCCTTAAAAAGCAAAACGAACCATGCAATACTTTTCTTTTTCTTTAAACAAGCCAAATGTCTTTAATGAGGAAATGGAGGAAAAAATAGTCATTATTTTCACTCGACAGCTAATCATTATGCCCTTGCCTTGGTAAACAGATATTTCTCTCAATTTAGCTGCATTACATAATAAAATATTCTGGTTTCAGCAAGTGTGTTTTCTGCTGAGTGTTATGAGATTTAATAGAGAAGTAATGTCTTATTGATGCTTAGTTTTTGTGACCTTTTCCGTCTTGTATTAGTGACATATTGGTCCTCTGTCTCCAGTACTATGGGATTCTAATGGATAGTATAGAATGGGTCAGATAATGAAAGTCCCTGGTACATTAACTTTCAATTTCATGAATGTCTGAATACTCCCTGGAAGATGAATAACAGGCATTTCCTTCCTTTTGCATTTTAACATTTATGACCTGGTTACGATTTTTTTTTAACTGTGTTACCTCACAACAGGTCCTATATTATCACATTAAACTGTGTACTTCTGCTTTTGGCAAAGACTGAATACTGTAATTTGCAGAGGAAGGCAGATGATGCCCAAATTCTGCTAAATGAGATTGTCTAATGCCCATTTTTTATTAGCAAATGCAATTTTTTTGCCCAAAGTTATGTTCCTTATTTAATAAAGTCTCACTCAGCTGGTTTACAAAAGCAGTTAGACTTTGTTAGTGGTTGATCTGTGACTGAAAAAAATGGTAATTACTGTTATAATCAGCATTTGAGCCTTGTAAGATTGTAACAGTAGGCATGATATATAGAAGACAGCCAAGGACAGTGATTAACCAGTATTTATAGGATGTATGTAAGTGTACATAGGATACAATATTACATATATAATATACATATTATATCATATATATGATATAATGGGAAGCTGGAAGTAGTTACGATTTGATACTGCCAGCGTTAACAGAAATAACTGTTAATGATATGACTGAGGGTACAGCAAGGTGGGAACTCGATTAGTCTTCCACCTCTTCATAATATATTAATATAGCAGTTAAGTCTTTTTGCAAAGTGCATAAGAACTGACCTGAAGCTTTCTAGGCAGGACTTTCAGACGATGTTTCAGAAGGCGTCACCTTGCAGGTCAGAACAGCCTCTTCTGCTGATTTCAAGAAGCCTGTGCAACACCAGGTTCTGTAGAAATGGGTATCAGAAAATTTCTGAGAACACAGGTGATAATAATGCCTAGTATTAAATAACATCAGTGCAGCACATTCAGAATCCTTCTGTCGAAAACACTGTAAAAAATTTTCAGGGGAGAAGAACAGGATAAAGCCCACATCCCGTAGAAGAGTTCAGCTGCATTTACTCTCCTTCCATTCAGCAGCATTCAGAAACTGAAAGCAAAGTTATTAGTGTCAGTACTTGTTTCGTCCACTGAGATTGATGGATATAGATGAATAGGGTGGTTAAAAAGATTGGAATATAGCCAGTGCACTATGTCTAAATAGGAATTGGACTAGATTTCCTCATTAAAGTGAGGTCTGTGGTTTCTGTTTCAGATTTTAAACTGATCTGAGGTTAGGACTAGTGAAAAAAGGATGTTTCTCCCATGTCAGGAAGGAAGAAAATCCACAAACATCGTAGATTTAAGGGAGATTTTCTAGAGGGAGGTATGAAACATGATGCCGAAAGCAGGGTATGTTACATCAGAATGTTTTATTGTTTTGTGGCTGCAACAGCTGAGTCAGTTCACAATGCATCTTGGAGACAAATTATATGTCAACGATTTTTCAATTCCCAGCATCAACTTTATTTATGATCCCAAAAGAAGAATTCAAAACATTCTGGAGCTGGATTCAATCTGCTGCCTAGGACCCCATTCTTTCTCTGAAAGCATTTTATGGTGGAGTATTTCAGAAATGAGCAGTGTGAGACACTGTGAATTTAGCAGGGGTTCTGTGGAACCAATCGTAACACTCCTGTGGTTGTGTAGGCACTTTATAACTAATTAAGAGTTTGATAGACATTCTTATTTTACATCCAAAATTGTAAAAAAAAAACCACAAAAAAAACCCAAAACCAAACCAAAACAAAACCAGTAATAGCTTTTTTTTGAAACAGCCCATGTTGATATTTTTGCTTTTTCCAAAGATGTAATTTAAAGGCCAACTGTAATTCAATAACATACCAAACACGTTATATATTTTATTAAAAAAAGGAAAAAAAAGTTTTCTTGGGAGGCTGTATGCAGGAAGACCAAAATTTAACTGCAAAGTAAGAATTGCAAAGTAACTTTTGTGTTGTACCTTTTGATTTTAAAAGTCTAAAAGGTGCCTTTTTAAAATAAGCATTTTTGGAGGAGGGATTCCTCAGCACGGGTCCTGCTCACTGTCATTAGCAGTCCCATCTGTTGTAAAAGCAAGGACTTCTTTGTGAACAGCTGCTGATTATGCAGATGCTGCCTCTCTTACAGAGGTTCTGCCATGAAGTGAAACGTGAACGTATACACACATGGGGCATCTTTTACCTGGATATAGAGGACTGCTTCATCTTTGGTAAAAAACACAGTTGCAAAGACTGTGCCTTGAAGCCTTGTTTAGTATTTGAGAGATACTACCTGACAGGCCATAAAAGCCTGTTCATGTACTTGGCATGTGTAAAAATAGGCTGCCTCGTACAATAGGTGATTATAAATAGCCAGCTAACTGCTTTTCAATTCTAGTCTGGTTCCAGCATCAAACGGGAAAGCTGGTCTTTGGAAGGTTGGTGCATGTGCAAGTGTACATAATAATTCGTGTCTTAAGTTGTCCTTCCATCCAGGTCTAGTTGCCTTTGGAAGATCACAGCTGGGGTTGTGGGGTTGCTGCCATCCCTTTCTGGACAGACCTTTGACTGTCACACTAGTTGATGACATTGCCAAGAGCAGGTGTAATGGTATTTGGCCAGAGGTAAATTCTACAAAGTACAGATGTCATCTGCTTCCCTAGTTAAAAAGGATAGCCTACCATATTCAGTGTGAAGTAGAGCAAAACTGTGATACAAGGGAGACACAGCGAATCTGGCTGCCATCTGGAATGAACTTGATTTACTTGCATTTTAAAATGAAGGGGATTGCATCACTCGGTTTTGGTCTACTGTTAAAATTTCATTTATTTCAATGCACAGACGAAAAGGTATTGAAAGTCATCATTTCAAAGTGCAGACGTAAAACATAATGCAACACGTTTTTCCCAGTTTTAAGAATGAATCAATAGAATCAAAAAGAGATAATCTGCAGTTCAATTTTATTACTTTTTAAGCATGTATAATACATGCTAAAGAAGATGTACACTTTGTAGCAGAGATGAGTATACAGTTCTTTAAAATGAATGAAATATATCTGGTAAAATTAATTTAATATGCAACCTGACAATATATTTAAACCGAGGCATGCAACTCTGTATGCATTGCATGACACATTCATGATTCGGATTCAGACAAACCTTATAGGTCTCATTTTTAGTCTAAAGGCTCTTGTCTGCCTGGTCATTGCATGAATTAAATGGGGAGTTTAATTTGTGTTGTGCTACGCACAGACCTGAGTGACTTCTAATATGACTGGGATTGCGTTACTCCCCATCGTCTTACCAGGGCAGTGATCATCCCAGCTTTCTTGCAAGGATGAAGAGTGACCTGTCTCTTTGTGGGGTAAACACTGTTTAACAGCCTTGTGAAAATCAGAGAGGAAGCACAAGGGGATATTCCTGCACCAGCGCACTTACACACATCCTAAGTATAAGACCTCTGTGCTTGAGGAAGGGGGAGTTTGTAAATAACCTTTTGTAGATGAACGCACTGTATTAAGAAAATGCCCCAGCTCAGGGCTGCATCAGGGTCTCTTTAAGTGAGAGGTGGCTCTGGAAGGCCCTGGGTCTGGTCCTACTGAGGAAAGTGTCTACAATACTAAAATTTCAGTTATCAGCAATTTCATTCTCTATTAGGTCTAATCGAAAGTACGTTCTGTTGAGGTGGTCCTGCTGCAGCCTTGCTGAGAAGCGCTGCTCTGAAAAGGTATGGATGGCTGTTGTGCAGAAACGTGTGTGCCTGACGTAGGGCAGAGGCTGGAACAGTGACAGCGCAAATACAGCTGATGTTTCTCAGAAAAGGCTAAGAAATTCTCTAAGACAGGAGAATTCTCACTAGAAAAAGAGGGTTGATGGTGCTTGCAGTTACAGAAAACGTAACTACATATTTTCAGGGTGAAAAATCCAGGAGACCAGTGTGCTCGGGGAAGGCAAGCTCAGGGGATGTGCTTTAGCAGGGAAAAACTGATTTCAGTTTCCAGTGATTACAGATTACAGCTACAGTTTGATGGATTATTGGTAATAAATTCATCAAGTTCTATTTGAAAACTAATTAGAATAGTTGCCTCCCTTGCTTATACAGACTAGTAATTTCCTTTTAATTCCCAGACTAAATTGATTTTTAGTTAGCTTATACTTAGTTTTTCTCTTGCCAACATGGCCAGTTTGCTTTGATGTCTTTTGCTCTTCCCTAGTGTCTGTGTGTCCAAGTGTTTCTCTGGTTCCTTATATTATTTCTATGTCCAGTCTAGCTTCTACCTTCCTCATCGGGCAGAATTTTCCTTGATTAAACATATGTGCACATACCCTAATACACAAAAAACCCCAACCCTATAATTAATTACTGTAGTCTTATCCCTTACAATTAAATCCTTCTCTTTCCCATTTAACCCCATTCAAGCTTTCTGAAATTATACTGCCCATTGCTAGGAACTCAGGCTAAAAACCTCTCCACTCATGAAGCAATATAAAATGCTGATCTTTGAATGTATTCCTCCTGCCCAGTTCAATCAAAGCAGAAGACATTAAAGGTAGGGATGACATTTAACTTCCATTCACCAGAACTGGGAAAAGTGCAACCAGGAAAAACCCTATGCAGTTATCATATTTCTCTCATTTTGTTGGAAAGTTCCCTTTAACCCTTATTAACATCTTAGACTAATTGAGAAAGAGGTAATAAATTACTTCATGGATCATTCAAGTCTGATGATGCAGTGACATACAAAGGTTTTCTCTGAAGAGTCTTTAACTGATTATTTAATCTTTGCCAGAGTGTGAAATTCTGTATTTATATCCAGGCTTTTTTGGAAGACTTAAGGGAAAGATGTGATGGTCATATCCTAGAGATATGGTGTCAGAAAATTAACAGTGAATGTATAATCAATATTTCCAGCATCTATTGATTTATGTCAGTAATTACTCGTGAACTCATAATGCTGACTGTTGTCAAAATAGCCTGCTCTTTATGGTGTAAAATACTAGTTGTGCCAAGGGATTCCTTATTTATCTCAATAAATTAAGTATAATAGTGATAACTCTAAGCAAGTGTTTATATTATATGGCACCTTTGATACTGGCCAGAGAGTAATTCATTCAGAAATTTTCTAGGCATGAATTAGTAAAGAAAAAAGTAATTCCAGTCAGAGTCAGACAGCAAAACCCTTGGGCTGAGTCAGCCTGGGCAATGCTGATGTAGAAAATAGTTGAAATATAACAAGTCAGCTTTCCTGAAAACTTGCACAGATTCTGTTCTGGTTTGACACTTGTATTTGATTTATTTTTTTAAAACTAAGAAGCAACAGTCTAAGTTGTATGGCTGGGAAACTCTTGTTACACAATAGATTACAGCTTATGGAAACTGAAATACAACACTGAATTTCTCTAGGTTAGTAGTTCATAACTGAGTCGGAAAAAAAGAGGCCTGCAAATTTACCAGTTAATTGCAACTCTGTCCCTGATGGTTTGTATTGAGCGCTTCTAAAAATAGGAGCTTTAACTTGCCAGCTATGTAATGCTTTCTCAAGGTGTAAGGTGTTCCCAGTTTCATCAAAGTTCACAGGGAGCTGCAGAGGACTGTAGTCATGGATTTTCAGTAGCTTATATGTATACTCAGCTCCTTTCAAAAACAAACCCACAGAAACTGTGGCTGTGTACCCTGGTAACTGAGGAGCAATACTGTGCCACAAACGGGGTTCGTTTACCCAGTGTGCAAGCCAATAATGCAGAGTCGAGGTATTTTTAAACAAATTTCATTGATGCGCATGAATGGGTGCCTGTCTCAAGACAGCACACCCTCGTCTCAAAAATCCTCATAATTATACACTTAACTAACACATATTCATTGTTATTTTCCTTAATGATTGGTTCTTTCTTCTTTGCCCCTCACGTAGATTAGTGCGCAGGCTCTGTGTTCTTCCTTCATCATCCTCTTTTGAGTAGGTGGTCAGCACGTCAGTGGTTGCGATCTCCCCCTGTAGGAATTACCTTTTACCTACTTCGTCCTTAATCTTGGCAGTTCCAAGCGGTTCTTCGTTTTCTTGACCAGACCACAATCCATTACCTTTTCTGACATAAACATAAAGCCCCATTGTCTAGTAGTTAGTTCCTAAACCCTAAATCATGTCTAGTTACTGCTTCCCTCTTCTAAAGATTAACTGGTGGGGGCCATAGACAGGACTGTAGCAGCTCCTTGTTTTTTTTCAATCATATTATACATATTAATTGATAACAATACTGAGGAACAGTAGTTGGTACAATCCCATCTCGGTTCAGTCCATCTTAGAATATTTTATGATGTTAATTATCACAGTGGCAATTCATGTCTTGAACCACTTGACTTTTCGACTGTTCACCTGTTGCCCAAGTGTGTTCTTGTTTTGTTTGTGATAAACACCCTCCTTTCCTGGCTCTTTATTTTTGTGTTAAAATCACCAAGATTTTAAAGGAAAAGAAACCTTAAAACCTCTTTTCTTTGAACTGAAAAGAACACTAAGAGCATGGGCTCTGATTAACTTAGACATGATGGCAAAGGCCATATGTTAGTGCTATCAGTACTGCATTATGCTAGAGCTTAAAAATGCTTAATGGAAGATGTTAAACTTTATTTTTCTACCATTATTTAATACTGGCAAAAGATTTTTGCTGATCCGTACCACTTTAAGAGTAATTCTTCAAATTAGCAGTGTAGTTTGCACAGTTGAAACTAAGCATAAGTGTATGAAAGGTCTTTTACTGCAAAAGTCACGAAAGGTATAAAAACCATTTTAATAGCAGAAATCCTCTGGATGAAAAATGCTAGTCCCTTATGTGTTTCTCCCATTTTTCTGAGTTTAAAAATGCTAAAAAAAGGTTTGGGCGTCTATTATGTATGTTTAATATTCCATTATATCTTAATAGTCATCACATAACTTGGTGAAGTAACAATAATACTGTGACACACACTAAATCTGTTAAATTAAAAGTTCAAGGATAATACTATGGTGAATTAGAACAGCAGATGACTTGCAGACATTCCTTTGGTTTCTATTACATCTTCTCTTTAATAAGTTCATTTAAGAATAAAATATCTGAAATGAGAATCTAAAATATCTAAAAAGAAACTGTAGCTAGATTATGAGTAGTCTACATTACTATATTACTACAGAAACAGTACAGAGATTAAAAATTCTCATAATGAGTGGGACAACTGAAGACAAAGAAAATGTAAAAGCAAATCTGAAAAAATTAGAGATGGATAAGTATGTGCTGAATGTTTTACATGCATGTTGGATGCTCAAATTTAAGAAAAAATATAGTCTCTTCTTTTTTTGTAAGTCTATTACCTATGGACATCTGAAGTTTTTAGTAAATAGTTTTACAAATTAAATGGCAATAGTATATGTTGTATAGAACTATGGGATTAACAAACTTCGGAACCCATAATGAGATCATGAAGAAGAGAAAACTTGGGAATGGAGGAGCAACAAAACAAATTTGCACTGTTCCCATGTGAAATCCTAAACCTGCCACCTTGACTTGACTGCAGCAGAGAGCAGTCCTCCTTCGTGGTGCCAAGGTCTAGGTGTCAAAGTGAGCCTCAGAGTGTGGGAACACGCCTGCTTGGGCAACCTCCAGGGGCCAGACCTGCAGAAATCCGTCCTCCATTCTGGAGTTACCCTATTTGTTCCCTACAGGACATAGCTGAAGCCATCCTCGGCTGATGCCCAGCTGCCACGCTGATCTTAAGGGAGAGGCAGCTAAGAATGAAGCCTACTAGAACGGCAATTTATAGGCTATTGGAAACCACAGTGAAGGTTTCACCTATCATGTAACTACATCAGGAACACTGGAGAGTAACAGCTGCTGGCTGCAGGGCTACATATCTCTTGGTTTTGCTGGTTTTATGCTTAAGTAAATAATACTCAAACTGTAAGAAGTTTATAAAGATAGCATTAATAAAAATTCTTATGTTTACCTAATCTAGAATAGACATATATCAGGAATTAAGTTGTCCTTTACAGGTAATCATTGTAATTCATTTTATCTGTAATTCTCATGAAGTTAAGATATAATTCTTTTTCTCTGGTTACATGATTTTGAAAACATAATTTTGCATTCTGACATAAGAAAAGAAAATCACAGGATATAATTTTACCTTTAAGTCTCTTAGCTTCCGATTAGTAATTCAAGAACACATTTACCTTATTCGTCTCTATGATATGTTAGAATGTCGGATTTTCGTTGTTCATTTGCAACAGTTAGTATCATCATAAATTAGAGAATGTCCTAGAAAAATTATACAAGTGCCTGACAAGAACAGGTAGATAAAAGAAGCAAGCAGTGTGTTCAGAGGATAATCGTTCAATAAAATTAATTGAACTAGGCAGAAGAGCTCCGGGTAACTCCTCCTTCTGCAAAACTGTTCAATTATCCTAACAAAACTTTTGTGGCTGGAATGTCAATCAGATAGTCTGTCCCTTGAGGCCTGCCTGATTGCAAGCGAAAGGGTTTTGTTGGGTTTTTTTTTTTTTTCCTGTTTGCTACAAAATTAGCAGAGGTGCAGGGTAGGAATTAATTAACTATTAATACGACCCCTAGCACCACAGAAGAGTAATACAAAATAGTATTTGGGAAGAGTTTTGAGTTTGTGAGAGGACCAGACAAAAAAATAGAGGGTCTTTAGCTCACTGCAGCACAACACTTACATACCCACTTGGAGGAGCAGGGGCATGATTCCTCCAAGCTGGAGAGGCAGAGCAATGTTGGGAAGTTCCCTTTTTCACCCAACTCCAGTCCCCTCTCCAGAGACCCCAGGAGCCTACAGTGCTTCTGCCTGTCTCAGGGTATGGTATGTGGGTCTGCTCAAGCAGCTTTTGTGTGTCATCTTGGACAGCTTCACTTCTTTCCCACACACAACATTTGGTGGCTGAGTTATCATCTCTGACCCGCTCAGGATTTCAACAGACAGAATTCACAGGTGAGGTCTTCAGCAGATGTAACAGGAGGTTTCAGTCCTTCTCATCCTGGAGCACACGGATGCTCAGCCTTGCTTTACAGCTTTTCAGATTATCTCTATCCTAATCAAGTAAAGGATGAGACATTTTTTCCTAATTTTGAGTTCACTAGGTTTGTGATAAAAAAAATAATTAAGAAAGAAAGAAATCTTCCCTGATACAACTATAGTCTGTGAAAAACAGATTTGGATGTTTCCTTGAGAATAAGGAAATACAAAGCAATATCCTTTGATAGGTCACTTCTGCTGAAGTTAACAAGAGGAAACACATACAATGTAGTGAGCTTCTGTCATTCAGTATGTCATTTGTCATTGGTAATGCTACAGTCAGAACTTCTGCAGTCAAGGACTTAATTTAAAACTTTTGTATTAACTTACATTATTAATACTTCATAAACTAGCAAAAAAATAAATGTGCTGATACAAGGGTTTTTTTCTGGGTTACATTATAAAAGCATTGAATCTTTTTTTTTGTCAGGTATTAATATTTTAATTACTATGAACCTATGGCTTCACCTGAGACAAGCAGGGCTATGGAGTTAGCAAATCAGGAGGAGAGATAACATTGCAGCCTAATTTTAGGATGCTTTTAAATTCTGGTTTTATAGATATAACCTATTCATTATAGAAAAAGGACACACCCCCCCCCCCCAAAAAAAAAAAAAAACCAAAACACTTCTAATAGCTCCAGAAAGGTTCAAGCTATAAAAAAAACCCAACTCTTTCTATGGTTCTTCAGTTTGTGACAGACACAGCCTTTAACAACCTTTCTCTCACTGTCAGAAGCATTTCTATGAAGGCTGTAGCTAGACAAGTATTGCAGCCACAGCTGTGATCAGCAGATTCTGCTGCCACAGCTGTTACCTAAGTAAGGCTCTTCAAAGAGAAAACCATCTTTTTTGATGAAGAACTTAACACCTTGAGCTCTCAGCATAACACATGAAGTCCCAGTTGCCTATGGAAAGATTGACATGGTAACTTTCAAGAAGAGGTTGAATTCCCATCTGGTCCAGAAAAAGAAGTAAGAAATGTAATACTCATCTGTCTACCTGTACACCATGGTTTCCATTCAGGCTGGAGATGAGGGGTTGCTAGCGATATGTTTATATTTTGAAGGGATATGGCATCCTTTACAGGCAGATTTTTCCCTGCCTGGTGACCATCTAATATATCTCTGTGTTTCTAAAGAACATGGGCTACACAACAATAATGTTTTTCTTGATCTTGAGGAAAAGCCACTGTGACAGCCGTTCCTTTGTGTTTTCTACTGTTGTAATTCCCAGAAGTTAGCACCTCTAGCATTAGCAACTACTTTAAAGTGTTTCTTCCAATGTAACTCATTTCTGAGAGTTGAATATATGTGAAATATATATACCTTCAGGGTTTTACACCTTTGTTTTATCATCTCGGGTATGGCAAGTCCAGGGGCAACCTCTTTAATAAGTATAAAAGAGTTTTTAGTACGTGTGAAATCTGCTGGGTTAAGAGAACCAAAACCAGAAAATACAAAATAAGAAGGTTTTGTTGACAGCCCAGACTGGGCTATGGAAGGATTAAATCTCGTAGGGAAGGAAAGTTGATACTAAGACAGAGTGCTAATAGCTATAGTCGCCGTGATGAGTGTAGAGTGAAGCACGTAGCTAGCTAAACAGCTCATAAAAATAAGCTGCTGTTATTAAGAGTGAAGGAGAGACCAAATCTTACCTTTGCCAGCACGGGAACGGTGTCTAGCTATGGCCTTGTACTCCATCAAAGGAGTCCTAGCAAGTGAGTGCAATGGAGCGTGCACATACTGTTTTTCTGAACTGAAACTGTAAAGCTGTAACTAGCGTTGCTGTTGACTTTATCGAAGGTGTTCGCTAACTTGACAGTTTGACCTTTCTCTTTTGATGACAAATGCTTGGAAATACGCAGTAGAAGTTAGTTTGACTGGACTTTTTGTGCTTTATTTGGTGTTATTGCTGCTGCCTTTTGGGTTTTGTGAGGGAAATTGCCCTTTTCTTGCATTCTCAGCTCTAGCTGTGAAGCAGACTGCAATGAACAAACTTCTGCCCTGAAAACCTAATATATAAGGTCTGCTTGCCAGCAGTTTGCTGGCTACTATTAAGCACGAAATCGGTGTCTTAGGGTATGATGAAGTTTTTTACCTTAGCTTTATAAATATTCATCACCTTACATTTTCACTAATTGCTCTAGAGCAAGAGAAAATGTTAATTTTTAATCAATAATACAGCATCCTTGAGAACATTTTACAAATTAGAAGTTCATTTAAGTCCCAGCATATGTAGTTAACATTGGTTGTTACATGCTAATTAGTTTGGATTTTTCTAATCAGGTGCACTGGAAATGCAAGCTATGCAACTGGCATTGAGCAGAAATGTTCCGAGCAGAGGTCAAGTAAGAGTTCCCGTATACAAGAAGCAGGATGTAGTTACTTGCTGTTTGAGTTTCCTCTATGAAATCAGTTGATAAGGAAATTAATTCCTTTTCCTAATATAGGTTAACCAAGTGTATGTGTAACGCTCAGGAATTTCTTCTGATTAGTGATTTCACCATTTTAAGGCACCATGATTACAAATTGATGGGTTTTTTGAAGGTGAAGTATTTTAAAGCACACAGATTTATTCATGCAGACTATCAATTACTTTATATCCTTTGAATTAGCATTAAAGTTAAGGGTCTTTGAGCTGAAAGGATTTTGTTAATTGTAGGCAAAAGATATGGAGTCCATAATTCCTTTGGATGTAACTGTCATGAATCTTGAAATGTGGCAGGAAGAGTCATTAGCAGAGTGCCATTCACATTGGCTCATCAGAAAGGGAGTTTGATGGGATTGCCTGAAGCAGAGTACAGAAGGTCAGCACGGGCCAATACCCTCAGCTAACAGAAATGCAGAAAGTTCACAGAGCTGCATGACAGCTAGCTCCAGTAATCCTGACTCCTCTGTCTAGATGAGTTGTTTCTCTGGGAGAAACCTATTGTCAACTGCTCAAGGCTCTTGCCATTTAAATTCTTAAAGGGATTTTATTTTTTATTAGGTGACATTTCTATAATATTCTACATGACTTAACATTGGTTTTAGGGGTAGTAGTAAGGTTCAATTGGAGATTAAGGATCAAGGGGAGTGACCTACTCCCTATTGCTACGTGTTTCACTTCCAATTCTTCTCTGTGTTTAATGTTCTCCTGCTATAGCTCTTGTGTAATTTCACATACTTACTAAATGCAAAAAGAAAATCTTGAATCTTTGCAGACTGAAAAGATATGTGACAGGTCAGGAAGGGACATTTCTCCATTTAGCAGAGCTTGGGCACAAAAAAAGATGGATGTGTGAGAGAGAGAGCACCAATTACCAGTTCTCAGTTCTTTCATGCTTTAGCTTATTCTACCAGTGCAGAACCGGGAGCGGAGGCACACTTGAATGACTGGAGGTATTGACCCTTCTCCCCGCTGCACCACGGGGACATGGACGGGCACAATACTGAGAGTGAATGAGGAGGTGCAGGCTGGCAGAGCCACCAGAGGCAATGAAACATCAAAGGTGTCCAGACGGTCTTTGTCCGATGTAAGAAACTTAAAATTATGTTAGTAGGAAGGAGAATATCCCTCTATACTTCTGCTATTCATCTTATCCAGCATGAAAAATATGAGATCTGGAAATGCTTTAGCTCCTTCACTAGATTTCAGTTACAAAAGTTTAAATCTTAACCAGTTCTGTAGTGGACAATGAATACTTTACTCTTAATATGGCTATTGAAATTACATATATGATTTCACGGCTCCTGGTTGACTCTCAGAAGTCATTACAAGGGGTATCTGCCTCAGTTTTCCCTGCTTCTTAATCCTTCCACCACCCCATTGTCCCATGTTAATCCTAAAGTGAATATTCCCCAAAATGAGATTTTGAGACACCAGGTTGACCCAAATGGCCCGGCTTTCTTGCTGACACAGATTGTGCGTGACTTCATGCCTGCAGAGAAGTAAAGGGAGGCAGTTAATTTTTCTGAACCGCAAGTTATTTCTGTTGCTTCTGCAGAACAGATACAGTTTCTTCACATGACACTTACTGGTCTCAGCTTCTACAAGAAGGTTATTTGAGACTGGGATTGACTGAACAAACCGCTTGATTCATAAACTTTTCAAATTACTGAATTGATAAATCTGGAAGGACGGAAGAAAGGATGGGAGAGGCCTCGATCTGACTGACTGGTAGCAAAAATTGGTCTCATATAAAGATTACAGTGCAGAACAAGGTTCATTCTTTTTGCTTGGGGAGGGAAAGGCTTTCTGTGGTGGTTTTTACTGTGGTCGTTACTTATCTTTTTATACAACTGCCTTTTGGGAAGTGTGTGAGATGCACTCGGTTCTGGTTGCATGAAAGTTCATGCTTAGCCTCTGGGGCTGTGAAAAGGTTCAGTTGATAGTTAAAATAAAAGGTAGGTCACTTACTGCTAGTCATATTTTAATGGTATCTGGTGATACTTTTGGGGAACTACTTTCCATGCCATTACAAGCAAAGGCACTTTTCCCCCTTTTAATTGGCATTTCAGGTTATAGCTATATTTTCTCTCACAGTCAAGACTTGAGCTTTTATGTCTCCTGTCACAGTGATAAAGTGTTAACAGTTTCATTCAAGCAGTCAGTCAAATTAAAATCTCACACCATCTATATTGTTTATCTGTCTTGTCCTACTATCTTTCAATAATACTTTTGATCTCTAATGGTCAATGACTCTTAAACCTTGACCAAAGTCCAAAGGGTTATTTGGGGGTTTTGTTCTTTATTATTTAATTAAGTATATTAGGTCTGTGCCTCATCACTGTATCTGCTTTACTTCACTCAGATTCCTAAGTTTTGGTGCTGTGTATACTCTCAGCTGTAAGCCTGCCATGCAAGTTCCAGCCTTACTAGTCACCTCTCAATCAACAGCAGTCAGAGATGTTAGAGCCTGGAAAAAAACCATGATGTCACAAATACTTGTATCTAAAGTAACAACCTCCCAGATCTTCCACGCATCTCCTGTTTTATTCTCCCCTGGCATGTGAGCTACATTATTTTAACTCAGCTATAAGTACATGCAGTTTTCCTGGTAGCAAATGCCGTGGTTTAAAAAAGTGGTACTTGGAGGCACTACTGCCAAACAACGGTGCTTTGTTATTTCTCAGTTTTGCATCCAGACTCAAACACATGCAGTATCTGGAAACACTACTACGCTGCATGAGTTTTTACCACTTATGAGATGCTTTTTCTGGCAAAATACAGTCCTTTTGAAAAAAGATTTAAATTTTGTAAGTGGCGTGATGACCCGGGCAATGGTGATACAGTTTTTTCATATGACTCCATTGCAGTCCAGTAGGGAAAATGAATTAGCCCCATTTTGTGGGACCCAGAGATGGTAGTAGTATCATGAGGGAAGCAAGCAGAATGAATTATGAGTTGGACAGTTTATATATAACTATGTCTGTGTGTGCATATATATGTATAAAGAGTAGACAAAAGTGTTAAGACCAATGAGTAGTTTAATTTGGTCTGATTTACTAGTTATCCCAGAAATCCAGTGAGCAACCTTTTTTCAGATGTAGATTAAATCTAAACATAAATCCAAAGCAATTTGCATATCCATTTATTCCACACAAGGGAAGAAAATGCACAAATAAGCTTAGAAACAGCTTAGAATTTTTTTAATGTTCACTTTATTACACATGCCCCCTGATAGTTATTTAATTTTAAATGGTTTGGGTTTTGAGTCATAGATTTTGAGCACATATCTCTTCAAAGAGATTATCAGTGCTGCTGCATTCCAAAATAAACTGTGATATAAATAAAGTAAAAATGTTTCAGTAACAAAATTTAAATGTACTTAATGTTGTAGTTCACAAATCTCAGATATTTTTAAACACCTTTCCTTTATTTTCTAGGTGTTTTCTTCACTTTTTCATATTTAACAATGTAATAAATAAGTTGAATATAAACTATAAATGTAAATATATACAGTGCATTTAATAAAATGTAATAAAATATTGCATACACTATATACATATTTTCACTTACTGTAAGCTGATTCAAAAAAACTGCAAGTCAAATTCAAATAAAATTTCCAATATTCAGACCAGCTCACCTACTAATATGAGGCCTGCTTTGATCCAGACCTGTATAATTTGCTCTAAAATGCAGTTAGGAGGAAACAGCTTCAGTGTTAGTATAAGTTCATACGGAAACATCCATCTGAGGTGATGCTATAGATGGAAATGTTTCAGTACAGCAGCTCTAATAGGGTACCTAAGTAATGTTTGCTTGCTTTTTTTTTTTTAATTATTTTTTTAATTTAGCCTTTGAAGGACAAAATCAGTCAGGACTTTCTTTAAGATACATACTGCAAAACAAGAGGGAGAGGGAGAGAGTGAAAGAGAGATGCAGAGAAACAGAGACACTAAACCTACTGGAATGTTAAACATTTTTCTAGTACGAACTCTTGATCAAGGTAATATATTGACTTGTCCTAGGGTGGCCCTTCACCTTTGCCTCGTATTTCTTCTGGTACCCTCATTAGGACTTCGAGAACTCGTAGCATTCCTAGGAAAAGCCTTGTTGGTGAAGAAAGAAATTAGCATGGAAGCACTCAAAATAGTTAGAAATGTCACTGCCTGACATTAATTTTAAAGTAAAGATCCTAGCAACATCGATTTTTTTTTCAGATGTTTCAACATTTTCAAAGCCACAAAATGATCTCTCTCAGGCTATCAAAGACTACTTTAAGATTATGTGAGCTCTTTGTAAGAAGAGTCCTTGAGGATTCCCTGCCATTTTTGATCCAAATGTGTAGCTTTCATATTGATTGAATTGAAATTTTCATGAGAAATCTCCTTGTAGGATCTTTCTCCTCTATACCTCTGGGTGAAGCTGTGCTCCCCAGATCTCAATTAAATCAGCACTGACCTTGCAACTCCCAGTAGAAAACACAAGAGTTCATCTTGTCACTATTTTCCCCTGCTGTTTTCAAGAAGTTGTTGTGCCTTCCAGAATTGTAGGAGCAAACCTTCAAAAATATATCCAAAACACACCATGGAAGCATTTCAAATGCAATCTCTGTATTAAAGGTAACCAATTACACAACTCAACGTGCTCCTTCTGGAAATAATTAAAATCATACAGAAGTCCATAAAAACTAATTCTTCAGTCCTCCTTTGCACTATCTGCTAACCTCAAGTCTCCCTAAATTTCTGTCTAGGAAGGTGCTGTGCCATGTGCCAAGCTGAACTTGGAAGCTGGGATTACTGGGATATGGCAGAAGCAGTATAGATAGAGCAGCGTATATTGTAAGTAGGTTTTTTACTGCCAGTTGAGGAAGCAGGTGTGCATTTTATCACTGCGTTCAGCCAAACTGTAGGACACAAGGGTCAGCCACTGGGTGTCAGAACAACTAGTTGGTATAGAGAACAAGCTGTATAGGAGATATATAATGACTGGGACCCTGAGAAGAGTGAGCCCAGCAAAACTGGTATTTTTTTCCTTCAACTCCGCAGAAGGGCTTGTGCACGTATGTAGCTTATACAAAACACAGAACACAGACCTACAGTGAAGCTGATGCTTCCTGAATTCTAAAGATGGAGGGATATTTTTATAGAAGTGTAGACATTCCTAAACAGGGAATGGATAATACAAAGACAGTTATAATTGATTTGAAGGCAGGATATTTTCCATGTTATTCTCTACATTTTATTGAGCATTAACTCAAAGAGACATTGCAGCGTATTTTGCATTGTCATTATTCTGACTTTTAAAAATAGACTTCTCCAGTAGTTTTAACAGCCTTTAATATTTTTTCGTGTGTCTAGAATATGGTACAGGTGTTTTATTTTTCTTCTCTTCCATTTTTCACACAGGAATTTTGAAAATTCTTTCTTATGTATTGGAAGTTATGCCATGCTCTATTCCAAGAGTACAACAAACCAAACCCTGAAGACTGTTCTGTTAGGTTTGCTAACATTTATGCATTTTAACTATTGCTTGATTTTCAGAGGCATCTGTTCTATTACCCAAAGGGCTTTTTCCTCCTAAGAAGCAATTTTGTAAGGTTAGGTAATTCAGAGGCTTGTTAAACACCTGGTCAGGGAGGACCATTTTTCTGTTTTAAATTTCACTCTTGTTTGGGATTTTTTTCTCTGTTTTACTTTTGGATTTGGATGAGTACTAAAATCACGTTTGTTATGGATTTGGGGTATTTGCTAGCCTTCCCTGCTATGAGTTCTTCAATAAAACATGTTTCTTCATGTTTTCTCTCCCCAAAACTACAGAAGTCAGCTCCAAATTCATTTATCCCTTTCTATTTATGAACTAAGATGTCCTGACTAGCTATTTTTCATCTTTCTTGCGGGCATTTGGTGTATATAAGAGTGCAGGTTTTTTTGCTCAGCATTGTCTGTTACAATTACGTGTATTATAGTAGAGTTTGCGGCATCAAAGACAGAGAGACCTAATAAATTCTCTTCTCTATGTACGCTGTGCACTTATTTGTCTCCAGACAGACTGGAATATGTACGTTGATTGTAATTTCTTCTGCAGATGCTAAAGGGAGACAAGAAGAGTTGACATTTGTTTTTCATTTTGCTAAAAATTTTGAGAGAGAACTGTGGCCTGGTAAACACAGGATGAAAAGTAACCAGAAATAAGGTGTAATTGGTCTTAGAATCTGAAAATCCGGGACTCAGAAGTTGTCCAGTCATAGCCTGATCCGCTGTGCTTAACAGAAATAGGTCATGTATTCAGGGAAAGAGATATAAAAGTGGCAGGCATTTTTGCCAGCTTGGATCAGTTTGTTCAGGTGGCGTTAGCCGGTATAAAAAGACGTAGGACACAGGAGATATATATATAGCATAAAGTATAAAGCAATTATTGTCTAACTAGCACACAGAAGATAGGTAGGATTTAGTGAGCTATTAGGCTAAGCATCAGTCCATAAGCATTAGCATTAGCTATCAGGCTAAGCATGCAGCACCTCCGGCCAGCGTGAGCCCAGCAGGGAAGGGTCAGCCTCTGCAGCCCCCGGCACTGGCTCCGCAGCACTGCTGAGCTGCCGTCTGCCACCAGCTCTGTCATCACTGCTGTCACTGGCAGCTCACACCCGTGACCCAATGATTCCCAGCTCGCTTGACCAGCATCCGTGGCTTTTCCCTTTAGGATTTTATGCCTCTCCACGTTGGTTGCACCTTTCCCTCCTGAAAGTTGGCTTACCTTCCCCTCTTGAATCCTTGAGCTACTAACAAGCCCCATCTCAACAACTGTACCCTATTTGTAATTTTTCTTTTCTTGCCTTTCTACTCTTTCACACAGCTCTTTCTCCCAACTTAGTAATTTTCTCAAAAACTGGAGGCACAGTGACACTGTTGGGCTAGATCAGAGCTGGGCCTCCAGTCCTGGAAACGCAGACAGTCAGGGCCCGAGGAGACGGAGGGGGAGCTTATAAAGCGTCGCGCCCTGTTTTTACTATAGCCTCTTTTTTTTTTTTTTTTTTTTAATACTTAGCTTTATCAATTTTTGGCAACTAAACAATTCTGAACATTGTGTTTGTGTAAGCACAGCATTGCATCCTGTTTTCCTCTTTACATCAATATAGGCAGTTGTTCTATATTGGCCCAATATTTAATCTTTCTACCTTGACCTGTATTTCTATACTGACCTATTTGTTCTTTCACTACCTTTTTGAACCATTGACATCATTTTCTCTTCACAACCACTTTCAAGTGCATAGCATATGCTGTAGGTTTGTAATACAAGGAAATGTATGTGTTGCGTGTGTTACAGAGGAAAATAAGTCATATTTCCATGAGGTTATCTGTGCTTTCACTTCACAGCATAACTATGTTATCTTGCTACGTTCCTACAAGGAGTCCTTATAAACTGATATTTATGTAAATGCTGAAAAAAATAGACATCGGGTGAATTACTTTTTCCAGTATAGATTTACATTTGGTCCAAATTCCTTTCCTGAATGTAGACTGAAATTCTCTGTTTTGAATATCTAGGAAGGATACTTTGTATTTCAATGGATTTTTGTATACTTACGCAAATTACTACTCGAGTTATATAAATTTAGTTTGAGGTCATATGTGGATAATTTGTTACTTAGTAAAGTAGTTTGTCAGGTTATGAGACATTAATCCTCCAATAGGTCTTTAATTAGGAGAGATGAACTAAATAATTCATAGCAAGACTTGGCCTGAAAACATTTATACTACTCGATTATACCATTTTACATGCAATGACAAATTGTTTTGGTGTAGTCTGGAAATAGCAGGACTTAATTAATTACTTCCAAGGTTTTAGACATCTGTGATAGGTTCTTTAAATGCATTAGATTGGAAATTCATACAAAGGCTAAAAATAGAGTTCAAGTCCTTGGGGTTAAAAAGCTGAGATGAAAAGAGAGCATTCTGCTTGCAGAAAAGAGCAGGAAGCAGCTGAAAGGGGAGAGGAATGGCAGCTAAACGGCGTGTCCAATTCCCCAAATGTTATTTTTGCAGAACTGAGCTGGAAATCATTAAATACTGAAAATGACATGGTTTTAAATTTGAATAAAAGCTAATTACTTGAGCTCCTTTTACTCATCTGGCCAATTAGATGGAAGAGGTCGCTGAGAAAGGAGGCCTGAACAGTTTGAAGAGCCTAGAAACAAACGAAAAAAAGGCGAGATGTTTTTCCGTTCTGAAATCACCTTGCAGATGAAATCAACTAAATGAGAATAATTTACGAGGCTGGAAGGAGAGATTCTTTTTTCAGAAAAACCATGAGAAATAAGCTGGATGTTGTAGTAACCCAAGGTTTAGTATATGGTCACTAAGCGGTATCTTCACATGATGAAGCAGCGAATCACACTGCTATTGCACTTACAGTTAGTGGGAAGAGCAAATAGCGAAGGGTTATAGTCATATGATCATATAAATCTGAGGAAAAAAAATTATTTTCATAAGAATATTTACCAATTCATGCTGTGGAGGAGGGTATTTTTTACAAATTTGATACCTCCTTGAACACTTGAGTTGGGAAATCTCAAAGATTAAAATTCATAACCCCAAATCTGGAATTAATCCCTGAAAATGGTCCTTTTGACTATGGACAAATACCTAATTTTTTCTTTTATACAGTCAAGTTGCTGGCCTTTACAAGTAGCCTCGCAGTTGGATCACTCATCCAGTGATCTAAAGTTCTGACTTCAGTTTCCTCTTTGGCCTGAGAAGACTCAAATGCACATTGCTACCTCACAAGAGGACGTCTGGGTTGCATAAAAGGAGCTGCACCAGTGTGCCGAATGCAGCTGTGGGAGACCAGAAAAAGAGCAATCAAAAGGGAGAGTGGTGGAAAAGATAAGTCATTTGCAGACTGTGTGATGGGAAATAGCAGTCTGAACAGCATACAGACTGAAAAGGGTGTTTTATCTATGACTGCTTTCTGAATTTTAGCTCTAAGTAAGTACTACTTACCTACCAGCAGACCTTGAGGTTATGCCTGTTTAATTTGTTGGTATGGATACGGCTTGTGGGGACAGCTGGAAGTTTATGAAACATCCCCCGTGGATCCAGGCCACCATCCTCCACTTAAACCACACATTAGGTGCCTCAGTGCTTGTGCTGTTTTGGACCTTTGTCATTTGAGCTTCAGGTTATCTGTCTGTTTGTGAAAGTACTGGATTGAAAACCTGTTCTGACCAGAGCACTGGTGTTAGGAACAGCGGCACTGGGAACAGCAACAGGTGTGAAAACAGTATGAGGCGGCTGAATGGCAACAAGAAGAGAAATAGCATTAGCCACCCAGTAGCCACTACCACTAGCGTGCACATACCTAGCCTCATTCATAATAGATTTCACTACTAATTCTTTCCGGTGATCCTAGGAAGTCTCAGAATATTGGCCACCTTTGGGATGACTCTAGACATCTGTAGAACATTTCAAATAGGTCCATATTTAATGAAGAAAGACTCTGACATCCACCTCAGAAGCAAAATACCCCTATGTATTATAAAGAGGTACTGATAGATGCACAAGCAGAAGAAAAGGGATGTGTAGGGTCTCAGCAAAACAGTGTAGTTATATAAAGAAGCGTAAATAGCTAAAGAGTAGACTTACTGATTATGTTTGTCCAATGCAGATATGTGGGTTAGGTTGAGGCTGAATTTTATGGGTTACATGTGAGTAACGAAATCACATTTCACAGCTTCAAAGCAATTGCTTTATTTCATAACCAGCCAAAATCAGATGAAATTTTCTTGTTCCATTTTTCAGTCAGAAACATATTTTTACAGAACCCACTTTTTAGCAAGTCAAGGCACTTAGCAGGAGCTGCAGCAAACTCTTTCAATTCATTTATCAAAGCATTTGCAGCACCCATTATAAAACAACAATAGATGTTAACAAAAGGAAGTTAGTCTGTATTCTATAAATAAAGAGCTAGAGAACATCAAAGCTACTTGCAAAATCTTGTGTTTCTTTTAAGTCTCATTCAATTTCCCCTCTTTGCATCCATGTGATGAAAGTTTATTTAAGGAGCCCAGCTAAAATATTCAACATTGTAGAAAAACCCAAACAGCCTACATAAAGAGAAGTAAGAAAAGTGCAGCTGAGTGACAGAGATCTCAGAAAACAGCTTAGCTGTCAGTAGCTGTCATGTGCCGCTGAGGCAAAGCCCTGCAGACAGGCTTTAGCTGCCTGCTGCCCTGCTCAGCCTGAGGTGTCAGCACCCTGAGCACCTCCAGCAGCACCGCTGGATGGAAGCACAGGAGCACACGCTCTCCCTCCAGCACCCACAGCCCTGGTGCCTGCCTGAAGCTGAGCCTGGGTTTTGAATTAGCTGATGCTGGCAGCGTGGCTCCTCCTGGTCCACCCGAACAAAACTGAGCTGTTGGCCTTGAAGGGGCTGCTCTGCTTTCTGTGGGAAACTTTGCGAACCTGCTGCAGTCCACTCTGCTGTTTTGAGTTTGTTCTGCAGGAACTGTTTGATAGAAGTGGTGGCTGCTCCTGCGCCTCTGGCAGTCAGAGCAGCACCAGTAGCTGTGGCATTAAAGCGCACATGCCAAGACGGCACCAAAATAGTCTCTGCCTGAAGACGTAAAATCAAAATAAAGAAGAAAAAAAAAAAGGTAAAGTGAGTCTCTCAAGATAAACTGAAAGGTCAGTGGAGGAGATTGAATATGGAGTCTAGCAGAACGGCATCCTCTGCCAATATGACTCATTGCACGTGAAGGATGCAGGGCAGAGGCAGCGGTGCCGGTAGAAGTCAGCGTGACCTATCTCACCGGAGCCTGGCTGCTGAGAGCCAACGTCAGGCAGTGACAGACGCAGTCCGAGTTTCCTTCCCTACCACAGAGTCCATAAAACCTAAGATAAGTTTCCTTCCAGGGCTAGATTGCCTCTGTCATTTTCTGAAGAGCTTTTTGTCATAAAGCTTGTTGTGTGTTAGTCTAGTGTTAATGTGTCGCAGTTCGCTGCATAGATTTTTCGGGGGCAGAACAGGTAGTGGTTTGCCTGGCTGAAGAAGCTACCAAAACAACAAATGGTAAAATCCTGCACTGATGCCACTCAAGGAGGTTAATCTCTGCTTATATCATAGGTGAATTCAGCCTGTGAAGTTGTTTGAAAGTAAGTAAAGCTGACCTGTATGATTTATGGTTTTTCAGAGCAATTCTTACAACTGGATAAAAGAGATATCATTGTTATTTTACTTTGCATTTGGACAAAAAAACCCAACATATATTTCTTAGTCATTCTCACTAAGAATGTTGCTAAAATGAAGAATACCGACCATTTCTCAAGCTAATTAAAAATTTTTTTCACCTCTCTTATTTTTCAAATCACTACTCAGATGCCATACAGTGATCCTAAGTGTACACTACAGTCATGAATGAGACGGATCTTAAAACACAGAGATATTGCATAACTCAAGCAGGGTTTGCATATTTGGCTGTTTGCAAAAACAACTATTAAATGCTGGGAGCTGCAAGAAATGTAAAATCTGGCAACGACAGGAAAAAAAAGAGAGAGGCTGTGACGTGCAGGAGCAGTCACACCGTGCTGAAGTGTGCACGCTCTGCCACCTCTCAGGTGTGGGCTTTCAGGTGGAGGGGGGGTGTTTGTGCAGTTTATGTCTGTTGATGTTTTGTAATGGTAAAATCTTTCTCTCCCATGGCAAGGCAGATGAAATGCGGGACTTCTCTCCTGAAGAGCTCCTCCCTCGGGAGCCTGAGAGCTGCTCCTGCCTTTTGGGAAGGAGGGCTCTGGTCACGCCTGTGCTGGCCGTATTTCTGGCCGCACCTTCTCCCCGGTGAAGAGGCAGCGCAGACAGGCTCTGTGGATGCCCCTGCCCACCCGGCTTTGCCTCAGCCGCCCTGGGGGCCGGTTCAAGCAGAGGCACGTGCCTTTCTCCTGCAACATGTCGCCCATCGCTGGGCTGGTGCTGTAGCCCAGCTCTGCCTCCGGGGCCCACCTGCCGAGGAGCAGGGCTGGAGCAAAGCCCCCGTACTTTTGGGGTGGAGAGAGGCTTCAGCTGTGTCCTTGAGAGAGCTGGTTAAAGTAGAAAGGATTGAAAATGTGCTTTTGGGCTGAGTGGTTGGGGTTATGGTAACGGACCTGGCCTGCGGCTGGGCGGAGGGTGGCCTGGCCTGGCCTGGCCTGGCCTGGGGCGGGCACGCGGCCCTGCCTCGGGTGGTCAGCGGGACCTTGCCGGCCAGGCAGGCCGTCCTTCCGGCGATGACCAGGAAGGGTGGCCCCAAAAAGTTGAGGGCGGTGCAGGACATGTGCCCTGGGCAGTGCCATGCTCCTCTTGTGGCATGACCGCTGGGTGGGGGGGTTGAGCCGATGTGCATCTTTTGCTCCTGCGCTGTAGCTTGTTTGGTTTTTAGGCAATCACTGCAAATGTATGGCTCAAAGTTTATTACATTGTATAGATGTGTACAAACACCTCCTGGGCACAGGGATTTGTTGAGCTCGTTTACTGAAGACGGAGTTGGGAGGGAAGGTGCACAAGGGAGAGGAGGCAGCGGGGCCGGCAGCGGGCTCACCTCCCTGGGAGCGCCGCGGCTGCCCTGCCTGCACTGCCTTCCCCGCCTGGCGTCCGCAGCCTCGGCGGGGTCCTGGGCTTGCTTTTGAGGCCTGTGCGTTGGGAAATAGAAAAGTCAAATGCACATACTGTGTTCAGAGATACGTGTATATTAATCTTTTAAAAGGAGCTGTATCTTCCATGGAAAACTCTTCTGTATCTGTGAATCAGAAAAGGCTGAAAAACACTGAATTAGCAAATAGACAACTGTTGCTGTGATCTGAACTGTGGTATTTTCACTTCATCCAGGTTGTGGTGTGGGGAGCAGTTTGAAAGGTTGTCTCTTATGCTTCCTTGCTATAGCACTGCATGAACTTTTGGATAGAAATAAATCAAGTGCTAATGCTGCTTTTGTGGAAATACAGTATCCGTGATTACTGGTAGTTAAGGAAATAATTCACTCTGTTCCAGAAACTCTTGACTCTGCCTTCATTTACTGCTGGTTGTCAAGGACAAGAGATACTGTGTAAAACACCTGCATAATAAAATAATCTGAAAAACTAATGGTCATATTCAGAAGACACATTCAGGATACTCTATGTTCACATCATTAGGTAGCATATTGTAGCTCCTTGGCTCTGGATATGTGCTGCATTTGCTCACCAGTATTCAGTGGTTTAAAAGCTTCATTAGAGTGGAAAGCAGAGCTAATATTCAAACTGCCTTCTGGTGCACTTGCAAAAACGTTTCAAAAGTGAAATAAAGCTTTTGAACCCTGCCTGTACTGAGCCCCCAAGGTGATGTTTCTTGGTGGCTCCTGCCAGACTTCTGCACAGCCAGATCATCTGGTGGATTAAACTTAGTTTGTAATTAGGCACAGTTACATGCCTGGTCTCTGCTACATGATGACAGTCATCCAGTAGTGACTTTAACCTTTAGGAATCTTCCTGAATTTTGTTTAAAAAATTCAGGTGTAAAAAACAAACAAACAAACAAACAAAAAGCTAATGCCCTCTCTCCCCTTTACCCAAGTGCCAGTATCTTAGACCCCCTTCTCTGTACTGAGAGTTCTTCTTCAGTGCCTTTCAGGTGCTCAAAATGTATCTCTGAGATGTTGTCGTCCATACAGACCTTCATGAGAATTCCCAGGAAAAGAAGTAAAGCGTATTGGAAAAATGTACAGTAAAGACTTGATGGGAAGTCTGCTGTGCAATCCATATCCTCTGCCCACCAGAAAAGCCATTTACCTCCCCTTTGTTTGAGATGACCTTAGCCCAGATACTCTTGACAGGATAATTCTTCAGCCACTAATGTTTCTCTCCACAGTATTTGTTTATAACTTTGCATGGGGATCTTTTCTCCTTCTTTGGCCTCTTTCATTAAATACACTAGGAGGTGCTGGCAGAAGAAACTCCATGAAAATACTAGTTGGAAATGAGGGGAGAGGGAAATAAAGTTTGCTTCAGTCTACAGAACAATCTCCTTTGATTGGCTTGTAAAATTAACTTTTCTTCAAAATGCAATTGAAAAAAACCTACTTTGAAATGTCGATGAACAAGAATACATGAAACATTCAGCGTCTCTGGTTTGAAATACATTCTGCAGCTCTCTTCAGGCCTGCGTTCTTTGGGCTGCTTCTGTGTAAGCAGTGTGTGCCTGGGCCTAGTTTTGGTGCAGAAAGCTCTCCCTGTCCCTTAGTATAAGCATAACTGTGTGAAATGTAGATTGAATTTGTCCCATGATAACATTACTATTGAGTGAAATTGCTAATTTTGTAACTTCTAATACTTCTTTAACAGTATATTCTATTGTAATATTCAAGTAACCAATCCCTCTAAAATAACTTATCATTTAGGTTACAAGACTACGTATTTAGATCTTTCTTATACTGATGATTTTATTTTTATGCCTCTATGATATTAATTCAATGGTATTGGAGAAATACCAGGTGTTTGTGTGGTCAGAGCCAAAAGGCAGAGGTCCAGTATAGCCTGCGATCCCTCACACGTGAGTAGGGCAGAGCTTTTTGCACAGAAGGCTCAAAGAGAAACAGCCATGAAATCTGTGTGGGAGAAAGAAAGGAGCATGAGCAAAAAGACAGTCTTTAGCAGGTGACTTGGAGAACTGGCTGTGGTGTCTGCTGGAACCAGCTGTCAAAACCTAAAGAATAGGCTGGATTTGGTGTGGCAGCTTTTCTCTTGTAATGGTTCTTTTTATGTATTACAGAATTTTCTGGGTGAGTGCGAATAATTGTATTATATACTACACTGTGCTATTTTAAGTATGGGTAAAAGGTGATAAATTTGTGGGAAAGGGAATGGACCTGGTGAGATGCGTTACATAATACATCACTTTCAGGTTTTGCAGGTAGTAAATGCATGTAAAATGAAAATGTTTCCTTAGGTTTCACTACTTGTCCGTCAAAGCTCTGCCATATACTCCATAACGGTAGGCAGGAAAAACCATGCTGGATCGCTTCCTTGAATATAACTTATGAAAAATCTCTTAAATGGAAACCTCCATTCCACAAATAGTCCTTTGCTTATTACATCCTGGTGATAAAAGAAAAGCATGTTCACAAGTTGATTAGATAATTCTTATTATCAAAATGCTGGTTTCAATCAAAAATGACCTTTTCTTACATTTATTGGGGAGCTAGCTTTACCACACATTAAACTGAAGCTTTTGTGCCGGCGCAAGCTTGCTGTTCCACAGAGGTGGTCTTCAGTTTGTTTGCTCTCTACAGCCCTTATTGCAGACAGCTGGCTGCTTGATAAGATTTTGGGGAGAGGGTGTGTGTCTCTCTCATATTTTGGCTCAGTCTTCCTGGTCTTTCAGTCTCTGCTGCATGTTATTAAGTCAGCTTTACAAAGCTTTCTCTCTGCTTAAATTCTGCGCAGAAAGAAGGATGGATGAGAGGTATTTTAGGTAAAAGATTGTCCCTTGAAGATTATGCAGCAGCCTTATTACATGAGGTACTGCATCAATGTTGTCTTCAGATGTTGAATAAGATGATTTTGTTTGAATTAAATTCTTTTAGAGAACGTAAACTTGCTACTTTCAAGTTTGATTCTTATCTCCATTCTAGTTCTATTACTAGTTGTTGTTTTCTAGTAATGGTATTTTTATATTAAATAAATTTCTGACTCCTGAGCCTTTCTCATCCTGCTAAACAACATGGGCAGTACAAACAAGGATCTAACTATGCTGGCATTTGAAAGAGAGAGAAAGAAATTATAGGAGTTAGGTGCTATTTGAGAAATGCTTTCACCTGCTGTCTTTTATGTTTCTTTTTTTTCTGCTCAGTGATGTGTTTTTCAGAGCAGAATTTTTATGCTTGTCCAACACTGCTTTTTTGTGGGTTTTTTTTTGTTAATGATCATGGTAAGGAGTTATTATTTTAGAATATTGGCTTTTGCTACAAACCATTTAATATTTCATGTTTTCCTGCAGCATTTGAAAGTACTTAAGCATCTGTTTTTTCTGTAGATCAGTTTCCCTTCTTTGTGTGAAAGTGGAAATAACACTCTTGTTGAAGATTTTAGCTTTGTTTTTTTCAAGCTGTAGTTTTTCAATAATCAGTCATTGCAAGACTCCTTTCCAGACACACCAAGCGTTTTGTATGTCACAGCCGTGTTATGGGAATTATGTTCCTCTATCTCTTGCTAAGCAAAGCGTTCACTGTATTTTATCCATCTACTCTTCTGTGTTATGTAATTACAGCAATGCTAAACAGGACTGAGCCGCCTCATTGTTTTACACTGCGGGTAAGTACATCCTACTGAACTGAAAACATTCCCACCGCAGGCATCCGCATGTGAACCGGTGGTGTAGACCCCTCCTTTGTAGTCAGTGGAGAGAAAAAGGCCTTTCTAGGATGTGATCAAGATCATCCTAAGGTTAGTGCCAAAAATACAGCAGAGGTGTCTGTTCCTCTCCACTGACAAGAAGGGCCATCTAGAAGTTGTCATTCTCTAGACATGTAAAGTTAAATGACATTTCTATCAACCATTCCCTCAACTGTGGAAAGTGCACAGAGATACAGAGTTTGAGAACATTGCTTACGGGGGGTCAGTAACACCTCCATGTGTTCAAGATAATTGCTGTGTGGGTTTTTAAGTTCTTTTGGAAGACAAATTGTGTGTATTGAGAAAAAAAAAAAAGATTTGCTTTTAGATGGGTGATAATTTTTAAATAGTAGCTGTGCCTTATGGCTTGATACCTAGGGATGTCAGAAATAGGAGAGAGAGAGAGATGAATTTGCGGTCAGAGGGCAGGTGAAGATAGCCAGAGGTGCACAGTAAAAGCAATTTATCAAGGGGTTTTGCTGCACAAAAAATGCAATCTATTCTGTAGGTAGTTACCACAGAACATTTTTTTGCTGTGATTCATCATAAGCCGTGCCTCTAGCATGCTACTGCGGGGGGCACAAAGTAGACAGTGACTTTTGTTCTCTTCATGTGCAGGAGACTGGCAGAGGCTCATAATTTTCCACACTGCTTCTCGGGATGCTTTGTGGAGGATCTTACTGGTGTCAGCTTTACCTAAGATTTTGTGGAATACCTCTGTCTGCATTTTCAAGGAATTATGATAGATTTGGAGAAAGCTTGTCTTTTATGCCCTGATTGCTTGATGGCCTGACAGAAGAATGCAACCTTTGTGCTAATGTCAATGGTATACAAGCTTCTTGGAATTATAAAAGAGAAGCTTCTGTGTTTGTTTAATGTGACAAAGAACGAAATGAAAGAAAATGGTTTTTAAAAAAAAGCCTGTTTAAATTTGCTTGTGTGGAGATAAAAAACTTTTTTAATAAAGAAAGAATTCTGATATGTTTGCATTGGACAAACAGGTATAATACCTCCATAGGTAAATGTTTTAAATCATTCAAGAGGTATATGGAGCACAAACTATGAACTGTCTGTACTTTTCTACCCTATAAAGTTATCCATACATATATAATATGAAAAAGACTGGAATTCAGGCTGTACATCTCAGTGTTTTTCCATAAGGAAGTTGTTTTCAATGCAGTATAATTAGCCACAGTATCCTAAAATTAAAAGAGAACATTTGTCTGAGAGGCTGATGTGTTTTGTGGTGTTTGTGATACGGCTTATTTACAGGAAAATTTATGAGATTACTCTCACATAAAACACTGAATTTAGCTGATGTTATCATTACAGATACTACTGTCCCAAAGACTTAATTTAGGAAAGTTTTGACAGAGACAGGATGGAAGTTCAAAGCATTTCTTTACTTCAAGTATGGTTTACTTCTAAAAACAATGAATATTGTGCAAGGTCTATAGTAAAACTATTGCACTTTTTAGTTATGCCTTAAAAAAGAATAGCAAAGAAAAGTTTTCATCAAAGTAATTCCAATGTACAAAAGGGAGCTATTAATGTTTGTATGCAGTGTTATGTTATAAACCACACGGAGAGCTACTGGGACCAGTACTTCTTAGTGGTGTTTGTAACCTCCTAGGGCATCATTTGAAGATTCTGGGGTGGCTCTCAACTTGAGCATCACAACATGGATATAGAAGTTTATATATACATAGTGTCAGTGAATTGTGTGAAGGAAGAGCAGTCTGATAGTAGTGTACTTTAACTCCAAGGAAAAAACCGCAACACTCAGAAGTTGTTTTCCTCTTTCAAATGCAAAGACCAAAGGAGAATAAGAGTGGAAAAATACTTCAGTTTGCTTTTAACTTACTCAGATATGTGATTTTGTGAATGGGTGGGATAATTTGGTTATTTAGGTGAATTTTTTACTTTATGCAGATAAAAATTCAATGAGGCAGAAAATGGAAACTCCATGCTAATTAAAGGCTGTTCTTTTTACTCACAGTTAACTGATTGGAACAAGTGGAAATTAAAAGCAAGACTGGAATTTAGTGACCCACTGATAAGATGCCTCAATTCAAGTAGCACAAGGGTAGGAAAAAAAGTCCTTGCGTTCAGGAAATAATGTGCAAGGGTGCTGGTACCAGACAAAGAAGGATCAATTTTCAAACTGTGTGAACTTCATCAGGAGTTTCTCAAAGACTTACAGCTACATTTTTTTATATATATATATATACACACACAAAACTACGTATACATTATATATATTGTAATGTATATTTTACATAACATTTTTTTAAAAGCACATTCATTATCAAATGGCATATTAGTCCGCAAACCTTCTTTTGATCCCTCAGTAGTTCTTAAAAAAAAGGTTAGTAATATTCCATTCCTGGCTCCTTTAAGCTTTACAAGGAGAAGTAGTATTCGCACAGTTGCATTCTGTGGGCATGACAAGCCACGTGAGGAAGCACATCTTTCTCAGTTGTTTCAGCAGAAGCACTAAAGTCATAGTTAAATACTTCCAGTATCTCTAGTGTGCAAAGGCTTTTTAAAACTCAGTTCTGATCTACTGACACTATTTTTTTAATTTATACATTTTATGATTATGTCAGTGCATCTCTAGAGAAGGGCTTTAAAATGAACAGTTATTTGGGCTTTTCACTCTCTTTTTTGATAGACTTCTTTTTCTCAGTTGTCTTTACAATATAATTTCCCTTAAGTAATTATATAACTGAGTAGACTAACCATTTAGTCTCTGCTGATCTTTCTCAGGCTAGAAACAGAGTCATAGATGGATAGTAAAATTTCTGTCTGACGACAGAAGTCTCAGTTGAAGTCCTAACTAGACTTTCAAAATCCTTTTCTGGGTCTTACTTCTTGGTAGTGAAGCTAGCAAACTGCTAGTGAGAGAATAGATTTTTAAAGGTGGCAATCATGACACTTCCACACTTCCTCTCACCTCTTTAAATGAGCACGTCTTAGACTGTAGAGGTAGAAATAAAGTTGAAGGCTACAAGATTCAAAGGGGGGTTTTTTTGTTTGTTGGTTTGCAGCTAATGCTGGTATAATGCATCCATATGTAACAAGATGCCGGATGAGATTATGAGAGTTACAGAACTCAGCTGAAAAAAAATGATAGAGAGATTTTTGTTATAACTTCAGGTACACAGTTGCAGCTGGCATAAATAAAAAAGCATCTTCTAGCAAAGAGTTCCTGCAATATTTCTGTCATCTGTAAGTATCTTTGTGAATCCTCGTGGCAAAAGTATGAAGATTGCATATTGGCACTTAACATCAACAAAACATATCGTTTATTTAAATTGCATTTGTTCTTACTTTAATAACGCCTTCAGTTTGTACTGTTGCTTACAGGCACTTGCTTCTTTCCTGCCAAAAGGCCAGGAGACCATTGTGTCAATTCACGTAGGCTCCATATGAAGCACCCTAAAATTTTTGGTGAATCTGAGGTCTTATTGCACTGTTTGGTTTTTTTTGTTTTGTTTTAAGGTGTGTATATATATAATATATATATTTACTTTGGGGTGAGTATTTTTGCTAAAAGACACGATAAAGAGTCAGCTCTTTTCCGTGCTTAAAATGAGCGTTGCCGATTTCAAAGCACAATGGTAACCATCTCTAGTATCCCATATAAAAACAAGATCTCCCCTGGGAACGTAATGGATATGATTTAGACCCACAGCATTAGAAAGAACATACTTCCTTCCTACCTTTGCAGTTGCAAGTGGCCAGGAGAGCTCTGTGTTCTGCCCGTGGCTCTACGATGGCCACAGTCCTCACATTCTGCAGTTAGTGGGAAACATAAATTATCTTTCATGATGAGGATATCGCTAATTAGCCCACTGCGGCCTATGGTGTGCAATAGTAGTTCTGCTTTCTGTAGGACAGTTTTGAGAGGGTTCAAGGGGGATTTGTATGCCCTCATTATTCCCCTGCTTCTTGGTCAGTTTGGTTTTACTTTTGAAGCCATAAGTTCATGGGGAACTTAGACCCGTGGTGAAAGCTATGGTATCAGGTAGTGCAGGCGGTCCCCAAACCCTGTTCCGTAGCAGTTCCTCCCTTCAGCTGCTGTCCTCCTGGGACCTGTAGTCATCTTGCTTTTCCAGCTCTGCTCCAGCCCATGTTGGGAAGAGAAGTACAACTGGCTGGGAGAAGAACGTCTGGCTAGGCCCTTTCCATGTATTGCTAGAGCAGGGAGCACATGTAGATAGTATTGCTTTACTTGTTAGAGGGAGAAAGGATATAAAAGCTGAGTTGCATGAAGCCACAGCACTAGGTTGTGCACGTAGCATCAGTCTACTGGGGTTGTTTTTTGTTGTTTGGTTGTTTTTTTTTCATTAATGATGTAGTTTACCAGTTGTACGTTACTAGCAGGAACTTAGCAGTAGTATCACTTATCATTGTGTTCTATGAACCTTTACCTGTTACTTATGTATTAAATAAATAAATAAATAAGCTTTCCCCTCTCTATGCTTCTCTATCTGACTTTCACTTAATTTAGAAGGGAGGTTTAACAGACAAGAGTCACTTGCTTATAATGTATGTAATCCATAAGATGATAATTTCCATGATCCAGAGGGCTGGGAGAGATATTTTTGGTTTTATTCATATGCATTTCCAATCCTCTCTTAGAAACCATGCTTCAGCCAACTACCAAATCTGCTGTAGCTTTTCTAAGGTGGAAAGTGGAGAGGAGATGCTCTGCAATTAAAGAAAGTACTCATGCCGTCTAGTTCATGAAAATCAGGCTGATACTTTTCCTCACTTCACACCTATCACCTGAGAGGTCTTACCCTTCCAGAGTTCTCCCTTTGAGGTTTTTCTCGTACGTGCGGGCACAAGGCCCTGGTAAAGCTTTGATGATTGTGCTTTGCTTTCTGTTGTATTCAGCAGAACTTTTCAAGGAAATAGAATCAAATCCCTGTGAGTTTTCAGGGAAATATCATTTTGATGTTGAAGTGTAGAAATCTTCTCTGACCTAAATTTTTGGAAGTGACTAATGCTTTGGGGAATTGCGTTTTGTAATGCTTGAGCTGAGGTTATGTGAGGAGACCTTTTATGGAGAATAAGTGCTAACAATTGGGGAACTGACAAATCTTAAGTGATATAAACTGGTTATCTGAATATTCATGCCTTGAAAATGTATGGAATACAGTTCCTTCTCTCTAATTGTATAACATAAGTACATTTTTTTCAGTATTGCAAAATCTACTCAATTATTAACTGGTGCACAAAGATGTGTTAACATGAATCAAAGCAGGATTTTTTTTTTTCTGTTCTGATTGAATTACTCCTCATATCTTTCCCTCTCTCTTTCTGATTCATTATATGAAAGCTACATTAAATTCTAGGCAAACAAACATTAAGGTATGGATAAAAATGTAAATCCACAGAAGTCAGGAAAATAGAAAGTAGGGTCCTTGTGATCTCTGTCACTTTTCCTGTCGTGTATAGATATGCAGCATTTTGTTAGTGAGGTTTGCCGTGCTAAATGTACGGCATAAGGGAGCTGCTGCTGGCAAAGAACCTTTTTGTCTTTTCATTTTTGTGTGATTTTTGGTTTTTTTTCAAAAGGAGTTCTTCAAAGTTTGTTTGGGGTTTTTTTTGGTTTTCTGGTTAATGTAAATTGTTTTCATTAAATTCCACTTGACCTTGGGAAGAAAATGTGAGTAAAGAGAGACTTCATTTGGAAGAGGAATAGAGAGAGAGATGGATGTAAGGTTTCTGTGCTGTCTGACGGAATAAAATTTGCAGGCTTGCCCCCACACTGCCTGAGTGGCTTTGGGTGGTGGTCCAGCAGATGCAAAGCAGCTTTCCTAATTGTACTTGTTGTAGCCAGTTTTTCATGCTGATGTTTAGAATTTCAAAGAAATATGTGCCAAGAAAAACTGTGTTCTCTTACGCAGATAAAACAGTAGGGAATCACACTTCTTTAAAGATGGTCCGAAGTCTTCATAACATTCCTGCATTAATTTGCATACGCTGTATAAAGTGTGTATATATCTATGCTTAGGGAAATGTATATCAATTTTGAAATGCAAATATCTATTTGTCCTCTAAGTAGACAATCCATGTGTACCTTCAAAGCAGGTGGCAATCTTCATCAATGTAATGTTAAAAAATGCGTATCACTTACAAAAGAGAGATCTGGCCAGACAAGCAAGGTATTCTTAAATTACTCATGTCTTACCTGTTATTGAGAATAGGCTGGAGTTTAGAGAAAAAATGGAAATATAAACCATCAGAACTGAGGCTTGCTGATTTAGAGAGATAGAAATGTGTCCTTGGTCTCCAAAACCTTTAACTTTCAGTGGGTTTCATATTCGGTAGTTTTAGAAGTGCTGCTGTACTATAAGTGAAGTTAATTTGTTGTATAAGAACTGACAATGTTTTTAAGTGCATTGTAGAAGAAACTGTTTTACTGCTGAATTACAGGCAACTTCTAAAAACAGGATGTTGACTACAGTGGGTGAAATTTAAATCAACTTTACTTGATTGCAATTTACATCCAGAAGGACTGTGTGTTTTAAGGGTCACCCTTTAATGCTTAGTGTTTCCACATCCCTTCTTAAAAACTAGCTTATGCAATTAGGACAAGATCTCTAAATGCGTGGGGTGGCTAAAGAGGCAGTGAATGCCTGGCAGAATATTGGAGTCACGCGCGTCTGAATGTTACTGATTTGTGGGGTAGCTCCTGAGACTCAACGTAGCAGGAAGAGTCTATGTAAAGATGCAGCTACCTAACAGTTTGACCATGCTGTGACCTTAGGCACTCTGAAAGTGATGGTAACTTTCCGCTTTTAAGCCATTTCTGTAACTTAGAAAAATTTTCTCATTCTCTCGTACACTGAAAATTGTTTTGCACCTTTAAGATTTAATGGCAGATGATGGCAGAGAGGAAAATCTGGATCAAAAGAGAGGTACAAATACCCTATGAATTGAGCTGTCCCTGCCAGGGAAAAGAGAAGGGATGCCACTGTAGATGGTATTATTGCAAATTCAGTTTCCTTGAAGAAGCTTTTGAATCTGAATAGTGAGTTCAGAATTCAGCTGCAAAATAGGTAGCCACAAAAGCAGCTGCTCAGATTTACACCATAAGGTAATTTCTTGCTGTTGAATGCTGCATTCAATACAATAGCTGGATACATCCTCACTGCACAATGTTCTCTCATCACTTTTTTTCAAAGTACATTTGTGTGAAGAGCTCAAGAACAATTTTCCTCCTCTTGAATCTTTTGCTCCTTCCCCGTGCAGAATTCCACAGCAATGCTTTTGAAGACAAGATTCCTCTCTAAACATGCTTGGGAAGGGGGGAAAGGGAGTTATTGTTATTAATTTATTCAACACATCAGCCTCACTGATCGCATGGGATTTAGTAGTCTTCTGCATTAGTAGTTCACTTTTATGACCGCTGAAGTAGTTATTTATTGTTCCTTAAGCTGGCATGAGAAAGTTTCTTGTTACTCTTGCGGATACTCTTGAGTATCCAGGCAGCTAATGTGGGAGATTAAAGCCAGCAACATCAGTGTAAGTTGTATATGCTCTTTTAGTTCTTCCGTGCTACTGTGTGAAAACAGCTCTTCATACTTTGAAAGCCTCTCTTTTGGCTGCTGAACACTAAGTAAGAGCTATAAGCAAGCTTGAACTGGAAAGACAGAGTGGAAACTAGAGCACCTACTAGTCGGAGATTGTGATGGCCTGACTGAATCTTTGCTCAGGGCTATCAGGGGATGCATCCTACAGGATTTAAATCACTTCAGTGTGTTCCAAGAAACAGTACACAGGTGCTAGTAAAAATGTTCTGAAGTAATGTTCATTAAGTTACCTTCAAGAATAAGATACTGGTAATTTGTTGCAAGTATACAGTAAAGCACCTGTAAAAGCCCTGGTTAAAAACACCTTTTCAGTTAAATCCTTGTTTTGAAGTGTTGAAATGTTTGTAACTTCTGCAAAGCCCCTTTATGTCCATAGAACCAACAGAAAAGAATAAAATATAAGGGAAGTTAGACAGTTACATCAAAAATCCATTGGTGGGGAAAAATATGCAAATACATTTGAGTTGATAATAAAATTCTTTCCTTGCACTGTGCAATTGTTTAGAACTTTGGCTTATGACTTGTATGTAAAGTGTTAGTGCAGTTACGTTATTTCTACTCAGCAAAACACCATCAGATGTTTGCCGGTATGTGAGATAATGAGTAAATGTTGACTCCATTTTCAATAATGAAATGTTACACCATACAATGGATTTATTGTAGAATAACTGTAGTACTTTGCACACACTGAATTTGAAAATAATTGAGTATCTTCTTTCTTTCATGCACTTCCTTCCTCAATCATTCATAAATGCCTGTGTTTTATATAGCTCTATTAAGGATTTCATATGTGTGCAGCTATGGATAGTTTTAAATTTCCTTTTGGAAACTGTATGGTTATACTTAAGTTTGTAGTTTCCTCCTGTGCAATGTGAGCCACAGGAAGGAGAGTCTAAGCTGCAGCAGCCTCCTTTATTATATCACAGCCACTGATCCTGTGAAAGGGCTGTGTCACACTGCATTGTGTATGTGTATTATTTCTCAAAGAGAATCACCATTCAGAATAATCATAATTAGCAGCAAAGCAGGAAAAGGTCAAAATACTAACTGGCTTTTTTTCATTCACATCAATCCCACCTATTTGTGGTGCAGTCAGAAAAAAAAGTCATTTTTTAGAATGTGTGCTTTTGTAGTTTGGATCCAGCAGCAAAAGACATTAAAATGCAACTGAATTTATGCAGGTTTTTTTCACCTGAAAGAAAAAGTCCCCATTTAAGCACTCAAGTTAGGCAGTATTTCTTTTGTCATCCCTTAGGAATTCTAACTGGGATGTGTTCATCCTACTCAGGGCTGTAGGTTGTTGGGGTCAGTTTTAGTTCTTTGTAAGTATATTGCCATCAGTGCTGGTGACATATATGAGCACCACAGAGGAAATACAGAAATTAAAATAGAATTTGAGGCCAGCACGTTTGCTAAAAGCACTGAAAGAAATAACCTTAGCAATAAACAAGAAAATAAGAGGCCATGACAAGATTTTGTGCATGTCCTCCAAACACGCATTGATGCCATAAAGCTGTACAAAGGGAAATAATGAAGGGAATGATTTTACCCCTAGGCTTGACTCCGATAACTGATAAAAAGTAAGAGAAGGGAAAAATCTGATGACCTGTGCACTGAGGACTGAGGAACTGGAAAAAAGGTTATGATTGATTTGACCCTTGATACATTAGGAAATTAAGCTGAATGCAAGACCGTTACAACACGACGCTGTATGCTGGTTATCCTTGTAGATAAGAACAAACCGACTGAAGGCATATTTGAAAGTAAGAACTAGATGTTTTGTACTTAATGGGTCAGAGCACTCTGAAAATGTTAAATCAACTTCGTACCAGTTTAGTTGCTATGCTTCTACTTGAAGGGCAAAAGGTTTGACAAATGTAAATAAACCTACAAAATTCTTTCTATTCTTGAAAAGTTAATGAAAACAGATCTTAATTTTTGTCCCTTCCCTCTTTACATTTCCTTTTTTTTTTTTTTTTGTAAACAAAGAGAAATCACTCCTGACATAAGGTAATTATTCCTGACCTTAAAAACAATGTTTTAGGCATCATTTACATGCTCTACATCAGATGTTATAACTACAAGCTTTGATAACTTGGAAGCATAGATTTTTGAATGCAAATATGTCAATGTGCTGGCTACTAAAGCTCAGGAGGGAGTACTGCTGGGACATATCACAAGCTACTGAATCAAACCAGACAACACAATGAATTGCTCCTTAAGTAGCTGCAAATCGTATGAGGAACGGGAAATATTGTTGAAAGGCCTCAATTTGCAACAGGCATGCTAGAAATTACGTCCAAACAACATTTTCTACAATTGATAGAAAAGTTAACCTCCATGATTTTTTAACCTAGTTAAGTTCTGTAAAATACACTTTAAAAATGACAGTGTTTCAGAAAGGAGGGGGGAAAATGTAAATAGGAAAATGTGAAAAAAACCTCAAAGAAGGCCTTGAGTAACATATACTTGGGGATAGCATTTCAATGCCGGTGAACCCAAACAATTTAAGCTCTAAATTTTAGAGCTTGTGGAAAGAGGTCTCATTAGAGTGGACCTAAAGAGTGTTTCAGTGTACATGAATGCCACATTAAGGGTTTGGCAATGCAATTTTTCATAAGAAATATTGATCTTCAAAGTTGGTAGAGGTGGCAAGTGGCTTCCTATTTTTCCCTCTCCTTCCTAGTATCTCTTTCAGCTAGGTTATTTTAATGATCATATTTTTACTTTGTTTTACCCTAATGGAAGATCTGACATGAGATTTCTGAAATACATCCCAATTCTGTTCCCATTACATCAATATCAGAGTGAAACAATATAGCACATATTTTTGTGTCTTTTATATACATTGTGAATACATATAATGAAATATTTAGCAAATAAGTAGCAAATTAGGAAGAGTTTATCCAGTTTTCTTTCTCTGAAGGAATATGAAGAGCTGAAGACTTGGCTCTACTCAGATCAAGCCAAGCTATCAGAAAACTGGGTGAGGCTGGAGGAAGTCGTGTACTCATCACTGTTGTGTATTTTCTGTCCTTGCATATTGATTTGAGTAAGTTAGTGGAAAACTTAGGACCCACTGAGGACAAGAATCTAGACAGGAAAATGTGGAAATGACTGTAGGAATCACTAATTGCAGGTGCTTTTGACTGGAGAACGGACATGAACTGGAATGCCATTATTTGAAGTGCTTGCGAACTCCTTATAAATTACTTCAGTGTTTTTTTTTCATTACTGTAGAAGAGTAATTGTTTATTATTGCTGCCCTCTGTCCCAAAGTGCTGCATCATTCTAGAGTACTCTGCTGAAGGGATACTTCCCCAGCATCCTAGATGTTGTGTTTTAATGAGCAGATATGTAAAGCATGCTATTATTTTTCCTGATTATTCCGTGCACATTAATGTTTCTGAGGTGGTTTCTAGAAGATGATTAAAACAGATTGTTCAAAAGCAACAAACCCGAGTCACCAGGGCAAGACAGACTAACAAAATTTAGATGAAAAGCATGAAGCCAGCTTTGCGGTTGCTTTATTTTGCCTTAGCAGCCAATATGCCCTTGACTAGATAGGGTCTAACCATCTAGTACAAATTCTTATGCTTGCTGCTCCAGTGGGTTTTGTTGAAGATACTGGCTTCTACTATATGAGTCAGCAGTGTTTATCAATTTTAATATCATACCTCAGGAATATTGCCACTTACACTTTAATATGACTTGGCTTGTCAATTCAAATCTTGGGTTTTTGCAATTTTAAACTCTCAGAATGTTATAATTTATAGGGCTCCATGATAATTCATAAAACTATGCCTCTTGGTTCTTAGATAAACAGTTTAGGAAAATGTGGCTTTTTGTTCTTGCAATGAGCTGTTTTATTTGGCAGGTTTTATTTACTGTATTTAAAGGTGTAACACTGAGAAAATTCTAAATGCAAGTTTAGAAGTTCTTATTTGAATCATAGTGGGCATCTCAATTGGAAAAGGCTCCTGTAGAATCTATTCTGTAAAGACTTAATTCTTGTTGCTGATATGCCTTACAAAATTCTTTGTATAATCAAGTTTTAAAATCATGCCTTTTCTAAGCCTACTCATGGGAAATAATCATGTTCTGATATAAACTGATACCTTAATTCGTTATGCCAGCACCTCCTAATACCCATCAGAAGAGCTCTGTTTCCCAGTATGCGCACAGTCCCGAAATCATGACTCCTTGATACAGCCTTTGGTGTAGAATTATGCAGGCAATGCACCATGAGAATCTGGGGGATTTGCAGTGCTGTTCTCAGCTTTGTATAGCTTTAGCAACTTAGGTTAGGAACTTACTTGCCTCCTCTTTACTTTGAAGTTCCTTGAGTGAAGACAATAAACCTTCCTCTTGCTCACCCCGCTCCACGTAGATACCTTAAATTAGTCATCAAGTGACTGGTATGTTAGAAGCCTGAACTGAGTTCCTGGTATAAATCGCATTGTATGCGGTGTGACGTTATGTGCTAACAGCATTTTCCTGTGCAGGAAAGAACGTGTATTTCATTGCCTTGGCTTTTCAAAAATAGAGATCCCTTGTGTTATCTCTGTCTTAAAGACCACTTAAAAACTTAGTGGCAAAGCAGTTTTTCATTATTTATATAAAAGAACAATATATTTGATTAAAATAAATAATATCGCTAATTTTGTATCATCTTTCATCCAAAAGTTGTGCAAACATTTTTTAAAAAATCTTAAAGACACATTGGTGAGGTGTCATGTAAAGACAAATTCTTTACGTGCATCAACTGTGAGTAAAACAAAGTTGTTTTAAACGTTTGCTGTGTATTATGATATAAAGCTGGGAGTATTTTAGTAGGAATAGTGTTGTCTGTGCATTGCGGGTACCTAAATACAATTTTTTGGCTTGCATCGGGACTTTTGTTTTGATGTTTGGAGATTCTTCAGTGCGAAAATATGGTTGCAACACTGCACAGTATCTCTTGTGTTTCCTTAGGCAAACCTTGCTGGCATTAACAAGGAAGGTGCAGAGCAAACCCAACTGTTTCCTTTATAGAGGTTTTTGTCTCGGAGATGGGACAATGCAAACCAAAGTCATGCTGAATTAACACTAAATCCCAAGTGCTTGCTGATAATTGAGTATACTGCTGAATAGTAGCTTTCAACACCTTTGAGCCTTGATTATGGGGAGTGGTGGGGGTGTGGTAAGGGTTTAGGGTTTTTTTTGTTGGTTTTGTTCTCTTACCCAGCATTTTGTCAGCCCTGGTTGGTTGTTTCCCTATTTTCCTGTCTGTAGCCCCCACTGTTTGTACATCTGCAAGTTACTTGGTATACTTTTTTCTTATCCCTCCTGCCACCAAGGTACTTGTACCATTTCCGAAGGGATACTCCAGGCACATAGGTGATAACTGGTGGATTAAAATCTTGATCAGCTGTAAACGAATAGTTTAGGGAGGAGGTTTACTGTGGAGTATTAACAGCAAAGGTGGGCTCAAAACATCTGCTTTTGGAAAATAGTCTTTCCAAAACATATTGCCACTGTACTGACTGATAGAGAATTCATATGCCTCAATTGTTTGGTATTACAGTCTGCGTGCATATGCTGAGGGAATAAGGGAAAACAGAAGGAGCTCCAAGGATTTACTTTATAGTATACGCTACGGTTGTAAAATTGTATTCTTGGTTTATGTGTTTAGTTTTCTCTAAACTGAAGTTTATGGGAAAAAAATATTATGAATCCCTATATATCGCTTTCCTTTATTCCAAATTTATGGCTTTAACGGTCTTTAGTGAGAAGCTGTTTATCTCAGCTCTGTGCATTTTGACATACAGGACTCAAGTGGCTTCATTTATTTAATCTAGAATGCTTTTGGAAGAAGCACCAATTGCAGCTGAATATTCAGAAACATAGTGTGATTCTCTACAAAAGCAGGACATTTTCTTGACTGTATGGTCTCTTGATCTTTCAATATTTTTACTCTCATACCTATGCTTATATCTAAGCATTTTGGTATAATTTGTAGAAATCTAGTATAATTCTTTAAAAAAAAGACAAAGTAAGGAAACGAAATAACTTTTTGTGGTTCTGTATGCGTGTGCGTGTGTATATATGTACACATGCACACACTAATTTATTAAATACCGAGCTTCAATATATATAATGCTCTTACATTTACAGAGGGTAACTTCAGTGGAGGTCCCTGACAATAAAACCTCGGAGTTGTGCAGGTTTTCCTCTGCAGACATCTGCCCTTTGCCATTGCACAAGCTGCGTTTTGCGTTCAACTAACAGTGTTTGGAGCATATTAATACTACACAGAAGTTAGACAAAAGAAGGGAGCTGCAGTACCTCTAAGGGTTTCTGTAATTCATAATTTCTTATAGGTGCCTTTCATTTACATGCAGATTTATTGTTCTGAGAGTAGAGCTGAGGCAATTAATGAGCTGGTCTGTAGTTTTAAATTGGACAGGTGACAGAGGTGACAGGCTTGAGCTGTTCGACAAGGAAATTTGTGATAGATTCTTAGACGTGGGTTTGGGGTCTTTGTTTGTTTGTGTTTCCACAGTGCTCAGCCACTTGATGATCTTAAGTTTTCTTCATGTCAGTCAGCTCTTCCTCGTTTTTTTGTAATCTTCATTCCAGTCCCATTGCAAGAAACCATTTAAGTCATCTCTGTGATCTTTACAGTAAAGCTCAATATTGCCCTCTTTAGATACACATTAAGTGTTGGTTCCATAAATTGGTCTGTTCCCTCTGGGCAGAGCTGTTACCTCTGGGCCCCTGCAGAGCCAAACAGGCGTTCGTATTAATAAGAGTGCTGTGTGGTCACTGCTGCCGTGGCTGTCTGCCGTTTCACAGATAACATCACAGTCTGATGTGGTGTGTGTAAATAGGTCCCTGCACTGAAAACAATATTCTACTGATCCAGCCTTCCAGCTCTTGCCTGATCCTAACTACTGTGCCGTGTGGTTTTTCTCGTAGAGGCTGAACTTTCTTCATTATGTAACTGCTTACGTTCTTGAATTTTCTGTCCTTATTTATATGCAAAGAACACTTACTGTATGCAGGGAGCACTTGCATTCCTTCCTTCCTAAAGCTCTGTGTTTTGTTCCCCCTTCCAAACCCAACATATCCTGGAAATATATTTCTGAGAGATTGATATTTCTCATCCACCTCCTCGGCTGTTTGTGCAACACCCTGTCTCACTTCTAGACAACTTTCTGACCACAAGGTAGCTCTGTTTTGCCTTAGAAGACCCCCATGGTTGAGTTTTAAATTAGGATAATGTTGTGGTTTAACATCGGCCAGCAGCTCAGCCCCACACAGCCACTCGCTTACTCCCCCTTGGTGGGGTGCGGGAGAGAATCAGAAGAAAACTCGTGCATTGAGACAAAGACTCTTTAATAGGTGAAGCAAAAGCCGCGCGCACAAGCAAAGCAAACCAAGGAATTCACTCACCACTTCCCATGGACAGGCAGGTCTTCAGCCGTCTCCAAGAGAGCAGGGCTCCACCACGCTTCACGCTTACCTGGGAAGACAAACGCCATCACCACAAATGTCTCCTCTTCCTCCTTCTTCCCTCAGCTTTATTTGCTGAACACAACATCATATGGTCTGGACTACCCCTTGGGTCAGTTGGGGTCAGCTGTCCCGGCTGGGTCCCCTCCCAGCTCCTTGTGCACCCCCAGCCCCCTCGCTGGTGGGGCGGGGTGAGAAACACTGGCCTTGACGCTGTGTGAGCACTGCTCCGCACTAGCTAAAACATCCCTGGTCACAAATCCAAAACACAGCCCCACGCAAGCTGTGTGTGCATACAAAGAAAACTAACTCTATCCCAGCAAAACCAGTGCAGATAGTTAAGTAAACTCTATGACCCATGTCACAAAAACAGTAAGGGGATGTGTCCCTCAACAGCAATGGATTAAATCACTTAGGATGGCCAAAATTTTAAGTAACTCCTGGTAGAGTGGTCAGGAGGAACTGCAACAGCAGAAAGCATGTCTCTGAGCACCCCTGCCAAGCAAACATCACCTGCCTTGGCTCTTGGGTAGATTACGGCTGTTGGGTCCCTTCTAGCTCCCCTGAACAGACCAAACACCTTGACAATATGTTTGTCTGTCTCTGTGCTGATCTAGGCAGTCTCTAGGAGACTGCTTAAGTGTGATGGCCTTGACATATGGTAATGTTTTACCACCTAGTAAACCCAGTGTTTTGTGATATTGCTTGTCTGCTGTGTTTCTTTGTGATTTACCTATAGAGGTTCACACTGCCCATTTTAATGGTCTAAATATGTCTTAAGTGGCTCCTGACCTTCTCTTCCTGACTGTCTGTGCATCTGTCACAATGAGGCATAAATGAACTGTGACTGTCAGTAGCAACATGGAATTTTTTTAGTGACGGTGTACAGCCCAGGTCATCGCTAATCAGACCCACAGTCTGTTTTACTCCCGTAGATGGGTGCAGAACCGCAGCAGCTAGCTGTGGCTATGAATTTTGATCAGAGGAAACACCGGGAGCTCATTTGTTATTGAGATAGGTGAGAGTATGGCAACAGGCGCTGATGGAGGAAAGCAGGGCTGTGTGCTGCTAAGAAAAGAGACAGTCAAATAATGTTACACTTCACAACTTTTCGGACATGGAATATAGTATGCGGGCTTACAAGGCTGGTATATAGCAAGTGCCTGGCATTATCTGGTAGCACTTGGAATGTGTTAGTACTGGGTAACTGAGCGTCTGTGCCTACACTATTCAAATAAATCTTTTAGGCAAAGCCTCTAATAAAAATTAGAGAAAATTGAAAATGCTGTCAGTAAAAGGCATTTACAAACTGCCTACAGGTGCGCTCAGGCTACAGCTGTTAGCGTATGTCAGAGAAGGACACCTGTGTTAAAATTGGCTGCTTCATCAAATGGCGATAGTATCTGATGTCCAGTTAGACATTGTTCATTTTGCTTGTCTGTAGCAGTTCCTTTGATTTCTCTTCCCACTCTTGGTGCCATCATCTTGGGATTGCACAAATTCTGATGTTCCGTCTAGCACATTGACATGGTCTATCAAGTGATAGTGAAGTGACAGTGCAAGTGATCTCTCTACCCTTCTATCATGTTTATTTTGTTAGTTTGCTCACCTGCTTACGGTAAAGATATGCTAAAAGAAGGCATATGGGCACAGGTGGGACTACATTTGAAACACGAGTGACAGTCAAGATCCGGATTACATTGCTAATTGGTAAGCTAAATATTGCAGGACCTTCATTTTCTCATCTCCAGGCAGCTCTCAGTTTTACAGCACAGGACTTCTTGTGATACTTAGCTTTAAGAAATATTAAGATAAGTGGAAAAGATACTCTTTTGATCACTGTTTGCACTGTATGGTATTTCTAAGGCCCCAGTGAGCTAATACATTACTACATTTTGTCAAAAAGTTGGTCCCTGCCTCTAAAGCTTTACGAAGTCTGTTTAAAAGAACATAGTGATATTGCAAAGTCAGGGGCTCAGAACTTGAAGTGCAGCTGCCCCGGCTGCCCATGCAGCTTACAGCCAAGTTCTTGGTCTGTGAGAATTATGGCATGCCGTTCCCTATTTTTCCTGCTCCCCAAAAGCCACTGCCTCATCTAGTACTCAAGATCTTGATGAGTGCTATATGGAGAACTACTGCCATTGATGGCAGATCATCTGCCTTGTTTGTTCTCGTATTTAGAAGTCTGACACCCCATATGCGTGATGTTACTGCCTCCAATTGCACAGCTACCTTGGGTATGTGTGTGTGTATGTATATCCCGTTAGAAGTGCTCAAAGATAAGTTCATCAGTTTGTACACCACTCAGATTCTGCTGTGATTGACCAGTGTATAACTAACCCTATACAATTTAACAATTCTGCCAGGATTTTATTGGGGTGCCATAAATACAACTCAGGCTAACACACGGTTTCACAAAGATAAAGTCTGACTGTCCACTGAGCAGGTGCTGCACGGATATAAAAGTTTTGGCACCAACATTGCACAACCAATACTTTTACCATTGTGAAATGTATTTATGTATGCAAGTCTCATCTGCTTGGTGTTTATTTTGGGGTTTATATTTATATGTATTAACAGGTCGTTTAGGTGCCAAGGTACCAGATGCAGAGAGTTAACAAAGTTACGCTCAGTAACTTACTGAAGGCCTGTCAGTGAAAAGGAGACTTTTTATTTTAAAGAAGATGTATACAGAACCAAAAGATTTGTCAAAGACGGGCAATGTTTGGCAGAGATCTTACGGTTAACACTGATACGGTGTTTCTGCAGCATGGTTTTATGAATCAGGTATTAAGTGTTTTATGTAGTGACCAACTTTATATTGAAAGGAATTCACCCGACATTGAAATTAATTCTGTTCACACTGTCACTGAGTAAAGTACTGAGCAAAGCAGAAAAATGAGATATTTGATTTTTATTGGAAGTAAATTTTTTCATATTTGTATGGAGGAATTGCAAAAATATGCCAGAACTAATATGCACAAGCCTATTTTATAAAATGGCTTACTATTTTACTAAAATAATAGACAAACACCTCCCAAATTTACAAAATATATGGTAAAATAATAAGCAACAGGCATTGTTCTGGGAAACGTATTCTCATGTTTTATACAGTATATGTTCTAGAAGTAGTTCATTCTCACTTGCTGGGCCTCTGTCAATTTTTTTCAGTGCCACAGTAGATACAGCTCTCAAAATATGATGGAATTGTATTTTATGCAGCATTTCTTTTCAGATTTTCTTTTTTGGCTTTTGATTGGTTTGGGGTTTTTTGAGAACACAGTGCCCTTGCCAGCGAGATGGTATACACGATAACTACATTGTTTGAAATCTCTCTTAACTTAACAAGGCATCAGAGGCTGAGCTGACATTATCTCCAGTGGCTGATTACATTTCCTGCTGGTGGATTTCTGTCAGGAGTGAGGGAAGAAACTCTTGGTGGGACAGACAGAATCTACCAGTCAGTTCTGCTGTAATTAATGTAGAATTTACAGCAGAAAATCCAGGCTGTCGGTGATGTGGTCAGTAACTAGTGCCAAAGCCTCTTTATCAATAATGCTTATCTTTGGAAGGGGCATAGTTAATTCTTCAGCAGTCTGTAAATTATTACAGAACTTACAAATCTGCTATAAAATCAATACAATAATTGTAAATTAATAGATTTCTAAGTGTGAAGGAGCATGTAATAATGTAGATGAGTCCTTGAATGAGCATGCCAGTTCTGGTGTCAGGGGTGGGAGCTTCCCACTGTTTTATGTGACATCTTCAAGTGTAAACACATTTCTTTTCCTTTCCCCAGCTGATTCAGCCTGCTACCGTAGCAAGTAACATTTCCATTAGCCTCCTACCGTTAAATCATGGAGTAACTATAATCACAAAAACATCCACCATGCAAGCAAACTAATCGAGCAGCAACTGTGGTCTTAGCTTATCTCCATCTTACAGGCATTTTTTGTGAGCTCACCACAGTTGGTGCAGAAACAAATCCCTTTAAACTGAATCTAATGAAGGAGAATAAAAATGGATGGTTACGATACAGACTGAGGGTTTCTAGATATTATTGAGTACTCTTGCTAGAAAGAAAAACGTTGTTTGTGGTGTTTTCCTTATGTGCAGTACTTAGCAGCAAGGCAGTGTCCTGTGTTGCTGTCTAGACTGCTCGGGATTGAAGTGGCAGAAGAGGAATGGTCTGACTTCAGGATACTTCAGATTTTATTTAAAATAAAATATATGTAGATGCTGACAGGTTTAGCTCTGTTACAGGCAGTAGAACAAAAACAATTTTAAGGCAAGAAAAACTTTCCCGTTTATTGCTTGCACTACTTTGGTTCTGGACTAAAACAAACTGTGTTTGCGTATGTGCAATAGCCCTAACTTTCTGTGATTTAGCTTCCTTTTTCACTAGAATTAAAGAAATGATAGCTTTCATTGCATAGCATACTAAGCTTTTGTTTTTTCTAGAATCTCAGTTTGGTAAAGCATGTAGGCTCGAAGCTGAAGTGACTCTGAAGCAAGGTTAGCTTTCACACACGTTTTTCTGATCTGGGATTTCAAGGTGTCCTTATCTTCCTCTGAGACTGAAGTCTGGAAATTTGGCCGGAAGCCACTCATGCCAAGGGCTTATCTTGCAGCACAGCTTCTCTCTTCTGGATACAGCCATACCTATTAGTATTAAGGAATTTGATGGTAGCGCCTTCAGTGCCTATGCGCTCTGGGTTTGGTGTGGGGGGGTTTTAAAATAATAGAATCATGAATAAGATGGTGATACAAGGTCTCATAAAGAGTAGCCTGTATCTTAAATATGTGTAGTGATAGGACATTTTACGTAGGAGTAATATACACAGTATGTCATAGTTTGGAAGGAGGACAGAGTCTTAATAAGCTTCATAATGAACTACTAGAACTAAAATGTGTAGGAAGAAGATGCTTTTGCTTTTTTGCTTTTGTTAATTTTCTTATTTTAATTCAAAGTGAAATATGGGATTTTTCTAACAGCACGTTAGGTGACCGAAGAGTGGGGTGAGGTGGAGGGGGAAAGCACAGCGTGCTGTGCGGCACTGCCCAGGAGGAGCAGCAGCAGCAGCAGCAGCAGCATTGTGAAATAATTCTTAACTATATCAGATGCCACCTGATCATTCTGATAGCCACCCAAGTTAAACATTTTGGTAATTCTTTCCAGGATTGCTGCTTACAGTTTAGTAACTCTTGACGCTCATATATGTTTGTTAAAAGTCAACTGTTGTTCTGTGTTTCTAACTATCCTGTAGCGGTAAGATAGTGGTAGAAATAAGAGGTACCTTAGAAACAGTATCTGACCTGTGCTCAATGTCCCCAGTCCTGTTTTGTCAAATGTATTGTGAATATGAATTTTCTTGTCCAAATAGGAGAATTTTTTTAGGGTCTATTTTTAGTACTTCCCTGCAGAGTGTCTGTTTGGGTGAAAGGACACAGAAAAGCAATGTCTTGGCCGTGAGAAATACGCAAACATTAAGTGAAAGGCTGAAGGGAAATGTATTTCTCAAAAGGTCTTCGTTTAGTGAGAGATGAGACGAGCTGTACCAAAAATGAGAGTTAATGAAGACCTTTACATAGATTGACAGAGGGGTTTTTTGGTGGTGTGTCATCCCCGTTGTGTCGTATCCCCCCTGCCCTGGGGATAAAAGAGGGGGGTAACAAGTGAAATCTGCTGAATGCTGGCTATGAGTAGAAAACACCTACGGTGTTGCCAGCATTGATCTGTGCTGTCACGCCTGGCCAGGAGGTCCCGGTGGAGGAGCAGTCCGCTATGGAGCTGCTGAGCGAGGACTCCCGTCTGGCAAGGGATGCGGCGAGGGGGAGCTCGGTCCCTCGGGACCAGGGGGTGGCACGTCATCCATTTTTCTCTGTAGCTTTATGACGAAAGGGGCTTTGCAGCTATGCTGCGTGACACAGCCTTGTGCTAACTAGATGGCCTCTCTGTCTCCAAAATAATAGGAACATTCTTGCTCTGTTAAAAAAAAAAAAGATACACTTTAAATATATGTTGGAAGGGCACAACTGCATGCAAACTATTTAAAATCTTCTGAGAATTGGAGGTTTATTATTTAATCAGCTATACTCTGTAGGAAATCCTTTGTTTCTCTTTAACAGGCTTTCAAAGTTCCTTATTTAAATGCATATCATCATATTTTAAATGATTCAAACGTTTCCTATGATGGCAAATTTAGAAAAGGAGCAATGCAGTTCAAAGGTGGTATCAATTGTAAATGAGGGGCTTTGTTCTTTTCCTTTTTCTCTCCTGCTAACCGCTCTTCTAAGTGTCCTTATGCATTAAGCATTTCGTGTGGTTAAACAATGGTGTATTCTCAAACTACCCCTTCTTTGATAATACATGCTAGTAATTAGAAAGGTTTTGAATGTCTGTATACACATTTGCAGTGGAGACAATACGTTCTGGTTTTTAAAACCCCATGTTCCAGTAACTTTTAGACACTACCTCATTTCAGAGTTCACTAAATTCCTGTTTATTATCACAGTTTTTGCTTACAAAACTAACGAATTCTGGAGGACTTCTGATCTAACACCACTCCATTTATCAATAACCATTTTACGCGTACTGGATCAAATACTATGCCAATTGTATAGTTGTTTAGTTGTTGGTTTTATAATAATGTATGAATTTAGTTTTCACTTGCCCTTGAGTAAGGCCACTGAAATCAATCAGCCCATCGAGAAGGGGTGGAGCTGCCTCAGGCATGCCCTGAGTGACCCTTTGGCTGTTGCTCCAGGCAGAAGGATTAGTCCTGATGCAGCCCCAGGAGGGGGTGGGCTGGGGGGACTGGTCCCCTGGTCAGGGAATTGCCCAGAGCAGCTGTTCCGGCCCTCCCTGCCAGGCAGGGTTTGTCTCCCCACCCAAATTTTCCCCGTCACCCTAAATTACACATCCCTTTCCCGGTATTCTGAATTTCTGCACCATTTTGGGCAAGAAGCATATTGACGATGATGATGTATATTGATTAAATGTACGTGCTGGTTGTAGTACACATGCAGACTTCTATAGTTTCTTATCCTTTGCAAAACATCTCTTACCTTTTTTATTGTGGGAGGAGGGCGAAGAAGGGAGAGTCAAAACTCAGTGCAGTAAAACTTCTTTCCCTCCCCTAAATGTAACATAGATCAGATCTGTAACATAGATTTCCTGATATGTTATTTTCATCTTCTTGCTTTTTTTTTTTTTATTTTAGGTAAGTGGAAGCTTTCTCCACTTGGGGAGGCGTTTAATTGCTGTGGTAAGTGTTCTCCATCACATGAGTATAGAGATCAGCTGTGTGTAAATTAACACCATAAGTTGGCTTCACAAGTGATAGCGGATGGTTTCTAGAAGGCTACATATATATATATACACACACATGCTGCTTCTCCTACACAAGTTGTTGGTATTTTTGAGTACAGAAGACAATCAGTCCTCTGCCGATCTGCTCAGTTGTATGGCTTGCAGGTATCCTCGCTCATTTTTATTCGTGTAACCGTGGTTTAGCATTAGCTTGTTATGTTGTGTTTGGTCTTACAATACAGAAGCTTGTTAGCTGAAGTGGTTTACCTGTGTTTCTGGTTTGGCTACTTGTCCTCCAAATTTTATGTGTTCAGTTATAGTAATAAATGTCGTTTTCCTCCTCTCCTTTAGCATTATTTCACACTGCTTTGCAGTAGTCCAGTTCTGAGTGTTAGTGGCTCAGACTTATTGCTGTATGTCGGTTTTTAATTGCAAATTACTTTATAAATTGCATGTGTGTATGAAAGAAAAAAAAAAATTGAACACCTAGCCATGAGTTCTTTCAGAGTGAAAATGAACGCTTGAATTTGCTTTTGTGCACTAACTGTTCCTGATATACCATAGCTGGGTGAAAGGGAGGAACGGACTATTTTTTAGGAACTTGGTTTTTAACGCTAAGGGAGTAATTTTTTTTTTTTTTTTTTTTTTTTTTTTTTTTTTTGCCTAAGCTAGGTGTGTGATGAATGAGGCAGTGGACTGCAGGAAAGAGAAACCTCCTTTTGTGTTTCTGGCATCGTCATCTGTTCAGTCGTGGCTTTGAAATGAAATTTTATGACCCTGGTTGATTTTTGGTTTCTTTTGGAGGGATTTGGGTGTTTTGTGACTATAAATCTTTATCCTATGTGTTTTTTGTTTATATACTGGATTAAAGAATGCATTACTTATGGCAGTAGTATTTTAAGCATATCCAGCACGCTTAGCCTTTGCCAACAGCATTATTTATATTGACGGTATTTTTGGATGCAGGTAAAGAAAGTTATGCCAGTGCAGAATAGCTTTTCACTTCATTAAAATGGTTTTTTTTCAGTAGTAATTTTTTTAAGACATATGCAGTTTGTACACTATAACAGAAAAGTACAGTTCACCTTTTTAACCAAATGAGGTTGATTTATTTGTATTATGATTATCTTTGTTTGCTTTATCAAAAAGATAACAGTGGTGATACTTATCTTAATTTTTAAATAATCGGTTATTAAATATGGAAGTGATGGAGCTGTAATATGTCCTGCCTCAGAATGATCATACGAAGGCTTGGCACAGTCCATCCACACTGGCGTGGCTATTTTCTGTGGAAAAAAGATCATCGTATAGTTAAGCCTGTACTTGTGAGGTTCAGGTTTTACTCAAGGCATTTGTGAATTAGCTGGAGGATACCCAGCTGTGCTTTTCTGTTGTTTGGCGGGGAAGAGGTGGTGGTGGTGGTGGTGGTGTGGGTTTTTTTGCTTAAGGGCAACATTTCCTCAAGACTATACCTAGATCAAAATTGGATATATATTATTGGGTGTGTATTTTTTTTTTAAAGGCTATAGATTATTGCAGCTGCAGAGCTAATACTGGGGTGAAGGAGAAGCTGGTACAGCAGACAAAATCACAACACGTGTGTGATTATGTACATGTATAAATATATGAACTTTTTATTTAAAGATGTTGTCCAATTATTCAAAAGTCTTCCAGTGTTTGAAGCAACTTTAAAAAAAACAAAACAAAACAAAACACAAAAACCAAAACAAAGCTTTTGATAACATACAAGTCTTAACTAGTTTGTATGCAAATGGTTTTTTTATAGGGTTCAGTGACCTGATACAGAATGCTTAATTCTTGTTTCAAAAATTTTGAATTTAGATGGGAAAGTACTTACTTGCCCCAAATGCCCTTTCCCCTCATCTGCTTTTTTCACTGAACGGTTGCTAAAACACTTGATTTTTTTTTTTTTTGAAGTCTTACCAAAAAGAGATTAAATCTGTTGTCCAAAGAGACAGGTAGAAAAATGCAAAGTAACTAAAAAAATTCCAGTCACCCCTTACCAACACAAATAACATTTTATTGCCTGGTGATGTAGAGTAGAAAACTGACAACTCTAAGAAGCAGAAAATGTCCAAATATAAGAACATTTCATGCCAAAGTTGAATAATCAAACTCATGGAAATTGTCATCCCTGTTGCTTTAGTTGAGTGTTGGCTGTGTGGTTAGAAAGACCAGAAACTATCCTGCCAGCGATACCCATCGTAATGGGGGAGGAAGCCATGTGTGTGTATATAATGTTACACATTCTGTACATTAACTATCTGCTGATGAGTTGACGGTGGTCTGTGTGTGAAGAAAACTGTGTGCTTGAGAACGCAGTTACATCAGGGTCAAGCCTAGTTACATATTATTTTTCAGCTTTTAAATTTTATCTCCTTGTTGGGTAGAAACACTTACAAATGAATTCCTGAGAGACAAATACTTTTTTTCTTGAAATGTACTAAAGACAGCAGATTTTACCTTAGATGCTACATCAAGGTCTATGCCCCATGCTGTTTCCAGCCCTGTTATAGTTTTGTTTTCTATTAAAGAAGCAGGACTAGAAAGATCAGAAAATAGAAAAATGGGAAGGTGAAGAAGGTCAGGTTTTGTGCTTGTGCAGGCTTTTTCATACTTGTGCTTTGAACCCTTTTAAGAATGAGAGAGGCACACAAATCCAGATGTTGTTTGAAAAGCTACCTCAAAGGAGGCTGGTCAGAGAAAATCACACCAGTGTCAGGGCAAACCTGTGCTGTGGCTTTTCATGACCCATATACAGTCCAACAGCTGGACAGCTGCACCCCATTTCAGGTGCTAGTGGTATACTGATATGCTTGTCTTTTGTATTTGATTTGAGGGTGCTGGTTCTTGACACCTGAGGTGGTTCACTGTAAAAGCTGCAGTTAACAATGTGTCATAGTTTTCTTTCTTTTTTTCATTTTTTTTAATACTGCTTACCCCCACTGATCCTCATTTGTACTCAACATCATTATATATGAAGTTGGGGTTTTTTAGCGGTGATAGTTTTTTTTTCACTTGCTACATTTCTTAAACTATTTTTTTAAAAACATTTTTACTAGACTGTATATTTATTAACAAAATTGATTTTTTTTAAATACTTGATTACAGAAAGTGCTTTTTTAAGCTTTTATCTTAAAGCATAAATCACTGCATTTCAAGATGTTTCATGAACAAGAATGAAGCAAGTAAGATCTTGGTCTTGTGACAGTACAAGGTGCAAAAAATCCCCAAACACTCTGTCTTGTCTTTGGAACAGATGTGAAATTTGCAATGACAGATTGCTTCTAATAAATTTACTTCCACTGCATTAATCTGTTAAGCAACATCTAACTTCTGCTTTTCGTGATTTTACTATTGAGATTTTTCCTAAGCAGCCTTATTTCTACAGCAGGCTGTGGTTAAGGTTGTCTGTCAAAGAAACTTCAACCTCTGCTGAGAAAGACCCAGTGTCTTTCATTGAACTAAACCGCTAAAATAATAATCTAAAAGTTTTGATACTGAATACATGTATGCATGTATGTGTAAACATGTATGCCACAAAGCAGGTTTATAATATTAATCTAGCTAGATTATACTTTCTAATTTGTTTTGACAATCAGAACTACATTATTTTTTTCTGATTTTGTACACAGACGCTTTGTATTGCATTGTGATCTCTTGTAGTCCATGACCTCACCCTTACCTTGCCACAGTTTTGGGGGGATTAGTCTGAATCGCGTTCCATAAAGCAAAAAGCCCATTAGTTGCATTAATTCAGAAGTCCAGTCTGGAGGGATTGTGGTCAGAAGCTTATCATTGTACTTTTCAGTCTATTAAATTTAATCTGAAAGTCTTAAGGTTGTAGGTGCAGCTTTTTTTTTGTCTTTGGTTTCTTAATTTTGAAAGTGAGGGGTGAATTCGTATGGAAATAATCCCTGTAGTCCCAGAAGATGCACACGATCCTCCGTGGCCGGATTTGTTTGTTTATGCTAGATTGCGTAGGACCACTGTGGGCAGCAGTAATGGTGAGCTTCTGTGCGATATGGTTTCCGATTACTTGTTTTACTTGGCTTGCTCAATGCCCCTTGTACAAACCCAGTGTGCGGTAAATGAGAGGTGATGCGTTGCCTTGTTAAACTGGAGCTCTTGGATGTGACTGAGATCCTGTTGAGAGCACTTAGCTTGATGTTTACCTGTCCTTACTTATGGCAGTCAATGCTGGACGCTGAAACAAAGCATCTGCTAGTTTACCTGTTAACGGGGCTGTCGGTTAGCCTTAAACATTTTATGGAGCCTTGAAAATATCTTTATTTTTGCGCTTTTTCCATCAGCTAGTGAGGACAAACGGAAAGTCAAATTATCTGTTATTGTGTGTCAAAATCGGATGTTAAAAAAAATCATAATATTGTTTATGGAGCAGAATAACTCCGGGGTATTTAATTGCTGTGAACGTGCAAAAATTAACAATCATATCACGGATTGCCACATAAGTATTGATCTATGCGTTTTAACTACCATGAAATTCTTTTAGAAACAAAGTGGAATTTATGAACTGCAACTGAAATCCTTTTTTTTTTTTTTTTTGAAAATGATTTACGAAGTATTTAAGTGAAGCATTTGTTATTTTGTGATTATTATTTGAATGAGTGCTTTCCTAATTATATGAAATATCTGTTTTCCTCAGGGTTTGCCTGACAGGAAACAGTAAAATGCCATTTTATAGCTTGTTAGTAGTGGCTTCTTTTATTTATTTTTTTTAATATATTTTGCCAGCTGTGAGGATTTCTCTCTCATTCTTCTATATTCAGAACTTAATTTTTTCTTTATGGGAAAGAGATGGGAAGAGAAACCTGTAAATATCTGTAACAACACCAGAATGGAATGACAGCAGAGGTGTTGACAACAAATTGTTTTAACCTTTATTTACAAATGTAATTAAGAACTGAAAAGATAGCCTTAAAATAAAATCATGGGGAGAGTCTTATGCATGGTAAAATCTACTCTTTCATTACTGCACACTTTCAGCACTCATTTACATTGTTATTTCCCGAAGTCCCTGCAACTGTTAAATTATGCAAATTAAGTTACCATAATATTCAGTGCCAAAATGTTTTATTTAATAGCAGTCATTAATTTATTTCTCTAATCAAATCCACTAGGAAATCATTTTAAATGTATCATTTTGTTTTAAATAGGTCCCAGTTCAGCAGAATGAAAACCTGTTGGGCCTTACAATTGTGGGGTTTTTTTCAGCACCTACATGACAATTCAGCAGTGATGCCGCCCTCTTTCCCTCCCATTTATCCAGTAATTTTGCATAATGGGAGAATCAAACAACATATTTAAATGTGACATAACCAGGTATTTTATAATGCAGTGAATAACTAGTGCTGTTAATGCTTCCACTCCAAGCGGAGCATTGTAAGATAGCGAAGAGTTGAAGCAGGCCGCAGAGAATGAGGGTAGCACCTCTGAGAGATGGGGAACGCGATGCTAATGAGATTAAAAAAGAAAAAGAGGAGAAATTCTTGCATAGCTCCGGGTCTCTGATTCACGTGATCTCTAGAACAGAATACAAGGACATCTTGAATGGTGCAATGAGGTAAGTTCAAGCACCTTACGGATCTCCCCAGGAAAGTGTTTTTTTTTTTTTTTTTTCTCTTCTCCTAACTCTTAGCAAAGGGGAGGCAGGGGAATTTCCTGTTGATTCATCCTCCTGCCGTGCGTATTTCAAATGTGCTATTTAGAGGAGGGAGATTTTGAGGCATATGACTTGGTTTACTATGAGCACAAGAAGGAGCATGATTACGGAGTTAGAGCTGCCCTAGGCTTTGCGGGGGCTAAACATAATTTAAAGGTTTTGTGATCTGAAAATATTACTTGAGTAACATACACAGAATTTCTTTTTGTTGAAGGAAGCTATTGCATTTGAAATCCTGAATTTTAGGTATAAAATATGAAGGTTTATGTGCACATAGTTATAAGCAAAACCTCGATACTGGATAGGTTTTCTTTCCACTAAACTCTAAACCTTTGCACCCCCCACCTCCGTCCCCATACTCTTGCGCAGCTCTGGCAGGAAATTAAGTTTGGTGCAGGACTGGAGATTGCGATCGTCTCTCCTCCCGTATCTGACACGTTTTTAGCGTGTTCTGTTGCAGGGAAGTTCTGGCAACTTGTTTGAAAACGTGAGTGAAATATTTTTTCAGGGACAAAAGGTAACTTTGCACCATCTAAAAGCCACAGGGAGTAGAATATCCTGTTGTCTTTGAGACTGCGCAAATGAGATCCTTGTCTAATTGAAAAATAGGACATTTCTGGGTTAATTGCTGGAAATGACCAATTATCCAAACACCTCCAATAAAAGAAACGCCACCACCCGTCTGCTATCTTTCTTAAAATAAATTATCATCATCTTTAAACTGTAGCACCGTTCACCAGAATACCACATGATTCTTATTATGTGATTCTTCAGCTTTGCAAATAACTGGTAAGATTGTTGCCTTCTTTGCCTTTTGAAATTAGATGGGGCAACGGTTCCGATGACAGGGCATTGCCTCAAACCTGTCAGTGTCCGTCTCAGTGACAACTTACAGATCCTTAAGCACATGAAGTGATGTGAAAAAGTAGGTAGGTGACCATCACCTCATATTTTCCCATCTTCCCTCTATGCAATTTAATCCAGCCCTAAGCAGGCTAATTCCTTCCACGTCCATTCTTCCTTCTCAGCTTCGCTTCCAGAAATGTTGCTGTAGGAAGCAGAGGAATTAAAGGAGTGGAGAAGCTGACTGTTGTTCATATGGGGTGGAGAGCAACACAAGGCTGCCCTGGTCTCATCCTGCTTCCTCTCTCCCCCTCCCCAGCCCTTCTTCTGCAGGTAGGCTTCAGGAACATCTGGCAATGAGGGAGAACATTCCTGGCTTTAGTCTTTAAAGCAATCTGAGTGTTTGTAGGTTTCTTTATATGCTTATTTAATAAACGTTTTTCATGCAACCCCAACATAAAATAAAGTGATAGGGTGTATGTGTCTTTTTTTCCTAGGTAATGGTGCTTACCTCAGGTCACTTTGATTCTTTATATGTAAAATATCAGGACTTAAAAGACATCAGAAGAATAAGTAGGTCTTTTGGAAGATTTTGCTTCTATTTCTTTGACTTGAAAACTAGGAAGTTCTTAATACTGAATAAACACTTATTTTCATGCTCAGGACAGGTTTTTTTAGTAATTATTTTCTGAATCAATAACAAATTCAAAACAAGGACAGCACATAGAAAAAAAATATTAACATGAACCAAAATAATGTAAACTACCTTTGACTAATCTCCCCATATATAGATGTTATATTGTGACAGAATTAAACATTCTGGTTATTTTTAACTAAAATAAAACAATAAACAAAAGCAGCAAGCAAATTTGGTGACTGTCTCCTCTTTTTCCCTTCCACTTGACTTTGTTCTTGGCAGATTTCCCATCTGTGATTATGTATTCCTGCATTCCCAAAATATAAAGCTCTCTGCTGAATCTCAATGACAAGGAAGAGTCTCAGCAGGTTTATTCTCTAGCAATCTGACCTTTCCTCTGTCACCTTGTTTACTTACAAACAGTTCTGCATCTTTGATTCAACCTGCAGCTTACTGAAAAGCAAGAAGCAAAACTTCCGAGTCTGCCTCTCTACTTCTGTGGTGGTCTGTAATTTCTGTTGCAGAGTAATAGTTTGGAAGATTAAAGGGAGCGGGGTGGGTTTTTTTCTTTTTTTTTTTTCTTTTTTTTTTTAGGAGCACAGGGTCTCAGGCTTGGAATTTTGCAAGTACTTTTTGCTATCTTGAAATATGGTTTGCCTCACTTGCAGTATCAGATATTAATTGGATCAAATGGAGGCAACCAGCTGCTAACACTTCAACTCCTGTCGCTTCTACATGGAGATAAAATGCAGTAGGTAAAATACCAGTTCGTCGGTCCTAGGCTTTTTCCAGTTTTCTGGCTGAATTTCTTGAGGGTGATCTAGAAATACTTTTACAAGCTCACCGGTGTGAGAGAAGCGTGGCTGTGGGCTCGAGGAATGAGGGAAGCCTCTGTCAAACCTCTCGGCGACTCGCCTGTCAGCCTGAGCCTCACTTTTGGAATAGTAGTTTTCATCTAGGTCCCCCTTCCCCCTCACCATGCTTTCATCTGTCCCCAGTGACTAGACTTGTCTTGGCTAAACTGCATCTACCTAATCTACCTACCTCTAGCACTTTGTGTGAGCATACATGATTTTCTATCGGTTTTGCTGGTCATGGAAAATGTAGGTATTGGAGTTTTGTTAATCATAACAACATGGTAGAGACTGAATTGGTACATACAAGTATTTTTTTTTTTAAATTTAACAAAATGTCCTTAGCTGAAGATGGTCCAAAGCTCAAAAAGCGCATCTCCTTTTATTAGGATGTTTATTCTTGTCATGTATCGCAGCGTGTCCTATAAAACAATCTTGACTTGTCTTTCCCCCCTCCTCCTCCTTTCAGGATTTGGTTGTATTGATGAGTATTTTTCTAAGGTAATAGGACACTGACTGAGAAGGTGTTTAGACAGAGAAATGTTTGCATAAACTACCTACCACTTTGGTCGTCTTTTGTAGCTGTCCTTAGGCTTCCGCTCCCCCAGTTTTCCCTCTAGAAGAGCCTCTCTCTGCTCATGGCTTGGGAGGATGCTTGGGGACCTTCCCATCGCCTGGCAAGTGCTGAGCTCTCTGAAGGTGCCCGGGGCGGCAAGGTGGGCTTCTCTACCAGCGCTCAGTGAAGACAGCCGGTAGTGAGGACTGTTTTCAGGAGTTCAGAAAGGACTTCCCTGATCATTTGCTGCACCTGTTACCAATTAGCATTACCTACAAGTAACGTGGTGGTTACTCATTAAAGCCCAGATTCTTGAAGTTATTTATAAGACCAACTTCTGTGGGTTTCAGTACATAAAACTTGAATAAATTTTGTGGAAGATAAAGTGACTTCTCAAACTTCACAAACATCTACAACCAGTTTGCACTCAGCTTCATTTCCTTGATAGCCATCTGCTGTGCTGCTGCTGCACACTCTAGGTGTACAAAGTGGATAAAGGAGCTTAAAGTGTATTTGGAGATTGGTTACTTGTCAGTCATTTCCATCAAGAAGATGGTGGCTAAGAGATTTCTCTTTTTTTTTTTTTTAAGTATGTGGTATGAAGCACCTGAAGGTATGCAAGTGAAGATTAATACTTGGGTTTTTTACTGTGCATTTTTACTGGCAATTTTACTGTTTTGTATCCTGGTTTACTGATCTTCATCATCACAGATGTTTGTGCATCTACTTCTCCTGAGTTTATTTTTACCAAGATATGATTAATTTGTATGGAAGAAGTAGTAAATGATTTAAATGTCTACAAAGATTGTTGTTCAAACTGTACAAAGGATCAAGGTTAGTGATGTTTAGTGCCCTTTAATGACACCAGTTTCAAGTGCCGACTTCGAAGCCATTAGTGCTTGTTAATAGTCTTTGGAGCTATCCACCTGAAATTGCAAAGTGGTTCCGTACTTCTGCATTTCATCAAGTACGTAATTATATTGCTATTATTCAAAGAAATCTATGTAAATTAAATATACTCTATACTTTCTTCTCCTGATAGAACTAAAATTGCAAATTTACAAGTTTGGGGTTTTTTTTAAGAGTAGGCTGAAATCTTATGTAACTTGACAAGACAATCTACGCAAAAAGAATGCTGACTAAAAAGGACTAAGATCTCTAACCTTATTCTGAGCAAGTTAGTGCTGGTACAGCCTATGGTCTCTTTCAGGCAGAAATTTCATCTGGTAGGTATCTGTTTGTCTTGGCCATGTCACCTAGAATAAATCTTTCTTGAAACTATGCTGCCCCTTTGGATTTCAATGAAGTAAAGATTCAGTCCTAAGAAGGTTTCTTCTGAATGCATTTGCCGGATGAGGCTGAGGCCTGACTATTGAACTAGCTGTTGCCTGCCACAGGAGTGTACTGAAAAAGAGATGGGAAAACTTGTACATTTGTAGGATTCTAATGCACAAGATTGTCAGCTCTTTTTACTGACAAATTAAATTTGTTTGTTTTCAAGTTTTAATAATAAGTAATAGATCTGTATTTTTAACAGAGTGAAACTATGCAGAGTTAGGGAAGTGATTTGAAATTAGGTCTTTGAAGGTCAACGAGCAATGCGTTCTTAAAGTAATCTGAAGACCATTAAGAATATGTTGTATAAGTAAAATGTATGTTCTCTCCAATTGTATAGAGAATTTGATTTCAGAAGGGATCAAAGTCCTAATTCTAGCCTTAGCAGCCTGCATAAGATTTCTGATCCTGGAAGACAGCAGAGCCCTTTCCACACTGAACCTGAACAAATGAATGATGTTGGTAAACACTAATACAATAAACTGAAGAGGCTAGAAAGCATAGAATGCTAATGCTTTGAATATTACTTCCTTTTGCTTCATAGGAGTTCTAGAACCAGCTCAGCAGGTTTATAAACTTTACTCCCGAGGAAAATGCTCTGACCAACTGAAATGCAACAACAGCTAGAATGAATATGTATATGTTTACATTTTGAGTTGTCTAGGAGTTGTGTAAAAACTCTGTATCCACTCAGCCTGTGTTCTATCTAGCTTGTCAAGGAAGGAAGATGCCTGTTTGAGATTTTTCCTATTCTGTGTTCTAAGTATCATAAAACCCTCCAACTTTCATTATTCCTGTCTTGTAAACTTTTTTTTCAAAAGAAGGCTAAACACAGAAACAGCACAGCATTTTGGCAATAAGCTATATATTACGTCATATGCTCAAAACCGTAGTTCCTTTTCCGAGTCACGGCTGTTGGCCTTTAGTCAACTACATCATTGCTGCTAATAGACACCCCCAGAAAACTGATAACAAAACTGACCTCCATTAAATGAAGTTATATTCATACTTCACTCGGAAATCTAGCAAAATGATCTTTGGTATGCTTTAGTCCTGCAAACTGAAGTGATATCTGACTTAATCTTCTCTGTCAGACATTTATTTACATTTCTTACAGGGAAATGCATTATACATTTAGAAAGCCACTGGAATGTATTGCAAAAAATAAAAAAAATATTGTTTAGAAAAAGTTTCATCTATCATCCACATGGATGACATTTCATTTAAGTGTAATGAATGCTTATTTGTATAAGAAATGGGACATCCTGATGCTATTGCACATACATCTTTGCAATTACTGTCGTGCTGTCTTCTAAGAGGCAAATTTGTTGCAGATAAGTAACTTATTTTTGCGAAAGCGGCTTTAGAATGTGGCAGGCACTTGATGCTCTAGTAATCCTCAAGACAACCTGAGAATCTGTTACACAGTGCAGAATTGGCCCTGGAAACAGCAGTGGATCCTAAAAACCACGTGGATGATTTCTTAGGGTGGGCTAGTGGCCACGGTAGCAGGATTCCGATTTCCACGTACTTTGCCATCTTGGTGTGCTTCCAGCAGTTCATTGGACTCTGTATGTTGATGAAGTGGAATGCCTTTGGGCACTACTTTGCCTCCTATGTGGCCATGGTGGCAGCTCCGGTATTAAATGTCTGCTAATATATATGGCTCGTGGAGATGTTTGTCTAACTGTGCAACGTGAGCTTTCCCGTCAGCTGTTCGTCATCTCCTCTAAAGGAAAGTACTAGTCACACAGCAGTGAGCCAGGTTGTTCTCACCCTTGCTCCCTTTGGGCTAAGGAAAGTTAAGAGGAGTAGCGCTTGAAACAGCAAAACTTGCGATACTGAACCGAAATGAAGTGGAAATACCAGATTGTTTTCCACTTTAAAGTTTGGTTGAAGTTTGTTTTATTAGATATTTCTCAATTATCTTGTTCAGAAAGAAAAAAAAAAAATAGGGAAGTTATTCTAAGGTCTTTATTTTGGTTTGTAATGTCTTGGGCTGGGCTCTTAAAATATGATATTTTCTTGTGTATTTATAAAAGTATGATTGATAAACTCACCTTAATGTATTACTTTTCATGTTAAAAACAATAATGCACTGAATGTCTCTAAAGTGCAAGACTCCACTTTTGAAGCCTTCTCTCTGATTAACCTACTTGCTTTCGTATTTAGAATAATTACGTCATGTAATTTTACATAAAGTGAAGCTATAAGGAATGATGTAAGATTCTATAACAGAATAATCTGTTTTGGAACTGATAATATGTCAAACTGTAACATGATATGGAAATACAGGAAATTGTTGTAAATGTGTAAAAATAATTTGAGAGCAGCAACATGTTTTCATTGCTCTCAGATGTATTGTTTGATCATGGGAAAAGAAAGGAATATTTGTGGAAGATCAAACAAGATCATGTACAGGGTAGATTTTTTTGGTTCACATAAAGACTGAGCCTTTTCTTCTAAAATTCGTCTGACACCTGTAGCTTCATCTGTGGGGACTGGTGATTTTTCAGTATAACAGAATTTTGTCCTATATAACATTTAGTGAAGTGGCTGTACACAGTCAGTTGTTATCATTTCATCAATAGGGAATCAATTGCCTGTGATACCAGAACAGGAATACTTTAAAGGATGGTCAAATCTATACTTTTAAAAACATACATCGAAAATCTGTTAATAATAATCAAGTTTATCAAATACATTAGAACCTGATCCTTAAGGGTTATTTCACATTTCCCTTCAATACTGTTTGGAATATTAAATTTGAACAGTGTTGCAGTCAATCCCACCTGTGGCCAGATAACTGTGTAGTCTGCATACAGCAAATCAGTGGCACAGTGCTTCTTGCACGCACTTGAGAAGAATTTCTGTAAGTGCATGTATATAAACGTTTGGTAGCTTAACATGTACCGGGTGAAATTTAACAAAAAAAAAAAAGAAAAAAGAACAAAACCCCTGTGGTTTGTGTCAGTTGCTGTATATGCCAAGTAGTATAGAAAGTCCCTCGCTTAACCGTCAATGAATAGCATGACAATCTTTCAGCGTTCCAGTATGTCTTCTCCTGGGGGGAAAAAAAAAAGTTTGAGTTAAAAACAAGTAAGAGTACAGTGAAGGATGTATTCCTGTTCCAGTTGGCATTTTAAGTAGCAGACTTCTGATTTGTGGCATTTGGCTCAAGGAAGGGTGGGGGGGAATTCCTTTTGGAAGGGCAGAGGAAATACTCCTCCACCTACTGCAAAAGCTCCAGCAAGCAGAGCCGCCCTTCAGTGACCCTGCCGCTTGTCCTGGCCTTTGCACATGCCTCCCTCCAAGCGTGGGCTTCATGACAGATGCTCAGCTCCTTCCGTTCCCTGGTCTGTCTTAAACCCCGCGAACGCTTGCACACCCATCTGAATCCAGAGAGGAGCCTTGTGCCAAGGAGCCGGTGTGAATGTAGCGTGTGGCTGCTTCGGGTCGTGCTGCCCAGCCTTCCTCTGAACGGCTGATAAAGCTGCTTTTGGAGCTGGAAAATAGGGATGTAGGGTTTGCTGCTGCCTGCTTGCTTGTTTTTCCTCTGCTGTGTTCTTCAGCTACCAGTCAACGTAGGCTATTGTTAAAATGCCTGTTCAGCCACATCACTGATGTATTTGTTTATACTCTTCTGTTTGAACTCTGGCTTCTTCTAATTTCGCTACAGTTCATATTGTTATCATTACATGTGGCGACCTGTTTCCTTATCAATGGGAATGAAACGGCAGAAAGCAGCTCTGTCTTTTTTTCAAATGGCTTGCAACTGACACAAGTGCAAGACTAAAACTTCTAGCAAGCTGAGCCCTCAACAGCTGCATTTCAAACCATTTTTGCATTGCACAGGCCTGCTCCTTCAAAATTACTGTCATCTTGTGTTTCAAATACCGGATCAGATCCCCACAAAATCATGGTGGGCTCCACTACAGATGCAGTGCTGTGTACTTCCCGGAGAGCAGAACCATGGATGGTTCTTCAAAAGTTCTTTGAACTGTGGGAGAGGCTGACGAATGTCTGGGGAAAAGTGTGGCAGGACTGGATGCGTAAGTCTGAGGAAGTAACATAGTCTAGTACCAGTTCTCTAATGATGTTTTCTCAAACTGCATGCTACAGGGAACTTGATTTCTTGCTGCCTGTCCCATATCGGTTTGGGCGACTGCATGTAGCTGCTTTTTTTCTTTTTAAACTTGTGTGGCTTATCTTAATCTGTATATAAAATATGATGGAGATTGTATCAACGGCATTTCTAAACATAGGATTTCTGGTTTCCTTTCCCTACTTTGATGTCAGGGTTTTGACAACTGCCCTTTACTTCTGTGCCTACCTGCTGCAGCTGGGGGCTCAGCTTGTATGCCGTATTCTGTCTTTAAAGCTACATTAGTTTTCCTTTGACATTTTTTTCTCTTTTTCTTTTTTTACCCTTTACAAACCCATTTGTGTTTTCATGCTGGTTTTATTCTGTTTTTCATACTAATAGAAATGAGCCCACCCAAGTTCAGCGCTTAGGGGTTTTTTTGTTTGTCTCTGCAGTTTTCCGGCTTTCCTGTTGTTCGCAAGGGTTGCGTAGGCATGCTACACTTTACAGACATTACACTCTAGTCTGGCATTACGTTGTATAATCATTTGTAATCAAAATTTCTTCAGATGATTTAGCAAGCAACATTGAGCGCAACTGCTCAGTATCGGAAGTATGGAAGCAGAGCCTGATTTAGAGCCTGCTCTCAGGTCTTAAAGCGTAAAACTAATGGTGCTAAGATGGTAATGTGGAGACAACTGTCTGTTATCTGGGGCTGGCATGATAGAAACCTAAATTATGTTATCACTGTACTGTAGCCTTCACGTGTAACAAATACTGCTACGCATAAGCAGAGCACAGAGAGAAATGCAATCAGCTCTGTCTGTCAAAAGTGAATTCACGAATGCACCTGAAGAGGGTGGGTAGCATATTTGTACAGTTCTGTTCCTGTTGGTTTCCTTGTACTGAAACAGGACAGTTCTGCTAAGGATTTTAAGATCAAAAGGGTTGTTTTGCTTCAAATTAAAATTGAGTCAGGGGACTTAGATTTTCTTATTTATATTCTACTTTTTTCCATAGCCATAAAATACAAATATTAGATAAGTCTTTAAAAGCATAATAAAATGCTGCTGTGAATAATATGCTGTTCAGAGGATGCAGGCATAATTTATTTCCACTTGTCCATCATCTTGAAAAGGATTCTGTTAAAATTTTAATGGAAATATATTTTTGAACCTCGGTCTGAAGGACCTGTACACAGATAGCAGGATGTAAAGAGAGAAGTTCTGATTCCAGTTTTAAAACAAACTTTTCTTTTTAAGATATAAGCAAGCTACTTGTTTTCCATAAATCTTAGTGTTACTATAAATCAAAAAAATAATTAGAAAATCATGTTTGTATATGTCTATGAAAAGCTAGGACATTGATGGTGTAAAAGACCCACATCCAAGCTATGTATTCATAGCTGTCCTTGGGGGAAGCTGTTTGAGATGGCTTATTGTAGCAAATGGTAAATTTCTGAAGTGTTCAGGGAAAAGGGAATGGAAATACCGACAAGGAGAAGAAAAAGAAAAGGAGCCTTCACCTTGAGGGAGGAACGTTTAATTGGAACTCTGAAGCTAAGAAAACTCTACTCCTGGCTTCTCCTTGTATGGCATAGGTGTCTCAGTTTCTTGGTCTACTATGCAAAAAAAGCCTTGTTCATAGTTTTCACCTCAACTGCTAAGAGCATGTGGTACATATGGCCGGGGTGTCTGAATGGGTTTACGGACAAATAAACATGACACCCAGGAAGAGGAAAATAGTTCCTGTTGAAGGTGCCAAGGAAAAGAAAGCTAATGGAATAAGTATGATTGTGTTTTGTGGTGCAGAATGATGAAGAGAAGTATTCTTGCAGTCTGTGGCTGAAGAGGCTGGATATGTTTTTTTACTTCTGCCGGTGGCTATAAGCCTTATTCATTAGCTTTCTCTAACACCATCTCTATTTAATTTACAGAATTCAAAATTTACCACCGACTTTAGTGGTGCTAGCATTGATTTGCAACAGTTTCAGACAAATACAGCTTAAATGGGTTTCTAACACAGGCTAACATGTTGTTCTATTGATGTGTTAATTAAGCTTTTAATTAGGTGGTGGTAGACTATGACAATATTATGGGATGTGGCAGCATCCCCAAACTGTTCCTGAAAAGTTATGTTGGTTAAAAAAAGGGGGGGGGGGGTATTGCAGGTGGGATGTTCATTTCTACTAAAACTGTAATAATGCAGTTTTTAAAATCAAACGTATTTTGTTTTATCCTGAAAAGATATGGCTTTAGATTTATTCTTTTACTGTGCTTAACATTTTGATTTAGTAATCTAATTCTGAAATGTTTTCTCTCTTTTTTTTTTTTTTGTTTCTATTTATTTGTCAGCCTTTTTGTTCCCTTGCAGTGTGTTTGCACTTTAACGGATTTTAATGTAATTGTTTTAAAATCTTTAGAAACTGGATGTTAGCACTGCTTTCTATAGAAATGTCCAGGTACCAAATTCCATACCCTCCTGGTGAACAGGATGGAAGACAGAAGTCTTCCCGAGGAGCATTTTGTTTGCCTATGGAGACAGTATCTTTTCAATTGAAGGAAATTTATTATTATTGAAAAATCAAAAGGCATTACGCCTTTTGGTGATAAATGGTCTCCTTGCAGTCAGACAACACTTCTTCCAAAGACCAAAGGTATTGATAAAATATTGATACTGAAAGGTGTAGCAGGCAAAGGGATTGTGAGGCTCTAATTGTAAGGTTGCCAAGAAAATTATGGGTTTGGTTTTTTTTAACTTGAGTGATCTGAAGGTGAAGAATATGGTCTTATGGAATACATTAGTGAGTTAAGCCAGAGTCAGAAGCCACTGATGCTGTTGTTTCACTTATGGTGGCAAACATAGAAGACACAGTGTCAAGAGTTTTGGTTTTTTTTTTTTTTTAATAGCTGAGTAATGTAACCTGTGCCCAGGCAATAGTACGGTAGTTACTGGTGAATAAAGTTAGAGAAGGTAAGGTAGTACCAGCGAATGATGTTTTAAATACTCTGATTGTTACCCTGGTCCTTAACTGCACTTGGACTTTTTTTTTTTTTTTTTTTTTTTTTTTAAATCTTTCCAATGTTATTTCTATCTGCACAGTGTAATGGTGGGAGCATTGGTATGGAAAGACACAGCTGCCCTCGCAAGCTCTTTACAGATGCTGCTGTCTCAGTGGCTGCTCTGTACACTTCTACAACTGATACATCCTAACAGGTGGTACCAACATTGGCTGTCCCAGGAAAAGAAAAAAAATTATGCTATTGTCAATAAGATAGTAGTATATCTGCACAGTATTTTTGATTCTGTAACTATCTACTAATGCTGTGCACCATAATTATTTAACCCACCCCCAGTTTACAGTTTGACAACACTGCTGTGTAAGCCTGGAGTTATAACAGTGGATAATTTCAGGCTTCAAAGCTCACGGCGTAGATGTGTCCAGAAGTCCCTTCTGCACTCTGAACTCTGTGGTTTTCAATTACTACACACAAAGGTCGTGATTCCCAACCCTCTTGTTCTGCTCTCCACTAGCTTTTCCAACCTCTGATTTATTATAGTAGAGAGTGAGATAAGAGCCAGTAAGTTACAGTGTGTATGTTTTGAGGGGGGATGGGATGGGAGGACCGGCTACAAATCCTTTTAGTAAAACAGAGTGCCCTCTTGGTGGCTGCTTTGCTGGAGTTTATTAGTTCACCTGCCTTCAAATAAGTCCTACAGGTGCTGTGACAAATGGATCGAGAGATTGCCTAGTAAGTTCCTCTGCTTCTTGTAAGTATTTCTGCATTCTGTGTAGATGATTTGTAACTTCCGATGCCAAGATGTCTTTGTAAATCGCAACAGAGACCCCTATGCCTTCCACAGCCACAGCATGGCTTGGAAGGGGAAAGGAATGAAAGCTGAAGAAAGATGCTGACAGAAAAAATATTTCAACACCTTGACTTTGTGAATGCATATTGAGGAAAGAGATGTCTTTTTCCCTTGCTAGTTATTCCTACTCATGGCAGTATGTGCTGCTTTCACCTGGAGTTACAAGACCAGTTGTCTCTTCTGCCAAGTACCAGGGGCGTAATTTGAATCCCCTCCTCGTAAGTCTCATTTCTGTTGTGGCTTCTCCCTGCACTACTTTTGTTCCTCAAGTGATACTTCAGACTCTTGAGTTTGGCTCATCCCAACACCACCTCTGCCTTGAAAGAGAAGTTTAGACTTGACATAGAGACTTGAATTATTCACAACTCCTATTGACGTGGTAACGTATTTGATCTCTTCCAATATTTAGAGAAAAGATGAAAATTGTGGGTGTTTCTGGTGCATGAAGGAAGTGGGGAGATCGTGTTGAAAAAAAAAATCACACATGTAATAATCAATTTTATTTCATGCTGAATATCCTTCAAAAGCATTTAGTTAATCTCGTATGCCGCTCTGAGATAGGCAAGTGTGATATTTGTACAGAGGGAAGAAGGGGGAAACATAGCATAAAGTGTCATTTCCAAGGCTCAATCTCAGGAGCTGGAAATTCTAGAGTCCCCGGTTTCAATCCCCTCCCTGTTTATAAAGAGCTTTTTAATTTTCTGCAAGACCCTGCAGGTTGAAATTCAGGGCAGCACCCACAGGTGAAGGACATCGTGGTGGTACATAAGCTAAAATGACTTCTTAAATTTTTTTTCATATTTCCAGAGCATGCGTTAAGTCAAATGCGAGATACCTGGCTCCATACTGGGATAACTGGGTAGAACTTAATTTGCTGTGATCTAGTACCATGTGACTGATTCTTCTCCTTTGTGGGAACAACTTGTTAGGGACCTGATGGGTCATATTTGTTTGGGCTGCGGAAAAACTGTTTTGTAGAACAGGGGTTTGGTTTTAATCAATTCTGGAAAATTTCTTTCTCTATGTAAAAATATTCCCATGCATATATATTTGTATGTATGCATTAAGGCTGGGAATAGTTACTGCCATAACTCACTATGTGAACTTCTTTGTAGATATCCTTATCTTATTTCTTCTGAAGTGTTTACTGTCAAAGCCGGCCTCAGCATTCTAAGATTGACCTATTAAATTAGATCCAAAATGAATAGCACTTGAATGTCAAAACTACTGATGATTTTTTTCTACAGAAAAAAGTTTTAGAAAGTAGGATTTTCAAGTTTTAAACATCTCTTGCAAATTCTTTTGGTACTTTGTGTTCTGATTTAGCGTAACATATTCTGTGCTCTTTTATAGCAATGCTTGATTCTGAAGTCAAACTGAAGACAGAGATTATACGCTCTTTCTCTCAGAAATAAGAGAGTTCACTAAAATCTTAGCTTGTTTTGCAGGTGAGCACGTTTTGGTGTCTTTTTTTCTTATTTGTGCAAATGGATGGGGTGGCAGGGGGACGGGCTTTCTGTTTCTGCTTCCTTCCTAGAGGGTTAGCCTGTACTCTGGCTGGCCCTTAGTAATTTCTGTTTCAGTTTTGGATCTGTATCTTTTTATCACCTATTAAGTTCAGAAAATTTAGGGGGAGTTGAGCAATTTTTTACCTGCAGTTACTCTTCCCTGTTGGTACAAGATAACTTTTGATCCTACTTGGAAAGTATAGATCCCTCTGAATCAGCTGTATTTTCCTCTGTGTCCTTCAGCTAGGGAAAAAGAGTTCTCTGATAGGTCTGACATTTCTTCTATTTATTTTGTACCTCGAGTCTTAGGCTGTGGCTAAAATGTGCTAGCACACCAAGGTTCCTTGTTTTCAAAAATGCTGGTGTCACCTTTTAAAATTTCTGATGGAGAAAAATTAAGAAAGATTAAGTTTTTAGAAATGCTATTTTACCTGCTGGGAAAGTTAGTGCTTCAGATGATGTAAGTGATAAATGCGATCCCAGGCGACCTGCAGCTTAACAATGACCTTTGATTGACCATGGAAGCACATAAAGTCTTAATAACTGATTCCATACAGAGACCACTTGTGTAACCCACTGTAGTTAGTAGTAACTGAGGGCCATTGTAGTCTGATGGATATTTGAGGGCTTGTATAAAACGAGGTGGCTCTTTCAGGCTAAACTTGGGTTGACAGACACCTGTATCTCTGTAGATTCTTTTATTGGCAAAGGTACAATTCAGCCAGGATTGATGTGAATTGTCTTCATGTTAAGATCATGAATAAGGGCATACTTCAGTCTGGCCAAAACAAATATTTCATTAATTTTTGTTTTATTTTGTTTCAAATCAGGAATACAAGAGGAGAACTGATACACGTATGAGTTCCAGAAAAAATATTTCAAAAAATATAGACATCTGACTTGATCCACATTCATTAATGAAAGACAGAAGGGCCTTTCAGATGGAATTTCAAATTATTGACCAGATTTTGTATTTAATTTGCTGAGTGTCAGGAAAATCTCTAAAATATTTTAATTTTAAAGGGAAATTTCATATGTCACTGTGGGCCAAATACAGAACTAGCACTAATAAAAGACCTCTGATTCTTTCTTTGTACACATATGCATACCTCTGATGTTCGTTCATTTTTCTCTTATGCAGCGTTTGCCAAGGAATGGACTAACTTCTCTTTTCTGATTATGATTACCACACAGTGGGATATCTGGGCTCTGGGGGCTTCCTTAGATTACTTTTTTTTTTTTTTTTTCCTTCTCTTGCGTGAAGCTGAACTAATAAGATCGTCTTTCTTTGCATAAGAGAAGAAAAGATGTTCACTATTTCAATTTATCAATGCTTTAATTTTTACAAGCTTGGGAGGTGATAAATTCAACAGTAAGAGTAGTGTCTTTTTCTGAAGCATTTGTTAAGGGAATAAAGACAAGAAAAATATTGAGTCATAATTCTGAAAAGACATATGGCGGAGCACTGCTTACCTTTCTTGATGATCCTTCTTCAGCACTCTACCAGTGAAAATCTGCCAGCACGTAGTCAGCCCACTGTGTCAATCGGCATATAATTTTATGGAGAAATTTCTAGATAGTTTGAACTATCTAAGCTTTTGTTACAAATACTAACTGAAAGTATTTGCCATTAAAAGAGATTGTTTTCCAGTGTGTAGTTATATCCATTTTTCTTAAATTTTTATTATCTTTTTATTATTTAACTCTTTGCTGTAGGCACTGTCTCTTCCTATGCAGAAGAGAAAAAGTGTTCTGTTAAATCATTCAGGTTATTGAAGGTGTTTAGGAATAGCAGAATGAAATGCTTTTGAGTTTATTTAAAAAAAAAAAACAAACAATCAAACCAAACCAAATAAACTCATGGTGACATTTGTCTTAATAAATCTGTACACATTAAGTGTAGTAACTTTGAATTATACTTAACTAATGAGTTAAATTTTCACTTCCACTCTGCATTTTCAGTGTCTAGTTTTGTACTTTGTGGGTATTTCAATGAGCCAAGCAGATTTATAGTAAGGTGGGGGTTGATAAGGTTGGTGAATTTGGGTTTTGGGGCGCTTTAGTACTAGATCAAAAACATCTTGACCATGTAAATGGTGAACAATTTATTCCAGTTCCAATTTGTTTAAAAGCTCTGAAAGAATACCTTTCTCCAAAGAAGATTCAGATTGCACTGGGTGCTTTCTTCTTGCTTACACTATTTGGTATTTAGACAAACTTCATGCTGGAATGGTGCCTCTGTCTGGCTACAGCGTAAACTCCTGCATGCACTCGGGTTAGATGGAAGGATGCGCAAGCATATCTTCAGGCTTGATCCATTTCAAACTGGTACTATATGGTATGGCATTAATGAGTATTACGGTATAAGAGGCCCGTGTAAATAAACTGAACACCAACCCAGAAAACTTTTGTTGGAACCCTTAATATAAAACAGAGCAAAGCCACCTTGGTCAGTAGAATTAAAAAGAGCAGTATAGATGACAGCACCGCAGTATGAGCTGCCTGTTGAGGAGAACTGAAAGCTGTGTTTATAGTGGATGTTTTCTGGATTCTGCCTCAACCTTTACAAATAGATTGCAGCTGGAGTATTTGCAGAACTTCACATCATCGGGGCACGCTCAACACTGGCTTTTAGTATAGATCTGTTTTTCCTTTCGCTGCCTCAAAGGAAATAGGAGTCCAGGCCAAAAAGAGCATCTAACTGAAAATACCCAGGTCAAGATCGCAGGACAATTAAAACAGGGAAGAAAAAGGGGGAGGATAATAGCAGGACTTAAGCAATCGCCAAAGCATGGTAACTTTCGTAGCTGAGCCTGACCTCTGCCTTTCAGCTCCCTGTGTCGTGCTTATATTTTGGGAACACGTTAACAGAAAAAAGAAGAAAAAGCAGACACTAATCAAAGAATACAAAAGTAGCTCAGCAAAATGGGGTATTGGTATTGCAATCTGAGTGCTATTTAAACATTGTTTTAAAATGCTAATTTTCCATTTTTTAATCTGTCTTTTCCTAACTGAGCACAGATATACCCGTGAAAAATGACACTTGGCATGCGGTGATTTGAAAATCGCTGTCTGCCCCTTGACGTCTTCATCTGACAACATCTATATGTTGCCAGGTTGCCATGACAACTAAGTACAGTTGTAATTGCAACGCTGGAAAGGTAATTCTTTCACTCAAAATGTGGCATACATTTAGCCTGTCTGAAGTTTCAACAAACCATCTTTTAATGACAAGTATTTTGAAAGGCCTGAATGAGGTAGTTTCTTTGATGTCATTTTTTTTTTATTATCTCGTGTAGCTTAACTAGATAGATACGTTGGCTTTTATGCAGTGGAGTCTGTATTTTTTAACCTTTTTATTCTTTATTTAAGTTTCAAATATATGGTATCAGCTGTGAATCTGAAATTAACATATGAAAGCAAAATACTACATAAAGTGTTCATTTACTTGTATTGGCAGTTCTGAAAGCAGATCATCTTGATACATTCCTCGTACTTACCATCCCTTGGGTTAAATCAAATGAGTTTTGTTGTATGGCTGACTGTATTGTCTTAAATTAAAAAAAAAAAAGGTGGGGGGCAAAACAAAAAAGCACACCCACCAAAACCAAAAAATAAATGCAAGTGTTCTACTCCGCAGGCCACATAGGCTTTGTGGTACTGTAAAGCCTATCTTAAGAATCACCAAAACTGCAGTCATTCTAAGAAATTTCCACCTGATTTGTATGCCTGTGGGAGGGGAAAAAAGAAACGGGGATTATATGTGCGTAGATGAGCCTTATTATTCCTCTGCAGTCCTAGATACTGAGAACTGGCAACATGCAGCTGCATTTTACCCTGTTGACAGCCTGACCCGTCTTCTCCATCTGTGACAATGTACAGTCTCTCACCATCCATTTCCATTACACAGGGAAAGTAATATGGTGGTCAACTACACCGCTTTGTAGTAGTGCAAAATGCTGCCTTCCCTGGATGTTTTGGTTGTCGTGTAGGGCTAGAATATTGGGCTTTATTCCTCTCTGAGGGGTAAAAACTAGCTCTGGAAAGTAAGACTGAATGTAGTCCTAAGCTTTCCACATTAATTTCCTCAAACTGCGGTACTGCTCCATGAGGACGTGTTAGGAGCATTTCTTAGGTTGCTGAGTTCTTGCTCACTAAATGATAGTACCGTCACTTGGGGTTTCTGGGATAAATCGGGCAATTTTAGTTTTCAAATCTGTTAGAGCTTCAGTGAAAGCTGAACGTCAATAGTGTGCATTTAACTTCATATGGGATAAATATCTGCATTTAGCTGCTTATTTGTCTCAGCATTCCACAAGACCAAAATCACCTTCCATAAGACAAACACAGAGATGTTTGTGATTTTTTTTTTTTTTTTCCCTTCCCTGAAAAACAAGAGCAGGGCGGGGCTTTGAATAAGTTTTGAAAATGAGGTTGATTTTGCTACAACAGCTTTGACTTTTCAGCATACACTTCAACTGTCAGTTGAAAAATACTTTAAGTGGATCGAGGCCATTCACACTCCTGATATATTTTATTTTTATAATAGAAAGCCTCCTTGCAAGTCTAGACATCTGTGATCATTTCAGAAGGACAGGTCCTCTGAAACAATTGTGGCATTATGCCATCTAATTTTTATTTTTATCTGTTCCTTTGTGCTTGAAATTATTCAAAACATTTTTTTCCTTGGCTTTTTTTCATTGCCTCCTAATGAACCAGAAGACAAAACCATGGTATCATTCAGCAAAATAGAACCTGTATATTTTGAAACAAGTCACAGATGTGTCCCTTGAGATGTCCTAAAGCTCATTATAACCAAAATACTGAGGTAGGCTTTCAATATTCTAACAGACAACACAGTGGTATAAATTGCAGAGAAAGAATCATGATTGTTTAATTTGAAATAATCCTTTTATCTCTGAGCCCTGTGCTTTGCATAGATGTGCTGTATCATTTGAGCATTTTGTGCGATCTGGTAAACAGGGTTCTAATTGTTTTTGCAGATTGCTAGTTTAAAAAGCCAGGCACACATTCTACACAGGGTAGAAAGCAGCCATTCTGTGATAAAAGACGTTGAGCAGCAAGGACGTAACAATACCAACTGGTAAGGCAAGTGGAGTAGGGAAGGGACCACAGAAGTCCTCAGTGTCTCTCTACATATCCTACTCTGAATATCAATATAGAGAGATATTCTAGTGCCTCTAGATAAACATACTAGGGTGTGCTGGCATAATTCAGCTAAGAATTTGCTTCTTAGTATGTACTGAAATATATAAAGTGATTTATTTTGAAAGTTTATTTTCTGCAATGGAAATGTAGACAGTAAACCTTCCAGTGACGAGTGACGTTCCTCAGGGGTCGGTACTGGGACCGGCACCGTTTAACATCTTTGTCGGCGACATGGACAGTGGGGTTGCGTGCACCCTCAGCAAGTTTGCCAGCGACACCAAGCTGTGTGGTACGGTCAGTATGCTGTAGGGAAGGGATGCCATCCAGAGGGCCCTTGACAGCCTTGAGAGGTGGGCCCATGCAAACCTCATGAAGTTCAACGAGGCCAAGTGCAAGGTCCTGCACGTGGGTCGGGGCAATCCCAAGCACACATACAGGCTGGGCAATGAGTGGTTTGAGAGCAGCCCTGCGGAGAAGGACTTGGGGGTGTTGGTTGATGAGAACTTCAATATGACCCAGCAATGTGCATTTCCAGTCCAGAAACTCTGGGCTTCATCCAAAGAAGCGTGACCAGCAGGCCGAGGGACGTGATTCTCCCCCTCTACTCTGCTCTCATGAGACCCCACCTGGAATACTGCGTCCAGCTCTGGGGCCCCCAACATAAGAAGGACATGGACCTGTTGGAGCCAGTCCAGAGGAGGGCCACGAAGATGATCAGGGGGCTGGAGCACCTCTCCTATGAAGACAGGCTGAGAGAGTTGGGGTTGTTCCGCCTGGAGAGGAGACGGCTCCAGGGAGACCTTATAGCAGCCTTCCAGTACCTAAAAGGGGCCTACAAGAAAGCTGGAGTACAAGGGCATATAGTGATAGGAGAAGGGGTAATGGCTTTAAACTGAAAGAGGGTAGATTTAGATGAGATGTAAGGAAGAAGTTCTTTCCTGTGAGGGCAGTGAGGCACTGGTACAGGCTGCCCAGAGAGGCTGCGATGCCCCATCCCCGGCAGAGTCCAAGGCCAGGCTGGACGGGGCTTTGAGCAGCCTGGTCTAGTGGAAGGTGTCCCTGCCCCCGGCACGGGGGTTGGAACTAGGTGATCTTCAAGGTCCCTTCCAACTCAAACCATTCTATGATTTACTTCTTTCTATAAACTTTAAATATTCACTTTAGCACACAGGAAGATCAACTAGGACCTTACATCCTGGTTTTTGGTTTGTAGTGTATTTGTTACTTTTCCTTTCCTTAAAGCCATTGAGATCTGAAAGTTGGCCCAGTATTCTTGCAGGAAAACAGTTTGTATGCGTTTTGAAAGCTAGTTATGACTGTGACTTTGATTTCTTATCCCAGTTGCCACTGTTTCCTGGCAGAAACACTACGTTGTGCCATCAAAGTTTAGGAGTTCTCACAGTCCTGTAGTGACTCCACACCATTAGTCTGTTCCTTTGGGTCTTCACCTACTGGACTGTTGTGCTCTGAATTTTCTCTTGGCGTATGAAGTGACAGGATTCTTTCTTCATTTGCTTTTTGTTTGTTTGTTTTGTTGTTGCACTTTTGCCGAGTAGTTCTTGCCTTCCCTTCATGAGAACTGTGCTTTCAGGCTGACCTGGAAATCGCTCTAGTACTCTGCCCCCAAATGCTCCATATTTACAGTTTATTGGTTCCAGGGTGCGTGGTAGGCTATAAATTGTAGGTAAGTTTCTGTTGCGTAGGGTTAGAATGTAACTTTTTCTTAACTTGCACAAGAGATGTAAAAAATAGGAGTCCCTGCAGTGTATTTTCTCAGTTGCCTCGAGGTCCTTCGGAACCCTTGTCCTGTTTTAAACGCACTTGCTTTCACCCTTTGCGTGACCCTGTACTTAGACAGGACTCCACCTGCTAAGAAAGCAGGCTTTTCACTTTCTGTATTGTGCCAATGCTCTTTAGGGGCTGAGTTCCTTTATTGTGTGCCAGGGACTTCTTCATTGACCACTTCAGCACCCCTTTGCGCAGAGCCTTTGACAAACTGGTTGCCCATCTAGGCAGCTTGCTTAGCCTGCCCACTCTTGGGTCAGGGCAGCAATGTCAGCGTTAACCACTTCACCTGATCCTGCTTCCCACAGAGGCGTGTTACAGTCCCCTTTCCCACAGACGCACACTCCTCCTTAAAGCAATTGCATGTCAACATTATAATGGTGCCAAGAATTCATAAATTATATGTCGACTGCTTGTATCGTCATACTTCTTTGTCAAGGAAACCTCATTAGGACAGAGGTGAGCTAGTCCCCTGGGTGCCTTTCTGATGTTCTGGCATCTCAGTCACAACACACCTGCTTATAATCCTTATTAATTGAGACTTCCAGCATTCACTCTGTGTATGGCCCCCTATCACAAAATTGTTTTAGGTCAGTTTTCATCTCCCTGTGTAAATCTCCTTTCTCGTTGCATGTGGGAAAGCTGTACAGAAAGAAGCATTCATAGCTCCCACTTCTCCTTAAGTTCATTCATCCATGAAATCTGGTTTTCACGCATGAATATTAAAAGGATTTACACGAGGTAGATGTGAATTAACCTGTAATGCTTTTGCAAACCTCTGCATCTGTGTGATCATTGAGACAAATGGGTGATTGTGATAAGTTTGTAGGGAAGAGAAGCTACTTAGGTGCAGTTTTGCCATTGCTGTAGAGCCTTCATGGAGAAGTTTAGAGTCCAGAGCATGTTTGCCCATCAGGTGGGACTTGTAGTTAAAAGAGAGTAGACTGCATCTTTTCTGTTGCCCATTTAGTGTATATGAGGAAGTTAGTTGTTTCTCGCATAGAAATGTGACGTAGAGATACTGTCTTGCATACTCTGTAACAGTTCTGATCTTGAATATGCATACTGTGATTAATGCAGTCCTCGCAGCCTTGGGTTATAAATGTGGAAACGTGGGCTAATCTGCAAAACTCAAACTTTCAAAATGTACGATCCAGGCTTATAAATCTAAGAACCCATATTGGCAATGAAAAACATGTTTGAAGGGAAAACAATATTTAAATCAGAGGGTCGCACAACATTTTCTTGAAATCATAATTCAATAAAGAAATTGATGCTAATTAGTGTTTAAATCTCTCATCTTGTCAGCTTTATGTGTGTTGCTTTGTTTGAAGTGAAATGTTTTTTGACACAGCCTTCCTAATGCAAAATTTGTTTTCCTTAGTTCTTTTGATGTTGTCGTTAAAGGGAAAGAAAAAAAAAAAGCTTCTCTTTAGCAATAGTAATAAAGGAGGGGAATTGATTTGATATATTAAATTCTCTGGGGCTTTGCATATAAAGCGTCAACAGCTCTGACCTATCCTTATCAAGAATAGAGGAAAAAATGGTTTATTTTTTGTATTATAGTAGCACCTAGAGGCTCCTTTCAAAATCGGCTTTATCATATTTGACATTATACATGTTAATGAGCATTTGTCTTCCAAAAAATCACAAATAGGCCAGGCAAAGACTGTAAGTAAAAGCAATGTTGTGGTAAGCTGAAAGGAGGTGCCCAAGGTCATTCAGAGATCTGATGCAGAGCTGGGAAAAAATGCAAAATTACAGAGAGTGGGACCCAGCACAGCACCCTTATCCCCACCGGTGTGCTAGTGACAGCACAGCAGCATTTGGGGGGGTTTGGGGGTGGGGGGACGGGGACACGGGGCACTGCCAGATCTCATAAACTCTGCCGGACTCCTTGGATCAAACTCTGCCCTGTCTGTGTACCTTTGTGGAAATGAATGGGCAATGGCAGCAGCAGCTTGAGGTGAGCTGAAGGAGGAGAAAATGGTGACAGTAAAGCCTTCCTGCAAGAGCATTGATACTATACTGAATTGCGCTACTTCTGTTATATATCCACCCTTAATGCAGCGTAGGATAAAAACACATGAGCTCGCTTTAAATGCAGTGATAGTACAGCGTGTTGTAATCTGCCGTTCATCTTGCACCTGGCAGATGCATAAGCCAAAATATTCCAGGTGTCAGTGAAACAGAAATAATAAAATATGCACTATGAAATAATAATGTGAGGGTGTATTTGTTGGGGAATGTGTGTGTGCGCGTAGACATCATATAAGTCATAAATAAACCAAGATTATATAATATCATCCACAAAAGCAATGTTAAAGTAGCCTTACTAACGTCATAAAATTTAGCTTTCAGGAGCTATGAGATGTTATTGTGAAGGTTTTCTTCATGGTCTCCATTTAATCTTCTTGTGCATATACATTGTAATTATATTGCATACGCTATGGTTTTTTCACCTCCAAATTCTTGCTTCATTCGGGAAGGCTCGTTCCTTTTTTTCTTCCCCTCTCCTGTTCATTCTTTGTGTACAGTCCCTATACCTGCTTTACTGCATGTTATTCAACTCTTCTTCAAGTAGAACAATTTATATCCTTGTGAGTTTTCTAAGGTGTTTTATCGTTACACAGTCCAAACATTTAAATGTTAATAGACCTATCAACAAGACTATTGTGAAATGATATTGATATCTTTATCCTCTAAAGATTAGTTTTTTCCAGAGTTTTATCACAGAAAGCATCAAAACTGCTGGTTTACGAGTAGTAGGAAGCCTGGAACTGAGGCAAATAGAGTACGGTCAAAAATAGCAATCAAATTTATTTACCTGATCTGAGATGTCTGGGATCATGCTTCTCAGGGTACTATTTAGTTCAAAAAATAGCTCCTGCTTGCATCCACAGCTCAGGCATTTGGACCTACATCACTTCTACAAATAAGAGCCAGACTCCTTAGCTGAGAACCTACGCAGTGTGAAACACAAACGTTAAGGTTTGGATTTGTCCAGTATTCTGCCTTCTCACACAGTGCATATGTAAATGCAGAATTAAATTCACCATGGCAACATCCTTAGGACATGATTTTTTTTTTTTTATTTTATTTTTTTTTCTCCGCCATGTCTATCCAGCTTTCAGGGGGGCAGGGGCAGCCTCAAGGCTGAAACAAATGACACAAGAATTCTGTGGGTTTTAGTAATCTTTATGCATCCCCAAGGGGGGAGGTACATGATATCCAACCCCATTTCACATATACAGTGAAGAGGAACAGTGTCTGATCAATTTTAAAGATATATAATGCAGTTAGCAGCCAGTGTCATACATCTTGTTTATTATCTGCCTTACGTCTTTGTTAGGAATGGAAACTGTAGGACTACCTGCAAATGATGACCGAGTTAACAGAACACCCAACAGTAATGGAAAGTTGTTTTTCTTTAGGTCGAAGGGAAGATACTAAAGGATTTGTGGGAGTGGGTCTTGGTCTTGGGTTGGGAGTTTTTTGGGTTTTGTTTTTTTGTGGTGTTTTGGTTTGGCTTTTTTACTTCTTGAAGCACTATACAGAAGACAGTTGCTCAGTCTTACAACCAGAGGTCTTTTTTGAATAGCCTGTATCCTAACTGAATTTGTCGGTATGAGCATATTGTCTTCTATTTTGAGAAGAAACCAAATTTTGGTAGCACATAATGAAAGTTTTAAAGCTTTTTCTCTGAAACTAAATATAACAAAAACACTTAAAAAAAAAGTTACGGAACCTCTGGGTGTATCATTTTTTTTAATATCATAATTTTTTTCCAGTCACCCTGATGACTCTTGACTTAGGTACAAGAAATCGTAACTTGGGGTAAACTAAACCTGATCACCAGATCTGAAAAAGAGAAATCGACACTAAAATAGATTCTTCTCTATACATAGCACAGAATTAGCTAGAATGTAGATTTGAAGACTACTTCAAATGCTGTGTTTGTATTAAAGGATGTTTCATTTCCAGTATTTTAAAATAATAATCAACTGCATGAAACTTTAAGTTTCTAGATGAATTGATTTATTCTGTCTATATCATTAATGATCAACTGCAGTTGCAATGTTTGTTTATATTAATGATGCATCTTCAGTCTATAAACAGCTTTCAGCAAATATTTGAAAACAGCAATCAAAACTGTTGGAATTTTCCATGGATTAATTTGTATTTTGTGACATCTGACTTTCTGCTCAGAAATTTCCTCTCAAAATAGCGATTATTATAATGTGAACTTTGTGCGGAACATCTTTTATTAAGAAACCTGTTAACTATTGGTTTCCTTATGATATTAAATATTTTCCTTTATCAGCACTATTATCTGTTAACTTGACAATTTGGAAATTTTCAGTCCTCCCTTACATTCTAAGGCAGCTCTAAGTGTAGTATGATAGTGCTGGAGAGCAGCATGTGTAGAGAAACCATCTCGTGGAGCTGTCTGAAAATCAATGATATTCATTAAAAATAAATTCTAATATATGTATTGCTGCTCGCAGATATTTTCTTCCCTTGGATTAGGTTATGTTCCATTTGGGTCTTTCTTCCTTCTTTGCTTGTGTGTGCTGTAAAAATGTTAAAGCGTTCAGACTATTTTAATAATCTTTTTAAGTACTCCTAATACTGTTGGCTAGCTGATCTGCAGTGGGGCGTTATTAGTCAAATGAGCTGTTTCCCATGTTCTAGCAGTAAGTGTAATATTTAGAGATATAAATTGCACCTTTCGTTTTTGTGTAGGTGTTACACTGTCATTTCAGTATATGAGTAGCCTGGAAAGGCCGTAAGTCTCGCTTCCGTAGGAAGAAATGCTTTTTCTGATCTCCAGAGCACACCTCTGCCAGCGGCGCCTTGGGGGGGTACGCTCTTCTCTTGGCTGGTTTTTCCTCTCATGTCATGTACTTGTGTCTTTCAGTCTATGACCTCTACTTAGGTGAAGGGCAAGCTTTGACAAGGCTGTGCCTTTCTGTAATTGGAGCTAAAGGCTGTCTGTTCAGGCCTAAAGGAACTCATTTTATCATTAATATGCTACGTCAAAACATTTGTACGGTCAGTATTCACAGATTCTTTAATATAGCACTTGCTTTTAGAGTTTCCCCAAAGTAAGTAGGCACAGAAGATCACTGTAATTGCAGTTATCACCAGCCCTGGCTGCCTGCGGAGCCATATGAACACCCACTGTCTGCGGAAAATAGACAGTTGTTCAGCTCTTGCTCTGCTCGATTTGAAAAGGTCATTTCGTCAGACTGAACGCATCACTGTTAGTGTGACCGTTTCGATGGCAAGGAAGTTTCCCCTTGTCAAAGGGTGGTATGCTAAACAGAAAAAGTTAGTAATGCCAGCCTTAAAATAAAAGGTTTTCTGTGTTTGGGGTTTTGTGGGTTTGGGGTTTTTTTTCTATTATGTAGCAAAAGACCTGCCTCTTAAAGGTCAGGTGCTGCTTGGTAGCGTTTTGATAACCAAACATCTTGGTTACTGCAAGATCAGTTTATCTTAGTAGCACCAAAAATGTGGCTAACTATCCATCTCAGACCTTTCCCTGCATCTGTCATGTTGCCACCAAGTGCTGCCCATTTCTGAATTAGTGAGAAAATGGTGGACCTGACAGAGCAGTTTAAAGATTTAGGAAGTGTAGCCAGGCAGGAGGGATATTCTAATGGTGCTGGGGCTGCAGCAGATAAATGCCTGTTCTCAGATTTATCTTTTGCTTCTTATGCTGAAGGTCTGCGTGTATTGGCTTGCTGTGCCTGTCCGACATCTATATGTAAATCTATTTTGTGTCCATAGATAATTCTGTAGTATTTCCTTTGCCTACAAGCATAAAAACTTTAGGAACATGTTAATTTTGTTTTTGATAATGTTGGAAACATGGGTTCAAGGCTTTTAATTTCTGATTAATCAGGAGTGTAAGAAAGTTTTTGCAGGAATGCAATGTGAATTTAGTTAATTGCATGTGGAGGATAAATCTCTATTCTAAACGCAGCCCTCCGAGGCCCTAAGTTCAAAGGTACCCATGCTGTGCCTAGATAATTTGGAGCAGTATCCTGTGTGGAATATGTGTATTACCTTTTAAGCTAAAAATTCACTTTAAGCTAATATTGCTAGTGGCTGTGCGGGTAAGAAATAATTTAGCCTTTGTATTACATCAGTATGCTTTGTCATGAAGAAGTGAAATAGCTATAATTTTTCTATTCATAAGCAAAACTAGAAAATTCTATGACTTTTTTAATCAGTTCAGTATGGATTTAGATTCCATAAAAAATTTTAGGAGGCACTTTTCTCATGCTGTCCATATAATTCTAGTACTGACAACGTGACCTCTGGTTCACCTCTTCATTGAAAATGAGCCTAACAAAATGTATCTAGATATTTAGATAGATAGATCTAGATATTGCAAATATATGTTATTACATATTCAATGCATTTAAATGTAGATGTCATTTTAAAAAATACTGTGAATATGACTGACTGTATCTGGAGAAATTATATAATGCTTCAGTATTTCTGAACTTTAGTTTACTGGGTGAAACGTTTTGCATTCTGAAACTCGGAACACTTGCTCATATCATTTAATACCTTTGCTACTGAATTATATGAAGGAAAAAATAAAACTAAGTGCATCTTAAGCAAGTGTACAGGATTAAGAAATAACCACAAGGTAATGCTGTTACACTTTATCGGTTTGTGTGTTCTTGACCATTTAACAGTCATCAGTTTGAACCACTCCAGCCCAAGATAGCAAAGATTTTTATACCTGTCACTCTATTCAGTAATGAACTGGAGGACTGGCCAACTCACTTCAGTCCCCAGCATTTCACTGGTAGCCTTAACACATTAGATCTTGAATTACGGTTTTTAACAGCTGGAGAGGTATTTTTCTGAATTGAAAATATGGTACCTTTGCTGTACTGTGTTTCATACTGACCTTGTCTCCTTTGGACAAAGTGGTAAGGTGTGGGGTCATGGAATGTTGGTGGTGGGCTTCTGGGCAACCGGTACCATATACTGATATCAACCTCAGTAAAATGACTTTTTTCCCTTTGAAAATTGTCGGTTTGCCTTTCTTCCTCTTTAAGGCCAATGCTGATTACATTTGTAGTTGGTAAACCTGTTACCTAGGAAATCAGAAATTAGTGCAATTGCTCTTCAAATTGAAAACGGAATAAACTCATGAAAATATTGTATCTGAGTATCCCGTTGGTAGAAACAGGTCTCGATGCAGGGTTTACATTTCAGACTTTCTGAAACTTTATTAAAAAAAGAGATGTTTATGTTCTTCTGGGGTTTTAATGTTTTTGTGTCTTTTCAGCCAATTCTTATGGCAACTATTTGGAGTTCAGTCTGCCAGATAAACAAGCAGAGGGGTTTAAAGGAAACTTTGGTGTCTTGGGCGAGTTCAGGATAATTTCCCTCTTTAACCTTCTTGGACTAAAGGAGCTAAAAATATGCAGGGAATGGATGTCCTGGCACCCCAGAGAAGCAGAAAAGCTGCAACTCTTTCTTTTGTCAAGGAAACACTCCTCTGTGGGCTGGAGGGAAGGAAGCTCAAGTGGAGAAAGCGCACTTGGCAGGAGGCAAGCAGATGTAGGCTTCTGCGGTTTTCTTCTTTATGTCCACGGATATAAGGGTTTAAATTGGAAGGTGCCTTTACCAATGCAGTTATGGGTTGCAAATCAGAAGAAGGAACAGCACAGATTTATATTCTTTGGATAGATTGAATGAGGGAGATCCAGAGGCCCTTAAGCTTCAGTTAAAATTCCTGGAAGACGGAACAGAGTCCAGATCTCGTGTCTCGGAAAGCAGTTAGGGTAGCTTGTGAATAATTTTGCATCAAATAATTTTTGAGAAAGCACAGTCGTCAGGCCCAAAGACTTTAAATCTTGATTAGATTCAGGCCTCATGGGTTGGACTTGAAATACATTTATGTATTCAGTGCTAGAAATTAAAAGAAATTGCTGCCTCTTGAAAAATGAAAGTCAGCATTTGTTGAAGAATCCTTTAATTATATTTCTAGTCTACTTTTTTTTTTCCAAAAAATTCATTCAGCATAATCTTCTCTGCTGTCTCCAAAATAAAACTTGGTTTAGTTAATTGGCTGCTGAAAGTGAGCAGGCTCTTAGGCAGTTGCAGCACGACTCTTTCAGTGGTAAGATGGGGAGTGGGGTGTCCCCTCTGTGCAGAGCTATCAGGCCACGCGTATTGCTGCTGACAAGAGCTGCTGCACTTTCTGGTATAATACTTGTTTCCTTTCTGTCTGTATTGCAGGCAAGCACTGAATATTTGTATGTGTTGTCACGCAGAGCTCTGTCAGCATATTCTGTCGCCATGCGAGCCCTGCTTATTTCTTTGCAATAGCCGCTAAACATCAGGCAGCACAATGGTTTTTTGCGATGAAGGTTAGGTGACAGTGATTTGTCTGAAGCCACCAAATCAGTTTTCAGCCCTGGCCAGAAATGAATTTTTAAACTAGTTCATGGTGATAGACTGGGAGAGTAAGTTGTACACAAGAGTCATAGATGATATTAAAGCAATAACTTGGTAATACTGTTCTTGTTATTGGACTGCATATCAAGTTGCAATAGGAACTATGATTAAAAATCTTTTAAGAAATCTGTCATTAAACAGAATGAGAAGGCTGAGAAGTTCTGATCAAATTTCGTTGCGTGATTTTAAATACTTCAGAATAACTTCAAGATAACTTATTTAAGAAAAGAGAGGTCCTTTGTGAAAAATGTTGTTAGTGGAGTCCTTGAAGCAAGTGCTGGAAAATGGCTTTTCCATTACTTCAGAGGCAGCATTAAAGTACCATGAAATTCAGAGCTTCTGGTTTTATCACAGACATTTTTATACCAGTACTTAAGCATTTCCCTCATAGACCCTATATCTAACAGCTAGCATTTTAAGAGAACTGATATACCTGGAGATGGATCACCAAGTGATCATTAAACAGCAAATTATAAATCCATCAGATTTTCTGAGTGTTGCAGATGCTCATATATCATTAACTTATATTACAAAACATATTTGGGTTTTAATTAAAATTCTTGTGTATATAGAGAGAACTTAATTTTTATAAAAGGAAGTTGTAAATTTAGCTGACCTGGAGCCAGCTCTTGGATCTTTTTTTTTTCCCCCCAGTTAGGTGGGCCTTTAAAAGTTAAATGAAATTATTCATTTGTCTCTTATATAAATTAATAAATGGTTCCAATTATTGTACTTGGTCACGATAGGAGATTTTTTCTTTCCTGTTGCTGTGTCGCCGCAGTATATAGAAGAAAAGATTTGCATTTTATTCCTCCCTGGAGAGAGGCTATAAGAAAAAAGGATTAGTAGGTAAAACAGAGCAACTCTGAAATAAAGCACTTTCACTGGCTGTCCACCCTACCATCAGTCTCCCCTTGCCAGCAAATTCATTGAAGCAGTATTTTTTCAGACGGGCAGCTTATTTAAGGTAGCTGTGGCTGATGACTCCAAGAACACAGCTGCTAACACCTGGGTTATAAATAGGGGTAATGCAGAAGAAGAGCAGATACATACCTGTCTCCAAGCCAAAATATTTTACTGAAGGAGCACTTTCAGAAAAAACAGACTAGGACAATGGGAACAGTTTCAAAGAAATATGCTTAAATGGCACTGCACCAGGGCAGGGCAAGAGGGGTTGCAAAATAAGAACAAACACTTTGCTCCATATCCAGAGCTATGGCTTACACGAATCCAGAATGAGGGATGAGATGGGCAGCTCAAGAGGTTGGAGGGGCATTGCCGCATGTCTGGCTATGGCGCCCTTTCTCTCTCTTAAATAAGGGTAAAGGAACATGGTATTACAAACCTCATACTTTTGTGAGATGTTCGAGTGCCTGCCTAGTACATGAGGCAGATGTATTGTTCTTTTCTTCAATTACTGGTCAGAGGAATTCTCTTTGAAAATTACTGGTCAGTGTTAACGTTACAGAAAAATCAAGTATATTATAGCCGTAGTGTTTTGTCGTCTCCTCTCACCATGATAAAAGACAAGACACAGTGAAGGCTGGTCAATGCTTGGTTGGTAAATCTGTCAGGAGCTTGATACTATTCATAGGACTGGTTGGTGAAGGCAAAGGGGGATAAACAATTGCTTTAAGAGGACGTTACATAAAGCTTATTCTCTTGGAAAAGCTGTAAATCTGAGGTTGGATCACTTAAAGTTCTGACATTCTGTTTCACCTGTCATAAGGTGCTTTCAGAACTGACAACTAGTGATGTCCAGACCAAATTCGACTTTACATAATTGTCCTCTGACTACGTTGCAATTCTTGTAAAATGCTGTAATCGCATCCTCTCCCGAAATACGGTCTCGTGTTATCACACTTTATAAAATAATTGTTCCTTCTTCCCTAAAGCATATGTATTGAAGGGGAAATAGGCAAATTGCTTCTGACAGAATAATTTTAGGCAAACTAGCAAGGAAATAAGGTTGCCTAATGCTTTCCGTTATTAAAGCCTGCTTCCTGTAGCTTATAGTTTTACCAGACTTGAAATTTCTGGTTTGGAGTTTTCCATGCTTGATCTCTGTCTTAGAACATTTTTTTTCACCACATTAAAAATGAAACTTGAGTGTGCAGGTATAAACTCTTTGCACTGAGCAAGGTTTACAAGTATTACACCTGTAATTATAAGACCAGATCATTGGAAATAAATTTGGTTTGAATTGGTGACCTTACAGTTAAAATTTTGTGAACTCTTGCATGTTTTTAACAAGGTGAAGCATTTCAATAAAATTAATGTGGCAGTCTTGTGTTTGGATAACATAAGAAGTAACAGAACTGAGAAGTCGCAAGTTACCAAGCATTACCTTATGTATAATGTTCTTTCCAGAAATTTAAAGTTAGTTCTTAGTAAGATGAAGTCATAAGCTTGAAAAGAATCAATCTGTTCAGTCACCAGTAAGCTAGGGGAACCACCCAGAGGAAAAGCAGTGGCCTCTCTTTCATGACATTCTTTCATTTGATCGCATCACTGTAGTTAGGAGACAAAGCTATCTAGATATAATAAATTTTCATTTGCTATGAGATCATATGAAATGTCACTTGGAAATATATTTCTAGTTGACTTAAATTTAAATACCCTTTGATGGATGAAAAACTGACAGGCAGTAACCCACAACTACCGAACGATCAATGACAGCACGCTGACTATAGGAAGGAGGGTCTATTGAGGGCGTCACTGGTCATTGGTAACCCTGCTTATGCTGAGTGAAGAGTTTCAGTAGTAATTTCTTGGGGAAAAATGCCACATATTTATAAAACACATAGATTACACTGAACCGAGAGAGAAAATAAGAAATGGAACACAAAGTGACTATTAATAGAGACAGGCAATAACATTTAGATTTGTTATAAGGCATAGATAAAAAACCAGATGCAGTTTTAGTTTGAAAAGAAATCTTGTCATGGTGGGGGCATCTTTTTGTAGTAAGAATATAGTTTAGCGCTATCAGGCTCTGGTGCAAAAGCATCAGAGCTGGACAGCTTGGTATTAGAAAGATGTGCCCTGAAAGAGGAAATAAAAAAATTGAACCTGCAGTAGTAAATCATTGTTTAGAGATTGATCTCTGGCTTGCAGAATAAAGAGGTCCAGAGTGCCTGAAGTCCACAGCGTTCACATTAATCCCCTCTAGACTGACATGATGTTGTTCCCACCATGCACACATTGGTCTCCTCTGGTGTACACGGGGCACTCCTGTCACTCCCAGACATACTTCTGTGAGCACTGGGTGTGGGACAGAGGGGAAGAAGTTCACTTTGCAACCTTAGATAGAGAGAAGGCTAAATCACAGCCCACCAGAGTGGTGACTTATGGCATAATGTCAAGGGCATGACAGACAGCAGTAGTCAACTCCCCCAACAGGAGAGCTGGTCCTGGCAGAAGGTGACATTAAGTGGTGCTGCCTCCTTCATACTGCCCCTTGGAAGGAGAAGCTGAAGGAAGTCCTGCAACCTCACCCCAGCTGTATCTGAACATTTTCTCTTTCTTCAAAGAAAGAGACACACAGATAGTCAGCAGGACATGACCCGTGATCAAACTAGAAATCTGTGTTATTTGGTGGCATACATGTATCCTCACAATTGTTTTTGTTGGCTGGATTGACTTCATTTGAGTCTGGTTCTTCTCTGTAATGAGATGTAAGTAATGACCTACAAAGAAAGATTAATAAATATGCTGAATTTAGATACAAAATAAGGATAGCTTGTGCTGGACTAGTTCCAAAAAACTTATAACCTGATGGGTCATTGGTCTTTTTTTTTTTTTTTTTAATATCTCCAATGTCTTCCACACCGTTGAGACTAATAGTCCCTGCTATATGCCTTTAAAGAGCCAAGAGTTGACTTTATGGGTAAAAAATTCCATCACTCCAGTTATTATTGTTCTTCCCAAGCTAATGCACTTGATGACTGTTAACCCGAGAATGATTAGGGATGGAATCAATGATGCGTGCCATCTGTAACAATGAAATTGTAACTTTAAATGGCAGAAACCATTCATGTCCAACACTGGGTATTAACAAAAAGCTTTGCATTCGAAATACTATAATTGACAGAATCAAGGTACTAATGAGATTTCACATCTAGTTCTATTAATATCAAACATCTAGGGTTGGTTTTAGAATTTAAATTAGAGATCTAAATCTAGATAGATATTCCCAATGGGGAGTATCAGTGCATGTTGTCAAATTTTAGCAAAGCAAAACTTATGAATGTTTCTACAAAACCAAGAAAGCTTTTTTGGGTTTGTTTTTTTTTTTCTTTCATTTTTGTTTTTTTTTAGCCTCCACTGCATTTCCCATTTTTCTTTTAAGAGCAGAGGTGTTGCTGAAATTGGAAGCTGTTACGGGATAAACAATAAATTCTTTGGATTTTCTATGGGTTTACGATTGAATAAGGGTAGACAAAAAAGTCTGTTAAGATCTTATGTCAAAATTTCTACCTGAAAGATATTTCAAGTATGTGAATACACCTGATCGTTTCTCTTTTTTTTTTTTAATATGAACAGGTACTTACAAAACTAAAATAGAGAATATACTGGTCATTAAGGTCTAGCATGTTGGTTATGGAAAATAATCCACAACTTGATGCCAATATATATGACGTTATTACTGTATATTGAGGCAGATTTTCCAAGGTGACAGCTATTATGTGGCATTTTCTGTGATGTTTGCCTTTAAGATGCTACTTGGTCTATATGTAGTTCCCAGTGAATCCCTGGCTGCCATGTGAAAAATATATTATAAAAGTTGCCTGTGAATATGTTCATGTCAGTCACTTTGTATGAAAACAGAAATTCCATCTCAGCAATGACCTGCAAAGAAAAGGGCAAAAGAATGAGCAGTAGGATCCATGCCAATAGTATGTCTTATATCTTGAGGAGAATGACTTTCTAAGATTAATTCATTTTAAGCAAGAGGAATCGCCTTGTTTTATGACCGAGTAGTAATCTCAAGGTCTGTACATTAAGTTTTGTCATTATGAAAGGAGGATTCTGAAGGCATATAAAAAACCATGACCTGTTAGACAAATCCAGTGCACAAAGTCTATTTGCAAAGATTGTGTTATAAATCACAATTCACTGTGTGATTGCGATCAGCATGTAGTAGAAAAAAATTCTTTTTCAGTGGCATTTTCTTTTTATGGCCTTCTTTTTATACAGTTAAATTGCTTTACTGCTTTGTTCTTTATCTGAGCTTAAACAGTTTTTACATCTTTGCTTGTGTATTTTCACAGTATCCATTTTACAGCCCTGAAACCTTTAAAAGAAAAAGGAATTTCTTTTGCTCCTTATAGAATCTTACATTTGCATTCATGCATTAATGTTTCAAACACAAGACTTGGTGAAGTATCACCTTGCTCATTTTTGACCCAGATTGTGGCTGACGCCTATTGCCGGAGGAAGAATCGTATAAAGCATCCCCCGAAGTCTTCTGCACCGCTGGCCTGGGCTGTAAGTTACAGCCCAGTGGGGAGCAAACCAGGCATGGATGAGAAAGGAGGTAGACACCCTTCCTCTCCTCTGGTTTTCTGCTGGTCAGTGTACCTCAGCTGAGAGAGAGGTGGGAATGATCCAGGCCACCATAAAGCTGTCACTGATTACGTCCCTTGCCTTTGAGTCACTGCCTGATAGAACTGCAACTATGTGTTTCTCCCTTGGGTTTTGTATCAAAGGCAGAATTCAGTCCTTTATAAGCAAAGGATATAGATGTTTGCAGTCTTTGTGGAAACTTCATTTTCACTGACTCACAAATGATTTAAAAGTACAGTTCTGGTCTAAAACGTGATGACATTACAGACTTGTAACTTTCCTTTATGTGACATGAGCTCAATTTACACCCCAAGTTTTTTCCTTCTTCTGTGCTTGAAGTACTTGAAAATATTTTTCTCTGCCAGCAAGTGCGGATAGCTTACAGACCCTCTGTATTCAAATACCCCATGTATTTAAGAGGGTTGCCAGTTACCAAACTTCCACAGTGTAAGGAACAACAGATGGAGAGCATAATAACTTTACTATCTCGGTAGAAAGCCAAAAAGCATCAAACTGTCTGACACGCGGGCCCAAGAGCACGTAGAATTATACAATTATTTTTTTTCACTAGAGAAATTGGAATCTAAGATCTCATTTGACCCACAAAATGTGAAAGGTATGGTTGGACATATACAGTTCTTAATGTAAAAATGCATTTGCAGCAGCTTTCTTTTTTTCACATTCAGATGATCGCTCAAGGATCTATAACCATAATAATTTAAAAATAAGTAGTTACAATACTTCACTCTAAGAATCCCTGATATAGAGTACTATATTATTGAACTGAGTAAGACCATTATAAATCTTTCACTTGTTTTGTGTGCAGAATCTTGAACTGTCTTACTGCAGGCTATCAAACCAAACGTCATTTCTTCTGCATGCTGTGATTAACAACGTGCAGGCCTTTGAAACTTTGAGCTAAGCTTTCCTAAACATATCAATGCGTGATTTTTCTTTCTTTTTATTCCAGTGACATGACCCTGGAATCAAATCAGGCAAGGCTTGCCTTAGAATTAGTCTCTTGCTTTGAGAGCAAGCCAACAAGGGATGTGTAAATTATGCAGAGAGCAAATCCCAACTGTGTGCCGTTTACTTGCACAACAAGCTCAACTTTAATTAAGCCAGGGCCTAAGATCCTTTGCCAAGTTGCTTTCAATAGTGATTTTACAGTTCACAGAGCAACATCCTCACCTATATGAAAGCCTTTTTAACCCTTCAAAAACCTGCCTGTGGTAGAATGTATGTGATAAGGGGCCCTCATAATTCAGTGGCTGACAGAAACTCTCTATGATAAATATAATCATTTTAGCAGATTGCAGGCTTGAATTTAAAAATGCAGATTTTTAGACTTCAATGCAACAGGCATAATGATTGACATGACCTACCACTATAGTGTCGGTATTAAATCTACGAGATTATCGCCTGCTAACATCAAACTGAAAGGATTAGAAAGAGGTGACCTAAAGGGCACACCCAGGATTTGGAAGTGAGATAAGTTCTCATAACTCAAGAACACTGAACCTCCCAAGTGAACTGTGAAGGTATTTCCCAGTGAGTGGAATCTGTTCTAGGGATGCTAATTACTTTGTGAATTCTTTCCTCCATGAGGAAATAAAATATTAAACCATTTTGCTTATATTCTACAGAGCTATATATTTCAGTTCTGTTACAGCTGCCAGCTAGCAACTGTGACTGTTTCACTTCAGAGGGAACGTGGTTGCTGTAATTTATATTCTAGTGTGTTAACATTAGTTCTAAAAATTACAGGGTTTGATTTCCAGTGCTAAAATTCAGTGTTGCACCTAACAATAAAGTCCATCTAAAATCTCATTGTAACAAAAAAGAAATTGAAAAAAAAATTGATCGCCTTACAAAAATCAGTGATAATTAGGTGTGTATGGTTAAACTTGTCATGTGCTGTTAGTGGTTTAGACTTAATTCGAAGCATTGAAAGAGACCAGTTTCACCAGATGAAAATAAATTATCAAGAAAATCGAAGAGAAAAGTTTTTGAAGAAGAAATACAAATAAACATTGGAAGGATTTTCTGATTTTTTTTTTTTCATGCTTTTTAAAGCCACTGTCCTAGCTCTGATAAAGGACTTAGTGCCTTAAAGCGTGTGCAGAAGCGAAACTTAGAAGAAAGAAGGTTGTATAAAAACTAGTGGTTAGTTGGGGGGTGGGGCAGGGGGAATGTGTTTTGGTTTGTGCTTTTTTTGGTGTTTGGGGGGGAGTGTTTTATGGTTTTTGAAAATTAGAGACCTCTGTAATGTGCAAGAGCTCTTTCTGACAGTCTCTACCAAGCTTCAGCAGGTTTTCTGCTTACTCAGGTCATTTCTAGTTTCTGTTAGACTTCTGATAAGGATGGGAATTTGGACTTCTAATTAAGATTAAAGTGAAATTTTGGCTGTTGACAGTCTGTTCTAAAGATGCTACTGTATGTCAAATACAGCCAAACATGGATCTGTCATTGGATTTCAAATCCTTTATTTATTAGCATTTTCAAAAATAGTTTAAGCTCCGTTATGCCTCAGACCTTTTGAATGAAGCTGTCTGGGACTTGATGGTGAAGGTTAAAATTGCAAATTGCTGTGAGTCCTGGTCATTGAGCTTAAAGCTATTATCAGGTACTACTATTTCTAGCGCACGGATCATATACAGATCTAATGCATGCCAAAATATATTTTCATGTGAGATTTCCCCTTTAGTGCAATCTCTGGAAACAGAAGTAATAATTTAATAGTAAAATATAACCTCTATGTGTAAATATTAACGCCCGATTCAGATAATATCTTCAACATTATCTTATGTGCCAGCATTATTTCTTCTCTGAGTTTTTTAATTCCTGTAAGACATTCAATGGATTGTTTAAGGTATATGTTTCTGCTGGTATTTTAAAAACTCTCTGTATAGTACTAAACAGTAATAAATATTCTACCAGTTCCTTTTAATTTTCAACTCACGGTCATACAGTAATTCAACAGATGTTAGTTCCCCACTTGGCACCCTCAGTTTTACTGAACTTTTTTCTATGTAGTTTTTTTTGTTCGTAAGGTTGCCATTGGTGATCACGTAAACGTTAGGCCTGGAAATATTGTAAAGATTCAATATTTAGTTATCAGATATACAGACACAGTGTCTACAGAGACTTCATGCATTTTTGTTTCTTTCTGAAGGACTGCACACATCTCTGTATCTTTTCCCAATTCTAGATTTTCCAGGCTTTTCAGTAGCATTTTTATCTTTGTTTCTAGTCATTATCTGATTCTGTCATGAAATCTTCTGTAGTCTCATCAGTGTGTCTTACTCAGTAGCTTAAATTTGTCATGTTTTCTTTTCCAGCCTTTAGTATGACTCTTGTTCCACCCCCCCGCCAAAATTTCATGCAGTATTCTCCAATGTACTCGCTGTAACTTACGGCCCAACTTATCTTGACTTAGTGCATTGCAATTCCATAGCTCTCAGTCCTGTGATATTTCAGAAAAGTACTGAGTTTTCATTCTTTCTGAGCCCAGTTGCTCGTTTCTGAATCTTGAAGCTTTGCACAAGGGTTTGGTGGGTTTTTTTGGTTTGTTTGTTTGTTTTTTTTAGTGGAGCCTACAGATGAGTAAGTATTACTTAAAATTTCTACAGGGAGGTTCACTAGTTATGGAGAGCAAACAGCTCTGGCTTTCAGGGCTCTGCTTCTAGGACGCTGAATTTCAAAGTGAAACTTCAGAGGTATTTGCTGAGCAGAAGTCAGCCATGGCCTTGTTAATCACGCTCCGCTTCAAAGATGAAACGAGTAATACTGACAAGCTCAAAAAAGCAGAGGATGATTAAAATGGTTAGGGAGCTGGCGAGTATAACATAGGAAGAGAGGCTAAGCGAGGTGGGGGTTACAGCCTGAAGAAGAGAGAGATAACCAGGGATATAATGCAATTTTCAGTTAACGTGGCGGGGAGGAAGGTTTTGGAGAAAGAAATTGGATCCCCTTGGAGGTGCACAGAGAAAGGACAAGTGGCAGCAGACGCCTGGTTGGACATATGGGTGAAAAAATCTTCCCTGTGAGAGTTCGGCACTGGAACAAAAGCCAAGGGAGATTGTCATCTCTCTACCCATAAAGATTTTCAAAACTTGGCTGGCCAAGGCCCTTTGCAACTTGATCTAGCTTTGAAATTGCATGTAAACTTGAAAGTCATCCCTGCTTTGGGCAGATGGTTGGACCAGGTCACATGCAGAAGTTGCTCCCAGCCTAAATTATTTGGTGATTTTATGACTCGGTATTAAATCTCCTACATGGCATTTGATTTGAAATCACATGGTTAAAAGTTCAAAATTAATATGGTATACACAGAATAGGTCTAAGATTGCTAACCAGTGTGTGTAAACAGCGGATAATTCCCAAGGGACTGTTTTCTAGTTGGGTCTTGTAGGAATTTATTCTTGATCCATTGCTAATTAATATTTTTACCTTTCACCCCACTTTCTCCCCCAAAATAGAAAATATTCAATGACTGCTGTGGAAAAAGAGAAAGGCTTTTTTTGTTTGTTTGTTTGTTTATCTTTCTTGGTAAAGAAATGCACATAATTTGAAACACTATTAAAATGGAAAAAAGTTCTTACTGTCAAAAGCATGATGAATTGAAAGAAGAAAATGTCAATTCTTGTGCTGTGAAGTAAAACTCACACCTTGTTTCTCATGAAATACCTTGTATAAACTGAGAATACGATATAGAAAATAGGAATGTAAATAAGTACAAAATCTTCTTTGTATACTTGGATTGCTGAAAGAGAACTCTAGTTTAAGGTAGACTTACTTGTCTTCCAAAAATTATTATTCTTTCAGTAAACTTTTTTTTAGTCTTTATTTCACTCTCCTCATCACTATTTAAATTTTCCATGAGGTGCTGGCCTGTTCTTGCATCCAAAGTTGTAACCTGTCTCTCTTCCCACCTCCCATGTTCCTCCTGAGCCCTGGACTAGGGAAGGCTGGGACTGGAAGCAAGCTTTGGGGCTGGATCATGTTCCTTTCCTGCAGTGGATGAGAATAAACACATTGGTCTCCTGACAAAGTATTCATGGCCTTTAATTCAGTTCTGTTAGTTGCGATTCACTTTGTTGTTATGTGCAGTAACTATACTGCCCTTAAAGGGAAGTTATGTTTAGAGAAGTTGTTTTAATCCGTTTGTAACTTCATTATCAAACAAAACAGTCGGAATAGTGAGGTTATCTTAAAAGAAAAAAAGAAAAGAAAAGTAAGTCCTGGGTCGTTTGTGAGCAAAGGGAGGGAACACCAGAGATGAAGGAAAAAGTGCAACAGAAGTGGGCCTGTCTCCAATATTTTGCTTAGGGAGAAGAGGAAGGAGGGAGTCTTCTAACTCCTGACTACATCCTTTCTCTTTCCCTGTACCTCTTAAGTATTTTTTGGTTTAACATTCAACAAGTAAGATTCTCATTTTAAGCAGTCAAAGATTTATTTGAAAACTAGAACCAAGTTGTCTGTTTTAATACTTTTTTTTTTTTCCATTTAACTCGTTATAAAAAGGGAAAAGGGGGAAAAGAGAGAGGAAGACAACACCCTCCCAACTGTAATGACTGGCAGAAAGGTCCTTAACACTTTTAAGTGAGCATTTTTATATTTTGCCATTACAGTATATAAAAGGAGAATGAATTGATTCAGGACTGTTGGTTGAAGTGCAAGTCCTTGGACGAGCCGGGATAGACATGGGACAGACAAAATGCTGGCGTAGTTCTTGGTCCCTTTGCTGAGCTTGTATGATGGGGAACAGGTAGAGAGTTATCCAATACTCAGGTAATGTTAGCCATTTCTTACCTCATGCTCATATGTGGAAAGGATTTGAATATGCCCTAAAGCGCATCTTTAGTGCATTGAATTAAACACAACTTAGGTCTCACAGGTATTACCAGCAAAAGGAGGGGGAAGAGGAGTTTAAAAAAAAAAAAAAAAAAAGAAAAAAAGAAAACCAAATCTTCATAGGATTCTGCTTCTGTTAGCCAAAGAAACCTCCAAGAAACCGAGTTATGCCCAAGAAAGAATGCTGAAATTGTGCTGGGGTGGGTGGAATTAATTAATTAAAGTGGCATTATGTAGCAGGAATTTGTTTTGGTTTTCTTTGGTTTCATTTTTCATTCACGCATCACCCCTAACCTTTAGGGTAAAAGGTATTTCACATTAGCATAAATATTAAGGAGATGCCATTTCTGCTACGTAAAGAACTTTCAGCTAATCATTTTTCCATGCATTTAAATAGGAATATTAGAATGAGGGTAATTACTTCAGTTTTCCATGAGTGATCCATCAAGACATTGACTTTCATTATATGTTGTTGCACAGATTAGTAAGTGTAGAATTAAATCAGAAACCAGTGTTGGACTATTTGAAGTATTTTGACAAGTTTGACATTTTTTTAGTTTTTAACAAGGTTAGGATTTTATTTTTAAAATGTATTCCCTTCTTATGAAGAGGTTATTTTGTCAGGAAAAGGTACATCAGACTGGATGATAAGGGAAAATTTTAGTTTTAAGATATGACCGGTTATATGAAGGAATTACCTAGCAGGAGTGAAATAGAGTGTGAACAAATAAGTTAGAGAAGTTGCTTTAAAAATAAAGATTTCAAATTATTATTGTTGTTGTTATTTTATTTCACATCAAAGATATCACTGTTGGCACTGCGGAAGGACAGTACAGCATTGTTGAAGCAAATGTAATTGTAACGAACAAGTATGACTTCAACAGAAGTATCTCTGGGAGTTTCAAATTTGGCTATTATCAAATAAAAAGAGCTTTTATTTGCTCTTCCAGTTTTTGGCTGTTGTACCCAGATAAAGATTATTTTCCGTGTCTTTACAAGAGTATTCCACATTCGAAACGTCATGCTGAAAAATTTGTGTATACCAAGAGGCTAAGCAGCTGTCTCAAAAATGCCTCGCTAAGTTAGGCTTGTAAGGAGCTGCCAAGAATTACACACCATCATGTACTATCTTCCTTGCTTAAGCACAAGGACGTGCCATTCATCCCTTATCCAGGTATGGAAGCAATGCTTTTTTTTGTGTCCCTCTCTGCTTGACTGTACGCTTGAAAGCTGATCACCAGCTAAGCAAGTGATGGGACTTGGGAAGAAGTTTGTTTTTTTGAGGAAAACAGATTGCATTGCCAGAACGCAGTATCAGAGGAACAGCATATTGCATGATCGCAGATCTGATATTAACAGGATGCTTTGTCAGTGGTTGGAAAAATCCTAAGTAGGCATTGACTGCTCTTGCCAATATCAAGATTTATTGGCATGAGAGATATTGACTTCAGCAAATCCATGACATTATTATATCTCAGAGGTTAATAAATCTTGTTACCAGCCAAAACCATAAGTCAATATAATTATGCTTGATGATGCACATTTTCCCTAAAGATCTCCGCTTCATATTATACTTCCAAGAAATATCAAAATATCGAGAAAAAACAACTAAGGGAGAAGTTGGTATAAATAGCCACGTTCACATTATCATACGTCTCGTAGTCTCTGGGTCTTCATGAAAGGCACTTGCCTGTTCCTGTGCCATTTCATATGCTTTTTGAAATGGGTTGTTTTCTCTTGAAAAGTTGGACTCTTTTTCAGCAATAGGATTTACTTTTTATAACTGAAAAATAACCAGACAACACTTACGTGTGTCTACAGGAACTTCTGAATTCACAGCTAGTCTTGTTTCCAAATTATATTGTAAAATGCGTAGGCCTAATGGGCTGCTTAGGATTGTGGACTGTTGAAGAGACCATGTTTTATAACACCCGACAGAAAACGGTGCTCCAGTGTGCAATTTCGGTAGAAAAAAATCAAAAACATTCTCTTAATAACCTGATTTACTTTGGGCCCATTTATTGTGTTGTGGAAAAAGTAATTTTTATTTTAAAAAGACCCTCTGCCATTGATTATACCTAGGGTTTATTTTCATCAGGTTTTTGTCTTGGATTGTGTTCTTCAAAGCAGAAGGAAGGCTGCTGGGCTGTCCCGCCGCCTGGGGCGGGGCCGGGGGGAGCCCCCCCTCGCCATCCCTCCTGGGGACAGGGTAGGACCCAGCTGGGATCTAGCACACGGATGCTCCCTGTGCGGGGGGTGGACAGCAGAACTACTCAAGAGTCACAATTTCTGGAGTGAAGAGTTTAACACAGTCCCAAAGCGATGCTGTTTCGGTGTTTGTGGTTGGGCAGTAATTTCTGGTTCCCTGGGGAAGCGTACGGTACGTAACTAATGGTGCAGAGGCGGGAATCAGCCATGGAAATCCCTTTGCACTGGATTAGTTTTGACTTCCTTCTGGATTTATAACTGATTTTACAAATCTGAAGCTCTGTCTGAATATATATAAACTTTTTTTTTTATTTCCCAATCTATTGCGTGATTTCAGATAGTTCTTTTAAATGATCTTCTTGCTGAGCTCTTCTTTGTTTTCCTCTCTCAACTATGGCATTTTCTTTACCTGTTGACATTATCAGCATTAATAGCTTTTCTTTCTGATTTACAAAGTAAGCGGCAATCATCTTAATGTGGAAGTTTTAGTTTAATCTGTTGATTTGGAAAAATATGTAACATCAAATGTATAAGCTAGTAAATTTCTGAAGAAAAATAGGAAGGTTCACAAAATGTAGCCATACATTAAATTACATATTTGTATTTTTTTCAAAGAGGATATTAAAAAAAAAAAAAAAAACAAAAACGTGAAGACCTGCAGTCAGACAGCAGTGGAGGTAATAGCTCTGCACAGGAGCCGATTTCAATTTTGTGACAAACCAGTTACTGAAAAGGTATTTTAACAAAATGGAGATACTGATGGGGTTGAAGAAGAAGATAAGTTTTAAGTTTGTCCTTTCTTCTCAACTGCTTCAATTTCAAATTTGTCACTAATTTGAGGTGAGAGGGCTTTAATAAAATATCAGGAGGTCACCTTTTTTCTGAGAAGTCTAAGCCATTTATCAAAGGAGGCGGACAGCATTAAGAATAGGTGCTTTGTCACATCTGGTATAGTTGGGGTTGCAAAACAGTTTCCATATAATGTGAAGGGATGTAAAGTATTAATGGCTCCATAAAATCAGGCAGCAAAATCCCTTCCCGTAATCTTCCTTTTGCTCCCACGAATTAGTTGGAAGATTGCTTTACTTCAGAGCAAATAAGAATTGTCAAGTATTTCTCAAAAGCACAGATTAGATCAGTGAGATTTATTATGTTACAGGATCATATCAGTTGGTATTCTATTTTTTTTTTTTCCACAGATGATGTGGTTTATACATTACTCAAAAGTTGAGATAGTTGGTCTTGCATGATTCGAAGCAATTTATAGAGGTTAGGGTTGCAGCATAAAAGAATAACAAGAAGCTAAAGTAAAAAAAGCTGCATACAGATGCTTACAGAATTGCAACAGCTTTTTAAACCCTGTCTGACCTGTGCTACTCAGGAGGTTTCAAGGTGGCAGCCCTCGGCGAACTGAGGTCTTCTACTAACAGAGACACTACTAGCACTGCAGGAGGAAAGCAGTTGCCGCTTCATCTGTAGACTTAAACAGCATGTTTTTTTCTTGTGAATTAGTATATGTTCTCCAAACTAACTTTTGTTGGATATACCCTTTTTTAAGTATTCCAAATATTGTACTTCATGTTTTAAAGACAGTTTGACAAGTGTAGTTTTCCCCCTTAATGCGGTATATCCATCACAGTGCAGAGCATAGCGCAGCACAGGCGACTGTATCAGAAAGAAGAGGTAACAGAACCTATGGTAAATGGGTGTACAGTAAAGTCTAACAATCACTTTCTGGTTTGATAATCTTCCTTCCTTTCCCTTCTGACTTGATGCACAGTCATCCTTTTTTAGCTGATGATTCTCTGTGGCCTCTACAGTCCTTTGGCAGAGATCGCATCTACAAGGCTGCACGCTGATTTGGGGGGGAGTTTGTGGCAGTACTGCACTATGGCCTTGGGGCTTGAGTGGACCATCGCGTTTTGGGGAAATGTGAACATGCTGTTAGATTAACTGTTGTCTTCTGAGAAGGTCCTAGGAATGCAGAGGAATGTGAGACTGTGTAGGAGGAGAGGGGGAAGCAACATCCGTGGGAACGGCATTGAGGAGAGCTGTGCCAGAAAAAGGGGAAAAGCGCTATAAGTACAGATACAATCAAAAAGTTATTCCTTTTTGTGAAGGTAGTGGGGATTAAAAAAACCAAAACTGTACAAAGAGAGAGTTCCATGAAAATTAAAGACAAACGTTTATCTGTCTGGGGTGATAACGCAGAATTTTTTTCCCTGAAAGTGCTTTGGCTTCTCTGCACTGCTCTGGGCTCTGTGTTTATCTGACATAACCAAGGCGGAACTGTGACTTACTGACGTACACATGACACTTAAGGATTTCAGCTTTTTACAAGCAGGCAGGTGAACCCTCTGTCCTAGTACAGCTTTAATGCAAAGGCTCTAAACTGCTGAAATCTGTAGCTAGGCTGCATGTCTACAAGGCAATAATTTTTCGTATTTCTAGTAGCTGTTTATAGCAAACTTCACTGAGCCTTTTTAATTTTCCATTTCGAGTTGGTTATAATAAGGATAGTGTGGGATGGGTAAGACACTGTTATAATACTATGTTATCTTAATTTTACTTACATATATTGCCTTTTCTAAGGTGAAATGCAAGATTTCTCAGTACGTTACACAAAGGCGAAAGCAAATATGGCACCTGCCATTCTAGAAAAGCTTTAGAGTAGCACGGCTGGAGCCAGTTTATACTGCAAATACCAAACCACGTGCTGTGAATTTCCTGATGAATTAGTGACTTGTCATTGTGCTTATGCTGTACGGATAGACACAAAATACAAAATTCTGTACCATTTCCCTAATCTACTGATCAAATAATTTTGTTTATGAACAATACAAGATAATGGTATGTTATACTCTGCGTGTAACTGAGCTATAAACCTTTGCTGTCTGCTCTGGTAGGGGTTCAATTTGTAATCTTCGATTCAAGCCATTGCTCATTCTTTTTATATTCTTCCCTCTCAGTTGGCTGAGTCCCAACACAGTTTGTTCTTTAAGCAAGCACTGGGAGCAATAACCATTAACCTTTTTAAAGTGGCTTTTTAGCATGTCATGAGTTTGGATGTCTTGCTTCTTTTCACCATTAACCTTTCTGATGGGACAGTGCGTTGTGTTTTGCTTACTTCAGCATGTCACGCATGTTTTCACCCCTTGCCCATTTGCAGGTGCTGTATTTCATTACAGGAAGGATGGGGGAATGTGGTGGGGAACAGAGAAAGGCAGTGCGTGCCATACCTTTTCCCTGGGCACATGAGCAGCTAGTGTGACCCCAGTTAAGAAAAATAGCCCATTAAAGTAGTATTCTTTTTCAGGTGCAGAAGCAGTTCCTCTAACATTATCGCTGGTGCTTGCTGCAAGGCCTTAATTGGCAACCATGATAAGGCATTGCAACCAAAGCCCTCAAAACAAAAGCTGTTCATCTGAGGCCAACATCAGTGAAAGGTTCTGTTATTCTTGCTTTACTGAGCATGAAATGGAATTGAAAGGCGATATTAAATGGGTTATTAAACTTAAGACATGGTGCCTTGTGATCTTCTCTTGCAATTGCCCTTACCGCACGCATGTATAATGTGTGGAATATTCTCTATAGGGCTAGTCATTTTGTATGGCCTTTAAGTTTCAAGAAATGTTAGCATTGCAATTATTCAGTCATCATTTTCTGATAAACTAAAAATATGGTTCCTCTGGAAACTAAATGTTCTCCGGTTATTTCCATCCTTTCTATATGCTACAAAGAATGATTAAGAAGTGGAAAGAATATTCTTATCACTAGCACAATTTCCCTCCCTCTCAAAAATTCTTAAGGTGAGAAAGATGTATTTTGTTTCTTTTCAACATAAACACTGGTCTCTCAAGTTTTTGGTTTATTTTAGATAGCATTATGACTTCCCTCATGTCCCATTGAAAAGGTTCTAGGACAAGTGACTTTCCTGAAAACAAACCAGGCATTTAAAAATGAATGCTATCGTCTAGTAGCATTGTGGTCAGAACCTTTTCTCAGGTGAGCACTGAACAGCTGTTTCCACAGACTTTAGCTGGCTTGAGGGCAGGCCCAAGGGAATCGCATGAAAGCACATTTCTCGTGCCGGATTCAGTCTTTGTTCAGCTTGCCTAGAGACCAGAAAGGGCTGGAACATTAAACAAAAGGAGTTGATCTAAGGGGCATTTGTCATTTAAACCCAACAGCTAGTAAGGGTGCCTGGTAACAGCATTTCCACTGTTCGCTCAAAAACTGCAACCAAACTGGACTAGGAAGCTCCTGTGTGTAACTTTGTAATTTGCCTGGCATCAAAAGTATTTTCTAGATCTTAACTCTCTGTAACTAATTGAAAGACTTATCCAGGCTAGTTAATTATCGTTGGACAGGCCCATTCAGTATCACTTCAATAGCATGAAGTAGAAGTTGGAGGAACTGATACTGTGCCTAACTGGCAATTAAGCAGAAGACAGAGCATCAGTTAATTTTGTTAACTGAAGCTTAGCTGATATCCAATTTGGTTTTATCTGTAGACCTGAGAGTTCTTGCTAAAGAACTGCAAAATTTAGAAGAAGGGGGGAAAAAATTTATTCCTTGTGAAATGAAAGAAAAGTTAGAATATAATTCCCAAAAGATGTTGCTAGAAATGTAATCACTTCCACTATGATTTATCTGTCTTATTTTGACAGTTTGTATTGAAAACAGCAACTTGACTTAGGAGTGGCTGAGAATCATGGTATGAATGGGTAATCTGTATTAGAATTTCTGCTGCCTATAGCTGCAAGGTATGAATCTATTTCTAAAACACTACTGTGCCAGGTTTCGCTGGAATAGAGTTAATCTTCTTCATAGTAGCTGGTATGGGGCTGTGTTTTGGATTTGTGACCAAAACAGTGTTGATAACAACACAGGGATGTTTTTGTTATTACTGAGCAGTGCTCACACAGAGCCAAGGCCTTTTCTGCTCCTCACCCCACCCCACCAGCGAGGGGGCCGGGGGGGCACAAGGAGCTGGGAGGGGACCCAGCCGGGACAGCTGACCCCAACTGACCCAAGGGATGTTCCAGACCGTATGGAGTCATGCTCAGCATATAGACCTGGGGGAAGAAGAAGGAAGCGGGGGATGTTCAGAGTTGCGGCATTTGTCTTCCCAAGTCACCGTCAGGCGTGATGGAGCCCTGCTCCCCCGGAGATGGCCGAGCACCTGCCTGCCCGTGGGAAGTGGCGATTGAATTCCTTGTTCTGCTTTGCTTGCGCGCACGGCTTTTGCTTTACCTATTAAACCGTCTTTGTCTCACCCCAGGAGTTTTCTCACTTCTACTCTTCTGATTCTCTCCCCCATCCCACCAGGGGGGAGTGAGCGAGCAGCTGGGTGGGGCTTAGCTGCTGGCTGGGTTTAAACCACAACAAGTAGTAAAGAAATTCACCTTTTTCTTTAATGATTCTGAAAATATTTTTAATTATTATCCCTTTAATAATTCACCTAACTCTGGAAGATCTGTCAGATAGCAAAAGAAAAAGAGGTGGTGATACAGTCAAAACACTCACAAATAGCCTTAGAGCAAGAATAAAATTGAATGGAATTAAAGATGCCACTGGGGAGGATTTTGGTTTAATCTAATGACTTGGTTTGGTTTATGTCTGCTGCCAGACAGGTCAACTGCCAGAGTTTCATTTTAACACTTTACAAAATCATCTTCCCGGTTGCTAAAAGCACAAAGAACATTTAAAGGTGACATTTACCTGAAAATAAATTTCTGTATCAGAAGAAAAGTAAGGCTAAAATTAAATGCTTCAGCAGATAGGTTTGAGTTGCTTGGACCAATACAGATGCTGTAGTGTTACTCTAAATACGCTCTGAAATTAGCGTTCCATCTTATTCAGAACTAAAATTATTTAGTTTCAGATATTCAAGGTCTTACCAAATTTTGCTGTGTTTTATGCCTGGGATTTTGGCTTATCCTAATGGTCTTTCACAAGAACTACAGAATATGACTCCTGATTGTGGGGCCACCTCAGCCTGTATCTAAATCCTGGAGGCACTATTCACGAATCACTTTTTGGTCATAGTATTTTATGGCTATACATGGGGAAACCGGGGATTTGTGCCAATGATTTTGTGTATTTTCTTCTTTTCATTTACAGTAATGAAATTCCAAGTTGTATTTTTTTCACACCAGGCGTTTTCTTCCCCCTGCCATTAAATCTTCTGTTGTTCTTCGGCACAACCCCTGGAGTCCAGGGAAATGTACAGAAGTGCTTTTTATTTCAAACACTAACACTACTGGTCCTATTTTCTGTGTTAAGGAAATGAGTAAATCCATCCTTCCTGCATGGCTCAATCAATTTCCTTTTGAAAGGGAAAACCTGTGCTGCTTTTACCTTCAGACAATATGTCAGTATTTCTACTGTGATATATAGGAATGGATTTAGAGGGAATTTTCTCCCATAAACCAGCTAGACCCACACAGACTGTTTGCTCTGAAGTTCAGGTTTGAGGTATGCATACTACGATTAATCCTTTAAGGACTGGTTTTAGCACTGCAGTTTGTGCTTCTGCCTACGTGAGGCTGGTTGTTCTCACTACTTCGTAGTGATTCATGGACTTTCCACATAGATTTGCACTGGTTCTGCAGTGCTCTATGCAACCGGTGATACTCGGTGCGTTGTGTTGTACAGCAGCTGTGTTGACACAGTAAAGAGCGGGTTTTGAGTGCTCTCCATAGTGATGCCAGCAGTCTCAGTGTCCGAGCTGCGTGTCATTCACATTTAGCTTGTTGACGTCCAGTGAAAAAGCGGTAGCACAATAGACAAAGATGTTGGAGTCCTTTGTGATTTTGTACAATAATCTTTTGCAATCTTATTAAGGCATGAGATCTTAGAGGTTTGCTCTAGAACTGTCAAAAAACCAAAGTTTCTAGTTTGTGGGAAACTTCAATTTGGACCTAAAATTTGCATTAGGTCAAGTTGGGCTTGGATGCTTCAAGTCCACTCTTTAGCCTCTCCATAAAACATCAGTTTACTATAGTGGGTGCAGGAAGCTCTAGCATCTCTCTCCCCACCCCAGCCCAGAGAAACCTATAAGGAAGCCAAGCACTTTTTCCTTAAACAGCCTTGTGTTCAAGAAACCCTAAACATCAAACAAACAAACAAACCCAAAACCCCACCAAAAAAGCAGTAAATAGATTAGAAAGACTGACTTCTTAAAATTTCATTTTTAAAAGATAAGTTGTGCTTCCCTGAAAAACTTTCAGGCCAGTTCTGCTTGATGTGAATTGCAGCTCTCCGACACTGGCAAGGGCAGGGCCCCAAAAAGGTGAAGGTACTGCTTTCTTCATATGCAGAAACTTTATGGTGTCAGCTAAGAACTGAACACAGGCTTTTATTTTATTTTATTTTTCGCTCCTACATCTTATACTTTATTTGTCTGGGGGTTTTTTATATTTTAAAAAGCATACCTATCAATCACACCAACAAAAGATGAATAATTTGTACTTAGTCTAAATGCACATGATTTTAAGGGAACCTCAGTCTGGCGTTTGAAAACCTCCACTGGGGACAGAAGTAAAAGCACAAGTTTATGTTGGTTTTCAGGTCTAGGACAGTATTCCAAAGAATATGGGAGAGTATGGAGGAGAATATAAACCAGGGTGGTATGGCTGTCAATCCATCCTGCCCCTCACTGGGTTCCCTTGGTAGAACAGTGGCTTCTGTAACCTGTTAACATATTCAGAGGTAGTTTAAGCTCAGTGGCTTTAAAAAGATTGGAAATGGTTTTCTTTCTCGTTGGGGGGGGGGGCGGGGGGGGGGGGGGGGGGGGGGGGGGGGTTTTCTTTCTCCTTGCCCCCCCCCCCCCCTTTTTTTTTTAAGGTACTTCTAAACCTCACCGGTGTCTGCTCTTACATGCAACAGGGATTCTTTTTAACTCTGAGGTGAGGCCTGAGGCTGTAATCCATGTCTCCAGGTGACCTGCAGTTAAGGCTTGTCAGAATAATTACATCTTGCTGTGGACGGGCATAAGCGTTCTTTGTCTTTTTTAAGATTCTTCCCTGTAAACTACCTGACCTGAGCTGACTACCCTTCACAAAAGGGGAGAGGAGCGTAAAGTAAAATTAGCTATGCATGTCCTGCTGTCAGCCCGAGATCTCCATCGTTAACTTCTGTCAGCCTCCTTGGCAGGAAAACAACCTATTCTGCCCATGCTTTGCTTTATGAAAACAATGTGTGCTTATCAAAATAAGGAAGAAGAAACAAAACCAAGCCCTCCATCGTATATTCGTTTACATTAAATTGTCCCAGAAACCAAACCCCACGTGTTTATTAAGATGTGTGTCCCTGTTGCCGTGACCACCTAGCATTGCCTTGAACTGCAAAGAACAGACAAGGAGTGATTGAGTGTGGATTTTTCCTCTTCATGCATTATAGAGTTTAGTCTCGGTCTGGCTCCTAAATAGAATAATCAATGCCATTATCTCTTCCTCTCTTATCTAAATCACATCAGGAGATCAATAGCTACAACAAAGACGGCCAGTGCCTTCTTTCCACTGGGACTCATTACTTTGCTGCCCAAGATGGGGGTATAGATATTCTCAGGAAGGTTATCTGGTGTTCCCTGGTAGTTAACAACAACTGTCAGTTATTAATGGTGCTCCGCAGCCTCACCTTTACAGTGCTGTGACTGATAACAGGACATGTTTATAACAAAATGAATCTCTGCCACCTTCTCTCCTCACTCTCCCAATTCTTGTTTGTTCTTTAGTTTCCTTTCTCCCCTCCTGCCTGCTGTTGCAATCTGAGGCAGCGTGTCTGAGAATATCAAATGTTGGGGGCCTTCTCATTGAGATTCCTCACAAGTGCAGGTTCGCTGTTATACAGGCTAACATCTGCTGCAGTATTACAAAGACTAATTAAAATAAATTCAGATCCTAAATTAGTCTTTTCAGTAACATTTATTACACAAGACGCTGGGTGATAAAGTGTGTAATACCGTTAAGCTGAAGCAAAAGTTGTATTTTTATTGGGTTTGCTGGCCAGTCAGGAGCAATCTCCCCAAAGAAGTTTACATTTGCCATACAGTACTTTCCGCTAGACTAATAACGAAGTCTACCACAACGTTCTCCTCATGTTTATTTATACGTATCAACTAAATGTAAAAAATGATGCTTTAAAAAAAGAAGAAAAATACACTTCTTCTGTCAGTTTGGACTACACTCCCGGTTTTTCTTGTCAAAAACCGACAGCCAGTTTGCAAATACTAGGTGAACGGTGTGACAGACAATTCACACATCAAGTCATCAAATCCTCAAAAGGGTAGTTAGCCACTAATTTAATGGCTTGGCTTTCTGCAGTGGCACAGCCTCAGTGTAAGAGCAGATCCCAGCCTACGCTGTAATCCTGCCTTGGGGAGCCAGGCATGGAGTTTGGGAAACCCCAAATTTCTGCGGAGCGGTGAGCAAAGAGAAGCAAGGCAATGGTATCTGAAGTACATTTTGTATATATCAAAAGTGTTTACAGCAGTAAGAAATACATGGATGACCAGAATTGTATTTATTCCTTATTACATGCTTCAGAGAAGCAGAACAGGGCGCCCAAACAACAACATTGTCACTTTTCTGGCCTGCGAGGCTGTAAATGAATGAAAACGAGGGGAGAGCAGTTGTGAAGCTGTGCCCTCCAGACACGTGAAGCTAAGGAGCCAGAACGTAAAGCAGTCCTGCTGCATCTTTTTTCTCATACAACATACGGATTTGCTTGTTGATCTTAAGGGCCTGACCTTATGCGGAGTGAAAATAACGGGAGTTTAGTGGTTGGATTCGGGTAGGAACAAAAGTCACCTTTCTCTGCAGGAAAAGTAAGGGTTTTCTGACGCATGGAGAAGAAGAGAACATGTGATGTTTCAGGCCTTCAGCCCGTCAGTGAACACCACCATGATGTGAAATATGTAGCTGTAAAAAGGCTCATCCTAATAAGGAACCAAGTTACTCATATTTCCAGTCATTTGTGCCGCTTCTTAGGAGAGGTTATTACGGTGGGGTTTTTTGTTGCTCTATGTTCATAATTCCTTTTGGACTTTTTGTTGACTACTTCTATCTGCACTCACTCCTCATTTTCCTTGAAACAGGGTAAGAAAGAGCAGAAAAGATTTTTTTACTTTTGTTTCTATTATCTGTTTAACGTACCTAAGAAAATATTCAGGAACATGGAGTGTGGGAGTATTGCTTTCCTTTGGCTGCACAGCATTTCAAGTGCAAGACATCCTGGCCTGGACCATTCCTGCTTTTATTTCTTTAGGTGGTTTAGGTGCTTTTTTTTGTCACCTTTTTCTTCAAAGATTTTGAGGCCTTTTTTAATTAATAACTTGGCATCTGCCCTGCTACTCGAAGACTCTGTGTGCCTTCCAGTGGACGGGAAATAAGTTAGTTGGAAAGAACCTGCATTTCTTTGTGTGTGAGGGAGAGCGCGCCCTTACATATAGTTTGCTTTGATAGTTTTTATTCAGGGCTAAAATATAAGTTGAAGTTATGTTTTCCAGTAGCTCTCCCTTGGCTACTTCATTTTTCTTACACGAAACAGCAAAGTAGTGTAGGAGTTAATAAAAGACAGGTCTGTAAAAAGGGCATAATACATTACAGACAGCTCAGCACTGATATTTATGTTTTCTTTTACTCTGTCAGTCCCCAGATTATAATATACAGATTGAGTATTTCCAAGGACACCACATGGAAGCTTGCAGAGAAATCAAAATGGGCTATGGTAGGGCATAATCAAAGCAAACAAAAACTCTCAAAAAAATACATATGAAAATACCCAAGCTTCAGAGCAAGATAATCTCAGCAAAAACACTTAAAAGGAACGTAATGAATGAAGGAGGTGTGTAGCAGAAGTGACTGGAGCTGTCTTAAATTAGAAAAACACAAAGGACATGGAGTTGTCTGTGTCTGAATTTCTTGAGAAATCTGCGTAAAGTTCCTTTTTCTCTGATAGTTTCTTTTGTAGCGTAAATAAAATTACTTGTATCTAGTTTGCTGCCTAAAATCAGCCTAGGAGAAGACATGAACTGGTAGCTAAATTCTGGATTGGCTGATACCAACTTCTTGCATCTCTGTTACCTGGGTGATATTGTATCTTCTTCTCACGTGATGATGAAGGCCTTATATTTGTTAGAGTACACTGTTCTTTTCTTCATCTGGCAATGTGTTTGAGCTTTTCTCTGCTGGTCTGGGGGCTTTGTACATGCTAGTAGCCATCCACCGTTGTTTCTACTTATTACTATTATTATTACTATTGCTGTCATTACTGTTCAAGACCAAGAAGAGATTAAAGCAAATGACTTATATCTTTAAATCAAAGTGTGATCGTGAACTGACACAAACACATATCTGTGCCGTGTAAAACTGGGAAGCTGCATTAATGCATGCCTTCTCCTTTGCCATTCTGAAAAGCAAGTTGTGCTGGAGTTTGGCTTTGGTCTCACAGGAGCTCCTAAGATAGTGAAAGTTTAGTCATACAGTTCGCAGCATTGTGTTTGGCTACAGTTCAGTAACGAGATGAGAAGGGAGGAGCGAGGCAGCAAGACAAGAACACCACGCGGGAGCGCTGATGCTGATGAGACGTTTCACTAAGATGATTAATGCCCATTTACAAAATTGGGCTATTCACAAAATTGAGCGTGTAACTTAAAGACTGCCTGAGTTAAAAGGAAGTGTCGCTGCCCACTGACACCGCTTTTATCCCACGCTGTTCCCTCTGCCCCATTGTGCCGTAATTACAGCTGAGCCTTGTGCAGTGGCCTGTCTCAGGTGGCATTAGTCCAGGTCCTGCTCGCTGCAACTGCTGCTGTTTCTTACCGGTGTGTTGTGCCAGGCTGCGGGAGCAAGGAGATGAGGGAGCGCTTAATGGAAGGCAAGAGGTTTCCATTTATGGCTGTTATTCCACTCTGATTCTGGGGTAAGAGCCATTATAAGGGTATTTCAGAGCACAACAGGAAAAAACTACCATAACTAGGAGTAATGGGATAAGATTGAGCAAAGGCAAATGGAGGCCATTTCCTGACAGTGAGATCTATTAGACTGTGGAATAGATAAGTCTCCCAAGGGAAGTGGTAGAAGTCCAAGCACTTGAGTCATTTAAAACTACAGTGGACAAAGAGCTCAGGAGTATGTAATAGGGAATAATCTACCAGTGGCCACAGAATGGAAGATTGACATAATATGTCTTTCCATCTCTAATTTCTGGAATACGTACAGACTGATTGAAGCTCTTCAGCTTGTAGTTTCCTGCTAAACATTTTTTTAGAAAGTCCAGCTCGGGGGACAGCTACCCTTTCAGAAACACCATTTTCCCTCCACCCTTGTTGTTCATCACACCCTGTACCCAGATATGCATACCATTCTTAGTATTAGTTTCAGGCTTTTGGATGCCTTGTACCTTGTTTAACCATTTATATAAGTAACCTAAAGCATAGAAATAAGGTTTCATTTCAGTGCTAGCCAACTCGTTCACATTACAGCCATATGTTGGCATGATGGAGTGAGCTTTGCAGGAAGAGAAGTCTGTGGTCCTACAGTTAAACTCAAGAAAGGCACCTCATACATGAGGGACAGTAAGAATGTGAAGCACGAAGTACGTATGTATGAGAAGCACGGCAGAGTCTAGCATTGCTGAAAGAAGACGAGATGGAGAATGATGTGGTGCCAGAGGAGAGCAGTCCAAGTAGGAGCAGCAGAGTGCTCAAGTGTCCTTGAGCATGAACATGATGCAGAGGGATAGTGATGTGAGCACTGCAGTGCCCTAGAGCAACAGACCTGAGATGCCAAGTTTTTGATAACTTGAAGGCAAAATTAAAGGTGTTGATCAGGAGTTGCTCGGGCGGGCGGAGAAACATGTTAAATACTTCTGGTTTTGGAAATCCTGCTGCCTGCAGAAGACAATGTTGATCTTGCGATGTGTTGAGTTAAAAGCTGCACCCAATCTGTAGCTTCGTCCTTCTTTCAGTGTTGCATGCATAACGTAACCTTAGATTAAACCACAGATTGCAAAATTCATGAGCAGGTTGTGCGACATATCTGTGACTCACTCCTCCTCTCAAGCAAGAGCCCTTAGTGGGTATTGGCAGAACAGTGCTACTAGCATACGAATTGGCTTGATCTAATCTGCAATGTTGTTTGTGCTAGAAAATGGCGAAGAGAATAGTTATTGAAATGGATTATGTTCAAGAAGCCCTAAGGGTGGGCTAATATACTAAGAAATCTTTAGCACCCTGTAATGATTTGCTGTCTTCAAGAGGTTGGTTTCTTTTTTCCTGTGACCTGTATTTCTTTTAATGTTGCCAGCTTCATTTTTAACAAATCTGATCTGAACATCGTATTGTTCACTTCGTATTTTTAACCTCCTTTTCCTGTTGTTTTTTTTTTTAACATTCTATGTGTCATGTTGGCTGTTTATGTCTAAGCACACATGCTTTGCTATCTCAAGATGCTCTAGTTAAAAGCCTTAGCTGAGAACTGAAACAAACACATTGACCCACTCTGAACTATGTACATATCGCATTAAGTCTTTTATATGTTGGGCTGTGTAAATGCATGGATCCTTGCCTTATGCCTGGATAGTGATCAGATTTTTTATTTTTTTTTAATTTTAACTAGCTACAACGGCTGATTCAAAAATTTTGACCTCTCACCAAGATGTTTATTTGTTCAGCACCTCCATATTCCATTTCACTGACATGGGTGGTCAAGGTATTGAAGACAGTGTTTGTGGTGCAACTTGGCATGTCAAAAGAAATGACAAAATTGTTTATTGGTCTTTGTCCAGTTCAAAACCTCTATTTTGCTTGATATGCCATCTCCAATTAACAATAGAAGCTTAAGAAAAAATTTACTGATTTTCTGTTGTCTATACTAAGCAGACAGCGACGGATCTTCTGTTCTTGCTATTCTGTTTTTTGCAGAGCAAATCCATAAACTTTCTGTCTCAGAATTGATTTGTATAGGATAATAATAAAACTTAAGTATCAATGTTGTACCAGAATAGCTATTACTTTAGATATATTTTATATTTATAATGCTCTCCTATATTTAAAGTAATAAAGAAATGCTAAAGGAGGAGCAAAATTCCAGTGACTATACCAGTATTTATCCACTAAATGAACACCTTTATTGTATCATTTAGGTGAAAGATAGGTATATTACAAAGCACATGTTATGGCAAGATACAGAGTGTGTATGCATACTATATACAGTCCAGTAGAAAGCTATGGTGAAACACGTAAATGGATGAACACAGCATACGTAATCATAGTCTATCAATATATATATATATCCATATTATTTCTTGTAAAGCATTTTCCAAGGGGGAAAAATAGCGCGTGAATGGACTACTGATTCCACTGGTAATAATGGCATCTGATCTGCAGCGGTGGCTAGTACATTCAAATCATTGTCAGCTCCTGCCTTCTAGGGAGCAATCTTTCAATGCAGGATTTACCAGAAAGATCGGAAAAACAGCTGGCAACTAGCAACTTGTTATATAAAAGACCTTTAAATGTCTTCTGCTATCTAGCTGTGATGTGGTGTGATTTACTCAAAAATGTAGCTATAGAATGCACAAAATTATTCAGGACCCAGAACTCCAATTAGCTGGTAAAGTCCAGTTATGGCTTTAATTGTTTTAAGGTTTCCGTGGGGATACGAGTCTGTGAAGAGCTGAAAGGGGGTGGGGGGTGGGGACTGACCGTGTTCTGGAAATTCAGTTTCCTAACTGTGGCAGGAATGTTTCACCAGACAGTGCAAATGCATTGTCATTAGTGAGCGGGAAGCCACATGGCAAATATTAAAGAAGGATAAGATACAGTAAACTGCAGAAAAATCGAGTTGAAAGGAAAAAAACCTGATTTGGGGGCTGAAGGATACGTTGAACATTTAAAGCAGGGGAATAAGTGAGAGAATGATTTTTCCCTGTCACTCAGTTAGAACCCCAGTGCAGGTGTAGAGCCCATACAAACCCATGCGTGCCCCCCCATTCTGGTGGGAATGTTGTATCTGCACTCCAGTCACTACTGAGAGAACTGGATTGGGGTGATTTTGAAGGTGGATTTTCAAGGCGCCTTCTTTCCAAAGCAGAAAGCTATGAGCAAATGTAGTTGCCACCAGCAGGATTTTTATTTTTATTTCTGTTTCTTTTGTAAGGTGCACGCTTGTTCTTTGGTCATCCATACTCACCTTCTTTCCTGCAACCCCCACCCCCCCTCGATTACTGGAGCTCTTTCTGTATTACCAAGTATCTAATTCAGCTTTCATATCTGTTTTAGCTATCTATCTCTCTATTATAGCTACTATAGCTATATTTCAACAAGCTATCCTGCTAAAATATCCTGTCTGAAAACTCAGACCGACAGCTTAGAGAGTGAGTTTGGATGGATGGATAGATAAACGGTTATCCAGAATAGCTCTTAGAGCTGTCTATTTTAGCAAACTATTCAAGCTGTCAGCCTCTGTGTATTTATAGCCTACTTATCACACTAGTATCTGAACACCTATCAATTTAGCATTAGAAATCCAGTCCAAGTCTCTATCCAATTGTGGAGACTCACGGGCTGTTCCCTACTTGCCTTAGATGAGAAGAATAAAAGATGTGATATCCAGCCATGCTTTGCTTTTTCCTTCCTACTCTATTGTCTGAAAGCTTGATCTAGGGCTTCCTAAACTGTCAAAAGAGGTTCTTTTTGGTGATTCCTTACAAAAGGTGGTTTGTAGTTGTTCAGAGCTCTTCTCTGAAAAAAGGCTTACCACTTTCTGAAAAGGAATTTTCATCTAAAAGTCTTGCAAAATTTCCAAACTAAAATTTTAATTTCCATTTTTCCCAAACTTTTCCTCCTTTTTTAGTGTTTTACCCTTTTCCATGTCTTGTCTTTGTTGTTTTTGGTTTTCACATTACTAGTTGGGCAATACGCTAAAGAGAGAAAGTGATGATTTTTTTGTTTGTTTGTTTCCCAGTACAAACAATGGATAACACTTTGAACGTATCACCAAGTGGCAGAGGTATTCACTTGGCAGTCAGAAATGCTAAGCTTTGAAAGTGGAGCAGTTCTCCAGTATGCTGAGCTGAGAGTCATCTAGAGAGAGGAAAAAGGAACTGTTAGACAAAATTGAAAGTTTCACATCTGATAACTTGGCTGCTTTTCTTTTCCTTAAAAAAAAAGAAATTAAGAAAAAGAAACTAATGTTTTTCAGTGCTATGTGCCCAAACATGAGGACGTCCTGAATAGGCGGTGGACTGCTCTCAGGGTTTATGCTGATCACAAAACTGCATCCCACACATATCAAAGCAGGCATCTACACCTTGTCTTTAGAAATGGTCAGCATCACAGACTGCGTAAAAGAAAAAATGGTTTTCCTTACTCCCTGGCTTAAAAGGCAGAATAGAGTCAGAGTATGACAAAATACACTATGATAGCACAGTACAGCTCTCGGTGCGCCTGTGGGTACTGTTAATGCAGTCGTATGTCGTTAGCAGAGCTTGGCCCATTGGTACTCATGGTAAGATCCTCGCCAAGGCCCTTCCGCAGCACTGGCAGGTTCTCGCGTTACCCCAGACCCTCTGAGGAAGCACCGATAAAAGGAACAGGTCGGCATGGACATGAGTTACCCACGTGGCTACAGATGTAATTCACACCTCCATTACTGCTCAGGTCGGCCAGTTTTCTGGTCATACCTCTTATGAATAAGCTAAGAGGAAGACCAGATGTGTGCAGCCAGAGGCATGCCTGCTTTTGGTCAAGAAAGAGTGCTTGTTTCTTGGGGGGGGCGGGGGGACGGT
>JAVKLA010000081.1:33537275-33572146 GCA_034782735.1 Sagittarius serpentarius | reverse complement strand
CCCCCCCCCCCCCCCCCCCCCCCCCCCCCCCCCCCCCCCCCCCCCCCCCCCCCCCCCCCCCCCCCCCCCCCCCGGTGCGGCAGATGGTGGTCTCAAGGAGCAGAGGGTTTCACTTTTTTTTGTCCTTGCTCAGCCATAGCTCTGAGGCATTTGAGACAGCAGTCAGTCTGTAATATATGAGAATCCATCCCTTGGTCAAAGGGAAGCGGCACTTGTGGCTGAGTTCATAGTCTGCAGTTTCTTAGGCTTTGTTGCCCAATCACAGGTGGCCTATTTCTTCCATGTCAATGTTTCCGTCCTGTTTCCACTAGGGGAGGTCAAAAAGGGAAAAGGTTGGATTACGCTGTTTCCCTTTCACTGAATTTGAGGTTCTAGTGCAGATAGGTGACTAATTCCCAGTTGAGTTCCATACTGAATTAATCAGGAAGACTACGGATGTATTTGGCTGTTCAGTTAAATGGGAGAGATCACAGGGGAATGTACTAGATGTTTTTGTAGACCCACTCAGTAGGCTGCTTTTTGATGCAGTCAGGAACATGCATATTTTTCTCCTTTCTTTTTTGTTAATTTTATTTTTTTCATATTAAATTAAAATGAGATGGGTTTGAAATACTAAAGCACACTGGGTTTCAGGAAAACAAAAAAACCCCCGAAGTATTTAACTGGTTGGAGAAATCCAAGTTAGAATTGGGAAACATAGCAGGGAGTTGTCTGGGCTTCTGTTCTCCTGAAAGAGCTGAGGGAGAGGGCAACCAGAAGATGAGGATGCTGCAGGATGGATCTTTGTATTGGGTCAGGTTGGGATAGAGTTAATTTTCTTCAGAGCAGCCTGTACGTAGGGTGCTGTGCTTTAGATTTGTGGCCAAAACAGCGTGGGTAACACACCAACGTTTTAGCTAGTGCAGAGCAGAGCTCGCGCAGCTTCAAGCCCTCCTCTTGTTTCTCGCTCTGCCCCCCCAGCGAGTAGGCTGGGGGTGGGCAAGAGGCTGGGTGGGGAGGCAGCCAGGGCGGCTGGCCTGAACTGAGCAAAGAGATACTGCAGCCCATATAACATCATGCACAGCAATAATACAGGGCTGGGTAGTTTTTCCAACGCAGACGCTGCTCAGAGGCTGGCTGGGCATCAGTCTGCTGGTGGGAGGTGGTGAGTGATTGCCTTTGTACCACTTGGTTATTTTCTTTTTTCTTCACTGATTAGACTGTCTCTACGTGGACCGGCAAGAGCAAGAGCAAGTTTTCCTTGTGTTTGCCCTTCTGATTCTCTCCCCCATCCCGCTGTGGGGGGGGAGTGAGTGAGTGGACTGGCTGGGGGCTTAGCTGGCAGACGGTATCAGCCCACCAGAGTCTGTGATGACTTAACTTGGGAAACAATGAAAAAGGCCAAGTCTCTCCTGTTGGAGATAAGAACTCGGTATCAGCTCCTCCCTGCTATGCAGCTACATTTACTACTAACATACTTGTTGTATTCATAGGTTGTTTGCAATAAAAATATAATGGGGAGAAAATGATATGCGTATAAATATAAATCTCTAGAGGTGTTAGTGACAAGTTGCTCTCAAAGGAAACAGCTGATCAATGTATAGGAAAGATGAAGGGGTATGATCATGATCAGACAACAAGGTTAGCAGTATCAGCCAGGTCTCCTAAAATAGATGGAAGAGTTGCAATTTCATGTCTTCAGCTACAACCTGGCCTTGTTTGCTGGTTTCAAATATAAAATAGCAATAAAGCATCCATCTACCTGACATCCTTTTATGTTCTCTTTCAATCATGGGCCGCAAAATGTTTCTTTTCAGGTTTACTCTGGTTTGGCAGCCCTGTTATTGCCTATCACTTTAAGGAGCTGAAAAGGCTGAGGATTGATTTCATTTTCTTCTAGCTCACAAGCTTTTTTATGCAGAATCTGTTTCTCACTTGGTTTGCATTTCATCTAGGATAATGCTGGCTATCAGTGCTTGAATAATAATTGAACCAAAGCAAGCTGTTCAGCCTAAAGTCTCAAGCTGGGAAAGCTGTGTATGTCATGTGTGGGTATTCCAAAAGAATTTAACATTCCAAAATTAAGTTGCAAGTAAACACAGAGGTAGGGGAAATCTGTGCAGCTCTGGCTACGCAGCTGCACCACTGCCTTCAGTAGTTCCTCGCTGTACCTGAGCTAGTTCTTCATGTCCTTTAACAATTTTCACCAGTGGGATGCAGTAAAGCATTACAGCGCTGAGAGGAGGGAAAATGGCATACTGGTAATTTTGAAACATGGATGAGCCTTGTGGAATTGTTTCTCCTGCCCCTTCGTATGCTTAGCTTCTGTGGAATGGGCCTTTAATAGTTACCCTACTTGAAATGGCACTTTTATTTAAATACCATTAGTGCTGCTAAAACAGAGATGCTGGTTGTAGCTTTTGTATTTATGTTGCTACACCTTTAGTTTACAGTAACGCTATACCATTATTGCTCCACCATCTGTAATCTCTGCTAATAAGGATTTGAAATTGTGGCTCAACTGGCAGGAAAAGCAAGCTTATTTTACAGTATCAGTCTGTAAATGGATTGGCGATTATGCAGTTTGTAGATTGCTTACGTTGGACGCTGCTGCTTGACACATCCTGCTTGAATTTGGCAGATGTCGGTAGTCGGAGATAAAGGGTTTGGGGTTCCAGTTTGCGCTCACCTGCAGTGAGTGCTGGTAAGCACCAAGTGCTCAGAAAGCTCCTTCTGTCTGCAACAGGCTTGGGCTGTGACTTGGGAGCGGGGTTTTAGTTGGGGGTAAAGGAGCAGGAACTTAATAGACGTCTACGAAACCACAGAATGTTTTATCTTTTTTCATTAGATTGCCATTTGAATCATTCTAATCCTCCTTATAGTCTCCCATATAAACCGTTTTTTCTTCAAGTTGGGGGAAAAATTACATTAATGGTCCAAATAGTAATTACATCTTGTTAGTCACAATCTGATGGCTTGAAAACATGGGCTAATTAAAACTTCGCAGACTGTTTTTTGGAAAGCTTTAACCTTCTCCTACCCTACTTAATCCAGACATGGCACTGAAACTTCACCAATATATAAGTACTATTATGTGTTTTACTAGCTATTCACATGCACAGTTACTCTGCTGCCAGTTAGACAATGTGATCTCTCTGTGCTCTGGAGATGAGAGACAAGGAAGGATGTGTTAAATATTAAGAAAAGGTCTTTCTACAAGAAATTCTGCCATTTGCGTAAAAGATGGTACAAGACACAAAAGTATGAGTTAGTCACAGAAGTTAAACTATAAAAGAAAAAGTCATGCTTAGAAAGAGAGACATTCCTGTTGCAGCTATCTATGAATTTATGACACTGCTGATGGATATCTTTTAAACTTCCCAATTAATGAGCACCCTGAGGACAATGAATGATGATAGTTGGTTAAAAAGGAATAGAAGAGTGAAGGGGCAGTATTGAATATAGGTTTTTTGCTCTGCAGGGGTAGGGCATGCTAAAATCCTTTTGCTGATAAATATAAAATAATATATGCTGGAAGAAAATCATGCTTCAGCCAAATAAGAAATTGCACAAACAAGTTACAATATAACCCCTGCAGCTTAGTTCCCTTATAATGCAAAGGAAGAGATGGTTAAATAGCATAACTTAAAACAAAAACCCAGCTTTTTCTATACCTTTGAAACTTCAAGGAGAAATGCCAAGCTTTCGAATGTCAGATCATATCCAAACTGTTAGTGACTTCCCTTTTTTAGACGAGAAGAAAGGATTTGTGCTACCTCAGGACTGTATTTTGCTGTGTACGTAGAGTTAGGAGAGGAGCATACACGTTTGAAACATTCCTTCCTGAGCAGGTGCCTGCAGAATCCTATCGCATGTACGTTTGCAGTCTTTCTGAACTGTTAAGACGTTGCAATTCAGTGGGAAGCGCTTGCTTAGTATTTTCTTTCGTAGGTTTAAAGTGTTTCTCATCAGTTTTCAGCGCTCCAAATCAGGGATGAGGTTTGCTACTTTCAGCACTGCTCAGGCCGATCCACGTGATCTTGATGGGCTGATTGAGAGTCAGACAGGCCTCACACCGGCATGTCTTTTTTTTATTTTTTGAGAATCCTGGTAGAAAGTAAGATTAGTCACCCGTACAGCAAACCTCAAGAGGTATTCAGCTTTTCAAAAGGCTGCAAGCATTTGCAGGGACATCTCCTGGCAGTGGATGGTCAGTGTCGTGGCGGCAGTGTGGATTCAGCTTCCCTCTCTTGTGGGTACACACTTTATTGCCATCCTTGTGCAGGTCTTTGGGTTCCACCTGGTCTCTCGCCTGGCTGTACCAAACCAATGGCCATAAATTTGTCAGCAACCCAGCAGTAAGTAATTCTTTAGGTTGTGAATCTGCCACCCACATTATGGAGGGAACGGAGCAGTGTATTTTACAGGGTTGTCTTAATCTCACACCATTGTAGGGTTTTTTTCTCCACACCAGATGTCTTCATCTTTGCTCTGTCTGTAAAATACTTGGGCAGTTGTCTGCAACTTCCAAGTTACATGGCATTTAATTGTGGAATTTACTGAAGTTTTTCCTTGCCTCTAGAAAAACTTTTCCTTCAGCCTTTAAACATCAGTTCAGCCGTTTGTCAAAAAGCTCTGCATGGCTGACAATCTCCTTTTAATCCCATTTATCCTTCCATTCCTCTGTCTTGTCAGCCCTTTTCAGGAAGAGCCCTTTTCACATGAGTATTTTGTCCTTATCAGAGCAGAGCGAGTGCCTTGCTGTTTAATATAAAGCCCTGAGACTTCCCTGCATGACGGGGTTAGACAAGGTTAGATAAGTAATTTTACCTATCCTCAAACTTTTTGAGTCTGGTTGATCCGGTTTTTCTTTACCAAAACAATGGTAAAGAGAAGGAACGTAACCAGTCCTCCTCTGTTTGGGGGATATTATATGGGGAAACGGCAATTCTGCATCTCTTAATCACAGCAGATACTGGTTGAACGTAATCTCCCAAGGCAACAGTGAGGCTAATACGATCTGCCAACTGTGGATACTTACCAACTTCAGATTTTGCGCTTGGTATGACTGCTGCTGGAGTACTGTGTCTAGTTCTGATGTCGCCGGTACAGGAAGGCAAACCGGCAAGTCGGGAAGGTCTCGGGTGAGAGCCTTGCAGTGGCTGACTAAAGGATCTTAACTGGTTCAGCTGGTCAAGAAAATGGTTGAGAAAGAACTGAATTATGAGTTTAGTAGTATTTACACAGAGGAGAGAATCGTGATGTTAGAGGGCTTTGTAATCCAGCTGACAAATGTATCAACCAACTGGAAGCTAGACAAAATTGAGCGAAATATAATGCTTGCTTTTGATAGTGATAACCACTGGCAAAATGTACCACAATCAAGGATGGATTTTCCAAACCATGACAGTGGTAGAACATGACTCAATATTTTCTAATTCAAACAGGCATTAGTTCCAGGAATAGTGGAGGTTCCTTCTAACCTCACATGAAAGTCTGGTAAAAATGACACATAACGCACCCTCCACCTTTCTCTTTAATTCTGTTATGTGCATTCTTTATGTTACGGAATAACGCCTTTTGCTGTATTCTGGACTCTACAGCAGTTTCTCTTTCTGCTAGGCACGGAGTCTCTACTGTATATCGGGGACATTGATGTGAAAATCTTGACTGGGTTTGGACTGAGTGCAGAAACAGCAATATAAAATGTGAGAGCAATTATCTGATTTTTCTGGGCTTTGAAATGGCTGTCTGAGAAGACAAAGCAGCAAAGAGGAACATGAGAGCATTTCCAATCTCTGGCCATCCTCATCCCTTTTTCAGACCTGTCACAGTTCCTACTTGATAAACAGGTCTATGCTAGTGTTAGGTTTGAGGTGTTAGCATTAGACTGCCGTAGTAGTAATGTAAAGGTAGATAAAGCCTTATGTTAAACTTAGCTCCTTAATTAAATGTGGGCGTTTTAGCAATCATTCCTGAAGCCCATTCCTTCACTCTACATTTCACTCGCACTCCTTGCATGGTTCTCTCGAAAACGAGCTTTAGTTCTGCAGTCTCCAGAGCCTTCACCAGGACTGTGGATGGCAGCTATGCTGTGTGATTTTTTTTTTTTTTTTTTTTTTTTTTAATAAAGGTGGTTCAGTGCCTGCAGTACTTCATGCTCAGAATTGAGAAAATGGCGATGTGCTCCCAGCAAGCATCAGAATATTTAATCCCCAGGGCTAGGAGGTGCAGTGTTTATATGTGTATTTATTTCTCAGGTGGTTTTAATGTCTTGGGTCCCTTTTACAAAATAGGGATGCTTGCGCTACATTGTTGGTTTTTTGGTTGTGGGGTGGGTTTTTTTTTTTTATGATGAGGAGGAGAATACAGACAAGACAATAATAAATTCCATTTTCATTAGCTACATCTCTGCCTGTGCTGACATTTTCTGATGAATACCCCCTAGAATTTCAGCAGCAGCAAAAACAGCAAAAAAAAAAAAAAATAGACTGCACTTGAGGTTTCTTAGCAGGTTGAGAAACAGGGAAGGAGAGAAAAGAATATTCCAAAAGTATATTGACTGTGGCAGAATTTGGGTCTGCTTCCAAGTGGTTAATATAATCAAAAATACACTTGAGAAATAAATGAGTAGGAAATTATTTATATTCTCAGAGATACTCTCCCTTCAGCATATATTATTTGTATGTCCTCCCTCCCAGTTTTTAAAAATACTTTTCTACATAGCTAGTTTGCATGTTCTCCCCATGAAACATGAAGCTTCTGAGAACGAGAGCCACTGTATTTTTAAAGCTTCATCTGCTCTGTATGTGAATGGTATAGACCAGCTACAACTGGTGCCATTTGTTTTAAACAACCTGTTGAATGGAACCGTTTTATGGAGAGTTGGCTGACAAGTGGCTTCAACTAATGGCCGTGGCCAGGAGGGCAGCTACGCCTACAATTTTCTCAGCAGTGCTGAGTCGCTATTTGGTCTGAGTCCTCAAAATAAGTATGAGCAATTTTTGCAAAAAATTTAGTGGATAGACAAGCCTTTACCATTTAAAAAGAAGTATTTCCAAATTTGATCCGCACAATTATATATCTGTCCTGGTTTTCTGTCTCCAGCAGTGGAGAGTATTAGATCACAGAGAAAAGTGTGAAAACTCCCACAGTGGACAATTATGGAATAAGCTGCTCTAAGGGAAAGTTCCTTCCTAACCCCAGGATGCCTTGAAGTATTTCTGTTCTGTTTAACGTAATTGTAGATCTTCATATTAGTCCTATAAATGCCAAATCCCTTTATTAATCCTTCTGCAAGATTATTTCTTTTAAAAGTCAGTTCTGCACAGTAGCTGTTCAAAAGAAGTAGAAATTCATCTTTTAAAAAAAATCCTTCTGTTTTCAAAGCAGGACAAGATCTAACTGATAATTTATAAACATATATCTCTTCATGACTAGCCTGATACATTCCAGTTGAAAGACAAGAATGATTATTCACCCTGGTTGTAGGCAACTGAATAAATGATGTTGCTGCTAGAATATTCTTGAGACTTTTTAAATGTTTTTTTATTTACCTGTTCCAGTTATTTCTATAATTCTTCCTATAACACTCATTCTATAGTCCTTTGAAACATACCTCAGATGGTCTTCAGAGCATCCTACGCTATTTTTTCTTTTCTTCCCCCTGCAGGTTCATGATCTAAGTTTTAAACATGTAATTCACTACTAATCTTTGTAAGAAATGGGATCATAAATTCAGGTATTAAAGATAAATATTAGGTAAATTATAAGGCTAATGTGTTCCCAACTAAGTCATTTTCTGATAAGCATTGACATTTCTGGAAGACATTTAATTATTGATGTACAATATATCAGGAATGATTAATCAAAAGGGTATCATAAGTTCAAATGGATATAAATTATATGTTTTATAATGCTGACATTATTTAATTTACTAGGATTTTAGTTTAGTAGACATCTTGGATTAGACAATGTAGGGACACACTGTGGGAATATTAATTTTTGTCTGACTTCCCACAGATTCTGAACTGGCAGGAACTGGGCACAGTTTCCAGGGCTAAATCCGATGTAGAATTTCAATATGAATGCATGCCTGAAAGACTGTTTAACTTGTATAATGGTGACAAACACAAGCAGTCGTTTAAAATAAAATTACATCAGCTTCACTTTTCCAGGACTGGGATGGGGGGTGGTGTTTAACCTTTTAATGATCTTACCAGCGAGACCTATGTTGTACCATAAGGTGGTGAAAAATACCATCATCCATTTTTATCTAAGATATGATATTCTAAGGTTACACTGAATAGTTTAGATGCTGTAGGTTTGATTTTTTTCTGACACAAATTTTACTCGGATAGGGTAGTGCTGATACTGTTTTCTCATTAATATGTAGCAGGATAAGGAAAGAACTGGACAGTATGTGTTCTATATTAGGAAATCTATTTTCTCTTCATTATAAAACACAGATATGTTCCTAACAGAACGATCTATACTGTAAGTATGTTTAGATCAGCTGTTACACACTGGTCTTACGCAAAAATGCAGTTCTCTCATATTCAGCTTCTGAACATGCTGTCTATTGTGCAGGCTGTGTGCTATCTGACAGATTCATTGCTAGTAGGATTGGGTCTGTGGTGATGATTTCTCAGCCCTTGTGGCCTTTCAACTCTGAAATGAGTTTGCTTTTCGAAGTCAAACGCATCTCTAAAATGCCTTTTCCAGCTGAATACTCAGCTCACCAAAAATCTTCTACGGTAACACAGTACCCAATGTAATTGTGAATCTAAAGCTTTTAGGGGAAAAAAAAAATCAAAACAAAACAAATGGAAACATTTTAGTGGCCTTCAGGCAAAATCATGTTTTCCGTGAAAAATCTGGATGCAACTTTAACTGGAAAATCTGTACCGGAAAATGTCAGCAGATAAGAATGTGTGGGCAGTTTGGTATTTTCTCTCAATCTGACTTGCTCAGTCGTTCAAAGCAGATAGAAAGTCCATTATTAGGGCCTTTGGTTATCAGGTCCCTTAAGTGTGTTGGGGTAGTATTGCTCTTCCCACAGCTTCCATGGCAACTGAGGAATATTGAGAGGTTCAGTTCAGCGGCGCGCATCAGTGATAGTAGGAAAAAGACAATAGCTGAGAGTACCTCTCTGTTCTCACGCTAGTGAGCAAGCTAATGGAAGAAGAAAAAGAAATGCCCCATCTCTGCTACAGATGACAGCAGTCCTGGGTTTGCCGGCATCTTGTGCATGGAAGTATAGGCGACTTCTTAGGTCTTTTGCTTTCCCAGCATACCATACACCCATTACTGGAAGTCATACAGATATGTATCAATGTATTACTTTTTTGCTTTTTTCTTGAGAGAGGTGACAATGTCAACTGTATAGCCAATACTTTAGAAAAAAAAAGATCATCTCTTCAGTATGGCAGACTTCAGCCCTTACAATGATGCCATTGCTGAAAACTCATGCCATTTCTTTTTTGTTACTACAATATTTGCACAAAGACTGTGATAGTATCCTTTGTTTGGTTTGGAAGAATTCAAGGTCAAAATACCTTCGGTAGATTTTGCTGAAAGGCTTTTGGTGGGTTTTGCTGATACACTGTTCATTTTCATTAAATTGTTTATAGTGGAGGGGTGAACACTGCAGTAAGTCAACTGTTCTTTTCCTTTTTCTCAAATATCTCCATTGAGAGGAGGAATATGTATCAGGGGTGGAGATCAGTGAATTTTAAACAGTTGCACTGAAGAGAGTTCAGTATCAAAAGAGAAATCGTCCAACAGCCTAAGTATTGAATCTGGCTATAAGTTATTTAACCAGCTGTAAGGTCACGACTGTGTAAGAAACCTTTCTGTTCTATAGCTATTGGCATGGTTTTTAAAAAAATGTTTGTCTTCCACTACACTTTCCTCAGGCTCGTTGTGCCTTTGAAAACACCGTGGTGCATTTTGAGCCGGCGAGTTCTGTACAAGTGCATGTATTTTAGAGATGTGTGAGGAAGATTACCCTTGCGATCTTCCTCACGCATCTGCAGATGCCTTTACAGAGGTTCCCCGTTATCTGCTCTGACTCCTCCATGCTCAGCGGGTCTGCTCCTGATGTCCGAAGTTGAGTGATTACCTTCATGAGTGGCCTTTTACTGTAGGCATTACTCAATTTTTCTGGTGTGCACGCTGTTTTCCAAATTGTGTGTTTGAGCTATTTTGGTGCAGGTCAGCATGTCTGAGGTTTTGTTCAGGACCTTAGCTTGATTTTGGATAAACAATGATTTTGTTAATAGCAAAGCAATAATGTAAGCAAATACAATGGAGCTTCAAGTAAATGAACAAGGAATGGAGAAACATGATTCCCTCGTGCATTATGTGGTTCACCTGGCTATGAAAGGGCTGAATCCCAGGGAATCACTGAAGCTGAAGGGTGAGGTGGTGCATGTTGGGGCCATTTTGTGCTTAGTGTCACCCCAAAACAAGTTCTGTTCCCTAGGGTTAAAGAATTCAACTGTCATGATTAACTTATGGCAAGCAAAGATTGGAAATAAATCTTGACGGCTGCACATAAGTTTGTATAGTCATTTTAAAATTGCGTATTTTAATGCATGAAATGCCAAGATCGGTTTGTACCTTCAGAAGACACTGCAGAAATTGTCATAAGATAGTTTCTGTATTTTATAGAGTAAATCTTTTCTTCTTTCCTCTTTATTAATTACAAGAACTTAGAAGCTTAAAAAAAACTCCATACTTTCTTGGCTAACGAAATTGTTGTTCTGTGGGAAGTGAACCTTGGATGCCTAGAGCAAAAACCACAAGCTACACATTGCATTTGGTCAAAGAGTTAACTTTAGTTTTTTGTTTAAGCGTCTCTCTGCAGGGGTCAGACAGCCACAGTATTCTGGAGTGGGTTGCATTTATCAAAAGGGTTTTTTGCCATTTTCTTGTAAAAAGGCTTATGAGCGCTGAGTCTACAGCATAAATTTGGAACGGGGAAAAATACAGAAAAGGAGGAGAAGAGTAAGCATTTTGCATTTGAGAGAGATTGATGTATTCAGGGATGGTCTTTTTTACCAGTAGAGATTTTCTACTTCCTTTCCTCTTGCACACCATGAAATGCAGCTTAATACTGTTGATCTATTGCATCGGGTTTATGATGGCTAGCTGCATGGTTAGGCGTAGGGAGCAGCGTGCCTATCTGACAGCAGTCTAGTAAGGACTCATTCCACTGCTGCTGAGTTAAAATTAATCTGTTTAGGGAAAGAATTCATCTTACCACTGTTCTTAAAACAGACGAGAAAAGGCCTCTTCTGTGAGGGTTGGAGGCTTTTCAATAGCCAGAGTTGTCAGCCGAGTGAGCGCTCTGTTGGCTTTCCCTCTGCAGGGCCTGTGTGCAAAGTGGAAATTCAAGGTTGAAATGGGATCTCTGCAATCATTTATGTGAAAGTTGTACAATGATGCCCCTAGATGAAAGAATACATAAAAATTCATAAGATACATGAGGAGCAAATTTCATTAATATTTATCAGCCTTCTCCTTTGTGGAATATACAGATGTTAGCTCATTGTTGCATTTAAATGCAGTATACTCAAGACAGGAAAGAAGTAATGGGCAGTAAATTTCAGCAACCTAATACTTCTGAGTGTATCTGTATATGGCCACGCAGCCAGAATGATAGTGTGCATGCTTTTAAAACAGCATTTTCAGCTACTTTTTTCCTCATGTGAGTTTGTGAAAATTAATCAACTTTATTAACATCCCAAATTAAGGACTGCATTAAGGCAATTTGGCTTTTAAAGCTTGGCTTTCAGACTGTTCCAATTGCCTACCATCACAACCCCAGCGATACTGGAAAACTAAATTATGATGGTAAACCACCATTTCTGTTAACATAGATGGTTTTCAATCTCTCGCGCTCTATCTGAGACAGGACAGAAGTTCAACCTGTAGTTCATCGTTTAATGCTGCTCCAGAAGCGTCGCTGAAGTGGAGAGGGTTATTTGGAGTTACAAGTGTGCTAAAGCCTATCAAATTCTGCTTTGGCTACTCTTGTTCTCATGCTAGGGGATAATTACTTGGAACCAAGGTGCTTGGCAGATATACTTTGTGCCATACCAGAACATCAGGGTGAGCAGCGCAGTGTAATAAGCGGTATTGTATAACATGTTGTTGCAATTAGCTCATGCCAGGACTTATTAACAGCACTTTCTCTAATTTTTATTTCCCAGCCAAACACAACACTAATACCACTGGAAAACACAAGAAAACAGTTATAATTGATCCATGAGTTCTAACTAAATAGCAATATATAATCAGTTACTGAGGGGTCCTGCACTGTTTTGTGTTGACTGACGGGGCTACCCTGAAGTAAAACAGTCTTAACTGCAGTAATTCTGCTTGTGCTCCAAACTCAGCGGTTTCACCTGCTGTGCTTCTCACCTGAGACTTTCTTCAGCAAAACAGCATCCCGCTCTTCTGGGATGTGGGACAGATACCACCACCTGCTCCTGTATAAAAAGGGCCTGTCTTGGTGGACCACTTCATGCGATGCCACCTACTTCTTGTGATGTCCTGCTGTCTGCGGTCATAGCTTCCCGTCGCAGACGCTTGTCGTTTTCACGGCAGCCTTCAGGACCCACACGGTACTGGCTTTTGCCTTCTCTCTCTCCTTAGCTACTGCAAGTCCTGGCTGAGTCTGATGTTGGTTTCCAGCAGTGCGTGCCTTCTCCTTGCAGTTTTCGGTTGAGCAAAATGTGGTAGCTCTTGAGAGAATTTCTCCTCAGCCCATGTTTTAGATCAGATATCTGTGCAGATCCAAGATATACTGAAGTGCCAGAAACTTCTGTGTGAATTTCTGAAGTGGGCCCTCCAATTTCACACTGCATTAGTGTGAGAGTTACCTGTCAGCTATAAGATAGCAGCTAGACCCATGCGCATTCTCCGGGCTATTCAACCGACTTCAGAGAATTACAGCATTAATCTGTGTCAAAGGTGGGAAAAAAATTTAAATAAAACAATCAAAATTGATGTAGTTCTCTCCGCAGTGGAGGCTGGCTCTAATGGACTGTCAGAAGCACACTCTGGTGTGGAACTGTGTGTGTCAGACCTGGGCGATGCTGGCCACACAACGGGCTATTACGCAAATGCTACCAGAGAAGCAGTTTCAAACGGCCCTGGGAAAAAAAAAAATAATCAATGATCTAGAAAAACAGAGTTGAAGAAATGATGATAGGACTGTAAGAGTCCTGAAGGAATTGAGGGCTCTGACCCTGAGAGGATTTTAACTAAATGGCTACTTAGTTAATTGGATTTACTTGGGGACAGAGGGGTGGAGGGGCAGGGAGGAAAAAGCTTAAATGAAGCTGGAAGTAGAAAAGATTCTCTAATAGATCAGACTGAACAATAGTCAGAGCTTTATTACAGTCTTGTTAAAATTCCCCCAGCTGAACAGTTACTCAGTTACCGTGTTAAGATCCCACTATAACATGTTCCTAAGGGGTTTTTTTCAGTCTCAGAGGTTGTATCCATGCCATAGCAGAAACAAGTCAGTAGTTCTCCAGCTTTTGTGCCAAAGGGAGACTGTGAACTCCTTTCTTGTGAGACATCAGCAGAGCTGCAAAGAGCTCATCACCCAACATGAGCCAGGTACAGACCATTTAGATCAGACTTCTGCACCTGCCTTGTCATCCAGGACATAGAGTCTGTCTTTAATTTTTTGCCCTTGCCTACGTACAGCCAATTTGCTTCTTTTTTCTGCTATTAAAATGTCACTCGTTTTTCCTTCACTGAATGCCATGTGTCTGTGAGTCCTCTTAGCAACTCTTGGATCTTCTTTTTTAAATCTACTACTAAGAACTACTGCTTTGTATTATTCTGACTATATTCCTCTGCTCCAAATATCAGTGTCTCCCTCCTCCCGCCTCGTCTTCTAAACACTTCACTTTGGCTGTAGCTCACAATTATTCTGATCTTACAGTAGGGCACTTCAGCTCAAGTGATGGCTCTCCAGCTTCAATGACCTTTTGCTTTCTCCAGCCAGAAAAATATGTGGTAGAATCCCAAGAGTACGTGATTGACTGCAAGTGCACCAAGACACTGCCATACTTCATACATTGCGTACAGGCAGATCCGTGAAACTGTCGTGCTAGGTCTGGTAGGGGGATGGTTAGGTGTTTCTGTAAAAATGCAAAGATGAAATGTAGTGCAAAGGACAGTGTCAGATGAAAATGTGTCAGCAGGTGGCAAGCTGCTGCTACTAGTACTCCTGGTTTATCTGTTTCCATAGCAAAAAGAGTGTAGGAAAAAATACCCGTGGTCAACTAACTGAGCACTCAGCAAGCCTTTGGGTGGCAGGGGGGAAGGAATTCTGTATCACTGATTTGCAAGAAAGATCATTTCTGTCCTGCAATTTCTGGTATCACAGGATGATCAAACTGCGCTTCATGGAAGAGGCTGCTAGGTCAGACCAAGTCCTTAGCTTGGTATTGCAGGAATGGTGTTAGAGGACACATCTGTCTGGGACTTTCTCCTCTGGGGAGCTGATTCCTGTGGCCCAGCTGTCTGAGGATTAGTAGTCACCCTTCAGACTGATAAAATGAGTCTTTCTCCAGAACAGCATGTGGATTTTTTGGGGCAACTTTTTACCTCTTTAGAAGTGTCATCATGGCTGAACTTGTCATGCAATATCAGCAGAGGGTTTCTGTTCACCCCCACCTTTTTGTTAAGAAGGAAGACCCAGGTAAGCGTAGATGATTTAGACACCAAAGAATCATCATCAAAGTTCATGAACATAATGCTTTTCTTTGTAGCTTACTTCTCCTTGGGAGTCTAGCTTGTTCAGAAAGACGGGTCTCTGCTTTTGCTTCAAGCTCAGAGAGTAACTTCATTTTCAGCAAGTAAAACAGGATCCAAATGTAGAACATCTCTGATCCATTTGTTATTCTGCTGTCATAAAGTGTTGTGCTCAGCACCACAGACCAATTCCCAGCAGACCGCACTCAGGGTTCTGCTCTGAGTGACCTCTGCCCTTGGTCACCATTTGTCAAGGGCAACGCCAGCCTGCTGCTTAGGAGGAACCCGTTTAAATTGCTTTGTAAATATGGAAATTAAAAACCACTTCGCATAGAATTCTCACTTAAGTAGTAAAAAAAAGTCCCTAATCTTGTTGGGATTGTTTTTAGTCTTTGGGGTTTTTCAACAGCTGGATTCATGATGTATTTTCATACAGAGTTTTACTGAGAGAGGTGCAACACAAGCACGCCTGCTTATGAGCAGTATTTGCACCTTGCCTCGGTACTCCTGATTGTTACTGACCGACTGCAGCTTACAGTATTTAAAAGCCTTGATTTAGCAGACATTTATCTATGCTCTTAATTTACTCACATAAGAAGTGTGTCCTTCAGAAAGGTGATGTCTTGTGCGTAAAATAAGCTTTTAAAGGCTAATCTTAGATAGGTTTCTAAATAAGTAGTGGGATCCTTTTTCAGTGCCGTGCATTTAGTGAAAGCTGCTGAATGTTCCACATGTTTGAAAGTAAGGCCTTTATTTTTACTAGCATAAAGAGATTGTCTTGTACGAGTTGATAGTTTTCTTCAAAATTTGGACACATTTGCTAGATGAGGACATAACACTGGAAGTTTGGGGGGCAGGGAGGTGTTTTGGATGGGGTAGAACAAATAAACCTGCAAGGACATCCCCGTGTCCCACAGACATGGAGAAGTGAAACTTCTGGGGTCAGAAAGAGACCATATGGCAGAAAACATTCAAAATGTTTCTACGTTAAGGTTGCCTTAAAACAGGCTGATGTTAACCCATGATGAATTACAGCAGTATTAAATGTTGCAACCAACTGAGTACTGAAAGAGAGCGTCAGCATAAATGTTAAATCAGCAGATACTAGGAAACAGAAATCAGTTGCAGATTGTTATGACAGCTGTTATTTCAACTCTGTCTCAATAACACAACTGCATTTTATTTGTTAATCCGGAGGAATACAGAAGTTTTACAAAGAGGAGGATGGAAGTTGAGGGTTTCGTACAAACTTCTGTTGTGTTGCGTTTAGATTTCTATCATCTCACTCGCAGTTTGCATGGGCGGAAGGGTACGAATCGGTGCTCCAGAGAGGATTACATGCACGGGAGGGGTTTGGGGCTCCACAGAAGCCCTGCCTGTATCTCGCCCAGGGCTAAGGCACTTTCAGTCAGCTCATCGGCAGGCTCTACTGCAATTTTTGCTGTGTTTCTTTGGTATGATCTGCAGGGCGTATTGGACTCCCGTCTCTCACAAAGGCAGGGTAGGCTTAATGTTAGCTTGGGGAAGAGAGAGGCATCCACCTTCCACTGAGTTCCTGCTGATGTTACAAATGCCTACAAATTTGGGGAAAAAAATAATCATTTTCAGAATAAAAGGGGGGGGACATAAAAAGACAGGAGGAGGACTACTTCAGCGTTATGACCAGCTATGATAGCGGTAGAGAGCTCAAGGAATGATTTGCACTTCACATAGATGTAAACATTTGAAGAAAAAATTACGTGGCCTCCATTTTAGAGGAACCACTGGAACTATAGATAAGTATGCTTAGTGACTTGGCACTTTTCTTAATTACATATTTATCTACTGTAGATTAGTTACTTAAATAATTACACATCAAGTGACGTTTGTGAGTTCAAAGAGGTAGCAGAATATGGTGCCTGCAAGTAAATCGCCTTTGTGTGTTTGGAAAGTAAAGGATTGAAATATGATCCTTTTCTCAATGAAAATACAGTTGGAATTTCTGACTGTACTGCTGCTCAGCCTACACCTTGATAAAGGGTGGGTTTGCTGTGCTGCTGGTGGTGGTGGTGGTGGCGTGTAAAATTCCTAGATGATGTTCTGGGCTTGGACAGCTTGCTTTGAATATTCATTCACTGAATTCATATAAATTCAGATGATGGTTGTCACACTATTTAGAAAACAGACTGGAAAATTATTTCCATAGCTCTAGTAATGGTTAACCCTCAGCAGAAGAATAATAGAGGGACCAATGGAGTTATAGTGCATTTTTTAGATTTCCCGTGTTTTTACAGTGCCTTGTAGTTTATTAAATATAAGTACTTCTTACCTTGTAATACATAGGGAGTGTTATACTTAATAGTTGGTCTTTTACCCAGTTTGAAGTTACTGAGCAATTTTTAGAGCATATTCTGCTCAATAAAGGACACCAGCACAAATTATATCCTCCTTTTCATGATACTTAGTAAAATCAGCATGACTAAAGTTCTGGTTATAAACTGAAATTCAGAATTTTGAGAAGAATCCAGAAGTTCTTGAATTATTGGTATGAAAAGAAGCATCAATCTGCCTTCCTAGGGGCCAAAAAGAAGTTTCTTTCTATTGGCTATTTTTCAATGTTTAAAATATTTGTAAGGACTGTATATTGTTTAAAAATTGTGGAAAAGTTTGGAAAAATATTTGAGTTATCCTGCTATCACAGACAAGTCAAATTTTTGTGCATTGAATTTTGATCCTGGCTATAATCACTTCAACTTAAAGGCTCTTTACTAAAGCTTCTTCTGCAACATTAGCTATTTGAAATCGTTTCAGGTTATTTTTTGTTTTCATGTAAATTTATCAAAATGTATCTCGACAATTATCAGTGACATTTATACAAATGATTTCCTGGCATAATCTTAGCAGCAGCACTATGAAATTGTTAATTTCTTTTTAAAATAGATCACGTTTATAAACTTCTTAAAATTACTAGTAGAAATTTTTCTGTGTTTGCTTTAGTGTTTTGTTGAATGCAGATGACCCATTATCTTGAGAATTAGTTTACAAGACTGGTAAATATAGGGGTGAAGACTGTGAATTTAAATACTGATATAGGAATTAAGCTTTCCTTCAACAAAGACAATTCATGATAGTTCTTCTGGAAATGCTGCAATCTGTTAAAGCTGAGATGACATTAAAATACACATATTAAATATGTATTAGATAAATCTTAAGCCTGAAATATGCAAATGTTGGAGCCTGTAATTGCATTTTTTGTTTTTCCTGATGTGTCTATTGATTTTTTGATGACACCAAATTTTCCTCTTCTGATCTTTTAACACTTTAAAAACAAAACAAAACAAACAAAAAAACCACCCACAGCCCTACCAGGGTTAGTTGCATTATCGTTGAATCCGCAGTGGATTGCTCTGTTGAACTAGTGACTCACCTCACCTTCAGTATTTATAAAGTACATTTGGTACATCTTAGATATTAAGGGAAGTGAATAGCTGTATAAAACCAATTTCCAGTCAAATGCCATTTGAGAATTTGGAGTAAATATTGCATTATTGTATGCACTATCATTTATTATTTACATGGAATAAAAATAAGACTTTGACCTTCAGTGATTCAGTTGTTTTCTAGGGTACAACGAAGGTTTTACTAAATGTAATTTAATGTTCTGGAACATGGGTAAAACGATGTGCAGATACAGACTGTAAGGAAAAATGTTAATTATCTTAAATTTAATTACAGAAAAAGACCATGATGAGAATACATAAAAATGCTTGAAATGCAGCCAAAACATTTTCCGAAGAACATTAAATATGATTGCTGTTTACTAATCACAGACGATGTAGACACAAAGCTGCGGTGAGAAAGATGTTTAAATTTCACCTATGTGGGTAGCATTAGAGAATCAGGGCCAGATGTAAAGTAAACTGGAACCTTAGTCTTATAAAAGAGTAATCTAAGGCTGAAACAGAGCCTTCCCCGTTACCTCTGAACCATGCCAGCTGGACACGTCAGCAGCCTCCATAAATGACAAATGTCTCCACACGGGCTTCCTCGTCCCTAAGTACCAACGCACACAAATTGCATGGTCTTTGTGAGGAGTCCTGCGGCTCGTGTTTAATGTGAAGCCTGAAGATTACAGGTAGGAAAGAAGTAATGGTACATGACAGCAGCATTACCTGCTTGATAATTGCAGGTGTTTAAGGATTACTGTCTCTTACGTGCAGCTGGGAGCTTCCTTCATTGTGGCAAAGATGGAAAATTTCACGATCCTGCCCTTTCAGACAAGAAATGTGTGTTAGCCAGGGATGAAGCCGGAAAGTCTGTTTATTGGAAGAATTGCTTGTGACTATTGATTTTCATCTGAGCACTCTGACTCCCAGTTCCTTTGAAAGTACGGCTAATTTCTGACAAGCTTCGGTTTTATGTTTTTATGCCAGGCTGAATGTTGCCTTTTCAGCCAAGCTGAATCCCAGAAAGCTAATTTTTGTTCCTATTAAATGCAATATTTGAGATTTAAATAAGTCACTAAATCCAAATGAGCATTAGGACGTGCAAAATTATTGTTTCCTTTCAGGATTGTTTGAGCTTTTTCCAGTTTTGCTTAGATCTCTCCCTTCCCCCTGCTCCTTCCTCCAAGGAAACAAAGTGTAGGCAATTGGGCTGGCCATTTGGCTGGCTGGCTTCCAGTTCTCTTCTCCTTAGTTTGAGGTGAATAGGCAGAAAAGACAACAAATAAAAATATCCATAGAGACATGCTGATGAAAATGGGTCAGACTTCTCACTCCTTAATATCCAGGTGGTTGTATGAACCTTTATACTCCACAGAATACTACCATTTCTCAGATCACTAGGAAATCTGAACTTAAACTTCCCAAATCTGAAGGTAAGACAAGTGCAAATTTTAAGGTAAGACACAGGATAAATCTTCAGAAAATAAAGGACGATCCTGAGACAGGGGTTCAGGATCATCTTCCTGACGGTCTGTAGCACAGTGCTTGAAAGTATCAACTCCCTCATCCCACCCTCATCCTTTTTTATCGCTTTGATAAATGAATGAATTACTCCAGTGCCAATTAGCCTTAACGTGAGAAGAGGCAAGAGGTCTGAGACACTGCAGGAGAGAAGGGAAGGACTGGAAAGGAAATAGAAGGGCGCAGGAGCGGGGCAGAGCACGGGGTGAATGGGAACGCGGAGCAGTGCGGGTGAGCCTTGGCCCTGCCTCCTGCACGTGCTTTCTGCTAACAGCGAGGTCTGGCCTGTTGCCAACCTGCACCCTGACATCTGTCGAAAAACCAAATTGGGAGGGTAACAAGGAGTCTGAAACACCACGCTCTGCCCCACAGACCGCAATTAGAAACCTCATGCAGCCCTGGCTGTGGATTTGGCACGCGCTTGCAAGCCTTTTTCGGGGAGGTTTTGTTCTGACCTCTGAGGCAGCGAGTGCCGTGAGCGGGCGTGGGGCTGGCCCCCATGCCCGGGCAGGAACAAAGGGAGCTAGGGGAGCAAAACAAGGGGCCCGGCAGAGCCCCAGAAAGGCTGCTGGGCCTGGCGTGTCTGGGGAGAAAGGATTCTTTATATTTTAGGCAAATCGGAAAACGCTGCGGCTCATAGACCTTACAGGCTGCGCAACAGATGGTGTTGTTTTGGCTGGCGCAGGAGGCAGGTGTTAAAGCAACTTCCACAGATAATGGAGCTGCAACGGGCAGAGTTGAAGAGTCCGGAGGGTTACAGGGCATAACACATTTACATGGAGAATAGGAAAAGAGGAGCTCTGAAACTGAGCTCGGACGTTGGAGGCAGCCACCTGACTTGTTCGCTGCTTCTAGAAGGAAAGGAGAAAGGAGATACAATGGCATGAGCTGCTTTTGGGCTCCCATGGGAATGGTGTGAATTGCTGAAAATATGTAACCTTGTCAGAGCTGAGGCATTGTGGTTATCGTCTTTTATTGCTGATGTTTTCCATCCCCATATATCACTGAAAGAAGACATGTGCTGTCTGGAAGAAGTAAAAGTTGTGAAAAATAGGTGTAGATGGTCCCTGAGCATGGCGGTATTTATCCACCAGAGCAGTCTGAGAGGAGAAACAGCGTCAGCCGGGGAACGGGTCTTCAGGCCGCAGAGGGTCTCGCCTCCAGCAGTGAATCCCAGCCTGTCAACTTCTGGGTTTTGTTTCTGTAGCTGAATTTCCGATTCTGTTTAGAAGCCCTCGCTGGGCACACCGCTGCCAAGCCACGAGGCCTGCTCTGATGGCGGGCCCGGCCTGAACCTCTCTGGCGTCCGCACCGCAGTGTCAGCCCTCCGCCGGGGGCAAGCGCCCGCAGAGGGCCGGGCACCGCCTGGGGAGCCTGCGCTGGGACACGTGCCCTTCAGACCGCGCTCAGGCATTTGCTGCTGGGCCCAAATAGTGCCGGCTGGCTAGTCGTACTGGCTTCCTGGTGCGGTTAATGCTCGCTTGACTGCAACTGGTTGTACTGTAACCTCGGTGGACGTGCCACGTATTCAAGTGAAATTCCAGAGGCGCTATTAAATCTTACTAACTCTCTATTCGTGGTAATTTGCCCCTTGGCCAAAGACCTGCTGCCAGTCTTCCCGATTTATTTTGTGACTCGGGTGTAATTTCCCATAAAGGGACACTTGAAATTAAAAAGAAAGGCTGTCATACTGGCTGTCTCAGAGCAAAGAAATGCTGGGTGCACCTGCACAGTTTTCTTGCAGGTCGAACACAAATATTGCTGCAACTTCATCAGGTCAAGCAAACCTTAAAAGTGCAGAGACCAGCACGTGTAATGCACATACTGCCATTGGTGTGCACCCAGCTCCAGAGCCCCTGACTGGGAGAATGACTTTTTAGGTATTTCTTTCAAGCTGCAATTTCAAGGGTTATTTCCCCTATTTCTTCTCTATCTCATTTTAGCTAATTTTATTTCCATTTCATTGTAATGTATTTCATTGTTGTTACCGTGAAAGTAAATAGTACCAGAGTTGCTATAATAGTTACTGTACACAGATAATTAAAATAGAAAAATATTATTCTACTCGTTTCCTTTGACTAACTTAATGAAGTCACTGAACGTCTCAAATGCCACTTGCTGTTTAAGATGTGCTTCCTGATTGTGTTAGCTGCTCACTTGACAGAGAGTATAAAGAAATACAAGTTATGTGCCGCAGTTAGAAAATTGTAATAATACCTAGGTTATTGCGTCATGGGGATCCTTTTAATCTAAGGATTGGTGTGAACAGATTTTGCAAAATATCGTAGACCTCTAAATCCCTAGAAGTTTTTTTACAGATTTGTCAATCACTTGATCTGTTCTTGAAAGGATGTATGGGTTATAACTGATGTATACAGATGAACGGAATATAAAATAATCTTCTTGGAAATAGAATCTCTCGTTTTTTCAATTTAGACTGCTGAGGTTAGTACCGAGTCTTAGTTACGCTCTGCCAGGAACACTGATGCTCAAATTGTCTAAATAGGCAACTGGAAGTTTTACGAAGAGAGCTACAATGCTGCTCATTTTGCAGTGACAGAATGCTACAAATATAAAATATTCTTGAAGTATAGTTCTAGATTTTAAGTGATTTAGGAACTTAGCCTGCAATAGGACCTTATGTCTAAATTATTATGTCTAAATACCGCGGTGTTGTGATATCATCCATGGTAAAATAGGGGCAGTACAAATTACCTCTTAGACATGTCTGTGGGAGCGTGAGCGATACAATATTTGAACCGTCTCTGATCTGTGCATATTGCTCTTGGCTGTATACCGCCTGGTTGTCTCAAACCCATAACTTTCAGCAGTTGAGGCTGACGTACCAAATGACAAAATAAACTCAACACCCACCCCGCAAAACAAAATCTTGGCATAGAAACATAATGCAAAGAATATTTTAAATCTTTTGCAGGGCAAAATGCTTACAGATTTATTTTTTTTTTTAGGTTTCAAGCTGTATAAAAGCATAGGGTTGTATATATTTTTTTTTTTTAATCATTGTCTAGTCAAGCAGACTTTCCCCTCTTTCAGTCTGCATTTAATATAATGGGAGCTTTGAGAAACCTACTGTAATTTAATTTGACACGTAGTTTGTATATGCTGCACAAATGTATAGTATGTGGCACTTAAAACACACTAAAGGTCTCAGTCTTACTGAATTTTGCTAGCCAAAGAAGGATGAAAAAAATAATCTCGTCATGAGTCTTTGGAAAAGTCAATATGCATTCTTCCTTTTAAGCAGTACATTTCTCTTGCCTGTTGGCCTAAGTTATCCATGTTCTCAATAAAATGAGAGGTTTCACATGGCAGTTGGTGCAAAGTTAGCAAGGTGCCTAGTTTCTTGGTGAGTATTATCAACAAGAGATCTGAATATAAAATTATACAGTTATTATCATTAGTTTAGAGAATTTCGATTGTTTTAATATTCAAGAATAGATTGGCCTTATTTTCCTTTATTGCGATTTGAACGTATCACAGCATAATTCAGGTTTGAAGAAAGATCAGGAGGCATCTACTCCAACCTCCTGCTCAAAGTAGGGTGAGCTATGAGTTCAGATGAGGTTGCTCAGGGTTTTGTCCAGTTGGTCCTGAAATCCTCAAAGGATGGAGAGCGCGCAGCCTCTCTGGGCAATCTGTTCCACTGCTTCACTGTCCAAGCAGTGAAAAAAGCCTTTGTCTGATATCTGATCTCAACTTCTCATTTGAACTTACACCTGTTGTCTCCTGTTCTCCTGCCAGACACCACTGTGAAGAGCTGGCTCCATCTTCTCAGTAACTTCCTTGTAGGTACCAGGAGCTGCCGCCAGGTCTTGCCAAAGCTGTCTCTTCTCCAGGCTGAACAAGCCTAGCTCCTTCAGTCTCTCCTCATGATGTTCCAGGCCCTGACCGTGTTGGTAGCTCTCTTCTGAAACTGGTTCAGTTTATCAGTGTCTTTTGTGTATTGGAGGGCCTAAAACTGTGGTCTAGGAAGTGCTGAGTAGAGGGGAGCTGTGGCCGTGGGGCTCCTGTTCACGCAGCCCCGGATGCTGCTGGCTGTCTTTGCTGCCAGGACTACTGCTGGCTTCTGCTCAGCTCACGCCTGCTCACACCCGCAGGGCGATGTCCTCAGAGCTGCTCCCCAGCCAGGATTGTTGTAGGTGTTATTCCTCCCCAGGTGCAGGATTTTGCGTTTGCCCTTGTTGACTTTCACAAGGCCTCCTGTCAGCTCTCTCCTTCAGCTTGTCTAGGTCCCCCTGAACGGCAGCTCTGCTTCCAAGCGTATTGACGGCTCTCACCATTTTGGCGTGAGCTGCAAACCTGATGACAGCGAGCTCCGCCACCTCCTCTGGGTCACTGATAAAGACATTAACCAGGACAGGTCCCAGGACAGACCCCTGCTTGTAACCAGCCCCCGGGCAGGGCACCACCCATTGACCGTCACCCCCTGCGCCCAACCAGGCAGTCAATTTTGTACCCACGCCAGCTGGAACATCCTAACATGGATTCAAGAATATTGTGGGAGATGTGTTGAAAGCCTTGCTGAAGTCCAACGGGCCCACTTGTTTCCTTGTTTGGCCTTTTACTTCTTAAGTATCTGTATTGTTTCTCTTATTTTAAGTGCTTTTTGCTGGCCCTGTTTATTCCTGTTCTTTGGAAATTTTCAAAGCAGCTCTTTTGACTGACTGGGCCAGAATCTCTTCTTTTAATGAGTGGCCTTTTGCTTTTGTCTTATGAAGTAAAAATCAGAATGACTGATATTTGTCATTTAATAAAAGAAGTAGTGGAGACTACTGGGGAAAGGGATACTGAACTGTCATAGGTTGCTCAATAAGTAATAATTTGCTGTGCCAGACTCCCTTTTAGGCTTTCTAAAAATGTGTATCTGTAGTGGAAATGATTTCTATTAATTATAAAGACAACTTATAATACAGTCTAGTGGAAGGCTTTGTTTTCATAGCAGTATCTTTCTAAAAGGTCATCCTTCAGGCTCAGAAACTGCCTTCAGGCAGACTCCGTTGACGCTGGTTTTTAAATGTGTTCATACAGATATCCTGTCCAGATAAGTCCTATTACAATACAGAAGTTATTTCAAAGTAGTTGCAGTCCCTAAACTATCACAGTTTAGGAATCTAAATGTAACCTTTGCAGGTAAGAAACTCCACTATGTCTGTCTGCGTGTGCACAAAAACTTGCGTCTTTGAGACCAAAATACTGAAGAACCTGAATTCCATTTTCCGATATGGCAGATACTACAGGTCGTGTTTCTAAAACCGCCTAGGTACCAAAGGATTTATGCAAGCAGTGGGATTGTTAAAAGCATCTGGGCATCTATCCTCATCATATTTCGCCTATCTCAACTTTACTCATCTTAAGCACGTAGTCAAATAGTGTCCTAGATTCCCCCAACCGTCAGTAGAAAGAGACAGATCCAGCACGCTGTGAATCCTTCAATGCCATCCAGATAACCTCCTGGACTGCTTGTGCCCTGTACAATTGTAGATTGTATACTGCTGCCATGATGAAATATATATTTATATTTAGGCCTAAATAACATGATTGTATCTACTTAATAATTTAATATCTAAGGCCTGAAAAATGAAGCTCTTAAAAGCATTTATAAAATGGTGTTTAAGAATTTTTCGGCCCTGAGTTTTATTGTCCATATTTATTGCAAAGCCCACAAGGCTAGCCTTTAAGTCTGAAAGACTTTGCAGACTCTTTTTTGCATGCAAAAACAAAATGGAAAAATGAAAAGCATTCATAAATTATGTTAAAACATACTTCTGTGTATATTGGGGGGGGGGTCTTCCTTCTGCAGTATTTGTACAGCAGTTTTCATGAAGGTAGCTATCTAGCTGTCCTCTGCTGTGTACACAAGGAAACAGCTCGGACACTTTTCATTTCAGTGGTGGAAATGAAAACAGAATATATGCACAAATTGCAGAACAGCTGCCCTGGCCAAAGCCCGCTCTCTTTCACCAGTTCAATTACATTTTTCTTCACGCATTCAGATGATAAGAAAAAAAATGTATTCTAATTTCTTCATCCTGTTGAAGAAGAAATATGTATGAAGCAAAGACTAAGACTTTATTAATATTAAAGAAAAAAAGTGTGCCTCGGCAGGTCAGAGGTGGTAAGTGGAACTACTCCAGAGGAATGTTTCATATTATATGGAAATCTTTATGCATATAGTAAAAGACTGCATAAACAGTCTCCTTTTTATTCCGGGTGGTTAGTGGTAGTGAATTTCTTGCAGAAAGGTGTCTACCAGAAGCTATGGGACAGGATAAATTAGAGAAAGGTCCTTGCTTGGGATTTGAGCTCATCAAAATAACCGGATAGTGGGCTCTCAGTCTGCAGCCGCTTTTCGGGGCACAGCACCTAAGGCTAGAAGGTAGCCAGGACCCACCTGTGTCAGCACGCAGCGCAGGGGCAGGCCAGTGCCCGGGGACCTCTGCCGTGAGCAGGGTTTGAAGGAGCAGCCCCGGCCCGGAGGGTAAGAGGGAACGGGAGCGGGGCGGGACGCGCCAATGGGTACCCGGAGGCAGGCTGCAGTCGGGATGAGCAGCCAGGTCTTGGGCTCCTCCGCCCTGCCACCCTTCAGCTCGAAAGGCTCTGGGAACGAGATACGTCAGTCAGTTCAACACAATAATTATACTCCTTCAAAAGTGAGTGAAAGTGGCACATGTTCAACACGGATCTCCTCCCCCCGCCCTTGATTATAACAGAAGATTTGGGCGGATTTCCTATTCAGAGGCAATCAGTGAGTGTGGAGAGCGAGGGATGCAGGATGCCCTGGCTGACCTTCAGAAGAATTATTGTTTCTTTCACTCATGGTTTCTCCCCGCCATCTCCCTTGTACAAGGCTTGGGAGCTACAGCAGCTTTCTATTTAAAAACAGGTGCATAAGTGGAGCTGTCTGCTGCAGGGATGTAATTGATTCAGGCCAACGGTGTCCCTAATCAGACAGCTGCTTTTGTCATCTTGCCCTTTTGTATGAGGGAATAGGAAAAGAGCTATCACTGTGCATTTTAGTCAGGAAATATTCAGCAAATATTTGTCAAGTAATGTGTGTTTAGAATACTGCTTGAAATTATACATATATTTAACGCTTTTCCCTCCTTTACTGCTCAAAACTGTCAGGCTTTAAAGGATACAATTTAATTAGCGGTGGCATTTTAATACAGTTACTGGCACCGGCTATGCTGTATGCAAATAATTTATTTCAGGGAAATTGTACTGGGATTGAAAACGTTTTTTTCTTTCCCAAGAAGTATTATAATTCCTAATTGGCTGAAGCTTTGCTGATTTAGAAATGCATTCAAAGAAACCAAGACGCAAGTCAAGGGTATAGGGGGATTAAAGTTACTGTCACTCTTATGCAAATGGCTGTCACCCCGCACAAGGCTCACAAATTAAAATTGAAGTGCCGGTTCGCTGCCACAGTCATGCTTTCAGAATAATCAGTGATGAATTCAACTGACATACCACAACTGTTTCCTGAAACCAGAGCATCATTCTTGTATAACGTGGCACATTTATATTGTTAGAGAAGATTATATCAATTTCATTCTGCATTCGGATTTTTGGAAGTTGCTAGATACGAACCAAGTGCACTTGCTTGCCCTGAAGATGAGCTTTCCATGCGCAGTGCCATGCTTGTCATTACAGATTAGTGCATCGTTTAGCAGGAAAAGGGATAGACAGAATAGATAAAATATTTTGCATATGCATAATCAACACAATTGCAAATAAAGGCAAAAGTCTTGGGAGGCAAAACACAGCTGTAATGCTAATACTGAGTGAATAATTTTCTTGATGAATTTAGCCTCTGTGTCTGCTCACCAAATGTCTTCAAACATATTGCAATTTCGGTAAATTTAGTTATTCTTTTGAATTGCTGCACTGTTTTGGTGTTTTGTTGGGTGGTTTTGTTGTCTTTTTTTTTACTCTTCGGATTGCATGCAATTTTTGATTATAAAATATTTGGTGTTCAGCCTGCAGGCTTTATTAGCTAGTAGTCATCGATCATATAAACAGAGCTCACTTCTATCTACTGGTTGGATTGATATAATTCCTTGAGGAATACCATCTGCAAACAGATGGCCATAGCAAAGTCTAAGAACTTTATTTGTGGTGTATTATGGTATGTCCTAGAATTAGCTGCTTTCTGTATGTGAGGGAAAATTTTAAAGTGTACATAGTTGCAGCCTTTGAAGGAAGGGCAAAAGATAAAATGGTGGTATGTTTCCCATGGGATATATCTTCTTCTGGTTTCATCTACTTGGTCTGGTTGGACTTTTCCTTCTATTTTTCTGTGGAAGGCAATGCTGATTTGCTTTTTTGTCTAATGTTTATAATGTCATAAGCAAATTAATAATGATCACAAGCATTTTGAGAGAGGATCTGTAAGAATTCTTTATCTGAAAAGAATTAGAACCTCTTTCTAGTGCAATGTAAACAACTTATTAGCAAGGAATAAGGGAACAAGCATTATTTCAGAACAGTTATTGTCCTTGGAGTGATTAGATGATTGCTTTGCGTTTTGTGGAAGGAAATATCTACTTCAGTGGTAGTAAGTTTTATTTCACTTTCTTATTCTAGTTACTGGGAACTGCTGCAGTGAATCAAATTAGGCAGCTCAGTGTTGTCTCCAACGTATACACAGGCTGCCCAGTGATTCGGGAGTATTCTCTGTGATCATGTTCTAATGGGTAGCAGACAGGTTATATCAAGAGCCATTACCGAAAGTACGAAGCTGTAAACCTTTTGAAGTATTTTCATACAGAAATAAAATCTTGTGTTTTCAAAAACAGTAAATCAAGAGTATAAATGTCCTTACAACTTGAGGGTGGGGGGAAGATGTTAAATGGACTTATTTTAGTTCATGCGATTTAAAACTATTGAGATGTACAAGCACCAAACAACAGGCTGCTGCTTCTTCCAGCAGTGTCTGTATTCTTGCATTTGCTTTTCCATAAATCCATTAGTCAGGCATCACTCTTCAACAGCCTCTCTACTGGATGTTACAAAGCATTGCATTCAGTTATTCTAAAATCATCAAGTTATATATACCAGAAGAAAATCACAAATACTGTATTTGTCAGTGGCTCTGTACCGGTGGTAAGGTTGCAGTCGAGCTCCCATGCATATGATATTGTTAATGGTTCTGACTGCATAATCGTCACGCTCGTAATAAAGGAGAATGAATGACTGCCCAAAGCAAACACTGTTTGCAAAGAGCTCATCATATGCCATTTTCTTTCATGATGACCAAGTACAAAACCTTGCTAACTCCGTAGCTATTATTCAGGAACATGATTTATTTTGATGTGGGGAAGGAAGGTCAAATTCATTTAACAGCGCTGCATTTCCCCCGCCTCTGTTTTTACTATGTTTAGTATCTAGATGTTGACTATCAAATCATGTCTCTCAAGGCCTTATTCGAGAAAATGATCTCAGTGCAGGCTTTATGTCTATGACCTGCACTGTGTTTTCAGGAATTATTAGAAGTAGATCAACTGCGTGGATCCCTTTAGTACCTGTAATTCTCATTCTCCGTTTTGCGCTTGCTGTCGCCCCTACCCACAAGCATTCATCCCTGGTGAGGCACGCAGTATTGCTGTTGGTCCAGTGGCTGGCTGGGGTCTGAGGGATTTGCTCGGGCTTAAAGCTGTTCCCTTACAGCTCCTAACTTTGCAATTTATTAAAGCCGTACACCTCAGTGAGGCATATTGGCTATTGCTATCCTTCTACATCATGAACAACAATTTACAAACTGGAACTACCTTTTCTTTTTCCCTCTGAAAGTAATTATTAGCTACAAGGCTGTAATAAATCAGAGCACTTAAAGATGGCCCGAGGGAGCTTTTATGTTCGTAAAACCTTGCCAGTCAGGGTTTGGTTTTGCAAAAACTCCTTGTTTCATTTTTATTTGAACTTTCAGAGCAAAGAAGTTGAGAAGGTTTGGATTAAAGGTTCTCATTGGGCTTTTTTTTTTTTTTAATACTGTTATCAATGCTAATTCAGATATTCGATATAGTAAATCAGTTCTCTTTAATTCCCAGACTGCAAAACATTTAAGCTGGGTTGAAGAAAAGCTATACATTTTTTTATCTTTCACAGAGCTACCTATGTCTAGCCAGACCATTTAATTGCTTAGATTACTCTGTATTTGAGGGTGGTTTGTCTTGAGCAGCGAGATAGCTGGCAGAAAGGGACACATCGAGCTCTCGGTGCAGGAGAGCTAACGCCAGACTAAGCCAGGGCTCTGGCACTGGTGGCGTTCACAGGGTGCACTTACTGTACTGGGAGGTGCGGACACTGTATGTGCTCACAGAGGTTACTGCAAGTGCGGGCACCTCAAGTCCTTGCTCTACAGCGGCAACCTTATTTTACGTACTGCAGCTGTATTTTGCATTGTACACAATGTTATGGGAAGTGCCTTGAAGTACTTCTGGTAGAGGATACAAAATATAAGATGAGGAGTTGGACTAGATGACCTTTATCGGTCACTTTGGACGCAAACCATTCTGTGATTGATGATATGACGATCCGACGTGCTGGAAGAAACCTCTTGAAAGAGAAGTTAGTTCCAACATTGTCAAAGACTGTGCTGTTACAGTGATTTTTGGGGAAAGAAATACGGCAGCTCTGCTCCTGCAAATGCTGAAAACTAAAATGATCTCTAAGTACTGAGCCTTTAGTTTTAGCTCAGTAAAATGGATTTCTTTTCTTAATAGGAAAGTAATTCCTTTTTTACAGTGAATTAAGTCAGAGTTTCCAAAGTTGATATATATGCTCTTTTAACAAACTGAATGGGACTAACTTAATGGCAGTTTTTGGTAGGGCAGACAAGGTTAAAAGCATTAGCGGAGAGCGCAGAGATGTAGGCTGTCTAGAGAATAGCTGTTGGAATAGTTGAGGTGGTTTTAGCAAGGAGAGTGTAGTTACAAACCATTTTCTGTTTACCGTCTTTCTTCCAGACAGTAAATCTACTAACCTGTTAGTACTTGTAATGCAAAGAAATTGGGGAGGGGGGCAAAGTGCTGATGCACTCATGAAGCTATACTGGGAGTATCGGAGGTGTAAGGATGAATTCGGCGCAGCTGGGGAAGAAAGAGCACAGCCATACAGTGTGGTTCAGGTGGGCACGGGCTGGAGCTGCTGATATCTCATGCTTTAAGTCTTTTCTGTCTGTTGTCCCTCTGCTCCACCGCAGCAAAGGTCAAGAGGTCACAGAAAAAAAAAGTTATCTTCCAGTGGTGTATATTGTGAGCAACTTTCTGTAGATTCCCCAGTCTAGGAATGAAGCTGTTACTGTAGTTCTTACTGTATTTGTGGAGTAGCTGCAGGCGTGATTTAAAAAAAAAACAACAAACAAACAAAAAAAGAAAAACACTGACCCAAAAATTGTCTTAAATGAGTGGGGACTGTTAAACTGCTGGATGGGTGGTTAGATGCATTTGAGAAACACAAGCGTTACTTTAGGACAGTCTGGACCAGGGCATAGTGACAATGCATTGATATGCAGGGCCAGCTATCCAAAACCACTAGACCCCCATTAAAACAGACACTTTTTCAATTATTATTAAAAAGTCATTAAAATATGAAATGCAATGTTAGAAAAACAATGAAAAAGGAAGATTAAATAACTGCAAATAATTCTTCCATTTCAAACACTCTCCAATTAAATGCCTGTGTAATCTCTGCTAGTCATTAACTGAGATCAGCTAATGAAGAATGCACAAACCTGTTTGATTGTACAGCAGAGCTACAGCCCGTCCTGTGAATAAACTTGTCACCCGATAGTAATGAAGCTTTATTGAAGCTAATTGATAGTAAAACTCCAGCTGACTTTGATGGGGAAAGAGCGGAGCTGGGATCTCGTTCTCTGTCTTTAGCTAACGGAGAGACTTCTAACATCATTGAAAAGGGAAAGAAATTCTGCTTCAACTTTTCACTGAAACACCTCCAATAAACAGGGTTATACATTTGTGAGCTCTTCTGATCTAGAATAAGCTCAGCAGACTAACAAGTGCATGCTCAAACAACTGAGTGGTCTGATTGCAGAGGGTGAATGGTAACTCTGGAATGAAGGCAATGTATGTGGAGTCCAATCAGTCCCTCTTTAATTTCTTTACACGCATATTGGGAGAATTAGTGAAAAAACTTGTTCGCAACTGCCAATTATATACTCATAAAAGTATCACAAATCACACAAACAGTCCCACATAAATTTAATGGCATATTCCCAAATGACAGGAATCTTCTCTCCTTCTAACATGTTAAAATCTCTGCGTGGAATCAGGCTGTGGGTGACAAGGAGCAAACGTAAAAGTGACAGTGGATGTGAAAAGGTGAAACACTGAAGAAACTAAACCAAGATGTTACTTTGCTCTTACAGTCCCCACGAGCAGCGAGAAGCTCAAGCTCCTTTTTGACACTCCACAAAATGTCAGTACTTTCCCCCCACCAGCCCCAAAAAGCTTCAAGCTCTCTTGGAGGTCTCACTCCTTCCTCCCTAATAAAGATTTGTGAGTCGTGCACATACTAACTCCAGGCTCAACAATCCTAATTTATAGGCTTTGTATCTGCATGTGAAAATGCTCCCAGCTGGCAGGCTGTCCGGCTGCCCTCTGGGACGGCCCCTTGGACTGCGCTCATGCTGGGCTCCTTCCAGCAGCTTTAGTCACACTTGTGCTAAACCTGCTAACAAGGATCCGTTGCCCATCTTTGTGTGGAGGGTGTAGTGGTAGCAGCAACAGCTTGTTAGTTTTTAAGCTTGTTTACTCCTTTTTGGCAGCTCCTTCCCCATTTCAAAGGGGCGTCTGAGAGGTCGTAGTTGCAGCCCTTCTGCTTCTCTTCACCGCTGCAGGCACGTGCATTCTCTGTTCACCTTGCTGTAACAAGGTGAGTCTTTGAATCTTCCAGTTCAAAGCCAAAACCGGCAGAAGGATGTTCAAAAGCAATAATTACTTTGCATTTCTCTATAATAATGTCATCATCTTGAAAATTGTATTCGTCAGTGAACCTCTGTGAGAAAGTCAAGAACATCTGGTCCCAAAAAGGCAAATGTTAGGTGAACGTCTAGTTTGACCATTGTTCACCATGAAAAATGAGTTTCCATCATAAGAAGATGATATTTACTTGGCATTGCTGTGTATCCATAAATCTCGGCTCCTTTTACTCTTGCCAAAATAGTTTTTATTCTGAAAAGAAAATGTCAGAGAGTTGAGAACTTTAAGACTTTTGTCTAAAGTTGTTGCTGTTATATGGAAGATGCGTGAAAGTTATAATGATAGGGAGAAATGTAAAAACCTTAAAATAAACTTTTTTTGGAACTGGAATGATCCAATGAAATGAGTAGAAGTACTGTAGTATAAATCACGGTTTGGCCCACAGCCTGAGTACTTCTGCAGTTTTTGGTAATTCCGTGTAAGGCCCTCGTAATTTTGTCAGCGTACAGCGTGTGCAGGCAGTGTTGCCGTTGGCCTGTTCACGCTCATTTCCAGTATTTGCTAAACGTGCTTTTGGGGCTGAGTGGTGGCAGGCTTCTCCTTCACCTGCAAAGAAACACAGAGACAGGGAAAAGGATCCCATAGTGCTTCCGTAAACCAGACTGTCAACAAACCCTAACTAGTTTCCAGAGAAAGCAAATACTCACTTTTGTTTTCATAGCACAGAAACCATCATCTCAAACCAGGAATAGTGCCAGCAAACTCTGATCCCTGAATAAGCAGTTTACTTGCTCGAACTCCTATGCTTTATGGGAATCAGCACTTTTCTCCCCCACAAATACCTCTGTTACTTGAGATAAGTAGCCCAAGCGTGGCACGTATTCATGATCAAGGGTTCATACTTTGAATTTCAGTTGAGAGAATTATTGTATGTAAAACCTGATGCCTTCCCTTGACTCGGCCTTTCCTAGCTATTTAGAGTCAGTTATTAACAAGTTGCAACTATACGAGTAAGTGAATTTTTCACACGTTTGTATGGGATTAGGTGGGATCTGATCTGATGGGATTGGATCAAATATGCTCTTTGATACATTCCCTGTGCCTAATTTGGGAAGTTCACATTTTTGGGTAGGCCCTGTACTGCTTGAAAGCTGCTGACTGGGGAGCTGTCAAAACCTAGGTCATAACCTTAAACGCTAGTGTCAGTACGACATCCAGCATTAAGTTTCTTCAGGTCTAGCTTGGGCTGCTTCTAAAATTGTGAAGGAAGATGCTGAACAGTCTCAGGCACAAGGTCCAGGGGTATGTGTTTGGTCTCTTGCCTCCAAAGCAGCAGGAACAAGTGCATGTCTCAGGGTCACCCAGCTGAGACCTTGTAATGAGCTTGTGGCACAGCTTGGCACATGCTGTTGCGGTTGAGTCTGCTTTGGACCAGTGCCCCGCTGGAAGAGAAGTTGTTTGGGGTGCGTTTCCTCAAGTGTGCTGTTAATAAGCTGCGTGCACGCTCCTCACTGGTACTGGGCGGTTTCTTTCTTTCCTTTCCTTTCTCTTTCTTTCTTTCTTTCTCTCTCTTTCTTTCTCTCTCTTTCTTTCTCTCTCTTTCTTTCTCTCTCTTTCTTTCTCTCTCTTTCTTTCTCTTTCTCTTTCTTTCTCTTTCTCTTTCTTTCTTTCTTTTACTTTCTCTTTCTTTCTTTCTTTTACTTTCTCTTTCTTTCTTTCTTTTACTTTCTCTTTCTTTCTTTTACTTTCTCTTTCTTTTTCTTTCTTTCTTTTTCTTTCTCTTTCTTTTTCTTTCTTTCTTTTTCTTTCTTTCTTTCTTTTTCTTTCTTTCTTTCTTTTTCTTTCTTTTTCTTTCTTTCTTTCTTTTTCTTTCTTTCTTTTTCTTTTTTTCTTTCTTTCTCTCTCTCTTTCTCTCTCTTTCTTTCTTTCTTTCTCGTTTTCTCTCTCTCTCTTTCTTTCTCTCTCTCTTTCTTTCTTTCTCTCTCTTTCTCTCTCTTTCTCTCTTTCTTTCTTTCTCTCTCTTTCTTTCTTTCTCTCTCTTTCTTTCTTTCTCTCTCTTTCTTTCTTTCTCTTTCTCCTTCTTTCTCTCCCTTCTCTCCCTTCTCTCCCTTCTCTCCCTTCTCTCCCTTCTCTCCCTTCTCTCCCTTCTCTCCTTCTCTCCTTCTCTCCTTCTCTCCTTCTCTCCTTCTCTCCTTCTCTCCTT
>JAVKLA010000081.1:33508092-33533342 GCA_034782735.1 Sagittarius serpentarius | reverse complement strand
CTCCGGGCCCCGGGGCCCGGGCGCGGGCCCTGGAGCCGGGCCCCGGGACAGGGCCCGGGGCCTGTGTCCGCCCGGCCCTCGTTGCGGCTCTCAGGGGGTCTGTGGGTGCTCTGGGGAAAGGGGGGAGAGTGGCGGGGCTGCGCTCTCTGGGCCGCCCGGAGGGAGCCGGCTGCCCGCTGCGGGGTGGGATCTGGGGGGTTTTTGGGGGGGTTCCCGCAACACCAGTGACAGGGGAGGGGAGGAGCGGGCGTGGTCGTTTGCTTTTGTATTTCAAAAGAAGTAAACGGTTGTTGAAGGAATACCCTGGGTCTGCTGAAAAAGTCCACGCCAGACAGCCTCTTCCTTGCCCCCCACGCCCCCCCAAAACACCAGCAAAATGAAGGAAAAAGGAAGGAAAACCACAGGACAGCTTAACTTAAGCAGGCCAAAGAAGAAGGGAAAGCGTGATTTGCCTGTGTACAAGATCACAACTTAAACGTGATAGAGAAGAAAGAGCTGATACTTTGTCCTGACTTAATAATCATAAATTTACTTGCGCTTTTTTTTCCAAAAATGAAATAGTTCTGATAAGGATGATGATACAGCTTAAATAATTTAGCTTTTCTTTCAAGTTATCTGGCATCTATTCACTGTAATGAAGTTATCCCTTTGGCTTTTTTCAAGGCCTAGATTTGAAACTACAGATTTATTTACTATTTACAGCTGCTTCGTATAAAAAAATCTCTACTGTAAGGTTGCTAATATTTGCATTGTATTTTGGCATTAACCGCCGCAAGATCACTAGTGGGTTTACAGCACAGAAAAGTTGTTTCATTGTGTGTTTCCCTGCTATGCCACGCTACCTTTCTGAAATGAATGGAACCGAGCACGTTGGAAGAGAGAGGAAATTTGGGGTTGTTTATGATATTCTGGACAGAAATAGACGAGGCAACTGAGCCCGTTGTGGTTTATGATAAAGAACGGTGGATATAAACAAGATGCTAAGGGATACCATCAGTGCTAAGAGATTTTGATTTCCCCATTGCTAATGCCAGATATTTAAAAAAAAAACCAAAAAACAAAACAAACAAAAAAACCCCACAAACCCCAACCAGTTTTATTTACCTTATTACATTTATGTCTTTTAGGCATTAGAGTTTGTGTCCCTTCTCTGTGACTGAGTACTTAAAACATCATGATATTCTTCATGAAAATGGAGCTTCTCATAAATAACGTGATTCCAGGAGCTGAAGCTTTAAAAAGAAAGCTATGGTTCTATACCTTTGAGAAAGCTCAGAGTTAGTAACGTTATGTTAATTAAATGATAGTATTGTTGTTTGGGGGGGTTGTGTGTCATTTTTAGTTAGCAAAGCATCTGTGGGCATTATATATAGATAATCAGGCATGAGACTGACCAACAGTGCTGCTAAATGTTGCTCTATTAGAGCCAGATGCTGGGGGGAGGGATGAGGATAGAACCACCGCTTTTGCTAAGAGCCAGGTCAGCACTGTACTGCCTTCTAGCCTTGGACATTTTTTTCCCATCAACTACCAAACCCTGACTTATCCTTCATATAGTACTGTCAAGGAGTTTGATAAAGATCTTGCTGATTATTCATATACTTTATATAATTCTGGCTTCTTTTTGACAGGTAGTCATATCAGTCTTTGCTGCAGCCTAGCTGGGGCTGTAAACGTTATTCTCATGCTAGCCGGTTGCTATGTTAAGTTGAACACAGGGACTGTCTGCCATAGATGGAGAGAAAATGATGCTGCGTGAGAACATGATGTTAAAAAATCTCTCTTTGCAAGTCTCAACAGGAGAGAGGAAGTGTGTTGTTTACTGGGGGACTTTATACGAGAATAAAACAACTTCTTTTTGTTTCCAGCCGAGATCTGTTGCCTGAAAACTGCTTTAGCTTCTAGGATTTAGATAGTAACCCTAACAATTGGTAGCAGCCCCCTAATACTGGGTAAGAAAGTTGTGCAGGAAGCCGGCAACACGACCAGCGTAATTTGCAGAGCCACTGGGAAGTTCAGAGTAAGATGACTTTTTCCTCTCTCTTGCTGTCATTTTTGGTAAGTGAGATGATAACTATTTTTAAAATCGGTATCAACCTTTACTGCATTGTTTCCAAAAAACCACATGATGTTCATGTGTGGCCAGGCCTGACTGAACAAAGGGCATTAGTGGCTTTCTGTCCCACCTTCTAGCACGGGCAAATTGTAGAAAAATGTGCTGTATAAGAAATCCATGTAAGCACAAACCCGCTTTTCACAGAGATTGCTTGCCATCGCTGCTCCGGAGGCAGCGGAGCCACCTGACAGTTTTCTCTTCCCCCTCTGGAGCATCAGCGCTCTGTGCACGTTGTCTGCTAGTGCACAAAACTTACGTCAGGTGAGAAAAAGGCAGCTAGCAGACATCAAGTATTTTCGAAAGAAGTTTTTTTTGTTCTGGTTTGGTTTGGTCTTTAACTAAGCTTAAAATTGCTGCTGTCAGTCTGTCCAAGCCGGCCAATTCCGCTAAGGAAGAAATACTGAGCCACTTCCTTGGAAAGCAGCTAAAAACGCATTTTTAAAGCAGCGAATATTTTCTCGTGCTCTCCTTCATTCCACGCAAACCCTTGCTTTACTTGCGTTAGCGTCCAAGTGTCTTGATCTGTGCATGGGATGTGTGGGGCACAGATAAACGTCTTGAGTTAGACTGGCTCCAGATGGAGAGCAACGCCATCTGCTACCTCTAACTCGCAGCCCCAAAGGCCGTAGATCTGATCCAGGGGAATGACTTTGTGCTCCCCTGCTTTTGCAGTATTTCTTAAATGTTTCTCACACCTCGCGTAGGAGTTGGTCTTGATGTCCCAGCTTCGTTTCAGTGGTGAAAGGACATCTCCTACTGCAAATTTTTATTCATACCATGGTTTTCTGCTACAGGATCTATAAAGAGGAAAAGAGCAGTGGGAACTCTTCCTGTCAGCACCCTGATTTCAGAAAGCAGCGTTGTTCCTGCAAGGAGGAGGGAAAGGGCTGGAAAAAAAGCACAAATAGTTAGAAAACTAAAAGTAGCATTGCTCTGCTCCTCCATTTTGGCAGAAGTATCCGGGAATGTGGCACAGTTTTGGTACTCATTGATGCTGAATACCTGTGTACGGGTTCCTGGAGGGTGAAGTTGCTGACCTCTGCTTTGAATTCTCAAACCACCATGCAAGTTACTATCATCACTTAGCGTCCTAGGCCCTCTGAAGACTCCATGCTCTTACTGCATTTTAAACTAATGAAAACGAGGACTGAAGAGAATGCAGGAAAGGGGTGATAAAGTTTTTCGTAGCCAAATTTTGTCCTGATCCTTACAAATCTCTGTAGCATAACAAGCGAGGACAACTGGTAAAATTAGGGTTCCCTTAGCACAGCTATGTCCAGATTTACTCATTGACTATGTAGTTTGCATCCGGAGTCACCGTTAGGGATGTTGGAGACCTTTCTGCCACACTTCTCTGTATTTTATAAATTACTGGAGTCCTTTCTGTTGTATTCTCATGTACTGCTCTGCAACAAACATGAAAAATAATTTCTCTCACCCCTCAGACTATGTAGTTAGAACTGTTACCATTTAATTTAATAATTCTCAACTGTAAAATCGAATCCAGTATTAGAGAGTTTACTTAGAGTTCAGAACTGTAGGATTTTATGATCAAAACTCTCTGGGTATTTTGTGACCCAAAGGGTATTTTGGAGTGTCAAAAGAGATCACGCGCACAGATAGCAGTGGGGATTTATATCAGGGTTGTGTTTGACCGCGTGCCTTTGTCACAAACAATCCAAAACAATTATTTTCGAGGATCTTCTACTGTGGTACATAGTGAGCATACAATAATTTTTAATATCTAAGGTCTAGAACCACCATTGCTGCTTATGCCTCTACTACACTTCTAGCTCCTCTTTTATATTTTAACTTGATGAGTCTGATCCAAATTCCATTGGCATTAATGAAGAACACTCATTGACTTAATAATCTTTGAATTGCACGTAGTATCAACCACATTAACATAATCAAGTGAGAGGCAATTGTTATGGATGCATTATTTTGCACTGATTGGGGAGCTACTGTCAGTTCCTAGCATCAGCTGGTGTTAGATGTTGTTTTTTAAGGGCTTGATTATTAAATTACTATTGCAGGTTGTGACTCTTTCAGTTGTGCTTTCACTTCTTACTCTGTAATATTCTGTATTTATGTTATTTATAGTTCCCCTAAAGCGTACGTTGGAAGGGTTCAGCCACTCTGTATGATTTCCAAATCCATAATCTCTTCTTCTATGAAGCGGCATTCCTTACAAACCTGAGTAAAGTGAGGGCCACAATGTGCCTCGTATTCCTCTCTGCATCGCGTAGTGAGACGCACCCTGCGTTGCTGCAGATAAGGTTTTGACTTGACAGCGCTCATTTGTGCCTGAAGCGGGAGGAGGAGTATGCCAGGTCTCTAATGCTGCTGATTCCAGTCAGACTCCTGGTACACAGTGCTGCTTAGCTTGAAAGTCACTGAAGGCCGTGAAGACAAAGAACATCAAACTACTGATGCCAAATCCTGGAAATAACTTCATCAAGCCCTGTTTGGCGGGGGGGGGGCGCGTATGATCAGCAGTCGTAAAATAGGCAGTTGCAAGTAGGAAGCAAGATGCTGGCAGGTCACACGCATATGGCAAAGCCCTGGTCCAGCTGGTTTTGGTGACAGTGTTAGGTGTTGCCCTGTCTGCTAGAGGCTCTGCCTGTGCCCAGGACATGAGTGTGGTTGAGTTGGTACATGCAATAACGTGTGGGTTTCAGTTTTTTAAAATCAGTATTCAGCTTGACTGAATCTAGAAATATTCGTGGTGCCGGTTGCCACCAGTTTAAAAGCCATACTCGACCACAACTTGAGTGAGCAAGTTCAGAGGCCACAGTGGTGTGGGAATAGGAGACAGGATACTTTCTACAGTGATAATCTCAGTTTTGTTAATACTTAAGTGGCAGTTAAAAATAGTTTCGCTGGTGATCAGGGTTTTTCTCCAAAGAGCTGCAGGGGACATAGACCTCTGCTGCAAGTCAGCTGCTTGCCTTCCAGGAGCACGTAATTTATTTTTAGTCAAGTCCAAAATGATTAACTGTCATATTAATCAATGCGTATACTTGTGCCAGCAGTTAGAAGAATTTCACTTTAGATCCTAACCTGATGGCTGATGGACTTCTGTGCCAGCGTAAGGCTTCATCAGTCAATAGAAGGCCGTCTGCAACCTCATTCCTTGTTGCAAAAGCCAGACCTCACCCCGTCAACCAGACGTGAAATCTTCCTCTGCCTTGTCAGATTGGAGCGAAGATGCTGGAGAATAACGTGGCTTAAATTTTGGGACAAAGAAACGTGTGCGTGTTGTATTGGGCACAGCAGTATCACAGTGGGCTGTCTCAATCACCCACAGGATAAGGGAAACCCGCAGTGTTACCCCCGTAGGTGACGAAGGCCCCTCGCTGGGGTGCATTGCTGCACTTGCACAGCTGAGAGCGAAGAGACGGCCCGTCGGTGTGTGACTGCGGTAGCCAGGGCTGCTTCAGAAACAGGTCACTAAAACCAGAATACACTTGCGCTTGCTACAGCAACCAAACCTCAGAAATCTTCCTCGCTGATCAAAGCAGGTAGAGTGTGCTGAAGCACTAAGGAAAAATATTTGTAAGAAATTAGTACAAGTGCCTGATTTTAACAAGTAGCTATTTACATAGGCACTGAAATTAAAATACAAAGTTGGGGGGTGGGTTCTGCCTGGTACAAGGCAAAAGCGTAGAGCTAGGTGATGGACATGTGAAAACGTTCAAACCATGTTTTTGGCAGGGGGGATCAATATAAAAGAACTTCAGGAAGGGTACATAAAGGTGATTTACTTTTCACCTTTTTCTGGCTTACTGCAGAAAAATGTAATTGAACTTCAACTGGCCTCTGAATTATTTGGCCTTCTGTTAAGGCAGCAGAGAAAGACCTTTTGTAGATGTTTATGATGATCCTGATGGAACATTTTATGCTGTATAGCACAAGAATCAAGGGAGAAAAAAAAGAAAAAAAGTGGACTTTTAAAGATGGTTTCTACTGTGTGCCTTTTCACCTCTGTGGTTTTCCCTGCCATCTCTATCCCAAATTCCTGCCTATAGGATCCAGTAGTGCACAAGCTGCCTCCACTTGCCCTTTGCTCTTCTTGTTCACCCGCCCCCTCCAAATACTAGTTTGAAACCAAGAACTCAGTCACTTAGCATTTTCACTGCAGTTTTTCACCACAGTATTTCTAACTGGTTGAAATTGTTTTCTAGTTTTTGAAATAACTAATCTGAGGTAATTTTCCATGTAAATTAAATTTCATAACACACATTCAAATGCTCCTCAAAATAAAATGACTAAGTAAAATAAAGTAACATTATCATGATAAAGTAATGGATCTACAAAAATTCTTTAGAGCTTACAGTGGAGCTCAGTGACAGGACATATTTCCAACCCACTGGGTTCAATGTACGTGATTCAAAACAACAGATAAAGTGTTGGAGACATCCTGGTTGTAGCTGGAAAGCCCATAGGGTTAAGGATCCTTTGCAATAGGACAAAGTCTTCTGCGGTTCACAAAATGCCGGAAGAATTACATTCATTTGCCAAGTTGCAGGATTCACAGAATAAAGCAGGAAAAACACACGTGCCAATAAGGAACAGTTTGCTAGATTTTGCAAATCAAAGAGCTTGAAAAGCACTAATAATAGACGTATTGCTGAACAGCATCCTTTGTAGTGATTTATTTCTGGACAGGCACAGGATGATCAGCATCCTGGTTTATTTCATTTTGTTTGTGTAAGTAGAACAGTGAAGTGATTAACTGGGAATAAGTGCTGATTAAAGGTGCATCTAAATTTATCCCACATTGTTTGGGGATGACATAGACTCGGCAAATTTGAAATCAGATCACTGGACTGTAAATGTTGATCGGTGTGTTAAATAGAGCAAGTATATCCCAGGCCAAAGTGTGCAGTCAGAGTCCGGTACGGATGTTTTACCAGCCTGGGCGACACTGTCGAGTGCAAAAGTGGCATTTTTATTCTCCTTTTCATTTTGTCCCACTGATCTAATTAAATGCTGTCTGAAAGTGCATAACTGGTTCAGGCTATAATAGTGTAGATATTATGCTATTATATGTATATTGTATTTACTAGGTATTTTTTTATATATATATATATATATATAGGTAGAATTTCCTAAGCGGTAAGAAGGTGGAAGGCTTTTCCTACATTTTTAATGATTTAAGGGGGCAGGGGGCGGGCGCACGATACCATTACTATTTTCTTACTCAGGGAAAACCACCGGGTGGGTGTTTCGCAGCCCAGCTGTTGAGGGGTCGCTCCGGCCGTGCGTCCCCGGCAGAGGCTGCGCGGGCTCCCCCGGAACCGCTCCCCGCTGCCATCCACGTTCTTACTTGGCTTTGCCTGTCCACTTCTGGTAGTTACAAGAAGAGCCTGCAGGCACAGCAAGGGCGTCAGAGGAAGATGTTAAAGATAGGAGGATGTTAAAGGTGGGAGCTTTTAAATATCAAAGCTTGGAGCCGTGGACAACTTTCATCTAGATTATCTCAGCAATTTCCAAGCCACAGCACCTGCAGTGGTCCCAGCTTATTAGGAAATGCCAAGAGGTGTAGAGTGAATACTACCTTAGACCTCAGTGTGTCAGAAACAGCAAAAGCTCGCAAAGAAAAAAAAAAAACAGTTATCTGATGAGTCTGGTGAGGACTTGATGGTCATGTCAAGGTCTGCAACAGCATTTATTTGCTTGGAGTGGTATTTTTAGTCTGGGACTTGAAAGGTTTTGAACCTTCACAAGGTTTACCTGTGAAGGCAGCTGACCAAAAGCTTTAAAGATAGGCAGATGAAATAAAGGACAAATCTTGCACTGGAGTCTCCCAACTAACAGGCGGTCACTGGGTTGTTAGGTATTTCCCCCCCTTTTCAGTTTACTGCAGAGAGTTGTTACTAAATTCCGCAGCCTCTCCTCGCGGGGCACAGGCAGGAGTGCATGTCTATGGAAAAGAAGACGCAGCATTTAGATGGTCCCTGGATCTTGTTATCCCCATTTCTCCACAAACGCGCTGCCAATTCTTCTGTGCTTTTCTTGGAGGTGGGGGTGGGGTTCATTGTTAAAAGTGGCAATTATAAGCACATTTAAATGTGTCTTTGTAACTTCTTTCTGTTGCAATAGTTTTGTGCATTAATCCAGTAATGCATTGTGGCAGACTAGATGTTTTTAATGTGTGTTTTATGATGAACTTTATGACATTTATATACGTAGCAAGCAAGAATCCACAGTTACGTTCCATACGCAGAACGTAACTTCATACACCTTAGGGACTTGCACTTCAGAGGCTTTTAAATACAAGCCTCTGGCTTGAAGCTATCTTTCTCTTGGCTGCACATAGCACCCAGTAAAAGTTTGTCTCTGGCACGTCATTTTTGAGGTGTGGCAGAGTTATAGATGGTAATACGAGTTGAAGTTTTACAAATGATTATGCTAGAGACATGTATGAATCCTTGAGTTCCTTTATTATACGTTGTGCAAGCATTCAGTTAGCTGAGGCATACTTCACTTTTGAATCACAAGGAGAATGCCACTACTCAGCTTGCTTGCAAACTCGTTTGCTTAGAAGCCTCATTGCATCAGCGAAAACAACAGTGCGTGTTCAGAGAGCTCTGTGGAGCACAATGTTTCCTTTTCTTCGTTCAGTAATTTAAATGATTGGAGCAATACTTTTGACAAGGAAGAAATAATTTCATTGTTATGGATCATTGTTCAAGTGAAACTGAGTTTTGGAATAAAGTGATGGTGAGTAAACCATGTGAGTGGGGAAGGAGGGATTATTTTTGTTCCGAGTTTTATTCCGCAGTTTCTGAAAACTAAGATGGAAGTGATTTTGGTATTCTGACTGCAGGGTTATATGGTTTTTATTAAGCGGAAGACGTAATATAACGATTAAAGAAGGGGTGAGACAGTAAGAGGCACGCTTGCTGTCGTGTTCCATGGGAAAGTGGAATGTGATTTCTCTTTTAATATCGAGACACAAATCTGATTCACAGTTAGTTCATCTGACTTCTTCTGAAAGGGAAACATGTCAGCTCATTAAATGGATGCATTTTGTCTAAGCAGCTGCTTTTCATGAAATAGTAACCTAGATTTTTAAAAATAATTTGTGATATTGCTATCTAGATATTTAAAGAGGGCTTTTTTTGTTTTTTTACCTTTAAAAAAAACGGAAAAATAAAACCTAATTTTATTTCAGATGGGGGAAAACTTTTTAAAATTACTAACTATGATTGTTCTCTCTCTGGGAATGGCATTCTCTGTTTTAACTGTATCCCACACATTCTGTAAGTAGCCGTTTTCTTTTTTTTTTTTCCTTCTCTTTTTTGCCATCAAAATGCAAATCATACTTCAGTCATTGAATTACCAATTTCATCCAAGAGAGAGGGTGGGTATTTTTAAGTCCAAGTTTTGCCCATAAGAGTAAAAAGGCCAGACAAAATAATGCTGCTTAAGTATAGGGAGGTAATCATACGCATAGCTGCAGGTTAGGACAAGTAAACTTTATTGTGCCTTCTCCTGTTGCTGATGGTAATCAGGACATTCATATTAGCCTGATGAAAAGACAAAATCAACTGGAGGTTTTCTAAAGTAACTTAAGGAACACTTTTTTTTTTCTGAGGCAGAGAGGCATGATCTAGCTGGTAAAGCGTATAATCAGTGTGTCTGGCTTGTCGTCTCAGGCACTGCCACAGGCAGCCTTAGATGAGTTTGAGGAAGCCACCGTACAACCGATTTTACTGCAGTTCCTTACCAAGTGAATTGTACTTTGTTTGTGTAGTAAGATACGCCCACAAAATCTTTCGGTTTCCATATTTTAAAAATACCAGTAATTTTTGTCTCCTTCACAGGGCTGCTATGATTCTTACTCCGTTGGTGTATGTAGTCTTTGATGACACCTTTTCAGCCATCTCCGGGTCTTTCCTCCATAGGCAGCACTGCAGTTGGGAGAGAATGATTAATATAAACCTTGCTCAAATTTGTGAGGAGTTATATGTATTTCCTTGTTTTAAAAAAGGCAACTAACGTAACCGTTTGGCTGTCCAACTGCTGAAAATAGAGGGGTACATAAACAACCTGCAGTGTAGAGACGTATGAGTTAAGCTGATCTTTTTCCATATGATTTAGTTCAAGTTTGCACGCTATGAAATTCTTCATTTTGCTGTCCTGTATATATGATTTGTACAAATGTCATTAGCTCATGGCAGCAGGTTTGCAAGTGGAAATGATCGTCCTGTTGAACCTTTAGGTCGTGATCATGCAATCTGGTTGTAAACCGAGAGTTTTATGGGTAAAGACAACCTCTGTTGTTGTCTGAACATATATATTGAGTGGGTTCCCCTGCGTGGAAGTTACCTTTGCAATTTAGCTATTTCAGGTGAGCTTGTGTCCAGCGACGGCTCTGGGAATGTGTCTCCTTCATCATTTGCTAACTGGTTTAAACATGTCTTAAAAAATAAAACTAAGAGAGCAGCTCAGTTTGTTCTTTTTTTTGCAGTGACTGGGGTTTTTTACTGCCTTTCTCCCAGAACAGTAGCACTTCCATCTTCACTTGACTGTACCCTCCTCTTGGGAGAGCTCTCTCTGCCAAGAGCAGAGCGCTGAGCTTTGTGAACGCTGCATGAAGAAGATGCAATGAAAACTTCTGTCTGTGGGATTTCCCATCTCTTGAAATCAAATTTTCAAATAAGCACCCATGTGTCCTAATATTTTCCTGTCAGAGAACGTTGCTTGTAGGATGATGCAATTTTCTTCATTGTTTATTGCCCTTGAACACAGCTTACTAATTTAAAATGTCCAAAGGAACAAAAATGATTTTTGAAAAATAGGGCTATGGTTGTGTGAACACTGTAATTTTCAGGAAGGATTTTAAAAGAAAGGTGCCTGGAAATACTGGTTGTAGTTTCAAAATAAAACAGCAAATGCATTGCATTCCTGTGGAAGAAGCCAGCTGATTGTCACGAAGACGATATGCCGGTGTCCGCATCGTTAGCGAGGTCTGCAGTAACGCCGCTGCGCTGAGCTGAGCTCTGGAGGGGATTCTCAAGTCGCTCTGCAGAGTATCTCAACGCTAGAAGCTGGCTGGCTGGTTCCCCACATGTCTTGAGGATGGGGTTATCTAGCCAGCTTGGTTGAGAGAGAGTCAGGATAGCTGGTCCGTGTGGGATCACTGGACTGAGGCACGTCCCCCATCAAAGCTTAAGAGAAGAAAGCACTTGGAGGCACGCTAATGCTTCCAAGACAGTAGTGGACCCATTCTCCTGATCACAGGCATTTTGCTTACCTCAGTTCCGGTTTTGTGTTTTGGTAAAGAAATACATGATAACAAGAACGTGGCTAATGATGTCGGGACAGAAAGCGTAACTGTGGTAGAAAAGTGTTTAATCCTATAATCATCTCACATTGAAAACTGGGGAGTGGGAGGGAGGTCATTAGAGCAAAATGGCTGCAACCAAATCCTGTGGAAAGGCTGGGATTTTTTTCCTCAGTTCCTGTTAGATGCTGATTTGCCGCCTCTTTTTGTATCTATGAGTCAGGTTTGAACTGCGACTCTCAACAAGGGCAGGTGAATGTGGAAGGTCTCTTGACTCCCCTCGTGGCTGCCGGCGTCCTGAGCCCGGGCATCACTCTTCTGGGCTCAGGAGTGCCCTGCCATCCTTGTCGGCTGCTGGCCCATGTCATTTGGGGGGTGCCGCTGGTCACCAACAAAATCTCTTAGTGAAGGGGGTTTTCTTCATATAAAGTCAGAACTGTTGCGGTTTGCCAGTTGGCGTCAAGGCAGTGTTTGAAACAGGCTGAGAGAAGGAGAGTGTAAGAGAAGAACTGTGAATTGCCAGGTCGTGGGGCCTGTCTAACCATCGGAATGGGATGTCCCAGTGTTTGCTATTGGCAAGCGCAGTGTCACTCTGCTAAGATTTTTGGGATGTAGTTCAGCAACTTGGCTCTGCAAAACTGTAAGTTAACTGTGAGTTGCCAGCTTCACCATGTGACGGAAAGAGCGATCACACTCCTTTAATTAAAGTGCCTAAAGTAAAAAGATAAGCTAAAAAGTACTTTAGCAATAACATAAATAAAAGCATTAGCAGGTTTTAAACATGAACACTGAAGAAGTCGTCGTTTGAAAAGAAAGCAACCCTTCTTCTGAACTCAACAGGTCTTCCGCAGTCTCAGGCGTAGCGGGGGAAAAGCCTGATTCGTAAGCTCAGGCGCAGCAAGGGAGTGGGCTGCATCTTCTCCTTGTTCCAAGTTCTGGAAACGCTGATTGTAGCCAGCTTCCCTTGCCAAGCAGAGGTCCCGCCATTTTTGAGAGGCCTGCTCTTGTCTGCATACAATCCACCAACATCTGAAATGCTTTACCCATCACTGACCAGGTGGAAAGTTAAAATTCACATGCGTAAAGCAACTGCTGATCCATTTGCATGATATGCCACAGTCCCGCTGCTGTTTGTGTAGTGAGGTAGCAGACAGCAAAAGATACTGAAACATAGTAGTTGCATATAGAATGTCTTTTTTCTCCCTTCCTCCTAATTTTCACTCCCATTTCTCTACCTCGGTTTATATTCTGCGTTTCTTTTTTATCCCATCTATGGAACTGAAAGCACTGTACCTACTGAACACAGATTTGTTTTCCATCAAGTCATCCAAATTCTCAAAATCCAAACCCAATATTTACAGATAATCTGCTCATCTGGAAGCTGGTAATTTTTTTAGAATCAGGTTGAAGGCTCTATGCTTCCCCAGAGAAAAGACACATATTTTGATGTGTTTATGCTTTGCAATAATAATATTTGTCCATGTGAGAAAGTGTGAAGTTTTTTTTTCTTCTGCCACACCATATGGCTTATGACTATTTACAATCCAAACAATAACAGCTGCTGCTGACTAAGAGAATCCATTCCTCCGAGCTGGAGATGCGCTGAGTAGCGAATGACAAAGTATATGTCCACAGATGTATTCCAAATATCCTCATTTACCACTCAACATCCGGTCTGTCATTCTCCTCTTGGAAACTGTTGGAGCTTTTTTTCTGATATGCTTAGCTAATGGGGAGAGCTTTGACATCTTGGTTTGGGAGCAGGTAGAGGAGCTGTGTCCGATGACAGCTATCCAAATGGGAGAAGGGAAGAACATTCTGGTTGGGTGCTCAGCAAAATGAAAATGTGAATCATGCCCTTTCGAAGAAAAAGTAGTTGACTCTCAATAAATTAGAAGTAGTCTTTAGAACTTTAAAATGTGGGTCACTTCATGCCCTTCACTGATGGCATGCTTGAAGTTTGGAATTCCATATTACAAAGGTACATTTTGCATTTCTCAGCTAGTACGAGTCATTTTGGGCTCCTATCAGTTGCCTGTTTGAGCCTCTTTGTTTTCTGCAGTTTTCTGCTGGCCATTTTGGTAATTCCTGAATTTTTGTATCAGGCGTTGTAAGAGGTGACTTACTATTGTCAGTCATTCCTGTCAACAGCAAGAGGACAATTTCCAGATATTACAGAATTGGGCTACGTGCCTGGCCTTTACCTGTAGTGCTCTGATTGGAAATGGCGTTCAAACCATGTCCGTGCCTGTCAGCAGGTTCTCTCACATTTGCACCGAGTTGTTGATGTACCTGTGCTTTCCCAACAGGTTAGACAATTGGCACATTATATTTATTATGACTTGTCTCACAAAAGCGTTTTCCAGGGAGGATAAATGTTCAGGGGGGGTACTCCGCAGGTATATTCTTCCTGTCACACAATAATCTAACAATGCTCATTAGCAAAAAGGAACTGCAGGTTTCTTGCAGTTGACGCTTTACCTGTCATGAAGCTTTGCTGGTAAATATAACCCACTGGATTCCATCTGACTTCAGAGTGCATTGAGAGGTGGCTAGGAATAGAAGAGATCACACTTTCTAACAGCATTTACTGTTACGCTGGAGCCTTCTCATTGAAAAGCCTTAAAATTAAGCCAGATTAATTCCTTGACAGCGTATAATGAGTTCTATCATTTATGGGGGTTTTTTTTAAATGTATCTCTAGTACTCCTGTGCCACTGGGAATTTTTCACGTCAGGGCTACAGCTACCATAGAAACAAAAGGGCTGAGAGGAACCTTCTGAGCCTTTACTGGTAGTTAGGCTGGCAGCCCCGAACCTCACTGCTTCAACAACCCTTTAATTTGGATGCCCTTGTGGTCATCTTACAGAGAGAGATTTTTAACTCCAATAGTTTTCTTCCCTCTGCTTGGCGTGAGCAGGTTTCCACCTCAGGCTCCGCTTTGCTAAGGTCAACAGCCTCTGCTCCTCTCCTCGCGTACGGCATACGCTCTGTTGCCGTCATTACGCTGGCTGCTTACAATTTCTTTTTTCATGACTGTGCGGTGACGAGAAGGGTTTTGAGGCAGGGACCCCACAGAAATGCATAAGCCCTTGTGACCACTGAGAATGACCTGTAGGGCACATCCCACGTGCCAGCACAGCAAATAAATGAAGTGGGGCACCAAGTAGATGCAGGCCAAATCCCTTTATTGTAGAGCCTAAGCAATGCTGCTTATAGTTAATGAAAAATCTCCTTTATAAATCTGAGGGCTGCAATAGGGCACCGCGTAGTTGCGATTCCGTAATTCGTGTGCTGAGTCAGCTCATTCCCACATGAAGGAAGGACTGACTTGAGAACGTGCGCCTCGGTGTGAATTTCATCTCGCTTGCCAGAGATAAAATGGAATTACCAGAAATATTTTTATGAAAAGCCATAACTGCAGGCTTAATCTGCATCAATGCTACGCGAAAGAGCTTCTAACATATTCCTACCGGAGAAACGGTGATAGGTACCATCTCCTGCCCCATTTCTGTTTCACTAGAAGAGACAAATTACTTCAGCTTTCTTGGATCAATGCAGCTGTGCCCCGGTTAAACTTGGAACTGCGTGGAGAGAAATCAATATAAAACAACTGACAACAAAAATGGCAGATGGGAAAAATTGCTCTGTATAAACTAAGGCTACACTTTGGCATGGCCTTTGCCTGCCAAAGCTGTTCTGTGAGCAGTAACAATGGGTTGCATAAGCAAATTTAAGGGATTGATGGAATTTGGTTTCATGCTTTGTTCTCGCTAGCTGTCTGCTATGTTAAGCAGAGAATCCATTTCAGTACCCACTATGCAAAATTCTAGAAACAACTGTGAGTATTTCCTTCTGGGGTGCTGCCTAGGGATAGCTGGGCTTGTTGGCAAGTCTGTGTTAGAGAAATCAGTGTCAAGAAATCACCTAGTGAGTAAAATTGTTTTGCTGATCTGTGACATGATTTGATGCCATTAATACCGGACGTTGAAGCCTCTGCTCCTCCTCCAGTCCTGCTCCTAGTTCATACAACACTGAGACGAGAATTTTTCAATGAAGCTGTCTCTGCTTCCTAAGCAGGGAATTCATGAGCTGCTTCTGTAGAGGAAAGCCGTTGTATTGGCTTAACTAAGGGAACTTCCAATATGGCCTGTTGACTTCATAAGAACAAAAAGCATGGTGTCACGCTGTCCAAATGCGGAGACTGAATTTACACACATCCCTTCCTGCTGCCCCGTGGCTTTGGAAACACTGTAGAAGTAAGTCGCAGAGCTTACCAGCTTTGCAAGCCGGTGAAATTGAGCCTGTCCTGCACAGAGGCAGCCTTGCATACTAAAATTGCTTAGCTTTGGGACTTCCTAGGTGTTGTCTGCATTTTGGCTTCAGACCGAGATAGAATCTAAGAGAGTAATCTCTCAAGTCCCGTACACTTGCTTTAGCATAGCAAGTTAGAGCAAGAAGCTTTGTCTGGACAGCATTCCAGTGAGACTGTGTGGAAAGTATGGAACCAATTAATGTCAGAGACCTGTACCTTGATGTGAATCCTAGTGTCCTTAAGGTGCTGAAGCCCACCTCTCGGAACTCTCCTCCTGGAAGGCAGGCTCACAGCCCAGAGACCTTTGCCAGGACCCGAGCGAGTGATCTGGATGCGCTTACGCAATAACCTTGCGAAGGCATGTCCATTAGTATCAGGCAAGCACCTCCAACAGCGATGGTTTGTATGTTTTTTACCCTGTGTGCCAGAACAGGTTGAGCAAGGGATGAGGTAAGACGGAATTTGGGGAGGTCTTCTCTCCATCTTACTCAAAAGTAAAGGAGCAAGTCTGGCTCCTTCCATCTCCTGTCTGTAAGGGAACTTCTCTTCTGTGTTTCCGCAGGCTGATGATATGAGGGCTCATTTTGTTGGAAAGTAGAAGGTAGGGATAACAAGACAGTGTAACAATGGAATCTTACAAGAGAAGAACTGAAGTGCAAATTCTGTGTCTTCCTCCTTTCCCCTCCAGAAATGCCCCATTTCTTAGCTCTGCCAAAGAGCAGGGATGCCAGCCGCGGGGAAAGCTCAGCACCACTGGGACTCTGAGATCCTTGGGGGAGCCTCAGGCCCCACTGTACCACGAGAAAAAAGCATTTTGGGCCGTTCCCCCCCTGCGTGCCTGTCACTCCATATCCTGAGAGTGCAAAAGAGTCAGTCAGTCAGTGCCCCAGGCGAGGCTCTGACGGGCTGGGAGCTGTGCACGGGCAGAAGGGTTCCCAAGGCTTCAAGCAGCTGCAGGATCTGCTTTAACGCGGGCTGGTTTAGATTTAAAATGTGCTTGAACTGTCATCCTAGACTAATTCCTGCAACATGAATTGCACTGTAGAGTGCCACTGATCTCATTATTTCTACAATTTCCTTCCTTTTATTGTGAGTTTTATCTGAAAAAAAACCAACAAAAACCCGCAACCAGAAAAATACCCCCGAAAAACCACCAGACCAAAAAAGCCCAGGCAGTTTACTGTTCACCACTTTCTGCTGTCACAGGATGAACTTACCTTCCCCCATACCTTTACTAAAGCGGCAGTGCAGATCCCCTGTGAAAAACCTGCAGCTGTTACAAGAATTTCTAATGTATATCTTCAAAATCCATCTTTTGCCTCTTGATTTAATAGCCTTCTAAGCCATTACTTCAAAAGGGGATGTTGCCTATTTTTTATTTCTTGGGTTCAGTAGTTAGTGATAAATGAATCTCCGGAGAGAAAATAACTGAAGATGATGAATAAAAGAAAAATGTTCATTATTAGCTCAAGCAGAAAATGAATCCCTTTTCAGAAATTCAGGAAGTTGATAATAGTGGATTTTTTTTTTTTATAGATGATTAGCCTCATGACAAATCTATCACTTTGCCTTCTCAAACAAGTATGATATGTTTTGTCTTTTTTTCCTCTTGACAAGGGAATTCATGACATAATGTCACCCTGTTGGAAAATGTGTATGTTTCTGGTAATTACTGGAAAATGATGGTGTTCTTAATTTCCATATTACGTAGGACGGTTGTGATTAAAAAGTTAGGCACTGACATGCAAGAAAGTGCTGGGATAAGTCAGTTAATTTCTTCTAGCTGCAGCAGACGTTCCTCTGTGAGAAGACATACTACCGCTTGCATGTGCCTTTTTTTCAGCCGTTTAACAGCAATCCCTGTACAAACCAGAGCTGTGATCCCGCACAGATGCTGAACTTCTGTGCTGTCTTCAGTGAAGGTACCCCCTCCCTCACGTAAATTGTTACCTCATCGGGAACTCTGCGAAATTTTTTATTATTGCCACACAAAGCAAAAAAAAAAAAGAACGAACTGTCATCTTACCCACTTGCAGGTCTATATGTGTTATTTCCAGAGATGCAGAGGTGAAACTTCATCTAAGCACCCATCCCCCTACAGTGCTGTACTGCATTGGAAGCTCAAGCAGAGAAAAAGATGTCATGCTGTCCTTCTTATCTGTAAATCAAAATAGTATCCCTGCCTTCTTAGACATACCCTGCCTTTGGCCTTCATTTAGTAATTCTCTCCAAATTGTTCTGTTACGAAGCCAAAGCTGAGGGTGACGGAACCACTCTGTCAGCACACATACTGGTTGCTCCTCACTGTTGGCTTAATGAGCGAAGTCCCAGCTTGTATTAAATCTTGCCCAGCTCTTTATAACTCCTCAGCCGCATTTAACATGTCACATCTGGCCACCCTTAGGCGTGGCTGGCATCTTTATTCGAAAGATGTGATGGCACGCTTACCTTAAAAGTCTGCCAAAGCGAAAGACCGAAGTGAAGCCAAGGTTCCCTTGGGTTCCTTGGGAAATGGAAAGAGAAGCTGGCAGCATGGTCCCTGAGGGTCCTTTCCAAAACCGCTGGGAGAGATGTACTCAGTAAACAGGGGGAATCAGAAGAAGGGCTGATCCTCTTACCAGTACCCCAAAATACGGCAAGGTTTGCATTAATGTGCTGCTGCAGCACAGGCAAACCCTTAGAGCTTTCTGAACTTGGGTATTTTTCTGACTGGTCATGGTAGCGAAGTAATCCTTTAATGCAGTGAGAATTTATAGTATTTCAACATGTTTTTTCATTCTCAAAGTAGGATGGAAAGCCTAAATCCTGGGAAGTGTCATAAATTCACAAACTAAAAAAAAATAAATACAAAATGAATAGCTACATCTTTTCTTGTTTTCTGTCCCTTTCCCTCCCGTTTTGCACCTTGTTTTGGCAGGTTTTTTACTAATTACTAATCCTTCAAAACAGCAACAACAAAAAATGCTGCCACAGAAAATACAAACTTTTGAAGTCGGTTTTGTTGTTGGCAAATTAAAATCTTTTATAAAGATAGGATGTGTCTATTGAAAAAATTTGCAGTTGACTCCACTCAACTCTTGAAAGTAGTCCCTTCAAATCCGTGCAAAATGCAGGTAAAATCCCCCTTCCCCTCGACTATGGTTAAGGAGTCTGGGTCCCCTGAGCTCGGGACGCAAGGCGAAAGAAAACCCGTTACGGTGACTAGACTACAGTATAATCTGGGTTGAGCAGTGGCATTGATTTGTACAGCATGTGGCCCAAAGTCTTCTAAATTCCCTGTCTGAAGGGAAAGGAAGAGGAAAGAAACCTTGTGTTAAGTGCCTAGATTAAATTCCAATAATATCACTGTGTTATAATTGAATAATTGATAAAGGAATAGCACACTATAAAATTATGTGAAAAAGAGGAATACCGTTCAAGATTAATATGCTAATAAAGGGGATTTTTTGCTCTGAACTAATTATAAAATCCAGCTCCTGCAAACAGCTGAATAGACTCAAGTTGCTTCTTCCTAGCATTTCTTTGCCGTTGGTTATCTTTTAGCAATAAAGTTCACCATTTGCAATGTAACGGTATAATGAGAAGTAAGAGAAGGAATTGTCACCGGTTCAAGAGGGTTTGGGCTTGGGTATTTTTTTCATCTTTACAGGCTTTCTGGCAGTTTCATTTAGCTTTCAAACATCCAGAAAGCTGTATTTAAATCTTAGCTCTTGGATGCAGCGTGCAAAAATTTCGAGCAGATGTTTTCAGCCTGAGCACCGGTCAAGCAGAGTGGAGCCCTGCACGTACGCTCTGGAAGCTGGTGGGGGCTGTTCCCCGCCTGTGCTCCAGCGAGGTGCGGTGTGCCGGATCGCTTGGGCTTATTGGGAAGGTTTCGTCACGTGGAGCTGACCAAAAAAAGGGCCTTTCGGACGTGATTCCTGTGAAGCTGTGGAGCACAGGGAGCTGTCAGGGTGGAGATGGTGGAAACACAGGAGAGTTAAGCTCTCTGCCAGAGGAAGACAAAGACTCTCCCTCTACGCCTTTGCTAGCAGTTGTAGGAGGTGGTAGGAGGAAGCGGGTGCTTCTACACAAACAGGACAGATGTGTGGCAACTCTCTCAAAAGATTTCTCTTTCTCCTGCACGGCCGTTCTTTTCAAAGTCGCCTTGCTTTTCGCACAGCTTTTGTCTGATCTCACCTCTCTCATCTAGCATCAGAGGCCTTTTGGTCCTACCAAAGGCTGCCTAAAACTTGTGCTGCCTGAAAGGAGGCCTCCTTTATCTTTCTGAGGCATCTGTTCACCATCTAATTTCAAAGCATAGCTGAAAATCTGTTTTGTTTGTTTTCTTCTTTTTTCCCCGTGCCAGTGCTTTTAGATTTCTTAATTACGTTGGTGGTGGTGGTGGTGTTTAATTTGTAAATTTTTAGATGTGGTCTCTGTTTTTCTTTTGAGAGCAAAAATATTGCCTCAGATTGCTGTATCACAACATATACCAGAAATTTATTTGTTAATAATACTTACAAAAAAAAAACCCAAAAAAACCAAAACAAAACAAAACAAAGCACAACATCCTCATTCTGTTTAAATCAGCATAATTATTTGGATCTGTTTTGTTTCACCAAACAAAAAAGCACAAGGAAGAAATCAGCTCTTTGAGAAGATTAAATAGTTAACCCTGATGGATTTTCACACATCAGTTTTGGTTATTTTTTTATGGGTTTTTTTCCCCCTAATATTTTAAGTCCCTTGTCTGATGCTGGGATGCTTGCCATGACACTATAATTCCTGACTTACAGAGATTGTATGTGCTTCTTGGTGCATGCAAGGATAACTTCAGTTTTCCTTTCCCATTCCTTACTCCCCTCTCCCCCTCCGCCCAACAGCTTTTTTTTTCCTCTTCCATATTTGTACCAATAGTGACGAAAAAAGGAGGCAGAGCTACCTCCTACCGTTTCCTTCAAGGCCTACGAAACTGGGGTACGCATCCAGCTGGGTTACACTTTTCAGTTTATGTGGATTTTTTTTTTTTTATTATTATTCTCTCAATTCATAGATGGAAGGTAGGAAATGCCTTCCTCTTACAGCCAGACACAACCTGAGGCCCTGGGAGAAGAAAGAGGGGCCCTGAACCTTTTTTTCCCCTTCACTTTTTCCTCACCCTTTCCCCCTTGAAGTCACTGGTCCAGACAGTCTCATCTCAGCCAAACACACCTTTTCAACTGCATGGATACATTCCTTTGAGATCTTTTAAAACTTATTTTCCAAGGAAAAGGAGTGGAAGAATCACAGTCCTTAGTGTCAGTGGAACAAGCCCCGAGAAAGACCTATCCAAACACACCGTGCTGAGCTTACGACCGAGGCTGCTTCCCCTGAGCACCTTCTGAGCTGCGTTACTTGTGTCCGCTCGCTGAGAAAATATCACACAGGGCATTTTCACCAGTGCAGCTGGCGGCCTGCACGCTGCACCCCCGTGTGTGTTTAAAATCTGAAACTTGGACAAGACAAAATCTTTTTTCACCAGAAAACTGAAAGTTGCACCGTATTGCTCCTTAAATAATATTTTGGTACCAAATATTTTTCTTCTCTTGCTAGGTATTTGGGGATAAAAACTCTTTTTAAGAAATGGTAGAAATTATGAAAAAAGCATTTAGGTTTTCATAGTTCTCCAAAATGCTTGAAGTCTGGAAAATTCATCCTCCAAGAACAAGAAATACAGATGATGTGAGTCTAGAAAGTAAAAGTAATTGGAGCTGTAAAGGTATGAAAATCAAGAGGATCCACTAGAGGTATTCATGCAACATGATAGTTGCTATTCTTCCCTCTGTAATAGATGCCTATGGCTGAATACATAGGTTTGGAAATATACAGTCAGTTACTTGTAAAACTGGTCCTACTGAATCCAGAAATCCTGAGAACTCAGTTGAGAGGTTTTGAAAAAATCTGTGAATGTGGAGTTACAGCTGTAGCAACATAAGAATTCTGCATCTATCATCAGTGCGATAGTTTGGCGGGGGGGAAATCTCATCTAAAAGCAGGTACGACGAGTATGGTTTGCCTGAGTTTCTCCTTTGAACTTAGAGAAAAATGTTCTCCACCTCAGTGAGCAAGAGCCAGCTACTTTCTTGCTGGTACACATACATGTCTGGTCCTGTGGAGTGGGCAGAAACTGAGCTGATGCACTGAGCAAGTGTGATTTAAATAACAGGTTTAATTACAGTCCTAGAACTGGCGTGTCAAGTTTGTGACAAACGCGTAGTAATTTCCACTGCACTTCATAGAGTCAGCAGATGTTGATCAACAGGTACTGCTTACTCTGTCTTTCTGAAGTTTTGATTTAAAATAACCGAGATCAGACCAGTTCTAAGAACAAGATATGCATGCATTGGCTTCTTAAAGCCTATTCATTTTACCGATTCAGTTTTTTTCATGGTACGTGTTCGCAGTAGCAACAGACCTTGCAAAACAACTGCTATGACAAGATAATATGGGTTTAAAAGCCAATACCGTTGAGCGCTGGAAAAGAATTAGAGAAACGAGTAGCTCTTGTACAGACTTAGAATTTGTGTGCGGTGACTGTTGTTTGCCTGGATATCAGTGGTATGTCAATAATCACATCCTAGTCAGGGGGTATGTCATCAAACCATTCTAAAGGCTACTAACTATACAGTTTTCATTAAATCAGTCAGAGCTTTATTCCCACAGCATTTGGAGAACCTTCCCTTAAATCTTTCTTTTAGTTTTAGATATAAATGAAGCCCCTTATATTAACATTATTTTGCCTCTGGTTAACAAAGAATAGTGTTGTTAATGTAAAACCAGTAGAAAATGGTGCACAAGCACTTTATATTTAGAAGCCATTTTCTAAACATTTGATTTGTTTTATGTCTATTACCTACACTAAAAATGAATGCCAAAGTGGGAATCACATTTTAGAAAGAAACCTTTATTCCTCTTTAAAATATACTTTGTGCCTTTTTATGAGGCTCTCTGGAGAATTAAAGCAAATAGTTGATTCTTAGGAGCACTTTCATTTGCTTAAAAGTGAGGAATTTTTTTAATTTTTTTTTTTAACAGCAGATGTTAGTTTAAAAGAAGTTATTGAAACTAAATGGGTTATTGGTTTCCTGTTTCTTTGTTTTTCCCAGTATATTTTGCTTTTCCAGAAGACTACCCAGAAACACCTCTATGTATTTAAATGTTTATTTGTTACTGTTAAATCAGGGTTAGAAATAAACAAATTGCTCCAGAAGATACTTTAAAATTCAAAATCTATCAATTTTATTTTGTCCCTTTTAATTCAGGCACACTTATTCTGTTCCTATCAGGAGTCTGGGTCCCTAGATTTTTCTTCCTTCTCCCCCTCCCCGAAATCTTTGCAGTACCTCAGTCAAACACACTGAGGACTGCAGGTTTTCTGTCTTGTTTCTATGCTCCAAAATTCGAATTCAAGAAATAGGTTGTAGCTAATCTGTCCAGTTTTGGTGCCTCTGATGTCAAAACCCAAGTGGGATGCGCTGAACAGCACCTTGGTTTCTTCAAGATGAGATAATTTTGTGTTGTCTCATATCTGCCCCTGTTTTCCATAATGCATGATTAATACAAAACAGAAGGGCTCATCCCCTGTATTTTTAAATTGATCAGTTCTGTTTTCAAAAAACCATTTGATGAACAAAAATTTTCACCAAGTGTTAACTCTCTGCTCTTTTACTTTGGCAAATTTTAGACCACCTTGCCAATTTCAATCATACTTAAAAATAGTATTTTGGTTTTATTTTTCCAGTTATGTTTGTCAAGACCTATGAAATAACTGAATAGAAAACATATATTCCGTTTCTATATGAGCAGCTTTTTGCTTTGCTATTTGCAACGTGAGGGTAAGCAATTCCATTAATCAGCGACTGAATACAGGGCCAGATAGCAAAGACAGCTAATGGGAGCGTCGTGAGCCCCGCTGGCTGTGAGCCATCCCCGGTAATGGCAGTGCAAGAGCTGTGGGTCCCATTGTGCAGTCGCAGTCCGCCAGCCTGGTTCCCTTATCTTTATCTTTCCGTCGGAAAATGCCCATCCTCAGAAAGCGTCTCGGTATCCACAGCTGACAAAATTGTGCACTCTCTTTCAGTGCATTGGTTCCAACCATCCCCTACTCCACCCTCCTTGGAGGTACCACCCTAAGAAGGTTCATGTCAGTTCTGCCCTAGAGTATCCTGTGTGACAGTGAGGCTTGAACTTTTCCCCACCCAGAAAATGTTCTGAACCTGTCCCAAGACTTGACAATTGCTGTTGCATACTGTGATGCGACACCTTGATGCCATGAACAGGGCCCCCCCTCAAGTCCTCCTCTTCTCAGGATGCATCCAGAAAGAGAAGCTGCAGTTCATGCCGCTCCCCCCAAGAGAGAAGGGAACGATGCGTGTTCCCTCCAGGCTTTCTGCTTCTCCTTAAGGCATTAATCAGAAAGCTGCCTTGGAACCAGAAGACTTTGGGGCTTAACGCTGTGGAGATGTTCATGACTTCTTGTTGCAAAGTGGAGGAAAGATCTTCAAGAAAGGCTCACAGCAGAATTACCTGGGCTGGTTTTGTGCTCTAATAATATTCATGTTCTTCCTCAAGTGCTGATGAAAGCAATAACTCCATTAGATACCATTGGTCTCTTTCTGTTACTTTTATCAGTCCTGTTAGGTGCTATTGTCCATCCAGAAGCAATCCAAAGAAAGGCAGGCTGATTAAGAAAGAGCCAGTTGTCTGGTGTTGTACTAGTCTATGGCTTTGCCCTTAGTGACCTAAGACGTACCATAGGTTGAATTTTTACTAGCAGTACTTCCCCAATAAAGCTATTTTCCCTTCGTACATCACATATTAAATTGATTATGCACCATGTCATTTTAAAAGTATGCAGTTGCTGTTTGATTTATATGGTCAGACTGCCTGCCAACTCAGCAATTTCCATCCTAAAATAACAGATCCAAAAAAACCCCAAGCCTGATAGTCGGCTGCTTTATGTTGTAATGAGTCAGCTGCAGATCTGTGCAACCACTAATTTCAGGCCATTTGTCCAAAGGGACGAGCAAAAACATGCAATTTTCCAGCAATTACAATCAGTGAAGAACTCTACATGGAAATGGTCAGCAGAAATACCAAGGAAAGAATTTAGACCGGGAAGCATTTTCTGCTGTTTTCTACGTGTGCTCTCACTATATATATACATGTATATGTCTCCAGTAAACAATTAAATGACAATCACAGATCTTGTTGGCCAGTTTTAGGAAAAGAAAAAGAAGGGAAAAAACCAAACCAAAACCAACCAAACAAAAAACCTCAAACCCAGTGAAGTCAATGAAGTTGCGAGAGGTTTGCAACTAGGTGCATCCTTGTCGTGGTTTAACCCCAGCCAGCAGCCAAGCCCCACAAAGCTGCTTGCTCACACCCACCCACCCCAGTGGCATGGGGGAGAGAATCAGAAGAGTAAAAGTGAGAAAACTCCTGGGGTGAGACAAAGACAGTTTAATAGGTAAAGCAAAAGCCGTGCGCGCAAGCAAAGC
>JAVKLA010000081.1:33454081-33507875 GCA_034782735.1 Sagittarius serpentarius | reverse complement strand
CTGGGTCCCCTCCCAGCTCCTTGTGCCCCCCCGGCCCCCTCGCTGGTGGGGTGGGGTGAGGAGCAGAAAAGGCCTTGACTCTGTGTGAGCACTGCTCAGTAATAACAAAAACATCCCTGTGTTATCAACACTGTTTTCAGCACGGATCCAAAACATAGCCCCATGCAAGTTAATATGGAAAAAATTAACTCTATCCCAGTCAAAACCAGCACAGTACTTAAGTGAATGGATGCTGGCAAGGCAGTGCAAGCTTTAACAATGTCTCTTAATGCCGTAACAAAATGAATGAAAAATTTTCTTGGCAGCCGTTCTACGCATGGTTATTTCGGATGTAAACCAGACAGGCCCGTGTGTGTCGTGTATGTGATACTCTGCCATTGAACAGCACACAGACTAGCAGCGAGCAGTAGCAGGAGTGGCAAATACAATTGTGCGGTCATATCTAAAAGCAAGAAAAAGCAGAGAGGCAGCTCACAAAGCTAAATAATGATGATACACTCCTCGTGTGTAATATGCGTGTTGGCATTAATTAGGAAGGAGTAAGAGAAGAAATCCGTCTACTCACTTTTAGTAGTTCAAGATACAGAGCTTGCTGATCTCTTAAGGATGTTGTGATAGAGACAGCTGGTGTTGGGCACTTAAACCCCACTGCACCGTGGCGCTACAGTCCTTCCTTTGTGACTGGAATGTGAAAAGCTGTAGGGTAAATTCAGGGTAAGAAATGGCATTCTCAGAGTTCTCTAGTGGCAGCAGGAAACAAAAAAAGTTCAACCCATGTAGTATGACATCTGGGAAAAAAGGAGCCCATCCCCTTTATCTTCTCTTTTGGCACTACGAAGGTCGCCAGGAATTCAGATATCCTTTTTGATGTGAAAGAGCCAGCGAGCATCTGACTGCGGATGCCAGCTTTTATCAGTCTAATCACTTATGACCATAATCATGTGTGACTTTGTCATTTTAAGGTGATCTATCGAGCCCCGTACTTAACTTGTATATTGTTTCCGTTAATGATTCATGGTTAAGCCCAGAGCAATCATGTAATGAGGCAAATCCAATAGAGTTCATTTGTGGGGCCTGTGAAAGGAACATCTTTAACAGACCTTGCGTTTAATGAGAATATGGTATTGATTAAATTAGATCCACAATGGCATAAACAATAATACTGAATTTCTAAAGTGTGCTCTGATTGAGCTACTATTTCAGATTTAGGCTCTAGGGTTAGAAATGGGGTAAATGCATGTCCATAAATAGTCTTTGCACGGCATCAGTACTAATTAGTATAATTATATCCCAATGTCATTTGCTTAATTTATGAGTTGGCAGCATGGCTGAAAGTAGGGTTTTTTCTTGCCTTTTCTGTTTAGAATTTGGTTATTAAGATGAGGTCATTAGTTTACAATTAAGTCACTTTATTTCCTCTAGCACTAATATTAATGGAACATTTCATCACTGGAGCCCATATCTTGCCTTTCTGGTAAACAGAGGGAGGAACTCCTATGGGGTTTCGCTTCCCACTCCATCATTAAAGCTGAAGGAGTAATTTTTTACATGTGTTATATGAGACAATGAAGCAATTTCTTATTAAGTCATTTTTGTACACACATTCCCATCTTCATGCCTCCAGTGGGCTCTTTGGATCTTCCCCCCATCCCTCTGCCAGCACAATCCATCAGCTCAGATGTGGAAGAAGGCTTTGCTTTGGGGGGGAGGAAATGTGAAACGGCTTTAATTATAGAGATTTACCAACCTAAATCAGCCCTAAACATTCAATTCTAGGATATGTGTCTGGCAGCAGTTGACATCAGATCCCTCTGGTGAAGGCTTTTTCTCCCTAGTGCGGAAAAGGGACAAGGGAGGAGATCTCTTCTGTGGACCGCTCTAGACTATCTGTGTGCCACATAAATAAAACCCTGTTGTTATCACCATGTGATCCTTGGGGGGAAAAAAAAAAAAGAAAAAAAAAAAAAGAAAGATTCCTTCTTTCCCACCTGTATTTAAAAAAAAAAAAAAAAAAGGAAAGGAAGAATTGGCTCGGGGCTTTTTATTATTTGTCACAGCTTGATCTGTTTTAACAGCCCGTCTCTCTCTCTGTCTCTCCCCTGTTCCCATCTAGCGGTGGAGCAGCGGAGGAGAGCTGCTGCGTTCCCGCAGGAGCTGCTGCAGAGCAGAGCGAGCTCCTTGCTTATGGAACTGGGCAGCAAACGTTTGAGTCGCATTTTAGGATGTAAGTTTATAAGCAGTTGTTCCTGTTGTTTTAAATACTGTGTTTTCCAGTCATGTAGTCTTATCCTTTCATAGGTTTTCTTTTTTTCTCGTGGAACTAAATGACCTACAGCTACGTACCACTGCCGTAAAGCACATCCTTCCCTTATACGGACCTCTTTGCCAGCAGTATCTGCTCGGAGCGCGAGGCATGCTGTTGTAATAAGATGCTGTATTTTAATCCCAATTCACTGGTGGTGTCTTTTATCCTTCTGAGTCACTCTAGGTACATTTTAAAAGAATCCTAAATCTAAACACACCTGAGAACGTGTGCTATGGCTTTTTAACAGTGTAGCTGTGTTTCACGTACACGCAGGGATACGTGTCCCTGCATATAAACTCTGCGCCTGAACCTTCTGAATTGGGTATCTTGAGTTCTTTGAAAAATCCCCTCTGCCTGGTTTCTAGTGGAAGCCTCGGGCGGTTGCTTTGCAGCGGGTAACCATGTGAGGACATGTCAGAGCGGGGCTCTTGCCAAGGCTGGCCTCCTTCCACCCCTCTGTGTTTGCCCATCGGCCTCCGGAGGAAGGCACGCGCTGAAGAGCTCTGCCCCTTGACAGGAGGATTAGCTGTATTCCCAGTTTGCTGGGGGACGGGGTGTGCAGAAGGGCTGAAGCTGAGCAGCTGGCAGGGCTGCGAAAGCTGTTAGATGGAGAACTGGGGGTATTGCCTGAGAGTGGAAGTCTTGTCCTGGCGTTCCTTTGTCCATCCCACATTCCAGCCTCCTGCATTCATCTCGGATGTCTTCCAGAAACCTTCCCAGGAGAAACAGCTGCCTCGTGCTTAAGAGAGGAAATACTGAAAGCTCCTGAGGTTTTAAATCTGGGGGATTGATGCAATTTCTCCCCCTTGGCAACACAAAGAGTGTTTAACTCATCTCTTGCCACAGTCAGGGGCTGAAGAACTACTCTAAAATTTTTTGTTTTCTTGAATAAAGGATGGTACCTTGTGCGGGCTCTCAATGGTCTTAAAAGTGGACAGGTCTTTGGTATTAAATCACGTAGCTTAACAGGATCTGAAAAGCTACGTTGAGAAAAGGATGGAATTGATGCGATATTGGCACGTGGGCTCAGATTTTCAAATCTAAGGTACCTTAAGCTCCTTCATCTAAAGCTGGCTCTTTAGTGGGATTTTTGAAGTGTCCACTGATAGTTAGGAGAATAGACAGATCGCTTAGAAAATCTCATTTTTTGCCCCTTTGAGACCCTGAATGGCTGTAAACATAAGAAGTGTGGGGCTTTCTCTCCTACAATGGCTGAAGTTCTTACTATAATGGCTTCGGAAGGGACAGTCGAAAATTAGTCTGATGTAGGGCTGACTCCTAGTGATTACTCGCAGACAGAAGGAGCAGCCTTCCAGGGGTCTGGCAGAGAGGCTGAAGTCTGAATGCCCACATGCATGGGTATGTTCACGCATGTATTGATGTAGACAGGCAACTTCTGAGTTGGACTTGTAGCAGATTAATGTTAATTGTTAAATAAAGTGTTGGGTAGGTATTTTAAGTCACAGACGTATTCTCCCATTCCCATAAGGGTATGGTTCAGCTTGTGTTAACACTTGCAGTGCCGTAAATCCAGAGTAACTCCCTTGAGACAGTGGCTTTAGCATTCATTTTACCAGAGCGTAAAGGGGAACAGGTACCTGAAGAAGGGCTGTTAAGACGCGGAACAGAAATGAATTGCTCTGATATAAGCAGTAATTTTGCTAGATAAACAGTGGAGGTAGAGATGACATTCATACTCTTTAGAAAAAGAAACGGCCATTCGTCATAAAAATAGAAGCCAAAGTTCGTGTAACTAAATGGATACTAAGTACTTTTTCTTCTGTTCATTTCTTCCAGCTTGCTTGCTTCATGCATTTGACAGCATTTTGAGGGTAGCTGTGTTTGCTGTATCCCCTAGCATATCATTTAATCAGTTTTCAGCGTTGTGCCTGGGTCGATGCTGTTAAGTGTATGCAGGGGTGCCAGCTGTATGCTTGGCACTGTCTAACCACTTGAGGATGGCAGCTTGGACAACTGGTAAGGCAAAAAGAAATAATATTACTCTGTGCAGCTTAAAAGTCAATGTGTTTTCATAAGCAGCATGTCACAAGTGGATCTGCCAGGTTCAGGTAAATCAAGGCTTTTGCGGAAATTTGAACAGAAGAGGTGATATGGGGCAAAAGACAAGGAAATTCTTAAAACCTGGCAGGCAGGAGGGCTGGGAGGAAAGGCGGGGGGGAGAAGTTAATATAAAGCTTAACAAGGGGAAGATAAATTAAAAGGACCCAGAATTACATTGAGCTTGGAAGGTGCTGACATCTGTTATGATTTTGGAGGGAAGCCAACGGTGAAGCTAAGGAAGGGATGGGGGAGAGAAAGGGAAAGAGGTGATCAAACTACCAGGCAAGAAACACATGTTTATTTGGCAGCACTTTGATTTGTATGCCTTTGTGCACACGGGAAGCCAGAAAGGAGGGATGGAGGCTGCAGTGATCAAAATGGGATACGTGTGAGAGATGGAGAAAAAGATTGCGCTCTAAGGATGGAGAAGAAAGAGTGGATTTTGAAGACGCTGAAGAGAAAAGTGTCATGACTTGGAGATGGTTTGCATGTGGCTAAGGGGGAAGGAATCAAACACAACCCCCAAATGTGGGCTGGAGCGATAGAAAGAGGAGTGGTATAGTCAACAGCACTAGAAAAGTTTTGTGAGGAAAGGTAAATTTGGTTTGGCCATAATCCATCAAAAATGACAAAGAATTACAGATTTCCTTGGCTGGCTAATTCATACTTAAACAATGATTTTTTTCATAGAATTAATACAGTGTTAACTCTCAGCAGCTAAAACAGTTGGCAGCTAATTTCAAGCGCCCTTTTACATAGATCTGTAAAAGGCCTCACATTTCATGACATAGCCCTGTTGAAATGGTTGTTAGTTCTTGGATTATACAGGTCTTTCAGATAACAGTGGGGTGGGAGAAATGCATGTATTTTTAAAGGAAAGTGTAACTGGAAGATCCCAGAAGTTAGCAAGGAAATGTAAGGCAAAATGTTAGTACCTGAGGCAGGTAGTCCGTATGTGGACATGCCTGTACTCCCTCTTTGGGTGGCTAGATTTCATGATAGCCGTATCTCTTGAATTTCCATGGCTGTCAATCTTTCTCTCTGTCTCGCTCCTTTTTATTTCACTACCACAAACAAACGCAGTATCAACTTGTAACTAATCAAATATGATGGCTAGTATTACTCTTGATGCCTTCCTGGACCACAGTTCAGGAAAAAGCTGTTTCTCAGCCACTATTGATATAGCTGCCGAGAGCTGTTTATCCCAAGAATCTCTACAGTAACACGGAAGTTACCAGCTTTAGTCTACACAGCTAAAAGTCGTGGCTGTTTCTTTCAGGACTGACAACAAAGTTTGCTTCTCTGACAGCTGTCAGGTCCAGGGCACCCATGAGAAGTCATCTCCTGATGAACCACCTTGGAGCACCCAAGTGGAAGACCCTGACAGTTGTTTGACAGACACGCATGAATATCGTGGCAGCATCGTGACTCGGCTAGTAGACAGCATCGAAACTAGGAGTTGCCAATATTATCGTGGCATTCACAAAACTAAAAGATCAGTGAATTACACGCTTCTCCCCCTCTCTGCGCCTCTTCTTTGGCTGTCCTCTGCTCCCAAAGTGGGATGGCACTACCCATGCCAACCTGGCCGTTCCTTCTGGGGAGGTGAGGGTAGCCCCTGCTCCGGAGGGAGACTTGAGGGCAGCCACGCTTTCCTCCGTCCCCTCTGTCCAGGGGCACCCCTTTCTGTTCCCAGTAACAGAGCACACCCGCATCGGTGAGGTTAGTGGCACAGACCCCGAGGGGCTGCAGCGGGGGTGGAAGAGGAGGCTCCAGCATCGTTCTGCATTTCAGGCCCCGTGCAGAGTGAAGTCCCCCAGGGACGTGCCTGGGCTCCCAGCAAAAGCCCATCATTTAAGCAGCAGAGGAATTAGCACAGGAAAGAGATTCCTGATGCCAGTGGGGTACTTGTAGAAACGGGTCTACCGTGTGACAGTACGGATCTAAATCCTTGAGGAACGCGGTGCCTTTTGTCTTAGTTTGACATACAGATGAATGTACTGCTTCTTTTCAATGTCTTGGTGCAAAAGAGGGGCTGCAGTGCAGTTGATTTTAAAATGCTAAAATGTATCTATAAACCTAATGCTTCCTCCAGCTGGGAGCTGGAGCAGTTCCTGTAGTTTCTTGTTAGCTACCCAAGGACAGTTGTGGCTGGTTTGTGATAAGAGAAAACTACTCACGCGCTCTGTCTAGAATACAGATTGCATCCTTTATTTTTAAACTATTAGAGGAAGGACACACGAGAGGCGGAAGGAAATAAAAACGTTAAAGTTTTAGGAAAGTCAGTCCACCTCCTGCCCCTCCCCTCAGCAAATGTTTCCCTGTGCAACATCAGGAGTTTTGCTTTCCTTGACCTTACTATGTGCTATCCTCATCTCACAGCATTCATTATTATCGCTGAAGAAAACTGAACTGGAAACCCCCCATTTTTAAACCGAGCATTGTTTGCTAATCAGTGTATTGTATTTCATTTAAGGAAATCACGGTCTAATTTCCTGCTAAGCAATCTACTATATTGGGGTGGGGAGGAAGCTGTAACTGCTGCTGCTGCTACTCTTGTTTTAAAGTGCTTGTCTGCATTTGCTATGAAGTTTGGGATTGCCTGTTTCATACGTGTGTAATGATGAGAGAAAAGGCACTTCGGAAACTTTTGATGGCTTTCCTCCTGAACCGGACGGTGCTGTCGCACCCCTTGCTGGCCACCTCCTGGGACACTCTGCAGGATTTGTGGCGGTCGAAAGACCAGAGAGCAAATAAAAGTGGCAGCTGTGGAGAAGCGCCAGCAGTGAAGGTCTCTCCTTATCCCTTCAGCTCCAGGTTGAAAGTTACTCAGACCGTGGTAACTGAACATTTCCTTAGTAGCAATTGATCTCCACATAAGCTTCCTCTAGGATACAATTGGGTCACTTGCAGTGGGTTTTGCTATCTGTCTGCTACGAAGTCTTGCTTGAAATGTATAAATGGGTCATGAACGTTAAAGTCTTGTGGGGAACTGTTTTCAGGGTTAGATCAGGGTTTGTGTGTACCTGCTTGCAGAGGCAGGGCTTAAGGCATGTAGCCCTGCGTACGCAGAGTGCCTGCTGGCAGGGGAGAGGTCTGTGCATACTAAGGCAGCTTGACTTCTTTCTGCTTGGACAGTAATAAGAAAACAGGAGCGTGCTAGGGTAGCCAGAATAAATTGAAACAAGATTACTTTCTACTTGCTGCTGAGAAATGCAGAACAAGAGCATCTCTATTCATATGACATTTCTCCACTTAGGCATTTGACGACGGAGCACGAGGGAGTGCAGCCTTACTCTTGTTAGAAATAAAGCAGCCCTAGCCCACATCTCCTGATTTAAAAACAGTGCTCTGTGGCAGTATTTCTGCTTGGCTGGAGCGATAGCTCTCATTTTGTTTCCTTCCAGTTTTAGTATTGCTCACCTAAATATAGCTTTGCTTATCACTGTCATCTAATCCTTTACAAAAACGAGGCTGGTATTTTTTAAGAAAAATAATTATCTAAAGCCATTCTATTTCAAACTCATTGATTTCTTCTCTTGCTGCATTTCCAGGCTGACTTATCAGATCAATCCCAAACATTGTGTTGGGGGATATTTGGGAACCAGAGTTTAATTCGCGCCTGCAGTGCCCGGGACCCGAGATGAATGACCCAGTCGTGTCTTAACCACTGCCTCTGTCTCTAGGTTACCTACCTCTACCTTTAGCTGTCACGCTGCAGCCTGTGCTCTGCTTTGACTGCCTCCACTGTTCAGCTCCATGTTGCCCTCTCATTGCAGTGACTCAGCTTCCAGCACGGTTCCAGAGCACGGATTTTAATGCCAGAGAATCACTGGTATCCCCTGCACAATACAGTGCCAGGGATTTCGGCATGGAGCCCATTCAACCTGTCACTTATATTGGATCAGTGCCAGGGATCCCAGATGCAGTCTGGTGGAAAGGGTTCATCTTTGTCTGTCCCTTAAGTTACGGAGGGACAGTTGTGAAACCGTGAATAGCTTGACTTCAGCACTTTGGTTGCATTGGTTAGTAAAGTCCGAAGCGGACAAAGATGAAGAGGAAGGCTAGGGGGAAGGCAGCACATTCATCGTCCTCCAGGCAGAATCCATCAAGAATTACGTTTACGATGCCTGAGCAACAGTGGCTGCCTTGGCCAGCTCTGCCTCTGTCCTGTGTGCCTGCACACATACGTATATGCGCACGCACGCACACACAAACGCCTGTGCACCCTCAGTCTTTGATACAATAGAATTTGTGATGCTTGCTTGGCTCCTTTACCTACGTGTCACTCTTTCCAGGTATAACATATGCTTCTGGGGAGCCCAGTAGCATCACTGTGCCAGCTGAGCTCTTGCGAGCGCTTGTCCTCCTCTGCTAAAGCAAGTACGCTCTTTGTTCTGATGAGATGCCGTTTCTCATTTACATCAGCCTTCTTGCAGTACTGCATCCCTCAGGCTGGGGTCCTAGGAGGGCAAAAGAAGAAGGATGGCTTCAGCGGAGGTTATGGCTCATTTCAGATTGGCTTCTGGATGCCCAGGTGTTATCTCAGCGGAAATGTAACCCCTTCTGGTATCCACGTCTGCCAGTATATATCCCGTTACTTAGGATGCGCCTGAAAATTTTGTGTGTATTTACTGTAAGAGCAAGAGACGCTTTAAAAAAATAGAATTGTGACTTGCTTGTGTGATTTGTATAGTGAAGTAAGTGAACATGAGCACTAATGAGCAAAGTGTGAGGCATGGCTTGGAAAGCATGCAAATCCAATGAAAAGTATGTTGGATTTCAGGCGAGACAAAGAAGAGGGAACACAGATGAGAGAGAGAGAGTTTTCCCTCAAGCCAATATTGTTACTGTGCTTGGTGAAAAGAAGGAACTGCTCTGAAATGCTGAAGCAGTCCAGACCCAAATGCGTTAATTCCAAGTTCAAAGACCATCACAAACGAATCCAGGGCTGGTGGTGTTTGGTTTCATTTTTTATGATCCTCCTGCCGTCAGGGGTAAATCCTTCTCACGTTCTTAAAAGTTGCTCCTTCTCCCACTGCCGATGCCATGGAGAAGCAGAAGGCTGTGCTTGGGTTCACTGAGCTGGAACAGCATATTGATATAAACAGACCTGGAGCAGCATACTGATGTAAACGGACCTGGGACCTGCTGAAAGAGATGCCTGCTTGGCAGTACCACCACCTTGAGTTCAGACGGGATGTGCATCTGTGCCTCATTGATAATGTAATAACCTTCATTACATTTTTGGCTGAGAGCACCTGTGCACAGCCCGAGACGTCAGCCCAGGGCAACCATTTTGATTGAGGCGATATTAACAGCTCTCATTAAAACTGATGACTAGAGCAGTGCCCAATAGCACTGCTGTACTAAAGCGTCTGTCAGCATTTCTATTACAGAGTGCTATTTTCAGGAGTTAATAACTTGGCCATAAAAGTTTGCCTACTTCTGAGCTGAAGCTTGAATACAAAATATCAGACTGGGGTTTCTTCAAAGCAGCGTAACTATTACAGGTCTGGCTTTCGCTTTTTTTCTGAGGCAATCTTGTGCTTTGTTAACAGTGCAGTGGCATTTATCTGGCAATCGCAAGATGCCAAAGAAGTCATGTGTCTTCCTGGGCTGGAATGGGAGAGCTAAAAACGCCTGAAAAGTCTTGGGAGTCCATTGGGGGAGGCGTCCTCCATCTGCCCTGAGAGGAGCTAAATCAGGCTTTCAAACTTTAAAATTGGGCATTGTTCTAAAATGTAGTAAGATGATTATCTTTTTTGTAATTGAACATTGGCTTTTTTTGCTTGAATTGCATGTTTAGGCTGTACAGTACTTTTAGCTGGATAATAATTGTCTCAGTAATAATTAAGGAATAATTATTTCAGATAAAATATTCCTGGTTAACTTTCTGCAGGTAGACATGCTTATTTTAATGTAAGAATATCATCTTCATACTAAGTTTTCATACTTTGGGGAGGGCTTTTAAATAATTTCCAAAACTTGCATATTCTGATCTTGGAATATAATTTTTTCTACTGAGTTATTCCTGAATCATGTTCAATTTAAATATACTTGCCAGTGGGGACAGGCCCTAAAAGACACTTAGATTCATTTAAACACGCAAAGCTAATGCATAAATACAGACCCTGAAAATGTCATCTTTCCCATGCTTAACTTTACTGGCAAGTAACATTAATGTGTTTGAAGGGTTTAAATCACAGTATTTAATTATGCAGTTCCTTACAGACACAAAATGACCAGCTAAATCAGTGGGACCGCAAGACTGCAAATACATGTCAGCAAAGAAGAATGTGGATAAACAGCAATTATGACACAGATCTGACAAGTAAAAAATCCAGCTGAGCTCTGAAAGTTTATATTTTGGCATCTGGCTCTTTGCCAACACCAATGTTTCATACTTGACACCTTACATGGACAGTGTGTACTTTTGAGAATATTCTTAGACAATTATGTGCATCTTGGAGAGCCAATGTCCCCCTTAGGGAAAGGAGGGGGTGGGGGGGAGAGAGAGAGGAGAGAGAAAATAATGGGAACATTAATGATGCCTCTTATTAGTCATGAATTATAGAATCACATAATAATTTAAGTTGACAGGGGTTTATGGAGACCATCTAGTCGCAACCGCCTGCTTGAAGCAGGGCTAACTTCAAATGTAGATCAGGTCCTGTCAACTTCTGACTGTCTTCAGGGATGCTGATCCTGCTGACTCCCTGGGCACCCCTTCCAGTGCTGAACCGCTCTCGCTGTGAAGAATGTTGTCTTTGTGTCCAATCAGAATTTCTCTTGTTGCCATTTGTGCCTGTTGCCTCTTTTCCTGTTGCCGTGCATCTCTGAGAAAAGTTTGGCTCTGTCTTCTCCATGACCCTGCTTTTGGTAGGTGAAGAATGGTTGGGCTGCCCTTCTGCCTTCTTTTCTCCAGGGCAAGCAAACGTGGCAGCGTTTGGATTGGGTCCAGCCTCACAACTCTTGTGGCCTCTGCTGCATTTCTCTCTAATCTATCAGTATTTCTTTTGTGCCGGGTGGCCAAATTGGCCACAGTGCTTTGGATGTGGTTTCAGGTGCTGGAGAAAAGAGAAAAAACTCTTCCCTAGACCTGCTGGTTATTATCTTGCTCATGCAACCTGGTATACAGCTAGTCTCTGTCACTGCAAGGGTGCGTCACGGGCCCACACTCAACTTGATGTCCAAGAGGAGCCCCCAGTGCCTTCTGCAAGGCTGGTAGCTAGCCGGGCAGGTCAGGCTGTGTCAGTGCCGCCTTTGGTCTCTCAGTACATTGATGGGATATTTTTTAGGTTTGGTTTTTTTTTTTTTAAAAAGGAAACATTCTGAGATTTCCACATACTTTTATTTAAGAAGCAATGGAGACGTGAGGATAGACAGGAAAACTAGTTCCCATACTCTTATGGAATTAATGCAGTTAATGGAAGAAGGTAACCTCACCTGTAAGTCGTATTCATTGTCTGTATAACTGCTTAACACATATTATATAGTTTCATCATCCATAAAATTTGTCTTTTATGCAGATGACTAAAACATGCTAAGCACCCTTTCCATGTATGTTACCTAAAGCACAGCACAGGGGTATGCTAATCAAGCGTTCCTCCAAATACTTCAGCAAGGTAGGGGGATAAACATTACGACCACGGTACAGGGGATAGGAAAACTGAGACAGAATGGTTCAGCTTTTTCCAGAGGTCCATGCAGTAAGTCATTAAGTCAGCCAAAAGGAAAACTCTCCAATCCTTCTCCTTAGTGATGTAGCCGTCTCAGTCACCTAAGCTATGCTATATGTGTATTTTAAATCTAGCATCGTTAGACTTTTAGTAAAAATGATTTGAGGATGGTTTGAGGAATGCATGAGTGTTTTGCATATTTAAGTTATGAGTTAACCAAATGGTTCCTATTTCTGCCTTAAAAAAAAAAACCCAACCACACACGAAAAACCAAAAAACATTTAGGACAGGATATACCTATACATTGCCAGAAAATCCCCAAAAAGTTTTCCATTTCCACAAATGAAAGTAGGATTTGGCTCTCAGTGTTAGAATGACTACAGTTTACAGGAACAAAAAATCTCAAAAGTATCTTAAAAAAAAAATCAAACAGCAGTAAAATGAGCAGTAAATCTGAAGTTAAAAGACAGAGAAAGCGGCTGTGATTTGAGGAATGTGCTCCTCAGAATGCAAAGACAGATCCTTAAATCTTCACTTTCTGGAGGAATCGATCTAAACAATGCCGTTGTGATCAGTCCTTCCCAGAGCAAGTAGACTGTGCTCAGCTTATTGAGTGTTTTAGATTAATTCACATGGGGTCTACCAGCCAAACCAGAGAGGTGGGAAAGCAGATCAGTTGCTTGGCAGTCCTCTGCAGCTGAACTCAGCCAACAAGCTGTTCATGATGGCAGCAGATGTTCCTGCCTTTGCCTTATGCCAAAGTTCGACGTACGGACTTAGTTTGTGGGCCGTTCCTCCCAGCTGCAAATTCCGGTGCAGGCAAAAGCCTTTCAAAGTAGAAAAATAGAGTGCTGGGCATCAAGACCTGGCAGCAGTCGGTGTTTTCAAAAAGGTGAACGGTAGAGTAACAGTATCTGCCTTGTAACAACGCAGATATCGGAATTGCTCTCTTTTCCAGTCTTTGGCCCACTGCCGTTCTCTTTTGTTTCAGTGCATAAACGCTGAGGGTTTTGTGGCTGGACCACATTAAAATTTGCGCTTCGCGAAGCCCATGTTTCCTTTGATGTAGGGCGTGAATATATGGGGACAAGGTTCCTCAGGGCCACCATCCAACCCTGTGGAACAAATGCTAGCATGGATTTGCACAAGCAAATAATAATCTAAGAAGATATTTTATTTATACGTCTTTTACCCAGAGACATCCTGGTTTCGCTAATGAAAGGCTTCGCAAATAGCAAATTTAAGACTAAGGCCAGCTCTGGTGCAGAGGAGACCATCTCAAGAAGGAAAGAAACGTCGTCGCGCGCATCAGCGAGGTGTAAGATACAGGCGCAAACTCTTTCCTCCTGGAAGCTCTGCATCCCCTCTGAGCCTCTGGAAACGAGCGTGTCTCGAAGCCGTCCGCTGAGCGGGCGCGAAGCCGGCTCCTGCCCTCGACGGGCAGCGAGGCTGCGCTGGCTGCAGCCGGGCTCCCGCTGGAGAGACAGGACTCAGGCTGCGGGGCTGAAGCCTGCGCTCCAGAGGGAAGGGGGCTTCAAAAATCACAGTCGGAAGTAAAGAGATCAGAATTCCTTTCCAGCCTGGGGGTTTGGGGGTGTTTGGTTTTTTTAAGAAAAAGAACTGGGTGGCGCACTGCTCGTAATTTCGGAATAAATTGCTCATTTTTTCAGTTACTCATGTAATCTTGCCCTAATATATACATTCGTTGTTTCATTTTTAAGCACGGAAAGTCAATTAAATGGCTAGTTTTATAATGCTGATTTTTTACATATTAGAGAGAGATAAATGGCCCCCTCTTCAATTTTATATTCCTTTGTGTGTGGTTTCTATCAGTGTATACCAGTTGTTAGTAATTTTACTTTTGAAAAATCAGAAAGTATTGTGCACCATTTCAGAAGTTCTGATCATTTTTCACAAAACTTTTTTTTCTAACACCTATTTTACCATGAGGCACACTGACTATTCTTATAGAGGAGGAAAGGCAGAAAGCACACGTGGATGCTCTTGTAGAAGTACGACGTCGGTATTTGTATATTTATTACTGCAGGGGCATTTTTAAATATGTAACACTTTTCAGTTTTCGTAAATGGGAATTTTGGAGCCATTGGCTTTTATTCAAGAGAGAAACCTAAGAGCGGTTATACTGCTGAGCAGGATTTCAGTGCCTTTGGAGCTCTGTTCCTGATTTTCAAAACTCAAGCAGTTAATGTTTAAATTGATTTTGAAAATGGGACTTGGGTTGCAGGACCGTATAACTGCTTCAGAAATCTGATGGCTTTCAACTACACTAAAACAGAATCACAGCATCCGGTTAGAACACGTTTAAAGTGTATAGCGTGGCTGGCACCTAATGGCAGAGCTTAACATTTTGTTTATTTCTTAAGAGCACACATTGCAAACCCCATCTTTTTTCTTTAAAATTGGCTAGTTATGTAAGCCTTAATTTTTCCACATGCTTACTGACAGTTTGATGGAATCCTAAGTAAGCCTCAGGAATCAATTCCTCTGTTTTATACGCCATGCTAAGAGTGATTTGATTATCCCTGTGGCTGCAAAGAAATAGCCTGCATCTGTCCTGAATTGAAAACAGATCCGCATTAAGGAGCATTACATCAGTATTGTTGATACGCTGGAAATGAGTCAGTTGGGAAGTACATTTTCAAATAAAATACGATGGAATTACAAGCAATTAACTTCTTCCTTGGAGTAACAGAGACACACAAGATACGCGTTCCGTTCTTTAAAGATACCTCCCACTGTTAGATAATGGGCTTAAAGAGCGGACTACAGAGGTAGCAAGGAAATACGCGCTGCACAGCGTCAGGGACTGTTCACTTCAGCCTCACCCATGTAAGCTGTAGATGTTCAGTCAGTCAAATGGTCATCGCTGCTTCCTCCTTCAGCTGAAAATATGGCCTAATGTCTCTAACCACGCTGGTGCCTCGTTAGCCTCATATCAGGCTCTAATATGTGGTTTAGATTTGCTCTTACTGTGCAAGAGACTACAGCTCTGTAGAGACAACACATAGTTGTAATTCATACAGGACAGTTCTTACTCAGATTGATCTGTCTTTGGTACGAACCGAAAAATTACTTACATCATGGGCATTTTTACCTCTCTCTTGTAATGAGGAGAACACACTAGTCAGTACTGCTTCTTGGTAGCCACCAAAATTTATTTAAAAAATCCAGTAGCAAGGTAGGGTTTTCCTAACCCTTTCTATCTTAAACATATGTGTGATTGATCTCATTTTTTTCCCACCAGAAAAAAACTCATTTTAGCAAATTAAACTACAGTATGTCAATATTGGAAAATTTTAAAACTATATAAAGAATACAATTATTATCTAAGTCCTTTGGCTTTTCTACATCTTCATTTATTTTGCTTCTCAGCAGTTCAATGTATTTAAGGACCAGCTTATGCCAGAGGTGGCGGAGCAAAGTATGGAGCATTTTGCTGTAGCTAGTCATTCACTTTGAAGCTGCCTTTCACTGTTTCCCCTCCCTTAAAAAAGTTAATGACAACGTTATACTGCTTTGCTATTTTAGTTCATTGTTTTGGCATTTGCATGTAAAATGAAGTCTCTTCTTGGCGTCTGGGACAACAGTGACAAAAATTTAAATTGACTCATCTAGATATATTGAGTTCAAGTAGCGGTTAGCACGAAGAGAGAGAGGACAACCGCTTTGTTGATTGCTTTTGGACTGTCTGCTTGGGACAGGACAAGACCGTGGGAGGCAATAGGCCCAGTTTTTAAGGAAATGAGGCTGTGAATCAAAGATTAACTCCCTGCAGGAGGTATGAGTTACATCCAGTGACTAAAACCACGTGAAGGACAAGGAGCCAAATAGCTGACAAAAGTGCAAAGAAGGATTTTTGTTGATTCATTAAAAGAGAAATAATGAAACCTAAAAAGATTTTGGAAAACTGGGGTAAGAGTCACTGGGAAACTTTCTTCTTTTCTTTCTTTGAGAGCTGTCGGAAAAGTGGGAGCAAAATCTGATCTGGTCAGCTACCACTTTCTTTTTTCTAAGTCCATCGACCATAAATATTGTGATGGTGTTAAGAGAATTTATGTTACACGAGATTCCCATAACTGAAGTAACGATATATTGGCCAGGAGGTGATGTTTTCTTTAGAGGATCCAAAATTTTGTTGTGTTTTGAGAACTTGCCAGCATCCCTTAAATGATGTCAGATTTTCCTGTATGCCAAAAATGACTGCAGACTGCCATGGGACCATCTTTGCCTTACGACGAGCCAGATTTTTTATTTGGTTTTTTTTGGTGACTTATTTGTCTTTACCTAACACTGAAGGACTAAAAAAGCTGATTGGTAGAATTAACGGATTACCGATAGCTCAAACCATTTGAGTAATGGGTCGTTGAGAGTCAGTTAAGGAAGTAGATTCGTGGATAACTCTTCCATCTCTGAAAATCCAGATCGATAGGAATGGAACGTTATCTTTTGATGCTTGTATTCATCTTGTCCTTGAATTCATTTTTGATCAAAGTTAAGCACACATTCCTTGGTTTTGGCTCACTGTCACTGCTGCTGACAGTCTTGTCATGGCAGAGGAGCACGAAGGACAGAGCGTGCTGTCTTGCGGGTGAGATAGGGACGTGCTCTTTGCGCTCAGATAAGTCTTCCTGCATTACTGATGTAAAAGGAAGAAAACTGTTACTTGAATGTTTTACCACTGCACAAGCTGGGTTTTTAAAGAAAATCTACTGCGTCGTCATTATTATTAATTTAGGCTTAGGTGTATGCTATTACTGAAGAAACATGACAAGGTTTCTGAAAAAAAAATTAACTAATCGCTCTACATTGATTTTGCTTGTTTTCTCTCTGCGGTTATCTTGTGCGTGTGTGTGTGTAAGATCACCTGGTATTCACAGAATTTGACTTAAAATATTTGCAAAATCCCTGAAATGTCCCAAGTTACTCCTGGCCTTGCATGCTTGGCAGATTGTCATCAGGCATTAGTCACCTCTATTCTGTAATCAGAGAGCAGGAGAAATAGTCGGCAGACAAATAGCCAAAAGTGTAAGTATTATTTTACGAAGTTATTCAGGTAGGAATTATTAACATGAAATACGGTCTCATTAACAGACCAAATGAAGGTGCCATATAGGTTAGTGGAGGAAGAAGGAACAATGCGACGATGTGGCTGCTGTGCCATCACGTGAGCTACAGTTACTGGGTATCTGTAAGATCAGGGAAGGGCACTGTCTCCTTAGCTTCTCCCTGAGAAATCTACATTTGTTGTCTATTAGATTAGATAATTAAGCTTTGGTGTGGAAAAATACATCTACTTTTACAGAATTTTTTCTTGGTGGTAGTGAGCTGGCTGCACTGGCTGTGCCCAGGGCGCAGTGGTGAACGGCCTATTGCAAGCCTTGATAAATCCGCCGTGGATGCTACCAGCTGATTCGCTCAGTGTTACATCACGTACTCAAGTGACTCTTATTTCATGTTCTAACCTAACTAGAACACAGTCTTGCAATATACGGCATTTAAGCGTGAATTTCATTGTAATCACATAAATAGTTGAATTGAGACGACCCACATTTTTATTCTTAAATACGCGTATAATTGTCCTGTTGGACTGACACCACAGCACTTTCCAGTACCGTGTCAGAACAAGACACTGTTTTCTTATTCGGCAAAACAAAGCAACATTAGCCATGCACGGGTATGTCTATGCTACACTTGTAACCATATTGGGGCGTCCAGCTGTAAGACAACTGGTTTTGTCCACCATTATGGGGCTTTTATTTCTCATTTTGTTGGTTGGCTGGTTGAAGGAATTTTTGTTTCATGTCTGTTGAACCACCATTACAGTGGCTGAGGAATATCCCTGATGTTTAATTCTGTAGCCATCCTCAACGATGGAGTTCTTTCCACAGCCAAAGGTAACTTTGCCAGTACTAACAACGTATGTTCACTCAACTTTTCAGAAAATTGATACTCAACAAAGAGTAGCTTTCTAGTTTTGACCGGGGAATGCAACATAGAAGAATAAAGATAATAAACCAGATCCTGACTTTTTATTGACCATATCACCAAAACTTTCTATATCCTGTATATCAATGCATATCCGTATCTGGAACACTGATTCTATTATCAAAGTTGTTTTCTGAAAAAATAACATTCTGATTTTCAAAGGGAAATATTTCTTTTCTATTAAGACATATGGTCTGTGTGCTTATTTTTTCATGCATTAATTTCAGGAATACACATTTATTTTATTTATAATTTCTGAAGGATTTCTGTCATCTCAGCATTTCTAAAGGGAAATGGATGATGTGTATTCATTAATATTCTATATGTTTCTGTTAGTTAGCAGCTATGCCAAATGATTTGCAAGCAGGTTAGTACCTTAGAGGCAGCTATCAGAAAGGCTTTCTTCATTTATTCAGTTATAGACCATATGACGTGAAGGACAAATAAATGTCAAGAACTCAGGTGTAAATTATACACTCTATTGTATTCTGCAATGCTTTAAGAGTCTTGTATTTGAAACCTCTGCTTGCTTGGCAATAACCCAGTTTTTTAAAGTTCAGAATGTACGTACGTTTGGGCATGCACATAGAAGATAGTAAGGTGCATTTATTCTCTCTCTTACCATTATTGTGAGCATCCTTGCAATTACTGCTTTGTCAAAACCAAAAATTCTCTGGTCTGCAAGAGAAGTAATCTTTTTCAGACTATCAAACGCAAGGGGAATTTAAATTTGAGAGTTTTCAAAGGAATTACTGGTGACATTTTACAGTTTATGACAGAACGGCAGATAATAAAGGGAAGGCACCAAAACGAGGCGCTGTGTTTGCCTTTTCACAGTCCGTGGAACGCCGGCCTCCGCTCAGGAGGGCCCCGCGCCAGCGCTAACAATGTCGAGATCGCTCCAGACAATTCTCTGGCTTCCTTAGGGTAAATTTCAACCTGAACTAGCTTGTTTGAAAACATGCAATTTATCTAAGTAGTCTGTAACCTCTTCTTTTTCCTAATCTGACCTGAATTCTCACCCCTTTGTCCCTCATATTAGTGGCGTTAGACACCTGATAACAGTTAACATTGTTAGTGAAACAGAAACAACAAAATCTTTAAATGCATAAGCGGTCTCTGTAGCGCATGTTTGCTTTACGTTCCTCTTGAACTGTGGATCAAAGCGTTTCCTGGTCCCTACAGTTAATCTACTGTACTTTCTTATTAGGCCCCCAAACACAGGAAGTTTGCAGCTCAGGTTGCTCTTTGATTCAAGTATAAGATATGTAAGTACAGGGAAGGTATTTGCCCAGTCTTAAGCCAGTAATTATTCCACAGAGTAATTTACATTTTGACTGATGCGTCTCTGAAACTTACTTAAAAAAAATACAGCTTTTCACTTTCATCCGGTATGCATGATTATTTACTGTTGTTCTTCAGAAGTCAAAGTTCATCTGGCAAGATAATTTTATAAAGGTACTCTGTAAGGAATGCAGGAAAAACCATGGTTTCTTTTTGAAATGGTTGATACTCCCCTTTATTCTTAGAGGACTGGAAATTACATCCCTAAGAAAAAAAATTCCCCTTTTGAACAGTTGTTCCTACCCGTTGTGCAAAAATGCAGTGGACTAACTTGGCTACTGCAGTAGTTTTCTAAGCCAGCAGATCTTCTGTCAGTCACGTAAGGTTGTGCAAGCACTTGGGCAAACCTCACTGGAGAAGCACTGCCCCACACCGTCAGGAAAATATTGCTGAATTCCATTATATGAAAAGTTAAGTGTTCTTCACGCATGAAGACCTCTTTGCAAATGTTTTCCATTATCTAAACTGTTGGCCCAGATCCACTGGCAACAGCAATAGTGGGAGAGTAGAACAAGTGGTGAATATTGTTGTCTCTTTTTGTTTTATTAGATTTCTCATGGTATTTGGTGTTTTTGCTAATCCCTAGTCACTGAACATAGTGATTACATGAGAAAGACAGCTTTCCTTAAAATGAAATCAATGGGAAGTTGCATCGGTGGTAAAATTCAGCCCTTGCTGTTGCAAAGACTTTGAAAACCTATACTCTGGAGGTGCAAAACTCCGAATGGAAAAAAAGCCCTGAAATCTGCCTCTTACACATGAATTTAAGCCACTGCAGGACATCGGGGAGTGCAAGCTACAGTATTTGACGGTGGGATGTTCACGATCTCGGGTATATGCCTTAAAGACCAGTTGTTCCTTGCTAGCTTCCCCGAGTAGCATGAAAAACAGTAGCAGCCAGCTCACTGTGTCTGTGCAAAACCTCTTTTGCCCAGTGAGGCGGGAACAGGTGAAGTCGCTGGGGGACCAGGCACTTCCAGATAATACCAGATGCATGTTAAAAGTGATACGCAGCATCCTCCTTCTCTTTTAAAATAGCTTTGAAAATCAGAAGGTGGTGCTGTTTTCAGCAAAGGAAGAATTCAAACTTCTAAATGTTAAGCTGGTAAGATTTAGAAGGGAAGATAACGTAGGTGAGGTCCTGTCTGTTTGCCTTGCTAGGACTAAAACGAGACCAAAAAATAAATCTTAAAACGCAGGCTCAATGCAGTGAGTGGTGTGGGTGAGCACGGCCAGTTTCTGAGCAAGGCAATTTCAACAGTCCGGCTGAATTCTTCAAGAAACGGTGTTGAGCAGGAACTACCGGCCCCGCAGCAGGGAGCAGGAATGGCCCCGGGCAGCGATATTCCTCTGTCCCAATTCTGAACCCATGCTCAAGGGGGCCCTGCACGGCCAAAAGTGATGCTCCCTCCCGCTCACCATCTGCAAGCTGGGGGGGGCGGGGGGGGATGTTTCACAAGCGCTGTGAAACCACACTCTGCTGCCCCGCGTTAAATAAAAGTATCGCAGGGGTAGGTACCTCCTGCCCAAGTCCTGCGCGCTTCCAAGCGGTCGCTGCTTGCTTTGACCTCCGTGGTGATCGGGGCCGGCGCGATGGTGCTCCGCCTGGGAATGAGCTGCTGCGTTCTGCCCCAGAGAGGATTAGGTTTGCGTGCTGAATGCAGCGGTCTCGCTTTATCATACACAAATGTGAGTTTGTATGTCGTCTTTAAACTCCTTCAGAAATCCTTAAACGCTACAGCAAATCAAAGATTATCGTAGGAGTGATGGTTTATTTAGAGAGAAGTATTTTATTCCCAAATACGAAGAGAGCCAACGCAGGAAGAGGAATGAATTTCGTATGTGTTCTGTTTGCGTGTGTGTGACTGTTTCCGGACCAAAAAAAGTCAAGTTAAAAATGACCCGGAAGGAGCCTGAAGTGCTTGTGGAATTGTTTTCTGTTTGTGAACTGTGGTAGGAGGAGGAAAGCGAGTATTCAGTTCTTTGGTTTTATGTGGTCTTGTTGCTTAGCAGGTTTCAAAAGAGTTGTAGCAGACCTCATAGGGGACTCCTGATCTCTGTCACATTAGGGTGCGTGTCTCTGCTGCTCTCCTCTTCCCATGGTCTTCCAGGTCCCATCTGCAAAACTGATACGTGTTGCAAAGGGTGAGAGCAGCTGATTCTGTTAGCTGTAAAACGTTTGGACTGTCTAACACCTCTTGCTTCCTTTAAATAAAGTGTGTTTCCCTATCACAAATGAACGGAAGTTCGGACTTCCGCCTTTTCTTTCTGTCGCTTAGGTTTCAGCTGTACTTGGTGACGGGGCCTCTGACACTGTACAAGAAAAGCACCCTGTCCTTCTAACAGTTCCTGTCACTGAGACAGCCCTTCTTTGAGGAGACACCGGGAAGTTTTAGCTGGCAGTATTCCCCATGGCGGGAGAAGAGGCTTGAAATGAAGCTTCTTGGAGCTTGGCTAACCTCGGGAGTTGCAGGCAGCCTTGTGCCTGATAAGCTTCAGTTTTTTCAAAAACCAGTGATTTGGAAGTTGAGGTTTTAGAGTTGGAGGTAAAGATTTTTTTCATTCTTCAGCAGTCTCTAGTTTTTCTGTACATAACAGTAGATGCAAGACAGTTTTCTGGAATGAAGGGAGGGCACGCAACGAATCAAGCTCGCCTGTTACATGTACGTTGTTTTTTCTGTATTAAGATTAACAGTAACTGTGAGAGGCCACGGAGCAAGCCTCAGTTTCTTCAGTTTCCTGCAGATTTATGTAAAATGCTTACCTAGTTCTGTCCCAACTATGGCTGGAGTTTAAAAGGTATAAAGCTGCCTAGTCTTAACAACAGTGATCATTCTTGCTTCAAAGCCCTTCAAAAATACCAGTGTGACAGACTTGGGACGCCGCTTAAAGATGCAGTTAGAAACTGCCGTGGTTGTAATCGTGGCCTGTTTCCACAGGGCACTATTACCAAGCTTATAAAAATGGTGCCTAGCTTTATTTAGCTTTACAAGGCTTTAACTTCATTCTAGCAGAACCACATGAGCCTGTTTCTCCCCACACCCCCGTGAGAAGGAGGGAAAATTTAAAAAGGGGGGCCCAGCCATTACTAATGAATGCCTGAACTGTGCACACAAATCCCATTTCTCGGGGATGTAGGAGAGTGCTTTGGCTGTGGCCCCACATCCAGGAGCAGAGCTGTTTGAATAACACCTCCCATAAAGCAGCCTTCCCTCTTTTCTCTCTCCCACCCCAGGCTATGCCAACAAAAGTATTCATGTGGCTTCCTGATGTACCTGATCACAGAAGTGATCTGGCTGGAAAAATAGCCTAGAATTTTATTCCAGGTTTCTTTTCTCCCCACCCAGGTCAGCTCCTTGATGCGTTTCACCACACAGCTGCGTAAATAGTTGGCTTTGGCAGCGCACAGGGAGAGGAGTGGGGTGCGCACCAATGTCCGAAGAAGAAGGGGAGCCAGGGCTGTTTAAATCATCCTTGCCATCGGAGAAATGCTCCAAGAACCACAGCCCGAGCTGCATGAAATGCAAAAGCACAGGTCTAGGTTGCCAGCTGCTTTCTGCGCGTGCATGAAGAGCCCTTACAAAACTGGGAAGCCATTGCATACAAATACGAGACTCACCCACATCTATTTCTTTTGTGCGGGCTGTTCTCAGTGTGCCGTTGCGATGAACCACGCCGGTTACAGTGGCTCAACATTCTGTGGTTGGCTACCACCCAGAAGTAGCTTCGTGCCTTTAAAAAAGCAACCTCCAGATGTAAATAAAAGCGACTGTCGGAATGGGTGGTGCTAGCACTGTCGTCCCACAGACATCCATCCTGCTTGCCTGCCTTGCCGTGAAGATCAGGTCTGTGCAACACCAGACCCAGATCAACAGGCAACATAGATGTGTCCCGAATCAAAGTTGGGCACGTGGTTACTCAATTAGCCCGAGCCTGCAAAACAGCATGTATTTCAGACTTCTGTTTATGCCGGGTTCAGAAGACAGACAGTCCCTGGTCAGGAGTAACGCCTGCCAGAACAAAAATTATCCTTCAGAAATACCTTAAAACAAATTAGAACTAGAAATGTAGCTTTGGGCAGGTTCAGTGTTTTATGTCGAATAGCTAGATTTTATTTTATCTGGTACTATGCGCCCTAGAACCAGAGTTACCACATCGCGTGACAACAACCTGATATTCTGCACGAGAGCTACAAAAGGAATGAAAAAAAAAATAAAAATAAAAACAACAGAATCTCCCCAGCTAAATCCGGTTGGTTAAAATCCAGCTAACAAACTCTCAACCACCAGGAGCTCCTGAAGTCTAGCAGGCAGTTTTCTCTACTTTTTTTTAACGCCTCAGACTTGCAAAACTGTTCTGAGGCAGCCGAATGAAAAATAGGAAGAGTTTCTTGTTTTGTTTTCGTGGTAGTCCTCTTTTACAGAGGGGGAGATGGTTAATTTTGGTAGCTGTAGCAACTGCGAGCAGCATCCCTATACCTTATTAGGTACCCAAGAAAAAGCTTTTTACACAGTGAGTTAAGCTGTTTGCAGTTTGGGGTTTTGAAGCCATCTCAGGAGGTGGTTGTACGGCAGTCTGTGTGGACGTGTTACCGGACTGAATACCTGCCAGGTGACTGCATCCGACCGAACAGGGCGTTTTGCAGAATCCTTCTGGAAGGAAAACTGGCCACGGAGGTCCGTTTGAACACTTGGGATGATGGCAGAAAGGAACAGACTAACTTTTTATGGAGTGCCGTCCTGCAGGTCACAGAGAGCAATTCGCAAACATCGGCGAAATGTCAGGGAAAAGAGAGGCAACAAGGTCCACCCAGCTCCGAAAGCATCTGTGAAAAATTTCATAGCCCAGGTGGCTGAAATGGTTTTCACATTCATTGCACATGTAGTCTGGTCTTAGCTATCTCCAGTGCACTCCTTCTGCTGATCTATGGCAGTTATTCCCCGCTCAGTCCACGAGCGTATTTCCCATTCACATAAATAAGAGTTACGTCTTTGTATCCAGAGAGAGGGGATTTTGTCTAGTGCCGAAGCAGCTTCTCACAGGACTGTTTTCCCCCCCACACTCGGTTTTGTTCAGCTCTCCTGACCTGTGTTTTCTTTGTTTTGAACCATTTGGACTTTTATATTTTAGGTTATAAATTTTAGTAAACTACTGGAGAAGGTGACATGGCTAGAAATGGAGTCCTTAGTGGATTCACCCATCTAAGTAATGCAACCTAAAATATGAGAGGTAGCTAGAAAGAGAGGAAAAAAAAATTGTGAAAGTTTTGCAGAGTAGAAGTAATTTTATTTTATGTGATGATATCACCACGTTTTTCCCTCTCCTTTCCCCCAGTACCTATCAGTGAGAGTCTTGCTTTGCTATATGAGGGAAATCTTGCTCTTATTTACAGGGCTTTTGTGTTACTTGGGTACTTTTTGTCAATTACTTCTAAAATCTCTGTCGCAGGGTACTAGTCAAGAAGTGCCAGTGATAACTATGGCTATCACTGCTAAAAAAGCTTCCAAGCCATGGAGCATGGGTTTCTTTTGTATATGCGTTTAGGTTGTTTAATTACTGGAGTGCAATACTGATGAGCAGGGTACCTCGGGCCGAGCAGACACTGGTGCTGTACTGGCAACCACAGGGCCTCCTTTGACACCTCCCATTTATTGTCCAAGACCGTTGCTGGGAAGGTGGAGCCGGTGACGTTCGCTCAACGTTAGGTTTGATGTACCAGGGCTCCCCGGAGCAAAGGTTCATCAAGTTGGAGTGGTCAATTTTTGCCATTTGTTCTCCCCGCTGTGCGCTTCCCCCGGTCACAGCCACGCTGTGGCAAGGAGGATAGGCGCGCTGTCCTCCCTGTGAGCTTCTGGAAGTGTTGCTGATGTGTCTGCTTCTCTACCCCCTCATTTTTTCTGGGGGGAGAGGGGAGACAGGGGAGAAGAGGAGGAGAGGCGGTAACAAAATTTTTATTTTATTTTATTTCATTTTTAATTTTTTTTTAATTTCTTTTCATTCCTCTGCTACTGTTACGGACCAGGCCCTCTTCCCACTCCAACCTGTCTCCTTTTGCGTGACAGAAGCTGTCATCCGACGTTCTGATGCTGCTGCTTCTCTTGACCTTTTCTGTCTCTTCTCCTCGCAGTCCGCAATTTGCCTACCCTGCTCACTGCCTGGTTAATCGAACAAATTGGCACGCAGCCACCTTGGGAAAGAATGGTATAACTGAAGATACCAAGGAGAGGGCAGGGGAGGTTTCAGCCGCATAAAGTCTGTAGCGACGTGGGAGGAACGAGCTCGTGGATAGCACTGCAGGCCCGCTAGCGTCCCCTTGGCTGGCTCCTGCGGAAGCTGGGGTTGGCTAAAAACACTGGGGCGGGGGGGTTGTACCTGCACTTCAAGCGAGTGCTCCGCGGGGTGGTCGGTCACCATAGCTCTAGGATAACTTTGCATCCGACTACGGACAGATCCTGCTCTTTTGCATCCTCCGCGCTGGCGAACGGTGGTTTTGCCTCAGCTCCTCGTGGCGCTGGGCGAGCGCGTTGTTGGCCTGCCCACTCCCCGGGTTATCGGGGGCTGCAGGAGAAGCAGATTAGGGCCATTCACACCAGCAGTTTCCGTAGTGCCTTTGCGAGACTGATAACTTCTGGCAGAGAGGCAGTGACGCCGGCGGGCAGTAATCTTTTCCCCAGGGAGAGCTGCCTGCCCTGCATGTGCGTTTATCCCCACAGGTGTGGCTCCCGGCTCCTGGAAACCCTGTTTCTCCTTCTGGCTTTCGGTGCCTGCAATAGCATCCCACTCTGGTCAGCGCGGCTTGTCCGGCTCCAGCAGTCCTCCCCGGGGAGCCGCTTCTGAACAAGATCTCGGGGAAGCGTTGCTAAACAGCAGCCTTGTCCTTCGTAGGTGCCACTGTGGCCCCGCCGAGGGGGTACGTGCTGAGCCCGCCTGGCTGCGGCAGGTCGCGGCCTTCACCCCCCATTTCCTCCCTGCCGCCTGGCAGCCTGCCGGGAAACGTGTCGGCTTGCAAAAACAAGACGGGCTAGGTGAGGAAGCAAGAAGAGGCATGAGGATAGCTCGGTTTAATTCCAGGCCTTCGCATTTCGGTGCCGCCAGTCAATACGGAGGGCGCAGCCCGAACAGCCCAGGATGGGTGGCAAGGGAGCGTGCCCGCCCCGGGTGCGCGGCCAGCGTGCAACCTGCTGTCGCAAGAACGTGCTGCGAGCACGACCGCGGTCGTGGGAGGCGAACGCCTTCTGAGCAACAGCAGGGTACGGGCGGGCTGCTGGCCCAACTTGCCGCGCCTGGCCGAGTCCCTTTACACAACGGCAGTGCTAAGTACAGGTGTGCCCTTAATCTTGATTTCCTCCCCTTACCTTCGGGGGAGTTACAAAAGCAAAGTCCTACTGTGTTTGAGGGTTTTTAAACAGGGCTGTGAATGTGTATTGGCTTGCTTGGCCCAGGATATAGTGAGCTACTGAGAAAGAGTGTTTACTGAAGTGTACCCTGGCATCCTTATCCTTCCTTTGCAGCTGCTATTTACCAGACAGCGTTCGTGGTGAATGTAGCTGGCAGGAAACATCGTCTAGGAATGAACTGGATGAGTTAAAAGAAATTTTCACACTAGCATTGTCACAGACATTTGAACGTGCTACACGTGAAGGCGTATTTTTGTAACACTGAATTAAAATAACATTGCATGAAGCTGGCTCAACTAAATCGAATTTACCATCAAGATGTTTGGTGTTTTTGTTTTGGGTCCCTGCCTTGTTTTCAGCTCTGCTGTGTTACGCTCTGCGTTGCAGAGAGAGCATCTCCATCCACTCTATTGACGCGTTGTTTCACAAACGTGGCAGCAGCACAGCTAATTCATTGGCACCGAGGGGGGAGGAGATTTAGACTTTTTCTCAGCAATTAAAGAAAATGATTATGTAAATGCACTTATTCCTGTTCTGGTCAAGGTGGCCTGCTATGACGCTCTTTCTTTAAGAAGCTCAGATTGCTAAACCAGAATGAGAATGGCTGCTTTAAAAATTATCAGAATAAAGTAGCAGGATTGTTTCTTCCGTAGGCTGTTCTGAGATTCGGAAATCGCTTTCTCCATTCTGGGATTTAACTTGCCAGTCAGATGTAATTATTCTTCTTGTAGATTTGTAACCCATGACTGGAACTTTTTTTTTAATCATCATTCCAGAAACTGAGAAAACTGCTTAAAAATAGATTTTAGCAGAGATCAGAACCCACAAAAACAAAAATATGCAGCCGTTAATATGCATGTCAATCCACTGTGCTGCCTCTTTCTTTGTAGGTTGTGCAATCTACCCCTTCCTTTACCCATTGTCTTTGTTTTCTTATTTAGATCCTTGTTTAGATTTCTTGTAGGACTGTAACTCTCTGTTTTGTTAAGAAAGTTCCTAGCAGTTTGTGGTTGCTATAGCTATATGGGAATGGGCTATTTTTGTGGAGTTATTTATTTGAATTGGGACTCTCTAAAATGCCCTCCTTGTCATCAATCTAATAGAGACGTTCTGACAGTGTATTAGTCATTCCTGGGGTGACATGAAACAGAGTATAGTGTTTGGAGACGCCCTTCCAGTCAAAGGCACTGAGGTTTGAGCCTCCTCACAGATGTGCAGAGCTGGACTAGCCATGCCTAACTCCCTTGCGTGCTTAAGAGGCGTTTTGCCTATAAATCCCCACGTGCCATCGAGAGATTGGACCTTTGTAGAAGGGCTGGATTTAATGGGAAGCCTGGATGTCTCCGATTTATCTCACAGCTCCCATCCTCAGCGTTGCTCGTGGGGGTGGGTGGAATATGCTGCTCCGACACCGACTTCTGTTGCCACCCGGGCAAAAGCAGCAGAGGGGGAAGATCTCCCGGCCCAGCACCCGAAGGAGGCTCAGAGCTGGGCCTTTGTCTCCAGAGCTCTGACAGCACCATGGCCATGAAACAGCTGAAGTAAACAATCCAACAATACAGGCATTTTTGTACAGAATAGATCCATTATTCTCCCTGACAGCATGACTTGGATTTTAAGTTCTCATTCTTTGTATTGTTCCTTATTTAAAAAGAAAGAGAAAGCAGAACAAGGAATAATACAAATGAAACAGCCTAGGGCTTGTGCTTGCCTATAGGATACTATTAAGGTCCTGCCGGCGCTACAAATCGGAACCATTTTGTAACTAGGTCCCTGAACCCAGCTGTATTTTTAAAGCGATCGGGCCCTAAAGTCTTACGCGCTTGCGTGATTGATTCGCCCAGGACTTCTACACAGACTAACAACCAACCAAGATGCAATAAGCAATCGCTTATCAAGACCGATTCATTGATCATTCAACATGCAGAGTTTTCCTTAGCCGGACAATGGGGCTCACGCAGTCATATAGGGTACCGCGTGTGCGTGCGTGTGTGTATTTACTGCCCTCTCCATTTCAGCCCGAGGTGAGATTTAGGCCGGAGCTCGCTGAAGCATCAAGGGTGGAGACATTTCCCAGCTACATCGAGACAATATGGATTTATGCACCCCTAAAAGCACACAAACTCCCTGCAGAGGGGTAATGAGTTTCTCTGGTCTGCGTGGTAACCTCCTCACCTGGCTGAGGAAGACTTCTGGGGCGTTCCTCTGGCTGGGGACGTAGGGCTGCGGGGAAGCCTTGCCTGTGGGAGAGATGGGTGGGGGGGTGTCTATTGAAACCCTCACGCTCTCCTCGCGCTGACTGTTTCGGATCTGGACAGTCATAGCAAGGGACAAGCAATAAAGCCATCATCACTGAAACGAGACGCACCGTTACCATAGTCAGATCAGCTGTCCTGAGCCCACTCCTGGAAAGAGCACAGCAGGAACATTGCCATATGTTTAAAATCTCTTAGTTACTGATTGCGTGTGTTGGAGACATAGTCTCTTGGGTTCTTCCATGTCATTTTTGTTTTAATCTCTCCACTTGTGATTTTCCAGGGGGACACATGGAGTAAATCCTTATCCCACTTTCAAGACTGCGTGTAAACCCTGTTGTCATTGGGCAGTCTGGACAATCGTTCGTTCAACTAGACGCCGTTTCTGTTTACACATCTGTAGCATTTAAACATTGTAGGATTGTTTAAATGCACTGTTCAAATGCATTTAACGTTTAATGCATTTATGTTTACGTTTAAGTGCATAAACAATGCATAAATTTATGTTTACATGCATAAACATTGCGTGACCACCTCAGTTCATGGTCTTAAACATAGATAATTGGGGGTTTTGGCCTGAAGCAAGCAAACTGACAATGGAGGAATTACAGGGAACCACAGAACATCTCTCCATTATTGACAGGTGATAGATAATGACAACTTTATTGACAGATAAATTAAAAAGTGGCTGAGAGTCATATCCATTAATGGCAACCACCAAACCAGCTTCCCCATTTACTCTCCCGATACAGTTTGAGAAGCCAATGCCCAGAAACCTGGGAGTGCTGTTCTCTTGCAGCGGGAGGTGGGAAAATGGAGAGGACAAGGAGCAAGAAGAACAGGGTGCATGAGGGAAGGAGGAGGCATGAGGAGCTCTGGTAGGCAAGTCAGATGCATTAAAAAAACTTTGCCTGAGAGACGTGGAAAAATGCGGACGCGAGAGCTGACAGAGGCATCCAGCAAGAGAGGTAAATGGGAACGGACAGAGGTCCTGGTACAGGAGGGCATTAAAGCCAGGAGATGTGGAGGGGGAAGATGAGGGAACACACAAATGTTGTATCCGGAACAGGCTGGGGCATCCAGCGAGGGTCAAGGGATGGAGGCACAACAGAGGGAAAGGGATCACACACGGGTTAACGACTCGTGCTTACAGACCCAGGGACCCGGGACACAGGGGCGCAGGTGGCCTGGAAGGATTAGAGAAGCCCACGCTGGGAGGGCACAGGGTACACGTAGAGTCGCTGGCACGGGGACACCGTGGTCGGCTGCAGGAATGTCTTGTGCGGCCCTGGGAGAAGTTCAGGCCGTTCTCCTACGTCTTTGTTGTTCGATGCCTAGCAGAGGCAGCATATGCAGTGAGACTGTCCTCAGCAGCGCACTTCACAAGATTGACAGCAGTAAAATTTCCTCAGGAAATATATTGTGCATCTGTTATTTTCAGTGGGTATAATGTGGGAGAAACAGCCAAAGGTAATTTGCTGGCTTAGTCCTCACTCATACTTTAAATTTGCAAGCTCAAGCCTTTTCTCTGGCATTGCGGCTGTTCAGCAGAGGTTGTCAAGCTCTGCTTTCAGTGGGGAAATTGATCAACTTGAAAACCAAAAATTCTCTCTGTCCGACACTGTTTTATGACTTCTGCAGTGTATGCTGTCGTTTTGTCCCTTTTCTGCTATTGATTTCCTAGTGTGGGGTAGTTGTGCCATGTTTTTGAATGCATGCATGCATATGTCTATTTGGACATTTGTCATTAAACATATATAAAATTCACACACACACACACACATTAAGCATATGGAAGACTTGTTAAGAAGGATTTATTCCCTCTGTGGCCACATACAAACATTTGACATACTTGAATCAGACCGAATCACAAGGTTAAAAATAGATCGGTAAAGGCTTCGTATTTACTTTCTAAATTTTAAACCCTGTGGAGGCGTAAGGAAGCATTTAAAGTTTTCTCACTTTAATCTTTTTCTCTGATACCAGAAGGAGTAAACAGGGGATTTTCTTTCCTTTTCTTTTAATGAAAACGGGGGATTCTCAAGACTTGAAATGAAATCCCAAGAATAGGCAACAGCATGTTTCCTGCTTCCTTCCCGTGTTGTTCCTGCCAGGGATCCTCAGCTGTTGGGCACAGCCCCCAACCCTCCTGCACCCCCCTTCAGCTTCCCCACGGTCCTGTCCCTCCCCCCGCCTTGGACGGCCGGTGTTGTGCTCCGATGGGCTAAGGCTGCTCCCGCTCACTTTGACCCCAAGGCCACTGCCGCTGGGTGTAAATGAGGGTGCAAATCCCTGTCCCGGAGCCTGAGGACTGTGGCGGTTTGTCACATGCATCTCGCTTAGTCTCAGCCCTCGTTGCTCTTTCCACAGCAAGCAGGGATGGTTGGTGGGGTCAGGATGGTGTGCAGCTCTAGCCCACGCTGTCTGTCCCTGTCATATTGAGGTCAGGACCTCTTGCTCCTCCTGGGAGAACCAGACCCTCCAGGAATTGCCGGATTTAATAGCTGCAGATGGAAATGCCACCTATAGCGACTGCAAAGAGCTGCTGCCGCTGCTGCCAGAGCACAGCTTTGCTTTGCAAATGCAGGAGTTGCTGGGCTGCAAAGGTGAGCTAATAAAAGTAATGGAGTACGGGGAAATTATTTAAAATCACCGCAGTCACCATCATCTGTAGAAAATGGGTTTCTGCCCATCCAGTACTCCAAAACAGCAATGCCATTTTTGCTCATATGAGAAAGAAATCAAGACATTTTTAACCTGAAAAGGGAGTGTCTAAGAACATCAGTGACTTACAACAGTGTGGAGGGACTTGATACATGGCGCTCCATCTCAGAATCATTTTACCCCTTTTGAACTCATAGTGATACATGTCCTTGATAGAGTATTTTATTTGTTAATTTGCTTCCAAATAGATCTAAAAAGGTGTTTTAGAAAGTTATATGCAGGGACCTGTCTAAAAGCCTAACATTTAAAATCTTCCGTGAGTGTGTGCGTGCGTATGTCTAAGAGAAATTTGTGTGTGTACGTACGCACAGGAACAAGTCACAATCTTCAACGCATTTGCTTGCTTTCTGCACTCCAAGTTCACCTTCATTTGCGCAGTCGCAAAGCCTTTGCTGTTTTTAGTCCTAGATAAGATTCAGAGGGCCACGACAAATTGGCCGTACAATCCTTATCAGCGGTTTTCATAACTGGCAGGACTCGGGTTGGTCCAGGCCGGAGGGGAAGCTGCGAAGGGACCGGCCTGGGCTGGGCACCGGGGCCAAGACCGCGACCTCTGGGTGAGGGGCACCCTCAGGGTGATGCCGGGGTGATGCCGGGGTGATGATGCCAGGGAGCGGGGCTGGCCGGCCGCTCCCCTCGCAAGCCGGAGCGCCCTTGCTTTGCCGGCGTCTTGGCTCCGGCGTTTTGGCAGTCGGCGTTAGCGGGCAGTCGGCGTTAGCGGGCAGCCGGCGCGCGGCGGTGGAAATGACACACGTCTAGCAGAAAGGGAAAAAGGTGTTTGTCAAAGGAAGGCCAGCAGCTGGACAGCTGCAGCTGGGTGGCTCTGCCTTTGTTTGAAACGTAGCGCCGGGAAGTCAGCAAGGCCTTTGGCTGAGCTCCCCTGAGCCTTTGTATGTACCTGTCTATATACTTTTTAGTATTTCAGGGAGCGGTTACCCAGCGTTTTTAGGAGGCACGGCTCTTCTTTAGGAATGGGACTGCTGGGCTTGCTGATACTTTTCGTCTGGAGTATGAAGTGCTGTTTTGATGGCTGATGGGGTTTTTCCCCTTGCTGGGTCTGGAAGCTGGTGCAGAAGTGAGTGGCACGGATGCTTGGGAGAACAGTTGATGCTGTAAAGAAGAATTAACTTAATAATCCCTATTGAGAAAGTTGCTATTCATTGACATCAGATGGTAAGTCACTTAAATCACTCCATCCTCATATATTTCTATAGCTATGTACCTGTATTTCCAAACTACATTCAGATTACGTTGATGCTTCTTACAAAACTATCATACGGTTAATTATAGCTGAATTTAATAGTTACTGGCGGTGCACGTTTGCTTGAAAATGAAGAGTTACTTTCAAACCGGTTTCACCCTGAGAAATAGAAGCATTACTTCTGATATTATTGTTTGTGAACAGTTCTGCTGCTTGCTCTCCTCCTGTCGCAGAAAGGCAAGAAATGAAACGAGACAGTTAGTTATAGTTACAGGTAAGATTTTAGTGTTGGTTTATATTTTTAATTTCTCTCTTTAAATAAAATTTGTGGATAAATATGAAGGTAAGGAATGTTTGAATTGAAAGGAAAGAGACCAGTGCATACAAATGTGGAGCAGCAGGATGTGGATAAAGGTTAGTCATGTTTTGTTTTGGTTTTTTTCCCTCTCTGCTTTAAATACCAGTGAAAACTTGCTTCTTGAATTTAGCTTGAATTCAGATTGTTTCTCACTTGGTACATCCTCTAATTACTTACCTATTCACATTGTTTTACAGCCAACAGAAACTAAATGTTGCTCCTATGTATTCACTTGGTCTAGATACAATTTTCTGTTCAGGGCACCCCTACCAGAGAACATAAAACTTCAGTGATTCATCGGGTGACTGAAGCTGTTAGTGCTTCCCAGGGATGGCACAAGAAATGAAAACTCAATTAAGAGTGACTTTCCCTTACAAAGTAAAGCCTTTGAATCAGAGGGTAGCTCTGAGCCTTTTGTCTGCCAAATGGGTGGGGGTAATTCAGTTGAGAAAATGCAGTCAAGATGTGAAAAAAAAAAAAAGGCGCCTGGGGGCATGCAGGGCCCGTTTCCAGTGATGCACCGATGTCAGCAGCATGCTGAGCTTTAAGGTCCCAGAGCAGAATCCCAGTAAGGCAGAATATTCCCTTCTCACTCTCTGGGAATTAAATTAGGTGTCAAACCAAAGGGCTTTAGGAAAATAAAATCAGAAAATGTTTGGTTTTCATTTGGAACTTTTACACGATTTACAAAATTTCTCTGTGTGAAAGCTTGGAAAAATATGGTTCTTTGTTGGCATTGAAATGAAGAGTTGTCACTTTTTTAGTGTCAGTGCCTTTTATATAAGCGAGTTGTAACTTTAACTCAGCAGCTGTTCAACTATATGCCTGATTTCCCAAAAAAATTGCAGACTACGCTTCAGCAAAATGAATTCTAAAAATTTTAAAAGTATAAAGTACGCGTTATAGTATATAGTACTTTACAGTATACGCACTTTATAATAGGTGGTATAAAATCAAGCTTAAGATTCTTAATTCCTAGAATTAGAACTGAACCAAGTTATTTTAAAAGTTCCAGTAGAGACTCTTGTTCCAACTAAATAAGCAGATTTCCACAAGCGTAGTCATCTCACATACTGTGGTATTATACTAGTACATAAGAATTTAAAACGAAAGAAAAAAAAAATCTGGACTGTTCAGTTTCACAGTTCCTTCAGTGGTGATAAATACAGAATGCATCCCCATCGCGACATACGGAAAATGCATTTTCAAAGTCCCTACACTTTCAGAAGACTCATTAGGGAAAACGATGTTGACAGAAATAGGACTTGAGTCATTCTGGTTGGAGAAGACTTGGCCGTTTGCATCCCTCGCTGTACCAGTGGGAACTGCTGCGCCCTAAATGGACTGAAGCTAAATTTGTATTTCTCTGAACAGAGAAAGCAGATGAAGTAAAATAAAAAGGAAATACAATGTAGTGGCGCCATACATTTGGTTTAAATGAATTTGAAAGATACCACTTGCACATTATATGAAGATAATCACTATGGAGGGAGGATTATATATCTCTAAGTGCAGATTGTCTATTTTAAGAGAAAATAATAAAAAATTAAAGAAACTGGGCTTTATTCTCTTTTCTTCATAAAATATGGAGAACATATTTTTTTAATACTTTCAATTTTCTTCCTCTTATAGTCTGTTGTAAATAGGCAGTATTCTTGATCTCAGCTGCTCAAGCTTAGGATAGGCTTCCTGAATAATAGGAATGCTTCTTCAAGCAATTCTCCCCAATACATTTTTGGTAGCTTATTATGCCAGGTGGGTTTTTTTCAGTATTTGAAATATGCTGAAATTGTATTTTCATGCACTGCAAAATCAAGAAGGTTAAAAAACCCTGCTTTCTTCTCCTAATCTCCGTTTCCATTAAAAAAAAATAAAATACGTTGTGTCCACATAACTTCATGTGTTTGTAGAGGGGCAAGGAAATGCCAGCTGTCATAATTCTTAGGGTGAAGATCTTCCAACTAAGCTAGCGCTAACTCCCAGGCAGTGGCTTTTTTTTTGAAGGACGTGTTCTATAGACCTAACAACTAGGTCTCTAGGTTATTTAAGGTGTTCTCCTCTGGACTCTTCTTAATCCATTCAGATCTTTTTTGAAGTGCAGTGTCAGCAACGAGTCTCACAGCCCAGCTGATGGAGGTCTTGCAATGCTGAGGAGAGCAAAAGATTTATTTTACGTGCTGTCTGTTAGTAAATCTTTATATAATGGCTGCTTTTCTGTGACAGCAAGAAAGAAGTTGACTCATGTTCAGCAGATCCTTTTCTGAGAACTGCCTCAGGGCCAGCTGTCTCCCATCTCCTGCTCATCCTCCTAACTTATGTCTTCCCAAGTGAAGTATTTTGCAACAATATGTCCTTTTTGCCTACTGCCTCCTGTTTGTCTTAGCCCGTTTCTCCAATTTCCATACCCATCTGTGTATCTAATCATGCTTTCCGATACGCCTGCAGCTCCTCCTAGCTTTGTGCAATCTGAAAACTCGGAAATCAGGTTGCATCATCCCCATCAGAGGCTAGCCTACGACACGGTCCTCCCTTGAGTACTCAGTCATGATTTTCAGCACTTTCTGTTGGCCTCTGCAGGCTCAGGCAGTTCTTGCAGGCTGCTGCTGCTGAACATCGTGGTCTGGAGAGGATGGTTATTGGCCCCAGAAGAGCCTCAAAATGGACGTCTTGGTCACAATACTCAAAATGCGAACAGCCCCTAAATGAGTATGCTGTAAAAATACTGAGTAGTGTCAAAGTGTCTCGATGCATCTTTCCAATTTGATGAGGAACCACTGACAAATACTCTTTGATACAGTTTCCCCGTCATGCGCTGACAGGGACTGACAATTTCATGTAGACCGTGCTCTTCGTGAATACCGCCATAAGAAGCAGCACTGGGAACCGCATGAAAATGGAGATATACATCATCTTATTTGTAAGGTATATCATTGTACTGTTGAACAAAAATTAGGTTTATTTGACAATAATTCACATTGTTTCTCACAAAGGCATGTGACCTTGAAAACTTCACGTGCTTACAAATCGCGCGTGTGAGCCTTTGTTCCCGCGCATTTTTTGCTGTAAATTTAGGTCAGACTGAAAGGTCAGCGGGGCCCCTGTGAAACCTACTTTGGGCTCATAAAGATGAGCATTTACTTGCCTTTTTTCTGTCTTCTGCAACCTTAACCATCTGTATCATTGTGCCTGCCTCTATGCTATTGGCCTCGCCAGACTTGGGTGCCAGGAAGATTCCGGTGCCCGTGGCTGAGGCAGCCGGAGGGCAGAGGCGGCATGGGGCAGGGCGGCGGCGTGGGGCAGCCCTGCCAGGGGCCGGCGAGCCTGCGGGGACCCGGGCTGCTGAGGTGACCTCCCTGGGGGTGGGTAGGGCTCAGTTTCTCTCCCTGTTTCGTGCCCAGGCTGCATCTGCCGCGACCGCCTCTAGCCGCTTTCTCCCACCTAGGTACCAAAGACAGGCCTAGTGGCCTGCGGGGTTTGTGTCTCGGCAGCGTTTGGGTAGTTAGGTCTTTCTGCTTAACAGCAGGTCCTGCTTTGCGTGGTGCTATTCAGAAGTAATCCTTATTCAACCTGCTTTATACCTGATGTAGTCACCTGTAGTAGGTGTTCAACAGTACCAGGCTTTTTGTTATTTTTCCCTCCTATTAGTGCCCCGAAACACTCAACAGAGCTTTCTGCTTTGTCTTTCCAGAGTTTGGAACATGTGTAGGTTACCCTGGAAATACAAATGCAGGCCTCTCCCTTGCCTATCATTCCCAAACAAGCTGTACCTTTTCTATGTTAGTATTTCAGCTGTGTGAATTCTCAGCAAGTTTCTGTTACGCCAGTTAAATCTCATACTTTATTATGCATTAAGACTTCCTGTTATCCCTGTGCATTCCTCCTGGTTTATTCCTCATAGCTCTTTTAGTAGCACACAGGTTTTTAATACATTCGCCAGACTGAGCTGCTATTTGTTCCTGTCCTGTCCCTCTCGTGACCTTAGAGTGAACCCCTGTATCTCTTTTTCCCTCTTCCCCTCTTCAGAGTTTGTGCTCTTTTTTTTTTTTTCTCCTTTCCATTACTTCCCTGGGTTTTGACCGTTGCCTGCATTGTTTTGGCTGAGCGGGGAGAATTTAGTTCACTTTGTTGTTTTCTGTCTTTCTTCGCTAGATGGATTAACAGCAGAATAGCAGGGAATCTGTCGTGGAGCCATTATCCGATGATCAAAGAAGTCAAAGCACTCTCGGCAGCATTCTCTGCACAGCCTCTGCCGCCAGCCCTAACGTCTGCACGTGTGCATGCACGTCCACGTGTGCCCCTCTCCTCTGCCCCGTCTTTTGCACTAGTTTGGTAGGGTCTAAGGTGGTGCTCAGGGAGCCCCTGCACCTTCTCCCTTAGCCCAGTTATCATCTAAATTTGTCCCGCTTTCCCTAGGAATCCATGGTTTTGTTTCTGTGCGTTTCCTGCTCCATTTTTTTGAAGTAAGAGAAGCTTTCTGGCCCTCCTGAAAGAGGCCAGAACTACGGATGGAGGGCGGTCACGAAGGTGCCTAAATACCTGGAGAGGAGCAGGAGCGCTTTCCGCTCAGGCTGGGTTGCCCAGGCTCCTGATAAAATGAAGGGCAAACAACAGGCAAAGGAAGAGGCTCAAGACCCTAACAAAGGGAAACAAACTTCTGAATAGTTTTATTTTTAAAAAAAACTTGGGAGAAAAGTTCTGCATACCTAAGGGCTTAGATGTCTTAAAAGAGAGTTTGTCGTTTCCTTGAAAACGTTGCGGCCACCTCCTCCTCTTAACTGCTTCTTCCTCCTTCCTGTAAAGACCGTGCAGTTTAGTGCAGCGTACATGTGTTCGAGGGCCTCTAGGCTACTTAGTCACCTAACTGCTAGGACTTTGCCATGTTGAACTGACTGCTAAACTTCCCCAAAATAACTAATTATCCCACATACCTTTTGCTTGCAACAGTTCCTACCCATGAGCTGTGGCTACTACCATTTAATGGCATATTCTGCATGTTTAACCACTGATCTGGCACTCTAACTTATCTAGTGATTTTCAGACGCCGGCTGAGACTCAGCAAAAGTGATTCGCAACCTTTCTGTGTTCCTGAAGATGTTTAGGTGTAGATGCAAATCGGTGTGGTGAATTCAAGGCTATTAAACACCAAGAAATTTTCTTAATTACTTTATAAGGACTTCATTTAGATACTGAGTATACTTAGCCTCGGAAGTCCATGAACCACAAGCTGAAAACCACAGCTTCAGAAAAAATGTATTAGGAATTAATGATGAATTCACAGTGTTCGTTACCTGCACGGCTGCTAGTAAACAAGAGGAAGGCATCTGCTCTCTATTTAAGCAGTGAAGATTAGCAGTAGAGGTTTCAGAAGTCATTAGTTTACTCCACTGATGTGGACATGGAAAGGACTTCAGGAGCTAGATTATTCTAAATGTCTCATTTCTCTTTCCCCCCTTTCAACATATTGGCATATAGTTTCCAGTATGGGGAGGTAACAAGAAATCCAGAAAGATGTAGGAGCCTGAAATGAAGGGAGAAAACTATCGCTGTGATTCTTGTAAACCTAGATTAGTGGGGTTATAGTTGAATACTCCGTGATTCTTCATCTTTAGTAGTGTCAGCAAACGATGACCGTGGATCATTATGATATAGTATCTGCTACTTCTATAATTACGATTACTATAATTTTACATGGAAAATACAATTGAAATATGACTGCCTGTCACTGTGCTACTTTCCAGAAATATCATGGTGCTGAGAAAGTTCTCCAGATGACTATAATGCTTTTAGTTCTAAGACACCAGGTTTCCTTGCAAAAGGACTTTACTTTAAAAATGGTTGATATTTCAGTTCAGTTTCTTGTGGAGCTCTGCATTTTCCATGCACTTGGTAGTACAGAAGTATTGCTTTCCAGCAAACACTCCCACGTCTTTGCATGGTTTGGGACTTTATTACAGAACATTTCCCCTTCCCAGTTACAAGAGTAAGTGACTACTTACAGCTGCGTGTTTTCTGTAGTTGTTGCTGTAATGCTTTTAACAGGTTTATTTCTGTTATGCTTCGTTGTATAAAAGGTGTCCAGCAAAACAGATCATTCCCTAAGATATCTTTGCTTTCTTAAGAGTCGTGGAGCATGTGACGTGCAGCCCAGACTGGTGCGTGATTATTTACAGCAGGAGGACTACGGCATGGCCCGGCCGGCAGTGCCCTGGACGGCAACTCAGGAAGACCCTGATTTCCTTTGTGGCTCTATTACTTATCTGCTGTGTTTCCCAGCGCAAATAACTTCGTCTTTGTGTGCGTCTTCACCCTCTATTTCTGATTCGGATGTAGAGTGAAAATGCCCTTCATCTGTATGCAGTGCTTAGTACAATAAGAAAGATCTTGTTCTTTAGGTGAGGTGTCCAGATGCTTCTGTAATAAACATTAAATACATACTAAATGCTAAATAATGTTTGAAGAAGTAACAAAGCGTGTTCAGAAACCGGAGCAACATCAAAGATCTATTTGGGCAAACACTTGTCAGGAAAATTTTCATCATGGTCCCGCTACCTGTCACTTCCTGGTCCTGAATTTATTCCAGCATTATTTATTTCTAGGCTTTCCAGAACCTTAGTGTGTAGACAAAAGCTCCCATTTTACTTCATATGTTCCTCTGACTTTGGTAACTCCAGCTCTGGCGACACTGTCGCCCATTACTGCAGGAATTACACGACCTTGAATCGTGGGTGGCTGGCATGGTGGCAGTTCAGGCAGTGAGAGCGAGTGGCTTAGAAAAGAGGGAGCTCCCTTGCACAGTTGCCGAGGTAGTTGTCGGCGATGGTAGAGTCCAAGCACTGATGATTTTAGATTGAATTTGGTTTTTGACGCAGAAGATAGGCATACCAAGGCCAAAGAAGCTCTTTTTGGAAGCTGTGGTTATTGCTTTATACCCATGTCAACGTTCATTTTCTGGGTTTTGTGCAAACTGGATTCGTTTTCAGACGTTTCAAAGCAAGCCTAAGTGGCTACCGCAGAGCGGCTGCAGGAAGGGAGCGCTGGGATTGCAGGGGAGACGGTGTCTCCGTTCAGCGGAGCAGGGAGAACGGACTGGCTCTCCCCGGTCCTGCCTGGATTATGAAGGAGAAAGGAAACTTCTTGCTGCTCCTTTCCAGAAACTGCTCTTATTCCAGGGGAAGCGTGTGGGAGATTTACGGTTGCCGTTGTACCTTTTGCAATGTGCAAACCTAGAATTTACTAGGAACGGGTTTAGACCCTGCTGGAAGGGAAATAGGATACTTAAAGTGTAAGTTGCCAACTTCGTTCCTCTTTCAACATTTGTGTTTGAGGGGAGGGAGTGTTTTCCTTCCAGCGGAGTCTTTAGCTACAGTTATTGCACCTTCAAAGTTACAACAAAACTCACTCTGACTTTTGTGGTAGGGCTTTAGTGTGGAAAGGGTATGTATATGTTTTCTCTTTTTTCACCCTCTGACATAAAATACTACTGCAAAAAATATTCCAAACTTTTCCAAAGGACTTTTGCTGCGGAAAGCGCTAGTACAGAGAGTCCTTTGTTTCACAGGGGTATCCAAACCTGTGGTAAACTCTTGCTCATTCCCCTGCCCGACAGGTGCCGTGAAGCTCTTTGACATTTGTAGAGCAGATGGGATGCCATTTTACTGTTGTATCTAATTGACAGAACCTTACTAACTCTCTCCATGCATCCTGCCTCGGGAAGTGTGGGCCGTGGAGTCTTAGAGAGCACTTTTTCCTCATCAGCAACTTGCTTAACTCACAGCCCGGTGAAGAGTGAGAGCGATAACTTGCTAACTGGCCTGTGAAGCCTCTTGGGAATTCATAACCCGGCGAAATGATTTCTTGCTGCTGAATTTGCCATTTTGGCTGGTTGGTCACTTGCTGTTGACCTGGCTACCATGCATTGTATTATGTATATCTGCAGCCACAGATGTTATTGTGTGTATATAGTTTAATGTAAATAGCAGTGTTGTCTGTCTGTGCAATCACATAATGGCATACGTAATTGAATGTGTGTAGAATACATGAAGACGTCTGTGAAACGCTGTCTCTGGGGATGTGTGAACGCACACGTCTCTCCATGCCTCCTCTCCCTCTCAGGCTCCCAAAGGAGGGATTTTGCAAATGTCCAGTTTGGGGATTCCAGACACAGTGAGGGTCTGATTTCCAAAAGGCCGGTGCCTGTGAAGGTCTCAGAGAAGAACGTAGCTGTTCCAGTCATTTCTGCTAACCTTGGCGTGCCACCGTCATGCCCAGTTCTTGCACATACGTATGTCTTATAGGGAAAACACAGAATGACTGTTTTGAGTGTAACTTCTGCTGAAGGTTGTACACTCCTTGGCAGGTCTGGTTTACACAAGAAAACCACATTTGCAATGTGCTTCCATCGTTTAAATCCTGATAGACACATATGCTTCCCCAGAAATTTCTTCCTTGAAGAAAGCAGGCGATGATTTGACTTTTGGAAAGGTAGCTAGACTGTATTTTATGGTGATTGTCATTGGATATGACCAAGAGGGGTAGGAATACCCAAACAAATATTTAGTGCATTTCAGTTGGAGTATAAATGAACTAACGAGCCCCTTGCCCTTGAGCAGCTGTAATTTTTAGGATTATTCTTACGAAGCATATTGAGTTTGAGATTCTTGGCTTCCTTGTGCAGCAGCCTGTCTCTCTGGCAACTGTCATCCTCAGTCATATCAGTTACAGGCTGCCACAGCCACGCAAACATCTTGTGCAAATGTTAATACTAAAAGCAGGCCAGGTGGTAGCAAACTCTGGGGTAGATCTTCAGGTCACTATCAAAATCACAGGATTTACAAATAACCTGTATAAAAAGTCTCCATTTCTCCAGGTGTCAATAGCTGTTTCTGTGGCGCTGGCATTTCAATGCCCTTTGTGGTATCCTTGATACCTGTAAGCTCTAATTCTAACTTGCAGCATTGTATGCTGGCCTTTTGGCATGAATGCCATTCAGATATCCTTTTGACTAAATGCTGGCTGCTGTACACAGGGCTTTCACAGTCTGGTCTTAAAGAATTAAAACACAAAAAAAGACTGGAAAGAATCGTAAGAGGTTATTTAGCCAACCCCAAGCCCCAGAGGAGAATCAGCTGTACCAAAATAATGGGATGTTGGGAGGCTCTCAAGAACAGGTTAGACAGTGACGAAGGCACTACACTGACCCCAGGCAATCAATTCCACCACTTTTACGAACCGTGCAGTTAGAAAGCTTTTTCTCGTGTTTAACCCAACATCACCCCTGCTGCAATTAAACCTGTTCATTCCTGCCCTGTCCTCAGTAGATAGAGAAGTTTATTTTTCTTAGTGAAGCAAAGCTTTAACATATTTGAAAATTATTATCCTGTTCTCTGGCAATCTTCTTTTGTCTTGGATAAAGCATCCTTGTCCTTTCAATCTCTGCCTGCAAACAACTCATTCATGTAGTTGTCTTCTCCATTTTCTCCCATTAGTCCATGTCTGTCTTGAGGTCTAGGGCATGCTGGGTCAAAACACAAGCCAGTACTCCAGCTGAGGGCTTGGGCTTGGTGAGCAGCATATGGATTGCTACGTGTCTTGCCTGTGGTTGTGGATCCTACTGGCTGTACTGAGTATGTCCTACTATGAAACTTGCTGCTCTGCAACAAGGTGACTTGTTTGATTCATGTTCAGTAATTATTTTCAAGCTCTCTGAGCTTTCTGTCATCTGTAAATTTAGTGAGCATATTCTCTATTCTACCAGCCAAGCTGTTAATTAAAATATTGAAGAACAGATCCCTGCAAAACACCACTCGATATATTCTTTTACTTTGGCCATCAACCACTGAAAAGTAATCTCTGAAAGTGTTTTTTTTTCAACCAGTTTTGTACCACTTTATAATGGTATCAGCTGACTGTGTTGAATAAGGTAGAAATCTTATTAAATTCAATATGTATTCCATCTGCTGCTGCTTCTTATCCAGTACCAGTTATCCTCCAAGGAAGGAAATTAGATTGATTTGACAGAATTCATTCTTGACAAATCCATTTGGCTGTTTTAAACTCTTACAGGATAATAGGGTGGAAAAAGAAACGTCATATAACTTGTCCGTGTATCTTTCCAGCCCCGTGCTTGCCCTCCCTTAGCCTTCTTGAACTCTCCTCTTCATGAGTCCTCATCTGTAACTACCACGGTGCAGGAGTGAGAACAAGAGCTGGAGGCAGCGGTCATTATTACTGCCAAAATCTTTGTATCTTAAAGCCAAGTCTGGGCATTCTTGGACAAACGTGAACAGGTTCAGCTTTTTTGAAACCGCCAGGCACATTAAGTAGCCTCTAATACTGTTCAGTCCTTTGACACTGACATGAATCCCGTCGTACGTTACAGTCATTTCTCATACATCCATATAAAAACTATTCAGCTATTTAACCTCTCTCGCCTATTATACACACACTTCTTTGGGAAATAGTCGGTGCTAAAATATCTTAAAACTGCTTCTCCCTTGCCAAAATCTTTGGATGCATTTGAACTTGTTAGAGATCAGGATAATATTGTGCACGTTTCGGGGTGCTGTGCATAACTAGGTCCTTTGAATTCCTTTCTGGTTGCAGACAAACACGAACAATAGCTGGGCAAGTACAGGCAATAGAAGGCATAAGTTTAAATCACGTTTAATACATTGAAAGCTGCTTTAAGTAACTACCCGAGAGAACAACTGTTATTTCCTTTCTAACAGAAGAAGTCCATGTCTGTTAGTATAATGTTACCTGCAAAATGCTAGGAGATAAAAAGGTATCACGACATTTGGAGAATGCTTTTAGGAGGTAAGGAATTTGTCTTTTTGGCAAGTCAAAATGCAGTCTTTTCTTAGCTCTGTCTGCTCATGCAGTTTACGTAAACAAATATAATAAATAAATAATAATAAACAATAAATACAATAATGATTTTTATCTCCAGGAGTTTTAAATTTCTATATAAAAACCTGAAAGTTGGTGAGTAATGAAAATCGTCTCAATGAGGCCCAACACCTTGCTGGCATCTTACCACATGCTTATGTATTCCCTAAATGCCACATGTGTAATCACGGGGAACCTAAGGGCCACGTAGGCTTTTCAGACTTCTTAGGCAATTGCCCAGGTAGCATACCCCTTAGAATTACCCGTCGAAAACACTCAAAATAATTCGCGTAGCTGCAAGCCATGTGAAATTAAGTCATGGATTGTATCTAGCCCAGAGCCCTGTGGGCTCACCGCCCGCCCCTGCTGCTGCCTCCTCAGTGCTGGAGCTGGCAGATAATATAAAGTGACGCCAGAAGGTCACCTGGCTTCCCCCCAAGATGCAGAGTTACTGCTGCTATTTCTCATATTCCCCTCACCAATATAGCAAATTTCTTTCATTCCTTTTAGTCCACTTTCACATATTTTGTCCTCAACAACAAATAGCCATGACTTCTGAAATGACCGGCGCTTCTTTTGTGTACGCAAATAATGTCATCGTTTTAGGAGCCAGTATTTTAGGGCTTAAAAACACATGCATTTATCTCATTGCCCTGAGTTACGCCCTCCTGAGCTTTCTTCAGCGATCTGACTTTCCCCTTGGTGTTTACACACCCTTCATGCTTTCAGATAATCACTGCATCCTTTCCAGTCTCTTTAACCTTCATCTAGCCAAGCAACAGTTGTTTGTTTAACCACAAAAGTCAAAAGGAACGTGTGATGCACTTCTGGGATCAAGTGTATTAGTAACTTTCGAAAGCCCAAATCCCAATTACTTTTTGTTAGGCATATGTTGCTACAGGATACACACTGTACTGAAGACGTGTATTTGGCCATCTTCAAACAGAATTGCCTAATTATTAAATCCTTGCAAATGAAGATTCATTTTTCTGAGAACTAGAGATACCAGCCTACTCTACATATACTTAAACAAAATGACTTCCTTGTAAAACTTCACCAACATGGAGCCAATGCAGTTAGCTCATTGCCCTCGAGGGCTGTTGTATCATCATTGATGCAGTTGGTCGAGTTGCGGAGGGTAAATTCCTCCCACTCACACCACCGCAGTCACAATAACCCTTCTGTTCACAAACTTCCCAAAATATTTATTGAGAGAATAGCTTGGAGGTATGTTTTCAGCAATGCTAAAGCCTGTTTTCACTTGTCTGTCTTGCTTGCCCCCCTCCTTTATTTTTTTTTTTTTTTTAAATTACATTTTGGGAGTGGGTTGGCCAATGCTTAAAAGCTGGAGTTTCAGATAGACGGCTTCTCCTTGCTTTAATTAGTTTGACAGGCACCTCTGCTTTCCAGCTGAGTTGCCCTAACTGGAAGCAGCTGCTCTTTGGAATTACTCCCCCTCCTCGCTGTGTTACAGAAGTAGTAAGTGTCTTGTGCCCCTTTGATGAATTTATGGATGCAAAATGCACAGTTCCAAGGCTTCAGGTGTGCCTGACTGTGGAGAGATGTTTCTCTCCTTTCTCTGTTACTTAATGAGGTTTTATGAAGTGAAACATATCATTAACGATACAGGGAAAATGAAATGTACAGATCGGATATGTTTCTCCACTTCCTTGTTAACTCTTGTTCATGAGTGCAGAGCAGGTTTTAATTTATTTTTCCAGGGCAATTTGAAACTCTGGTTTGAGAGAGAGACTCTTGAGTGATTGTACAGCTTGCAAGGTAGTGAAGAGGAAGGCTTCTCCCGAAGAGCACAGGCTCTGTGAATCAGGCTCCTGCCTGTGTTTACAGCCACAGCTGAAATGAGTACTTATCATCTTGACTACATTGTCACAGTCTTGTGAATGCTCCTGATTTCATCACTAGCTTGATGATGTATTTAACATCCTACCACCTGGAGCCAAGTGATGTAAAAATCTCAATTTGCTGCTGTTTTTTTAATAATGTAAATGTAAACTCTGGCTTTTATTTTCCAACAAAAGTATGAAAATGTGACCTAAGTGCACCCTGATGACTCAGACAATTGAAGCTGAAGCACTTCAAAAGCCTTACTTTAAAAATTCCATTATATTTAAATGCAAGTGTAATTTTCAGGTGCCTGACATCTGTGAGTTTGGAACACTTATCATTACAGCAGAAATTGCAACACCACGTGTAACGCAACTGCTTGCCTACCGCTTCCTAGTCAACTGCTGTTTGTTTTTCCATAAATTATCTCTTAATGTACGTGTCTGGGCTTGCTGGGTGGTGCACAGGTCAGCTAACCCCGGGGTGCAACTTTGAGACACCCCCGTTTTGGTCTGATCTGGTACTCTGGGGAACGGGCAGGAAGCATTTACAAGGAATTGGAAAGTGAGAGAAGACTGGGTGTTCTGCATCCGTCGGAGCCTGCTGATGAGAGCTGTTTCCAGGGATGGAGGCGAGAGAAGAAGCTCTGGCGATGGAGCAGGAGTTATCCCAGCAGAAAGAGACCCAAAAGAAGAGGCTGAAGCCACTACGTTCTTCTGAAGTGGCTGCAGTAGGGAGAATTGACCCTAGGCTGACATGAGCTGCAAGCAAACATCAGATAATCACATCTGGTCTATTATCTTCACCTGTGGCTAGCTGAGCTCATCAGGCAGGTTTCTTTGGTTGGTTGGCTTCTGCATTAAGTAGGCCCACCTACTCCTTCACTAATAATGTATCTATGTGATTTGGGACGCAGGCTTAAAAAGTGCAAAGTCTGAGCTCAGTACTGAATCCTTGTGGGACTGATAGTCAGGCTTTGGTAGGGTCTGTTTGCTGCTTGTTCAGAAGGGCGGTGTATTAACTTTTAAAGAAACAGTTGAGGAAGTAATTTGTTCTGTTATGTTTTGGGGCAATATTTAATTGGTAAATTGGGGCGTAGGTGTTAGGTGGAGTGTGGAGGAGGTGACTTTTGGGTGGCAGTGGTCTGTTCTGGAAGAGAAGCTAAGGAACTCTTCCTCTTCTGTTTTCTTGCAAGCCTCTACCATTGGCATGTTTGTGTCACGTGCACTTCGCTGTAGTATTTTGCCAAGGGCAGCTCTGTGAATTTTTATCTCTCCATTGATAGCAAGCAGATTAAAAAAAAAAAAAATTCAAGATCTACATTTGCATTTCATAACCGGTTGCTTTTGCAAAGATACAATTAATGAAAGTTCTTAAGTTTCTTTTTCCAGAAAGTATTACTTTTAGGGAAGATATTTCCCTTTCAAAGGGAGATGCAATAAACATCTTCTCTGAGGTGTATCCATTCTCATTTTAAAAATTTGAGCTCGTCATGAAGTGAGTGGTAATAAAACAGGCATTGTGTGAGCTTGGCCATCTCTCCTGGTGCTCCTCCTACCTTTCTACAGCCAACTTGGCATGATACTTACGTCAGCGCTCAGCATCTCTGAAATACAGAGCTATCACACGCTACTAAGTTCTACCTTATTCTTGGCCGGTTTTATGATGCGCTTTGGGGTGAGATCATCAGACTCCTTTTCATTAGTAATTTAACAGGAGTTTCAACAAAGGAATCAAAGGACACCGCGTTTGGAAAAAGGAGAGGCTGAAGTCCTAACTCCCAGTTCTGAGGCTTGCTTTTCGCCTTTTTCACTTCCCTAGTTCTAAAATTATTTGGGATAGGAGCAGCCAAAGGACACTTCTGCCTCTCTGGATTTTGTAAGTCTCTTACAAAAAAGATTTGTATGCATCCTTTCTAGCAGATGCTTACGAAAAGACTATAAGAAGTTGAGCAGGCTCATGTGAACGACAGTGTAGAGACTACCCCTAGACATCCCAAAGGGTGCTGAACTCCTGTCTGAAAAATTAATTAAGGTTTATAAAACATGTTGCAAAAAGTGCTGCAGAAAACTAATAGAAAATGAATGCTAACTATTTAAATGTTGACAGGAAATAACAAAGCATCAAAGCTGGCTTTGCCATGCAGCTAGAGAAGAGAGGATGCTGAGCTTGGGTGGAGAAGGGAGAAGTAAGTTGCATGAAGAAGCAAGAGTGCCTGGGATTGCGGGAGGCAGATGGAATCCTGATCTGCGGGCGGTTTTGGAGCAGCGTCCTGTGCACCTAAGCAGGATGGTGGCTGTGGTGTCCCCAGGGATATGTGCTCCTTGCTGGTCACGCTCCGGCTCCTGGAGCCCTTCCGCTGGCTGAGCTAGTGCTGCTGCCTCCCAGTTAAGAAACACAGTGCTGTGTTCTGCAGTGGGGAGAGGAACTGGGCAGGATATGAAAGGCCTTTGTGGAGCACATCTGCAGGCAGGAAGGGAGGACACGAACCTCTCCTTTCTCCTTATGAGTCAAAAAGTATCCTTCCAGAAGGGCTGTGATACTCGCTGTGTTTAGATTTTTTTTCCTTACATGATTTGTCATGCAAAGTCGCAGCCACGGTATTTTAACTGAAGTCTGCTGAGCCTAGTATTTGTATGTCTACCGAGCATGGCGCTAGCCCGAAGCGTTAAGACTACTGGAATGATTTTACTGGGCATGTGTCTCTCCCTCCTTCTTATTTTTTAATCTAGTAGGGTACTGATATCCAGGGGAATGATGGATCGGGTGTAATGTGGAGAGTTCAGACTTTTTTCAGAATAAAGCAATTCGATGTTCCTAACTGCTTTCTACTGATAGAATTAAACAGACTTAACTCCATCTGGTTCGTGTTGGGCATATTAGTGCACTGCTCTTGCTGTGATGTGATACTCTAGTCACAAGGCTGGCAATAAGACAGGGAGCTGACAGCTAAGCCTCTAAAAGAATAAATAATGATTTCTGACTCTACAGCAAAGAGTGTACCATCTAAATACTGTCTGTTTTAAAGCCACTGGATAAGTATTGCTTGCACTGCTTTTAAAATCAGGAATATTTTCTGCAGTTATCTAACTGGCAGCGGATGGTGAAACTCGATCATTTCAGGAATATATAGCAGTCTGACGTACAAATGCACATGACGGATCTCGCGCTCTCTTACAGCTTATGCCTGTACGCACTAAGAGTGTCCGAGACAGAGCGACAGCCTGTTTGGCAGAATGGCTGATGGGTTGGGTGTGTGGATCCCCATCCTGCCCCACGCTAGAAGCTTTCTGGAGTGGCCGCTGGCATGTCTGCTTTCCGCTGGAAAGCAGCTGCGGGCTCCATTGGCTGATACGGGTGATGCACAGAACCCACTCCGAGTGACCCTGCTACCAGAAGTAATAATGGTACTTAAATAATTCTTAAGGAAGATACTTTAAAAATGAAGTAACGGGTGAGAATTAAAAGAAATTACGTTTTAGAAGGACTTTCGAAAAAATGTAGTGAGGACAATGAGATAAAATTGTTCCAAGATGGATCACGGTAAGTTGATGGGATGGAGCCTGCAACCAGTAAGGGCTGCAGTTCCAGTCAAAGGCTGTGATGTGAAACTCTGCATCTTTCAATTTGATGACCTCCACCCAGAGGAAAGAGGGAGAGAGCTGAAAGGAGATATAATCACTGCTAATAGTGTGCTGCATTGTAATTTGCTTGTGTTAAGAGTTTTAGGGCTTTTGCAGGTCACCTGTAGGGGCTAGCTGGAATTTTTATTTCTCCCTTCCCCTGCACCCTCTGTGCATACAATGGCTTGCTTATTTATTTCTCTGAAGCTTTGATGTTCTGGGGCTGGGCAGGGTGTTGTTAGTGATGTTGAGAAACGTCATGTGTTTTGTTCACGCACGCATTGTTAATTGCCGGGCCTCTGAGCAGGAAGCCCTTTCCCTCAGATCGTCTGTCGGGAACCTATGAAGTTTGGTGCCCATTACACTGTGGGGCACGATCCACTCCCCAAGGCAACCCAGTCCCTCCCAGGCTCTTGCATGTAGCTTAAAATTGATATCAAAGTGCCCAGGGTTGGTTGTGGTGTAGATTTCTTGGGTTAAATACCTTTTATGTGGTTGCCAGCAGTTGTGATAGTCTGGTTCTGATGGTGCACGTCGGCTTTTCCAGTTTATTTTGACGCGTATTTCAATTTTTCACTATTAAATGCTTTGTTGAAACCATTGCATCACTTCTGTGTGACACTGTGGTGAGATGATACTACTTTGGACAGAAATATTGTCATCTTTTGTCTTAATGACTCACAGGTTTGCATTTGAGGTTTGTGCTTTTTCACGGAGAAAGAGTTTGGCCTGGTGAAGGCAGTCCCCCTTAAACCCTCAGTAAAGAAAGGAGCAAGATGAGCTTCTCTATGGCCGCCTTAAGCTGGAGCTAGGATCCTGCTCTGAGTATCCCTCTAGAAGAAAGTCCGTCTCTCTTGAATACAGAAGCGTGCTCTCCAAGTTGGTTAATCCTGCCTGGTGTGTAGATGTGGGATACTCCTATTAACTGCACACCCACGTGTAGCTGATGGTGTGATAGGAGGATACATTCACATGCACAGTGCATCTGCCGTAACCGGGCGAAACTAGATTCACCACATACGTGTTGATCATTTCCATCTCCTGTGTAGAGATTTGCAGGAGAACGAGCGTGGGGAGCTTTGTAGCTGCTCCGTGGAGGGACTTTCCATCCAGAGTGCACTGGAGCGTATGTGAGAGCAGCCACGAGCCCATGCGCTGCGGGTGCAACACAGTGGGGAATCGTCTCAGGATCGCTGCCCCGCTGCTGAGTGCTGCCCTGAAGCTGCACATTGACCATTTTCCAGGATTTCCAAACGTTAAGCGCCCGGTCAGAGCTCCTGTGAGATGTCCCAAAAATCTCAGAAAATCGACTAGATTTATTTCTTCCCAGTAGCATACAGAGGTCCAGTACACCATGCTTCTAGAACGTGGTCTTTTGTGGATGCTTGAGTTACTGTCTAGACAAGTACAGATAAAAATGCAAACAAAAATTGTATTCTAACATGCAGAATTTCAATTACTTTGTAATTCTATAGTAGCGGTTGTAACACAAACCAAACACTGCAGTCATAGCTGGGCCTCAAAACCCTTGTAAGATCTGAGTATTCCGCTTGTTCTAAAACTCCCATACTCTTCTTGTTGCAGCCGGTTTTTGTACAATGCCCCTGGGATTTATTACTGCAGGACATTGGCATCATTAAAATAGAGGAACCCTGCAATATCTAGAAGGAGTGGGGGTCTATCTGAGGGAAGGAGAGCAGGGAATATTTTAGCATGTCATAGTCATTGAATGTCTTGAGGAAAACGGCATCTTGTGAATGCCTGAAGACAAACAGACACCGTAATTGCAAGACCATAGAAGATGGTAGCTGTTGTAAACTGCCATGGGTTTGTTGCGATTCTCTCATGTCAATTTGCTTCTTAAAGCAACTGCTCCTGGAGTCAAGTGCTTTTGCAAGATCTTTTTTTCCTGATCTCCCTTTTTTTAAATCAAAGGCTCTGTGTCGCAGGTAAATTAAAGTCAACTGGCTGAGGGGAAGACTGCCACAGCCATGCGTCATGTTCCTCTGACGACAGTTGCTGCCTCCACCGAAGGGCGAACATCACGGCTCAGGAAGCAGCTCTTGGACCACCACAATTTATAATCTAGTTTCTGTGACCTGTACTGCAAGGCTGAAAAGTGCGGATATTCAGGACCTGCTTCTGCAAGTGGCGCAGTCATCCTTGCACAGGAGCAATGACCTCCATCGGCAGGGAGGGGCAAGGCAAGCGGGAGTGCTGCCCCTTGCACCTATTCCATGTTAATCTATTGCTGCCTGAGTCAGAACAACGAGGGTTTTTTAGACTTCGTACTGCAGAGTTGTTGTTATATTGTTTTGTTTTGAAATATGCCTCCAAACTATAAAAAAGGACAGTGTACAGAAGACGGTGTGCACAAGAGGAGCCCAGAGTATTTAGATCCTGAGATCAACAGTGTGCCTTGTTCAGATATTTTTGAAAGTAGGTTGACATTACTATTGTAAGTGGTTCAACACTGATTTCAGAGGGTCACTAAGTAAATTACCCCTGACTAATTAAACCCGTTTTGAGTTATGCAAGCCGTCTCAGAGTACTAAGAGACTTCACTGGCACGCCTTTATCTTCATACTTCATAGGCTTATAGTTGCATACAATTTAAAGGTCAATCAGTAGAGTTTTTATACCTGGTTTGGGCCTTTCATTATTTCTTACTACAAGTCGATAATATGATGAATTACACAGTGTGTGTCCTACGTTTGCATCCTAAAGAAGGGTCAATAAAAATGTGCATATTTCTACGTCATCGGTGGTTTCTTTACCACTTTCTCTCAGCATAATTCTCTTTCAGTTTTTCTACCAGTGCCCCCCACCTCCTTTTCTCTGTTCTGTGTGTGCTGCTCACCGCTCCAGCAAAAGCTGCAGTAACACAGTGCTTAGAAGGGTCTCGTCCCTTTCTTTGCATACCAGTTGCTGAGAAAGGAAGCGTTTCGACCAGCTTTTCTCTCCGGTGCTAGCCTACAAAGTAAAATAAGCGATCGTGGCTTTGAGGACAGAAAAAGAGCATCGCTGGGAATGTGGAAAGAAGATGAGGAGCGCAGTCATCGCCTCTTCTGCTTTATGCCTTCCCCAGAACTATTTTTAGCCCTGTTAGCAAATGGTATCATTTGTTGCTCCAGCCCTCCCAGGCTGCTGGTGCCGTGCAACCGGTGGGAGCCCCGTCAGCTGTGGGGCTGGGGGGAGCCCGGTGCCGGGACACCCCAGGGCTGAACGGGGAGCTGAGGGGGGAGCAGAGGGGCCAGGCCCTGGGTTGTGTTTGGGTGGAGCAGGGCACGTATCATCCAGCCTGGCAGCAACCGGGGCTGGTGGGATGCTGGAAAAGCTACTTACTGCTCGAAGATGCGTGCTCTTAGAATGCTTGGCTAGAGCATGACAGCTGCATACCCGTTAAATAAGTCACTTTAACACCCCCCCCCCCGCCCCGCCCTTGCACAGACAGGTGCTTCCAATAAGCAACAGCGCGAAACAGCCGCGTTTCAAGGTGCATCTCACCCTTTCAAAACTTACTGATGAGCGCCAAGGCTAAGAGGAGCAAGGGGCTTCCGTGCTGCCGGTGCCCGCAGAAGCCGGGGGCGAGGCGTGAGGCGGCGGGCAGGCCGGGAGGAGCACCGCGGCCCTCCGGGTCATCCTCCCGCGCCTTCCGCCCCGCCGGCAGCGGGGCTCGGCCGCCGTTACTTAAGAGTTGTAGGGGCGTGTGCGTGTAAGCCGTTTCCTAGGCAGGGGGAGCATCCCCGCTGCTGTCTGTAATTAGCGATTATTTAATTTCATTATTACATGGAGGGGGGAGTGTGTGTGTGTGTGTACACTCGGCGACGGATCTTTCCTCAGGAGAATGAATGATGGGGTCCCGGTACTTGAACTAAAAACCCGAATTAACCGGGCGCCTCTTCCCTTGCCGCCCACGTAAGGCGGGCGGCTGGCACCCGTCCCCAGCTCACTTTCCCGCGGCGTTAAGGACCCGCTGTTGGCTTTGCCGCCGGAGCTCCGGGCGGTCAGGTGAGGCGCCGGCACGGGGCGCTGGGGAGGGGGCGGGGGGGAAGTTGTTTTTATGAGAGAAAATAATGTAGCGGAAAGTATAAAGAGTGAATCAC
>JAVKLA010000081.1:33283325-33452940 GCA_034782735.1 Sagittarius serpentarius | reverse complement strand
CCCCCCCCCCCCCCCCCCCCCCCCCCCAAGGGAGTTGCTGGGTTACGGCCCGCGGAGTTCCTGCGCTGCGGATCTCCTGCGGGGAGGGACTAATCCTCGTAATTCGCGGGTTACAAAACAAAAGAGATGGCCCCACTAACGAGGGCGCGAGGAGTGACGTTTAGTGGGCACGCAGCGTACCGACGGGACGGACCGGACCGGACCGGACCGGACGGCAAGCAGGGAAAATACGGGAAGAGTCCCTTCTTTATTTCTGCTTGCAGCGAGAGAGTAACATTTACTTTAGGAGCAAGATGATAATTACTACGGAGGACTACCGCTCAGCAGAAACCCAAATACTAATGTTGCATGCCTACTGGAGCTGGCAGTGTTCCAGCGATCCAGGAATGCGGCGATCAGCAGTGGAGTGCCTGTTTATTCATTTTAAAAGCAAACGAGTAGGCTTGATGCATATTATTATTTGTTGTTAACGATTAACCAACAGACATTAAAGAATATTACGAGAAATACCTTTTGGAAAACTGCTGTGGAGCATAACGAATGGTAAACCTGTAGGATCTAGTTCAGAAGTGTTATGGAATTGAGCAGATAATTTAATTAGCATTTTGTGCTGCAGCTTTTTTCCACGTGGACTTTATTGTTAATACTCAAAGTAAGATTAAAAAAAAAACCTGCCTGATTCCTTTTCTTCGTAGAAATTCTCCATTGACATGGCGTTCAGTTTAATAGCACCCGGGTGCGTACACTCTTTCACTGTTAATGATTTTAATCTAAGAATGGAAGCGGAGTCAGTTCTGCCAGTTTGTAGGGAGCACACAGTTGGTACGTTATGAACAGTGTCTTTCTCTCCCTTTCTGGCAGGTTTCAGTACTGCGTTTAGTAAGAGCAAAGTGCTATTGGATGCCCGGGAAGGGAGTGTTGTTTGAGGAGGCCAGCCCAGCACGCTGGAGCTCAGTGCAGAAAAAGATCTGATTCTCACACAACTCGTAATTTGAATAGGTTTCTTCTGGCTGTACAAGCTAGTTTCCTTCCTGGGAAAACAGAGCTATTTAGTTATTATTTGTCTTCTAATAAAACTGAGCTAAAGTCATTTGTCTTGGAGTCGGTCTGCTTTACAGGAAGGAATCATCTAGTGACTATGAAGTTGCTGGTCTGTATCAACAACTGCGAACATCACCCAGCGCTGTATCTTTTCTTACGGCAGCGTTTTGCGTTGCAACGCAATTAAAATATGAAGAGATACCCTCGTGTTGTGTCTCAAATAATAACTTATCTGAGGGAATACAGAAGCTCTTCTCACTGCAAGCGGTCAGCTTTCTTCAGATTTAGGTTTTTTTAAAGAGTTTCTAGTCTTTGCGGCTGCAAAATGGGTCTTAATATGAACTGAGTATAAACTTATTTAGTTCTCTGTCCTTGTCTGAAGGCAAGGAAGAGGTAGCTCCAGTGCCTTTTTCACCCCTCGTCTTTGCGGCAGATGGAGCTTTGTCCCTCTCAAACCTGTGCTGCGAAAGGCAAACCGTAAACCAGATTTGTGGCTTCCAAATGGAAGTCTGTAGGTGGTTGCTCGTGGTCAGTTAGGCCACAACAGTGGCCTGCATAGCTGGCTTACTTCTTTCGTGTTTTCAATTAAGTGAGAGTATGGATCTTAAATTCCTGGGATTTACAGGAATTCATGATCCAAAATGCCTAGGGAGCACAGGGGTAGGCACTGGAGCGATTCACTGGGAATGGCTCTATGAACCAAGAAGCTGGTGCAGTGGTAGACTGGCTGGGTTGGCCCTGCAGCAGCGTGAGAGCTGCCGAAGGAATGCACTAGCAGGGGGGGAAGAGTCGGGAGAGGAGAGCCAGGATCTTGGGAGGGGAAAACTAGAATGAAATGCAGAAGGGTGATCATCAAAAGTTTGTTGATCGAATGAGAGCAAGAATATGGCGTTCTTAAGCAATTATTGTAGGATGACGCAGGTAGAAGGGACCTCAGGTGGCATCTAGCCTGGCCTCGAGTTGAAGCAGGGAGAGCGCTGAGGCCAGGTGAGCTGGCTTGGGGCTTTATCCAGTTGGGTCTTGAAAACCTCCAGGGGCAGAAACTGCACAGCCTCTCTGTGCAGCCTGTTCCACTGCTTCGCTGTCCTTACGGCGGAAAAGATGTTCTTCGTAAAAATGATGAAATGCCCGATTCTGTCCTCCTCGCTCTGAGGAGTTACAGCAGTGGGGAGGAGGAGGGGAAGGTGTCGCCTTCCTCGCGCTGGCCTGGCTGGAAGCCTTGTGGGGCATGGTGGTGGCCGTGGAGGTGTCTCCTCCAGGGTGCAGGCTTAGGAGGAGAGGCCGCGGAAGTCAGCCCAGCTGGTATTCCGTACCGTATTTACTTAAAATACAAGTAGAGCCCCTCTCGCTCAGCGGATCAATACACTTCATTGTTTGTGTACGTTTAGTTGGGTTCCTTAAAACAGGACCTTGTTAGCAGGAACCTGCGATGGCAGATCCCAAGTCCAGAGGGGAAGCAAATACTTCTCAAGTGCTGCTTACAAGCAGCATATTTTACAGACTTTGAAGTCACGTTATAACTCACTCTATACTCGACAAATATTGAGTGTACTTGCAGCTGTACTGGGATTTTGCTGAAGTAAATGCGACTTTTCCCTTTTGCACTTATTCTAATGAAATATTCCGTAGGTGCAGCTGTGGTATAAGCACCTCAAAGCTATTTGTGCTGTTAATGGAGCTCACTAGATAACATAATTATATTTAAAAGCTTTTGCTTAGTCTGTAGCAAGCATGTGTTGGAATGTACTGGTTAATTACGATTTGCAGTGTCTCAAAGCAACAATGGATGGTGGAAGTGTATTAAGGTTTTAAAGAGAGGTTGCGGTAGGTGGATCATGAGTAGTAATATAGAAATGATCTGCATCCCCCAAACTCAGTGCCGTAAAAAGGGATGTTTTTGGCATAGAATCATGTATTGGTGGGGCGGTAGCAAACTCTTCACTGCTAAGAGTCTGAAGGTTTGTATGTGATCACATCATAATACGAAGTGAAAATCATGGACTTCATTCTTTCAGAGATGTGCGTTCAAAACATGGGCTATTGACCTTAGTGCAGGGAAGACAATCGAGTGTTTGTCTTGTTTATGGGATGTTCTTCCTTATTGCATAGCATAGCTGGAACAGGTATCTGGGTCAAATCCTGACATTAATGAAATCACGGGCAAAACTCTGTTCAGTTCTGATAGAGCAGGGATTTCGCTGAAGAGAACTGTTTGTGTCAGGAGTTTGTCTTGGGTGGCCAAGATACAAAAGGTACAGTGGAACTTGCAAGAGATGCAATGAAATTAGAAGTCTTTCCAGCTTTTTATTCCAAAGTGATAGCTAGTTCCTATTTTAAACTATTGAATCAATTATAAGGGCTGGAAAAAAGAAAATTCTTTATTTTTTTTATAATATTTTGCAGTTATAGTAAGAGAAAACAGTGCTTTCCTACCATCTGCTGTTAGCTAAAGAGAACAGAGTATTTTGAGGACAATAAAGCTCGCCTGGGTTTGCGCTGGGAGCCCTAATATTTACATATGTAATCTATCTTGCTCTCTGTGTTTCAGTGACTATTTGAATTTCTTATCAAAGTAATAAAGAAACAAACCGAAAGAGAGAGAGACGCCAGCTGATAATACTACTGTGATAACATGTAATTGAGTACTGGCTAACATACTTTGGGGAGAGGCATTTGATATTAAGCTAGGGAGCCTGGATATCTGGAGAGATCGGGAAAGTAGATCCCTGGCCGATACAAGCAGTCGGAGGGCTGCCAGGAGGAGTTGTGGCAGCTCACACCAGCTGCAGATTTCTCCCAGGACTGGTCTTCCTTAAACCATCGTTAGTTCGCCGTGACCTCCCATGGAAATTTCTCTGCCCTGTTGCTCTCCTGGTGTCTCGTTCGGGTGACTCCATTTCTCTGATTTGTGCTTGGCACCGAGAGGCCGCTCCAGCCGAAGCCGTCGATGCTTAGCACGGCTCTACGGGAAAGGGCAGGCAACCGAGTAGCTGCTCCAGGTAGAACGTGCTTTTGAAAACGCAATATACTCCTTTTTTTCTGATTTTTATTGACATGTTGGCAAAATGGCTGTGGCACTGTGTAATTAGCTCAAAAAGCACTTTGGGACATTCTGATTCACGACATTTTTGTTCCGACTTCTGCTTTGGAGTTCATTTTTAAAGTGTTTCCCAGCTGCAACAGTAAGGATAAACCCAGAAGACCTGACCTCTGCTTTTCAAACTAGCAGGTATTGTTTTTTCTCTTTAACAAAACCATGGAGTTTATTTTGCTTTCAAATAAAGAAAGCAAAACGGAGAGTGACTGACTGTCAGCTGAGGTGTTGGATTCAGTTTTATATTTTAAACTTAACCTGTTGCATCTCTTTTCCCTCTTGTCCCTGTGCAGTGTTACGCCTAGCAATGCTAATCCTTCTGTGAAGAAAGACAGCTCAGAGAGATAACCTTTGGTCTAGGCTTTTTCTTGCACGTCAGGTCACATAAAACAGGTATCTTCATCAGAGAGTTTAGTCCCCACAAGACCCTACGCAGTCAGGACTGATAAGAGGTTTTGGTTCTGGTCCCCTCTTCGTTCTTTCTTGAAAGCAAACTCCAAGTGTCCCTGGCCTTTGAATTGCAGAGGAAAAAGTAGGGAAGATTTTTATATACCTGTTCTTTGTGTGCTATGAACTGCTGTTTACTAGAGAATAACTATAAATTTAAGATAAACTTTATTTTCCAGTGTGTTGCTGGTTTGCTGTGAATACTGGCTCCATTATCAATGTTTGGAAATACTCTTTTTTCTCGTATTTTTTCACATTTTTGAAAGTCAATCAACAAAGCGCTCTCAGTCTTTTAAGAGCAGTGGAATACCAGATTGCCAGAATTTGCCTGTAATGATGCCTCCTTCCTTTTGTGGATAAGAAAAAATGGCGGCCTCTAAACAGAAAGAAAATGTGAAAATTGGTGTGGAAAATGGAAAAGTGTTGCACATTCAGGACAATAAGCGCTTAAAGGAATTTTATTACGTGGAATGCAATGTGTTATGCTACACATGCTGGTTACCATTTTCTGTAGTCAGGTGAAAAGCTCTTATTTTTCGTGCTTACCTCAGAGCAGCCGACATTTTACAGAACTAGATAACGATTAACTTACTCTGATGCTGTCTAGAAATCAATGTAAATTAGTGCTGATTGTAGGAGATGCCGTGCAAACGGAGGAGCGGAGAGGTTAAGCCGGTGAGCTGGGCGGAGGGAGTGGGGCGCAGCGGCGCGGAGTCACTGCTGGACATGGTGCAGGGCCGAGGGACGGATGAAATGGGCAGTGCCGGGGGCAAGGGAGTTCAAGTCCGAGGGGAGGAAGGACTTCCTTGTCTTTCCAAACCCTAGCTGAACTGCTCCGGCTTTGGCCCTGGGCTCGGCTCCTTCAGGATTTTTTTTTTTTTTTTTTTCCTTCCAGAGGTGGCATGGTGGAGGGGAGGATGCCGGTGCGCCCAGCCCTGCTGCCTGTGCCTTCCCGGGTCTCCCTCCGTCATTTGGAGTCTCTGATTGTAGGTTTCCTTCAGGCAGCAGCACAGGCTTTCTCCTTTTCTGCTAATGCCATCGTCACAGGAGTTACGGTTGTAGAGCACGTGTTGTGCTCGGGCTTGGGGAGGTTCAGTAACACAGGATGGATAAGAGCTACTTTGCCATGAGCCAGCAAAGTGATTCGTCAGAATACCTGTTTTAACGTAAAGCGCTGCTGATAATTTTCCTCTTTGCAATTCTGTGACGCAGGCGACCGCTAATGAACCTACCGCTTTGTCTGTTGCCGTTACTGGCGGTGGGAGGAGGAGGAGGAAGGTGGCGGTTGCGACTGTGGGAACGCTGAGGTGGCTTTGCAAGAATTTGAGTTCCAGGTTTTTCATGAGGAAACGAACAGAAAGAAGGAACTGGGTTTAATATGTGCAAATCTGTAAAAATTAAGTTTCTGCTGTGCAAGCATATTATCCGTGAAGTACGTAGACACGTGTTGTGTGATTAGCTAAAGAGATACGAAGGGCTGTTATTTCTCACTGCCGTCAAGAGACTTAACTGTTCCATTGGCAGGAAGAAACTTACAACGTAGCTCACCGAAACACGTTTGAACCCGGGAGTTCGCAACACAGGTTTACATTATGGAAAACAGCTGCCCTCAAAAATAAAAGGAGCAGCCCTCACCGCAGAGGAGAAGCTGCGGTGCGAGTCAGGCGTGGGCACACCGGCTCTGCTTTGATCCTCCTGAGATGAGGGGAACATTTTTCCTGGCTTACGGTAATAGCAGACCTTCCGTGTCTGCTGGCATGTTTTGAAGCGCAGAGTTATAATGTACTATTTTTATTTGAACTAAGATTAGTGTAATAAAGTACTTAATGGTTTAAGTTTTAATGACACCTGGATGGGTGCGTACTAGTTTGAGAGGCACATTTCCTATGAAGGGTTTGAAGTTGAGAGTGGGGATTGTATAACCTATCTGGAAAACAGTTTTAAGAAGGGTGTAACTGGAAAATTAGATGGACAAGCTTAAGGATATAATACAACAACGATTTATAAATCGGACTTTCAGGCTTTTTTGTGGAAAGTCATATGATAAATTGGAGAACTGGTTCCTAATATCCGTCTCGCGATCTAGTTGGAGCGCTCTTGCAGTTCTGCTCTGCAACAAGCCCATTAGATTTTGGTGATTTGACTTGCCTGTGGCCCTGCGTGAACATGGGGACGTGCTATTGAAATCAGTTTACATGATCCAGCTTCCAGATGGAAAAAATATGGTCGTTCTTATGTGCATGGGTAAACACACACATTGAAGCTTACAAGCATGGTAATACAATTATCAGGAACATAAACACATCCTTTTCTGTTTCATTATTCTCCCTGTATTTACGATGATATACAGTGCTTTTTGCTCCTTGGTAACAGCATGCTAAAATTTCGTATCGCTGTGTTCTCCACCTTCAGTATATTCTCGGTGCGTGGGAGTGTGTGTGTAAAGGACATTAGGTAACTATTTAATGCAATAATAAGAGCAATACTCGGTGAAAGCTTTGCAGCCAGCATGACAAGAGTCAATAGGTGGTAGTGAAAACAGTATCATGCTTGTTACAATATTAAATCGAGAGTACACGAGCAATCTCTTGATTGCGGGACGCTCCTAACCCTCTCTCTTGGAACTGAAGATGCTTTGTGCAGTGCTGGTGGGTGTGATGGAAACAAAAGATGAAGAAAAGGATAAAAGATAAAGGGTCTAATTTCTGCGCTGTTTACATAAAAACTTCATGAGCCTAAGGGCCAGAGTTTATTTATACTGGAGCTGTGTGTGGCCTGTAGGTTTTCAACAAGAAAGGAAAAAAACTTTTGTCATTCCTTCACAAGTTCAGATGAGTTGAGCTTCCTGGTCCTTCCAGTGCCAGCACCAAGTCAACCCTGCTGTGCAGAGCTGGCTCTCTGCTCACCTGTAAGCCCAGTCTAACTCGATGGAGGAAAAAGTGGATTTGAGAGTGCTTGGCATGAGAGCTCATTGCACCACGGCGGCACTGTCGAAAGTCCTTTCGGTGCGTGTACATCCACAGCTGGAGCTTGGGTGAAAGCATGTGCTAGGCCTGGTTGCATAGCATTGCGTTGCACTTCGGGGAAAAAGGCATTTTAGAATTTTAAGGTATTGTGCTTGCCAGAGTAATATCTTAGCGGTCATAATGTATACCTCTAAAAGTGATGTGTCACTGCTGTAGAATCTGTTTTTCACGCACTTTCAACTGGGGAGATGTTTGTGTTCTGTCTGTAATCTCTGTTTATCTGTGTCTGTTAACAGTCCTGAAACACATTCACGCTCTTTGGGTTTTGTGCTCGCAGTCTTCCAGGAGGAGCTTCCCGCGTATCCCAACTCAGCTGAAAGGGTTTTTTTACACCAGAAGTTTCTAGTGCAATCCCTAGGGATGGAGTGCAAATTGAAGATACTTGCTTTCTACTGCTAAATTGAGGCTCATCTCCTTTCACCATCCCTGTTAGATGTATTTCATATTGTTAGCAATATCACTGCATAGACTTAAATGTAGCTTTCACTTATACGGAATAATTTTTAATACTTGTGAGTTTTGGAGCTTTCAGTGGTTGGCCAGCTTAGTACAGTAGGTCTGAAAACTGACGATAAATGCTTTACATTTAAACTGAAACGTAAACTCCGTGAGGATGAAAATAAGAAAAATCCTGTTTTATACATAAGTATATTTGTATTCATACATAATATGCACTGCAATTTGCAGGTTGTGATTTCCATTCCATTAATTAGGCTTCTTTCCCACCTTAGAATTCATAACTAACTGTTGTAACACGGGAAAAGGCAGGGGCAGGCTGCATGTTGTACGTCAGTCGTGGTTTCTGTCTTCAGGTTTCCGTCTTCAAGTTGATTATATGTTTACGCTGCAAAAACTCGATGTTTCAGAGTGTGTTGTGGGAATATGCCACGTTTTGTATAAAAGTTGGGGAGAACAATTTCCACGTGCAACATTTTGTCAGAGGATTAATAAAGGTACTGTATTTCAAAACCAAAAAACTGGTAAGGTGAGGAAGTCTCCGGTTGAGGAAGCAAGCAAAAGCTCATGGTCAGCTGTCATGTTGGGGATACCAAGCAATACAGCAGCTGATGGGCAGTGGAGCAGGGATGCTAGTGCCTGTGGCACTAAGCCGTGTTGGCCGGTTTCTGACCTGTTCTTCATTGGGTTTACATGATGCTTCGTGTCAGACTGAGGACTAAATAAGCTCAGAACAGGTATTTGCTTTTTGCTGTATCTCTGGCGCATAAACGTGTCAGAGCAGGCTGTGCGCAGGCTGCCTGTATCCCCTGAAAAAACGTTGACAGCGGAGATACCACAGGGAGGGTGGGCAGGCACTGACGTCCCTGCGCGGCTGGAGCACCGGGGTGGCTGCAGTAGCCGGCATCTCTCTCTTCTCCCACTGGACGTGTTTCCTTAGGTTGGTCTGTTTTCATTTCTCTGGAGGAAAAGGGCTGAGGAAAGGCAGATTTCCTGCTGGCGGGGCACGTTGTGAATCTTTGTACATGGTAGATTCTTTGGACGTTTTTCTCTTGGTTTTGCATACCGTACTCCTCTAAGTTTCTCTGAGGTCGTGTTTCCTTATACAGGAAAATGGCAAATTCCTGGTGTCTCCTCTTAATTATCCAGATTTCTCTGTCAGTGTTCCAGCTTGTATGTGGAAGTTCCCACCTTGCTGTGCAGTGTACAAATAAAAATTGAAAGGTGCATATTTTTCGTTATATTTCATTTTGTGATGGTGTGTCCCGTTGATTGTTTGCAGAGGTTTGGGGGAAGGGTCTGTTTTATTTCTTGTTTCGTCAGTGGAGAGTGCTTAGTTGTAGACAGTGCAAGATGGTTGTCAGTCCTTAAAAATTCTGTTTTCCTCTTTAGTTACGACTACCTTTATTCTGAGCGTTTTGCAATGAGGCGTGAAATGGAGCCTAATCCTGTTTCATCCCTCTCCGCTGTGGTGGTGTGTTCTGTTGTGTGCCAAATTGAAGGGATGGCGGGACGTGTCAGCTCAGTGAGGTATATTGTTTCTTGCTCAGCCCAGATCCAGCGATGTATTGTTTAGATCTTGTGTCCGGGAGTGAGTATATACGTGCAGACGGATAAACATTGTAAAACCGAAGCTTTGCATGATAGCTGTCTGTACTCAGGAAGCTGACAGAGAACGTAAGGTCAAGGACTTAATCAAAATGTTGGCATGATGATGAAGAATAGCTAGCTTCATACTGCATATGGTGCGTGTTCATGCATAAATGAGAAGGGAAAGGGATGCTTCTGCATATCCTTGTTACAGACCTACTCATGATGAGTCTCACTGGGTTTGGTCAGTGTGGAGGCTGAGTTCCTAATTACCAAAATTGAGAGAAAAGAAAGAGGTGGATGTTCTCAGTGTTGCTTTTTCTCTGTGATGGAACGGTACTTTCTTCGAGTAATCTTTGCCAAGTTACTTGTGGTTTTTAATCCTTGTCTCAAAAGTACTTAGAATACAAAAGATTGTAAAAATTTTCATTTTTCATTTGCCAAACCTAATTACAACCAGTGCAAAATGCTTACAGGTAGTTATTTATTTTGTAAACTGCCATGAAAAAGAGGAGAGCGGGGTAAAAAGGTATGTTAGCTCCTCTCTGGCCCTTCTGCCTTTCTTAGGTAGACCTGTTGATCTGTGGGTTTGAGCAATTTAAAAAAAATTTCAGAAAAAGCAATGAGTTTTTTTTTTTTCTCCAGACTCATGCCTCTCTTGGGAAAATACCTCTCCTATAAAGAGGAAACGGAGGATGACAAGGGATGGAGCTGCAGTGACTCAGTGTCCAGAATTGTATTTCTGTGGGTAGAAAAGTGAGAAGAGAGTCCCAGCTGAGAAGGGTAACTTGCAACTGCTAGGAAGAGGGCTTCAGGAGTATCACGTGAGAGGAAGAATTGCTGCCTTCATGGCAGGAAAGGGCTGGAGCATGCACCGGGACCTTGGCAGGGGAAGGTCAGCATGCAGGCTGGCTTTGGGGAGGCCCAGAGGAGGTGGTTGAACGGTGTGGATGGGCAGGGAGCATGTGGGAAGTAAATAATGGAGATTTAAGCCTGATTCAGAAATGACGGGGCTTGTTCCAGGCACTGAGCAGGTATACCAGAGAGCAAAGTAAGCCTTCGTGTCTAGTAGATTGCACCTTGTTTTGATTTTGCTTAAAGACAAGTGCAGACTATAGGTGGGTCACCGTTGACGTGCGTATGAGTCATGTAAAATTAAGCCATTCAGGTATTGCCAGCAGATGCTTCGAATGGGTAGTTTGTAGCAGAGGGCTGGTTAGCTAAAACAGGTTGAGGATGAGAGTGCGATTTACTGTTTTGCGAGAGACAGTCTGATGCCCTGACTCCTTGTTCACATGTAACTTGTTCTGAACCAGCCTTTGCATTTCGGGTTGTACCTCTCAAGCTTTGAAGAGATCGCTGCGTCTGAAAACGTGTGATTCTCTGTTCTCCTTGAGAGAGTCATACAGCAAAATCTTTGTTTCCCTTCAAGTCCTGATTCTGTATGTATGAGGCAGCTTATTTACTGTACATTCTTTGATTTGAAACTGGTAATGGTGCCTACAGTGAAAAGAGGTGTAACATCTTCTTTTTGCTCAGAGAGCTCCCTGCTGGTTTTGTGGTGCTTCAGATGCATCCTGGTGCATAGGCTGTCCTGCTGCTCTTGCTGGCTTCATGGTTTGGTGTTCGCCAAGACTGCGGTCTCTTCTTTCGTCTCAGAAGCAGAGTCCGTGAGGCAACTCCTTCCGTCCGAGACTTTCTTCTTGTGTTACTGTCGCTTTTACAACTAGGTGAGATGTTTTTCTTTGGCATGACAACTCTGCGGACAAATGGTTGGTTAGCAGGATGCTCTCCTTTTGATGTTCAAGTTGCTATGCATAGAGAAGTTGCTCAAGTGAGAACTTAGCTTACCCTCCAAGTCCAAGTGTCTTTATGTACGGTTGTTGTCTTTCAGCCTGTGTTCAGGGCCTCAGGTCAGTCAGAACCAAGCTACTGGGTTTTGTAGAGACACGGCATTTTTTTTTTTGCCAGCTTTATTGACGCTGGGGTTCTGCCAGCATCTGCTTTTCATGATCTCTTTAGCCACGCGGGGCTCTTCAGATTGTTTCATTCCTCAGTTTGAGGTACATCTCTGTGATGTGCAACGCTTGAGTAAGGCATTCGGCTTCCAGTAAAAGCAACATAGAATTGTAGGATATCTCAAGTTGAAAGGGACCTGTAGGGATCATGGAGTCCCACTCCCTGCTCTTCGCAGGACTACCTAACACTAAATCATATGACTAAGAGTGTCGTCCAGATGCCTCTCGAGCTCTGACAGGCTTGGTGCTGTGACCCCTTCACTGGGGAGCCTGTTCCAGTGACCAACCCCCCCCTTTCAGTGAGGAACCTTTTCCTAATGTCTAGTCTGAACTTGCCCTGATGCAGCTTCATTCCGTGTCCTCCTGCCTGTTACCAGTGGGCAGAGCCACTGGACTGCCAGCACCCGCGGGCTTAAGCACTGCCTTGGAACAAGTACATAGCGTCCTGTGTACTGGGGAGCTCCTGTAAGTAGTAAAGTGCATGTTGCCCCTTCAGAGAAATACATGCTTGAAACACCTGGGAGATAAGGCAACCACACACTTACTCAAGCCCAGGCTCTAGGATTTGCTCTGCAGGAGAGCAGAAATATTTCTCTTTTATTTGGGTAAGAGGCCTATTTAGCCTAATTAGGAAGCGCTTTGGCAATGATGGGGCAATATGAGCGCACAGGAACGCAAGAAGCCCATCTTCACTGTACGCAGATAAAGGGAAATGAGCAAATAAAATACGAGATCCCAGGGCAGAAAGGATTATAAGCTGGCAAGAGGCAGAGTTCTTACTGCTGGGTTGATATCCCTAATTGATATAAAGATGAAGCCCTGTGCAATCTGTGGTAGTTAAAAGATACGCGTCTGAATAATATTTAAATAGATTCTTGCATTTTAAGGCCCACTGGAGTGTAATTGTATTCAACTTAATTAAATGAACTGAACCCCCCCGATAACTGTACATTACTGCTCCTAAATAAAACACTCTCCAAAGAGGCTTCAAGATGCCTAGTTAAGGCGATAAAAAACCTGAGCCCAGCGCCGTGAAGTTTTGCACGAGCAGCTTTATATTTAGTTCATCTGTGTGCTACCTACGGTGGCTGGGAGCGTGTGTTAACAGTGCCGTAGCTCTGCTCGCGTCAAAAGCTGAGGCTTCGCTGAGGCGCTTCAGGGCAGAGTCACCTTTCTGGTTTTACATTATTTGTAGGAATGCGGGGTGTCTATTTAAGCTGGCTTCTTAATGCCACCGAAGACTGGGAACCCCTCTGCGCCTGTGCCAGCGGTGGGCAGCCGGTCCCCGCCGAAGCGAGGGTTTGCAGTGGGGGGAGCGTGGGCAGGCGGGGTGGGCAGCATCGGGTGGCGGCGGGGCTGGGTGCAGCTTGCTTACGGGAGCTACAGGAAACCCATTTCTTCTGCTGCTGAGATTACATGGGGAAACATGGATTGCTGCCATGCTCAATTACGGTTGTTTCCTTTCCTGATAAAAGATGGCCCGTCGGGAAGCGGTAGGAGTGAAGGCAAGGTTAGTCCCTGGCTTCGCAGAGGTGTTGGGTGTGTCCTCCGGGCTGCAAGCTGCTGAATTTCTAGCAGGAAAAAATAGAAGAATAGCAAGAGTTTGAGAAAGCGGTTTGAATGTCGGCATTCTGCTTTTCCACAGCTGACAGCTAGGCTGCCCTCTGCGCTCGCAGCGGTAAATCGAGGGCTGTGCGGTCGGGGCGCACGGTACCCGGTACCGCTGGGCACAGCAACTGGGATCACCAGTTTCCATATCTACTCCCAAAACAGAGGAGACACCCCTGTCGTGCCTTGGTGTGCGGAACAGTATTTTTTCGTGCTTTGCGAACCTGGATTTTTGGTGTAAAGGCAGATACTCCCAAGATTCTCTTTCCCCTTTCCCAAAACCTTTCACATGGATAGCAGGAGAGGGCCCGTCTCTCGGAAGTAAACCTCTTAAATGGCACATGGAGGAATAAGTAATCGTGCTTACTGTCACACCCAGCTTCATAATGGCGTAGTAGCATTTCTAAACCTTGGGGTGCTCATCGCTGAGCTGCGTAAATAAAGGCGCAGTGCTGCCCCGTAGCTCTCGCCGTGCAAGCGCAGGCGAGGCAATAGGCTCGTCCAGCCAGAAGAAACCTGGGGCGACTGCCTCCCCGCTGGGCTTTGCCGGACACTGGCTTCCCTGCAGAGCGGGAGAGGGCTGTGCTCTCTCCTCCGCGCTCTAGTAATGGTAGCAGAGGGGAAGGTGCCGTGCAGGATTCGGCTGCTGAGGTGGTGAGAAATTAGGCAAGGCATGGAGGGTTCTCCTCCTTTGTTGGTGCATCCCCAAAGCCGGTACCGCCGGGTTTCCGTGGGCTGGGGGAAGCTGCGGTCCTTCGGGAGGGCTAGGCAGGAGACCCGTTTGGGATCTCGGCCCTGGCTCTCGAAAAGGGTCGGGGGAAAAAAACCCAAACCCAGAGAAGTAGAAATAAAGGGGCGAGGAGCGCACAATGGTACGCTAAAGAGGCGAGGGAAAGGGGCAGGGAGAACGGAAAGAAGGATAAGAAGGTTTTTTTGAGTGAACTTTCCTTTTTCTGGGCAAGGTATGTCTTGCTTGTGCCAAACTGTGCTGGTGGAAAGCACAGCAAAGTTTAAGATAAAGGTGGTTATTCTCTACTACCGTGACACTTGGAAAAATATGAGTAGAGAGGAGCAAAGGCCAGAGTAAGCACTTCTTGTTGTCACTGGGGTTTTTGTACAGCACCTCGCACAAGGGAGAATGAAATACCATTTCTTCCGTAAAGAAACTACAGATTGTAAGAGCTTCTTCGTGTCGGGGGAAAAAAGAAAAATAAACATTCCATAGGCCAAAACAAATTTAGTGCATTTTGTTTGGAGAAGCTACTTAAGTTTCACCAAATTGGATAAAGAATTAGTTTACTAAACAAGCAATTGTTTTGCCTTTGGTAGCCTGGCGACAATTTTATTTAATATTATTGTTACGCACCTTATGCATATACCTGTTAGGAACCTGCGTATATTGTGTCTCAGGCAAAAACTAACGAGCAGTAAATATGTAAGGTACAGGGTGCTATAAAAAGGTTTTCTTGCCATGCGTTGATGGAATAGGGATTCACGAATCCGAAGTTTAATAAGTGCTTTCCTTACTGTTTTACAATGTTGATAAGATACTTCATTTACAGGATTAAAGGATTAGGTTAAAATAAAATCCCACATAGAAGCAGAGTATTAGTGTACCAGGAGATGGTATTCATATTCTGGGTATTATTCACGAGCGGAAGTTGACTTACAGACAAACAGAGTTGCAAAAACAGTAGGAAAATAGTTACCTATTCCTAAAATAAAATCACACTTCAAATACTTCTCAGCATACTCCTAAGAGTATGTTCATAGCGAAACCCTTACTTTATGGTAGTTTCTGGATTGGGTTTTTTTCCTCAGTTGAAAATGAAACCTTTATTTCATACAGCAGAATCATTGTTAAATAGGATCTCAGTGCCTTTTGGTTCATTGACTTAGATTAGTGCATTTTATTGTTTTATTGTGTTTCACCAATATGTCCATCTATAAGGGAATGCCCCTTAGTGATTAGTGGTATAAAGTAGAAATCAGTTTTGACTATGATTGTTGTAGTAAAACTTGGACATAAACAAGACCAAAGTTTGTTTTCTCTGAATCTACCATGCAACTTGCAGACCTTGGGAAATACTGTAAACCAGACTTGCTGAGCTCACGCAGTTGTCCTGAGATACTGGTGTCTTCTGAGTTTGTTTTGTCTTTAAATATCCAGATACATTTTTTTCTTTACATGTTTTCTGTTTGGTTTTTTTCAGGCTACTATTTTAATGATTAGCTCACATCTCAGTTATGTAGATGTAAATGTCGCAGAAGATTTGTTTTTGTCGTACTGTGTTACTACTAAATATAAAGAGATGAATTTTAATGAGACCTCCTTCTCTATTGCAGTTGATAGTGCCAGCTCACTGAGATAAAGATTTACTTCACCGTCTGCTTAAGTTGTTTGGCTTTTCCATATCTATCTCCTTAGATTCTAACTTAACTCAAACATGAAGCCACCCCATAACGTATGCTAAACTTCCCGATTCTGAAACAAGTTCGTCTCCGTCTCCTTAATGGTGCTTTAATCACATATATGTTCATTTCTTAATTCTTGCCAGTCTTCTGTTTACCGTTTGTTTCTGCCCCAAGTGTCAGGATAGAAGCCTGCTGCAGCTGGTGTGCATGAAGAGACGCATTTCTACTCAATTTGAGAAAAAGTCTCAGCAAACACAGCGTGCAAGAGGAGGCGGCAGTGGGAGCAAGGGAAACAAAACTAATGAGAGGTGATGTCAGGGGCAGCTATTACGTGGCTTAAGGAGTTGTTAGCTTACTCTGCTTTACAAGCTGGCAGTGATAACCTGTGCCTGACTGCTGACCAGCCTGGTGGGTCACGGTGGCCTGCCAGGTATCGGAGCAGACAAGAGTTTTGAGTTACGTTTTGATGAGCTTAGCGGAGATCGCCTTGGGGAAAGGAGGATAGAAGATAATATGCTGTTATTAGGGAAGCTGGACAGTAAGGGTGCTTTGAAGTAACTTTTCATGAATAAATTTACATGTATTCTTGTCTGTCAAGATAATGAGCATGTGAAAGAGCTGGTTCTACTTGTGATAAATACCTACTTTTTAAGTATGTTGGAATGTACATTTGAATAGATACAACTTTTTCGTTAGCATGCGTGTATATATACATATATATATGTATATATACACACACACATTTTTGTTTTTTACATAGAGGACTCCCTTGGTTGCATGCCAGAGAGAGGGATCCCAGTAGTGTGCTTTCAAATTGATTTTTGATTTACAGAGGGAAAAACATAAATCACATTCAGAATGCTTTTCCAGAGGTGCTTTGTTATGTCATCTTGACAAAGACTTCAGGGCTTTACAGTGAAAAGTGAGGGGGAAAGGGTTATGGTGCTGATGGTGAAGGAAACGCTTTCTTTGCAGAATTTTGAAACGGGGAAGAGTTTGTTTTGATGTAAAGATAGGGCAAGGTTTCATACATATTGGAAAAAGCTTGCATAGCTCTGTGGTTTAATATAAAGTTCTGGGTCTAGAGTGACTGTGCTCTGAACTCAGTGAGCTGTATCAGTTTTTTCAGATAACTGCTGCAAAAGCTTTTATATCAAACTACCATTGTGCATTCTACTCATTGTGCAGAATCTAGAACTGTTTTAACTGTGCTGTAGAGAGCTTGACACAGTTTTATTAGATCTATTTTTGTAACTCTGTCTGTAAAGCCGCATAGCTTAATGACTCAACCCTCAGATGCCATAAAAATTAACGGAAAGTCTTCTATTGAATCGGTCTGATCTGTATGTTCTCTTTGTTCTCGCAGTGTTCTGCTATAGAGAGGTCAAAGGAACCATGACAACCCTTCAGCATCCTCTAAAATAGCTGGTCTCAATATAAAAATGTCATGGCTTCTACACTGGGTATTTTATGCCTTCCCCTGAATATCAAGGCAAGCGCTGGACTGCGTGGCCTCGCGCTTCTGTCTCGTTCACATTTCTGACCCTGCTGACTGTCAAGACGGACTTTGAACCTGTCACTTCATGGATAGTGGAATTGTTAGTTCTGCTGAATGGAAGATTGTCCTTTCAGAGCTCTAGGAAAAGAAGGGAACGTTTCTCTAACAGCTTGTGGGGTTTATTTTTAATGGCAACCATTTTGAAGCTAAGCCAGAAGGCAAAACATCAGCCTTGTTCCTGGCAGAAACACATCACTAGCAAGTGACGGGTAAGAGGGTCAGAAATGTGTAACAGATACTATTATGGTGAAGCTCCGCAGGTTTTCCTCCAGATGCCTGTCCTCATCTGCGAGTCTGTATTACTGTAGCAAATTGAGACGCAGGCCCTAGCCAGAGAGGTGCACGCAGGTTTAACTCTTCTGTTTTGAAAAGGTTTGGGTCTGATTTAAATCTGCCTCCTCAGAAAGAACTGTGGAGGAACGCGGATTACAGTGTCTCTCTCAGATTAATCACTTGTAGCCTGAATTCGTGTATTAGTATATTTTGCTGTGCCGTGCAGGGAGGTACAGTGCCAGTCCAAGGCTGCCTAGGGAAGGATGCACAAGTTTCTCGAGCTTCTATGAGCCTGCACTAAGAAAAATATCTAAAAAGGGCTGGTATCTTATTCAGAGTTGTCTCATGAAAATCCGAGCTTTCTAGGTAAGCTAGTTCTGCTTAACTTTAAACATCTCATAGGATGTGCGCTATGTAGATGAAGTCCTGTTGAAAACGGTGCGTTTATTAGGCACAAACATGTTTCCCTTCAGCAGATGTTCTCATTTCACCACTTTTTTTGGTCCCTCCTCCCTCTTACCCCTCTCCCCTCCCCAAAAAAGCCTGTTTGCTCTGGCCCACGTTCTGGCTTTCATTTATGTACTTCTTACAGCTATCCAAACCGAAGGTATTATTGAAATGCAGGGTCGTGTTCCACAAATTTTTGGTAGGCGTCCCTGTTAAGATCCAACTGCCAGAAATGAGCTGCTAATGTTTACAGTAACTCTTCACACAGTAGTCCTGTGTTTCAGGCACGGAAATGGGTTTTTCTCATCTTGGGCTGTGAAGGTCAAAACCATGCCTTTGCCAGGGCGTGATTGCAAAGCATTGTGAAAGAGCATCTTCCCTTTGTCTGTGCCATTTCCACATACATTTATACTTCAATAGGAAAAAGTGAGACTATTTTTTTTTTTTCTCCCCCCCTCCCGGTTTCTGACCTGTTCCTAACCTCCCCAGTTTATGCATGTGCTGTGGCCATAGCTGGAGTGTTTTTTAAGTGAGGAACTGGTATAGTTGCGTTGCGTGCTGTAGTCTGCGTTGCCATGTGCAGATGGAGACCCATCTGTCTTGCTGACCAAACGGGCTTGTAGCACGCACGTCTTTTTTACGTTTTTGAGATTCATGCAGTTACACGAATTTCACCCAGTGGCTTGGAGAGTAAGCACATATATCTGATAATCAAGACCTCTTTCCTGACATTCCTGACATCTGCGGGAATAGGAGGAGGATATGCTGGAATACGCAGTTTTGTAATACATTTTTCAGACTCTGAGACAGAAAAGTACAAACTCAAATAGTTGTATTTTTGGTAGCTTTTTCTAAAACTCTTATTCTGCATGGAAATTTATGCAGGAAGTATGTATGCCGTGCCAGTGCCTAGTATTTAGGTTCATAAGCAGGGTCACGGAATGTGTATGTTTCTTAGCAAAGTCCGTTATTCCTCCTTAGCTAATAGTGTCTTTATTTGATTACTATTATTATTAAAATATGAATGTATTTTTACTTAATTTTATTGCCACCAGAGTTCTCTGACAAAACATTTTTCTCCTTTACACTTTCAGATGTCAAATACAAAGGATTATGCCAGTGCGTTAAACCAACTGATGTGCAGTGACCGAGAAATCCTAACTTTATAATAAGTGTCAAATTGTTCCAACTTTTCTTTGTAGTCGCTCCATTAACAGGAATCCCGATGGATTCCTTTGGTATTCACATGCATATCGGAACTAATTCTCTGGGAATTCCAGGGCAATTCATCATTTACTCTGTGTTTTATGATGCCAAAAAATGTGGCATGCATATACCGTAAGATGGAAATTTAGGAATGTATTTGACAACCAAAAATAAAAAACCTGAGAAAACTTCTGTTTTCATTAGAATATTTTATTAAATCTTCACTTTCCGTTTAACCCTTTAGAAACTAGTGGGTTGTTTACTTTCCTGGCCATCAGACTATTTTACGGAAAGGTCTCAGGCAGTAGTGAAGTCTTAGGAGAAGCATGTTGTAACTTTTTACAAATAAACTAAAGCATTTCAGGAATGGTATTTCTGCTCAATATTTGTGTTGCTTACAAATTTTTTCCACCAGAGAAGATCTGTGGGACTGTATAGCTGGAACATTGCAGTTTGTATGGCAATAAACACAACTGGTGCAAAGCAGTCTTCGTGGTGGGGCTTTGCTTAACTGTTAAATTTGTAACAAAATGAGAAAGAGTTTATTGTGAGGTCTTGGTTTTAAAATCATTACTGAACTAAAGCTGTTAAGAAGCACATCAGTGGCTACTGAAATACAGATATATCAGTAAGAATAAATTTGAAAGCTGTGTCTTTTTTCACTACTCACATAGGGTGTTTGAACTATGGGACCCGTCTTTGTCAAAATGGGACATAGTGACACGTAACTGAAGGCTTATTATGAATTGCAGTGCCTTATTTTTGGTATCAAATGGCTGTATGCTTTTTCCTAGCTGTGAAACTAAAATGGCAGTCCATGTTTGTTTAGACCCTGTTGTATTAATATTGGAATCAAACCCACAATGTAGAACCATTAATAAGGAAGAAGAGGAATGAACAAACTGATGGGTTTAGACTTTTTTTCTGTTATCTTAAAAATCTTCTAGGTTTTGGCTTGCATATGAAAGCAAGAAGGTAAAAGAAACTTATGAAAATTAACATTAGCTCTTACTTTTTATGCATCAGAGTAAAATATTTTAAAAATATTATTAGTTATGAATGCTTTTATTGTTCCAGGTTTTTTAATAATGCTAAGAATTATTTTTAAACATTTTGGACTATTCCTTTGACTTTCTTTGTAAGAGAATGGCTGGCTTCTCAAGCTGGAGCTCGTTTTGCATATTCAACTTGAAAACAAAATAGAAATACAAAGCACACTGGTGGTGACTTTGTGTGAGAGTGTAGAACTGTTTGGAGAAGTTGAGGGGTCAATTTAATGAACAGACAAAATGCCATAGTTCAAAATTCAACTTCTGATTAGGTGTGCTTGCTGTTTGATGATACCTAAAGTAGGTCCTCTTGGCTGTTACAAGTGCAGTAGAAAAACAAAGCATCTTCTCTTTTTTCGTTTTGCCATGTTTTTAATAGTAGTTGAAGAATAAAGGAGGAGGATGGGGGTAACTGCGTTTAGGGACAAAATTTGAGGTAATATAAATCAGATATACAATCCTTTGTTAAGTTATGACATTATGTCCTTACATGTAACATGAGAGGATGCCGGCAGGGGCGGGGGGGGCGCAAAATACTTGGTGTCTTTGGCTTGGCTTGATTTGTGTATCTGTATTTCTTTCAACAAAAGCAGTGCTTTATAAAAGCAGCTCTTTGCCACAGAGACAAATGATTCAGTCGCCATCTTCCACTACAACTTCCCAGCAAGCGGAGATGCAAATGCGCACGTTTGTATTTTTGTTCTCGTTTTTTGAAGCTAGAGACTTCAAACCCCCAAGCTGCCCGCATCTAGTTAGGAGGTTGTGTGCTGCTTTTGTGGAGCGGCCAACTCGTCCCGCTGCCCGCCCTCCGTCTGGTTACCCAGCGAAAGTGTACGACAGAGTTGCAATGAGTACGCGTTTCGGTTATCAGTTTGCTTCTCTAAGATCTTGCGGTTTTCCTGTTCCTTCATCTTTTTTTGGATGTTAAGCTTGCATTCACTCAGGACTAGCCTTCCCCGAGAGCTTGTATGAGCTGTGTTTGGAGCACAGCCCCTAACGTGAGTCCCGAGCATTGACAACAACCCCTTCTGTCGGTCAGGCAGGCTGGTGCCTGCAGCTCAGTTTCTCTGGACGCTGCGGCACTGGCAAACTGGGTCGCTTGTGAATAGGCCTTTCTTTGCAGCCACGTGCTCGCTGGCGGTGGGGCCACCCGCGCTCTGCGGGCTTTAACTGGGGTGCTGCAATCGAGCTAATTCTGCTCTAGGGACAGTCGTGAGCCTTCAGCCTTGTAGAGACCACCTTTAAAAAAAGCGCAGTGAGCTGCACGCCGGCCTAAGTGAAAAATGAGCACTTGTTCAGCTTTGTTTGGTCTGTTGTGCAGTGCCTTGTTCAGCGTTGTTTGGTCCGTGATCGTGGGCCCGAGGAGGTACGGGAAGGTGTGCGGAGGAGCGCTGGAGCATGCTGCGATCCTCACCTCCGCTCCGCCTGGCTCTCAGCTACGCTGATGTTCACGTGGTATATTTGGATTTGGAGTATATCACTCAGTTTTGGAGTCATGACTTTACCTTCAGAAGTTACACCTATTTCCGAGCAGGTTTACTATATGAAATTTAACGGTTTCCAGAATTGAGAGAGGAGACGGACTGATAAAGTAAATAGGCAGATTCATATTGTTCTAATAAAATGATGGTTTCCCATCTTGTCCGTCTATCGTTACTGTTTGCAGCTCCTATACTCTTAACTGGCAAAGCTTATCAAGGAATAAACAAACTCTGGCTGGGGAAGATACTCCAAAGTGGGACTTCTGGGTAGCTCTTAGAGAGGGATGTTTGTTATGACGGTGTGGCTGGGATTCAGATGTCATGTCATCTCTTTGGAAGTCATACAGGTTTTCTCATTGCCCGCAACAGCGAGCAAATGAAGGTTGAGTTTTGGGGTTGCTTTTTGTGTTTGGTGTTCCCCAGCACTGCAGCACTAGTTATCCCTACTGAGCGTGCAAACCTCGTGCAAGCAGCTGGTTGCGCACGTGGGATCAGCAAGCGCGCCCTCCCCACCGGAGGGGTGTCCAGCCGCCCAGGCAGGTGTGCGGAGCTTGTGGCACAGGCGGAGAGTCAGAAGTTTCTTCCCCAGCTTGTTGGGATGTGATAGGTGGCAAGGAGGTGGCTGGAGGAAGACGTATGCTCGCTGCCGGCTGAGCGGGTAGCGCCGCTGCTCCGGTAGAAAGGCAGGGTAGCACTGTCGCGCTCTCAAAGGTGCTGTCGTTTTGTCCTCGTAAACTATGCACTTGCTTAGCGGTGTGGAAAGTTGTTTGCCCAAAGCTTTGGAAAGTCTGAAGTTCCCAGAAGTGTGTGTGCGCTAAGGACCTCGGCCTTTTAACATTTGAAACATCTCCTGTTTGAGATCTTTGGCAGGTTGAGAGATAGGAAATACGGTAAAAAAAATGCATAGGTATGTATGGGGGGGGGTGTATAGATATATTTACTGTAGTTATTTTTCTTCTGCTGCTCCAACAAGTGACATGCAAGTTGTTTTCCACCTGTACTGTACACAGTAGTTTTAAGAAACGGCAAGCCGTTCATGAATTTTGGGAACGTGAGCTGTACAAAACTTCCCGGGGAATTTGAGATGCCTGTTGCACGTGTGGAATTGCACTTTAAAAAAGTAAACACTGTGTTTCAGAGTCTGAGGTTTAATAGGCTTTCACTCTGATTTAAACTGGAAGGGTTTTTTCTAGTTCTGTGGAAGTGGTACTTCGTTAGAACAGATCTGCCTCTTCAGCACAGTCAAGAACCCGAGAGCAGAACCACATGCCTATTTCCAAATGGCAACAGCTTCAGTAAGGTTTGGTTTCTAACTAAAAGATTTCCTCCTAGCTTGTATGCTAAAACTCTGCATTCCAACTTATGTATATTATTAGCATAGTTATTTTAAAATGATTTCTCGATTGCTTCGTTTTTTTCTTAATATTCAAGAGATAATTTTATATTCATGTGTTGCGTCTGTTAACAGCAACAATGAAAGAACACTTTGCAGTGTAGTCTTGTTCTCGGAATATGCACAAAGTGTGTAGATGGCTGCCTTTTAAAGAATGTATTCAGTAACATATCTGCTCTTTCATAAGTTAGACAAATAGAGAAACAAAATTACTGTATCCCATCTTTTAAGTGTGTACCAAAAAAGTGTGTATTTTAAGTGTGTACCAAAAAAAAGGTTAATTTACCCTGCCCACCCCCTTGCTGAGCCCTCTATGGCATACATATCTGAAATTTAGAAATCCAGCCTGTTCCCCCCTCCCTTATTTATCCACCATTTAAAAAGTATCATTACTTTAATTAAGAGATTATTACAACTAGACTCCTGGCTATAGCCATTTTATTGACAAGGGTGGCAATCCTGCCTAGCAAAGCAGACATTTGGGACTGAGCAAACCACGTTTCCACCCCCAGTATATCTTAAAAGACCAACTGGAAGAGTGTCTTTGTGGGTGGCATAAACTTGCCTGTTAAAGTCATTTGGCTGGAATTGTTTGCAGTCTGGCTGATTGTGCTTATAAGCAAGAAGTTTAATGTTTTAATTTGCTGTTAGTCATTGTCAGGGAAAGCAGGACTACTCCCAAGTAAATAAGGCCAGTGAAACGTATATAATGACTGGTTATTGGACAAGTGGGCAGCTGCTTGGGAGAACCAGATGGGATATGAATGTGTGTGGGTGGGAGGGAATTGAGGCAGGCAGTGCCTGGGGATATGTTGTTCCGCTGCTGCGCGTCGCTCTCCCTGCCTTTTCTGTGTAGGAATTAGCAAGGTCCGACCTGTTTCTGAGGAGCTGCTGTGGTACGGCAGTTCCCAACTTTCCTTGCCTGTTAGCATGCTCAGGGATTGAGGGGACGACCCAAGAGCTGTGTGCCGGACGGGCTGCGGGGGCGGGGGGGGGTGATGTCTCCCTCAGAGTTGTGGTGTTACCTTTAAATTAGAAGTTTAAAATTGATTAACCTCTTTTCTTTTTACTTTGTCTCCACCGTAGGACGGGTCACTAGGAAATATTGATGACCTGGCACAGCAGTATGCAGACTACTATAACACTTGCTTCACGGACGTGTGTGAGAGGATGGAAGAGCTGCGCAAACGGAGGGTTTCCCAAGACCTTGAGATGGTATGTAGAGAAGTTACGACTTTATTAACGTGACTGCCATTCATGTCGCAGATGAAGAATCAATATTCCAGCTTGAAGAGTTCTACCCAGGGAAATAACTGTACGTGCTTGTGTTCACACACAAACGTTTCAGCCAACTCAATTAAACACTTGGAAATTAGCAGGGTTAGCTTTTTTCCTAGATATTTATTATGATTCATTGAGCCTTGGAGTCTGCATTTCTTCGTTCTTCTTTAATTAGAGTACTTTTTGCTTGCGCACATTTGCTTGCAGACCTTGACTCTTGGAGGCAAGGTAGTGTCTGACGAAAGCATTGTTTCCTTGCTACAAGATGCTCCCAGTGTAAGCACAACGAAACTGTGTGTGGTTTTTTGCACCCCAAGGTGCAAATACTGGTTTTAGGCTCCCAAACGTAAGCAATCTTCAGTTTTGTGAACCCTTTTGCATTATAACGCATTACAGAACCTATAGCAGGGACATTGAGCCCTTCAGGCTGGAAGGGACCTCAGGAGGTCTCTAATCCACCCTTTGGCTCAAAGCAGTGTCGACATTGAATTCAAACCAGATTGCTCAGGGCTTTATCTGATTGCGTTTGAAGACCTCCAAGGATGGAGGCTTTGCAGCCTCTCTGAGCGACCTGTTATACTGCGTCACTGTCTTTGTATTGAACTTTTCTTTTTTTTCCTGATATTCTGAGATACCTCCTATGGCAGTTTATACCTGTCGCCTCTCATTCTCATGCCACGCACCACTCTGAAGAAGCAGGCTCCATCTTTTTGATAACCTCCCCGTAGGTACCAGCAGGCTGCCAGTAGGTCTCCTCGAAGCTGTCTTTTCTCCCAGCGGAATCTCCCAGCTCTTCTTGCAGGGCAAGGGCTCAAGTCCTTGAGCACCTCGGTGGCCCTTCCCCAGACTTAATTCAAGTTTATCAATGCCTGCCTAGCACGCAGGACTGCAGAGCCAGAGGTAGTGGTCCAAGAACGGCCTGACAGATGCCAGGGAAAAGGGAAAGATCGCTTCCCTCTATCCTTCCTGGCTACGCTGCCGTTGACATGGTGTGGGATGCTGCTGGCTGTCGTTGCTGCCTGGGCACGCTGCTGGCTCGTGCTAAGTCTGCTGTCCCCCAGGCCTTTTTTGCAGAGCGGGCCTGCCCAGCCAGTCAGTCCCCAGCCTGTGCCGGTGCGTGGGCTTGCTCCTCCTGCGGAGCAGGACTTTGCGTTTGTCCGAGTTGGATTTCATGCAGTTCCTGCCAGGTGGCTCTGAACGGCAGCCCTGCCCTCAAGCGTATTGACTGCAGCCCCAGGTGGGCGTCATCCTTCACCTTGACGGGGTTGCCCTCTATTTCCTCCTCAGGTATCGAAGAGGTTGGGCCCCTGCACTACTCTGCTTGTAACTGGCCTCCAAGTACAGCACGTTAAACACTACTCCTAAAGCCCAGCTAGCAAGTTTTTCACCCATTCAGTTGCGTAAACTCCCTGGGGATTCCCACTTTAACTGAAACTAACCTATATGCAGGTCGTCTCCATACCTCATTTTTGTTAGGTTTAAGGAGGAGGAGCCTCTTAGGAGGCCTGTCACAAGAACATCATGTGTTTTCACTTGTTGGACAATTTCCTTACTGTCCTGTAACGTCAGTAAACGTTTGTTGTTATTTAGGGTATGTGTTACTGATTGCTGTGCTTTTTGCATTGTAAACTTCTTTGTTCATTTTCATAACATTCATAAAGATCATCTGTGATAGAGAAAAAAGCTTTTAGGTCTGCTTTGTTAGGTCTTCAGTGTTAAGTTTGTGTTTCCCAACAGTATCCTATGCTTTTACCTACAGACTTCCAGATATTTCCTTCAAGTCTTGTCTTGCAGAAAAACAGGTTACTGAAGGAATTTTATTTTATTTATTTATTTTTTTTATCACTTGTGGTTTTGCTGCAGTGGTAACTTTTGTCTAACACGCACAGAAACTCCTAAGCAAATTATGGTTAATACATCTACAGAGGCACAGGGCTGTGGCAGAGCCAGCATGGGATCTGATCGCAGTTCTGCAGTTCCTCTACAAGATCAAATCCTTTACGACAAATCTGGGAGCTGAAGTTGTGTAATTGTGTCTCCTACCTTGGCTTCCCCAAGTCCTAGCACTGACTAGCAGCAGGGAGTGGTTTGTGTCCTTTCTCTAGCAGCTGTACCTGATGATGTGGATTACTTAAGGCTGCTTTTCTTTCTTCTTGGGATTGCAATTTGGCAACTGAGAGGCTTCCAGAGCTTGTACGGGCTAGGAACTTCAGTTACACAATGAATGGCTGCAGGATCAAGGCAAAGAGTCATCTCCTCAGCCCCGCTGAAGTTTGCTAGTTCCTTCTTTATTTTTAAATGAAAAAAAAAAAAAATCAAATGTATTTTGCAGATCTGTTCCTGCCAAGAAGTTCCAAGTGTTAAACAAAAGGTTATTGCAGGAAATCCCTTTGTAGACAGTTCCTTGAGGCTTCTGTGCAAAGAAGCTGATGGCGCAGAATCCTGGTTCTCGTGAAGACCCTCGCGCTCGGCATGCCTGGTATTCTGGGTAGCTGTTGGCAGCAATGAAAGCCCCTTTCCTGGTGCTCCTGGAAGGCAGCTCCTGTGCTGGGTAATGAAGTGTGCCTTATGGCGGGAGAGGACTCCCTTCCATTTAGACAGATGGGCCTAATTTGGCTCCCTTCACTTCCGAAACTGCAGAAGCCAGGCTGGGGAAAGCCATGTGAGCTTAATTAACTCACATCAAAGGTGCAGAGCTTCACGCTGGTCTAAATAGATGGGAGCGAACCCAAGACAGACCAGTGAGTGATTCACCAGCTCGTTCTGCTTGAGAGAAGCTGTAGTCAGGGAAAGTGGCTGTGTGAAAAGACATCCTGGAGATTCCTCTTCAGTGGCTCTCATATTGAGTTTGCTCACCCTGGTAGTCCAGCGATGGCTTCTTGAACTGTCAGGTCAGAGAGAAGATATTGTAATTGAAAATTCCACAACAACAGCACCCAGACAGTGCTGACTGCAGCTGAAACTTGCTCTCATTAATAAGTAGGCAGGCTTGACTTAGGTACACCGGGGGTGGGAAATGGGCATGCTGACTAGAATGCATTTTGAGTGTGGTAGAGTAGCATGCCTGTTTATTATCTGCTGTAGAAGCAGGAGCTGGTTTAAACAGCAGAGCTGCCAGGGGTGACTGCAGAAGTACTAACGTGAAAGAACAGAAAAGCGACTCATTTGTTGTGATGGTTTTCCTCTCCTTACAGTTTAAGGAAAGGTAATACATTTGCAGAGGTTTTGGAATAGTGAATGGGGAGTAATGCTGGGGGAAATGCCAGCTTCGTAGCCTATCCCAGATGTGCTGTGGTAGCAAATATGTGCATCCCCCAAATTATTATACACCAGTAATACTGGTGCATATCCGTCTAGCCTGGCTTTGCTCTGCTCTACGTCGCTCTCCTAGCAGGGGTGAGGGGGGACAGTGCGGTCTCTATACCGTCTCTTCCCAGCAGCGGGGTTGTGCCAGAGCTGGAGGTGGGCAGTAGTTCTGCGCTGCCCCCCCCCCGGTTTTCTCCCTCCCTTTAGCAAAGTGCTAGAACAGAGCAGAGCTGATACGCATGTAGTGCTAGTGCAAATTTCCAGGGGGGTTTGCTGGAGTGAAGGTTACTGAATCATGAGAAGGGGTTACGACCATAGGATAACCCAACCCCTGCACGGAGATCAGGTCTAAATGAGGAATAAGGGGGTGAGGGGGAGAGTCTCTGTTGACAGCTTTCTCAAAGCTACAGACCCCATGTGCAAAAAATTTCATAAAGCAAAAGGTATTGGGATACATCTTCAGATTTTATAATTGTGAAAGATCAGGCAGTCAGCAGCTGTGGTATATCTGGGAGACTGCAGCTTGATTTTTGGGTGGCAGTTCTGTCGTCTTCCTCTGAAATGCAGCGTGAGTGGTAAATAATACATAGCAGAAACACGAAAGGCCAAAGTTAGGCTTGGAGCTGCTTTCACTGAAGGCTGCGAACAAAGAGAAAGAGTGGGTCACCCCAGGGGTGGAAACGTCCCCTAAAAGTTGCGCAGAGAGGCTGCGTCAGGAGGAGCAGTGTAGTAACACAGAAGTGCCTGGGCTGGCAGAGCTTTGCCAGGAACATGTATTTAGCGCCGGCTCGCCCAGATTGCCCTTTGTAGCGTGTCTACTGGAAGGACAGAAATATGAACTGTTTATTGCTGCTTCCGTACACTTTGAAATCATTTTAAGCTGTTTGGGAGCAAGTGCTGATATCTTGATTGCATGTTGTACTTTCTAATCAGCTTTCCAGCCTTTCCTATCAGGCCACGGCCATTTCAGTCTAGATATCCTGCTCTGGATTGAATTTTTTAAAAAAATCACTTGGTAAAATTGTTTGGGAGAGCAGCATATCTTGTAACAAAACAGTAGCTGCAGACGGAGCTGAACACAGTATTTTTCCAAATGGTGGTGCCGTCAAGGATTGTTAGTTGCCCCTAACCACAATAACCGCTTTCTGCGTTTGGAATTTTGCCTCTGTTTTTGTAATGGAGAATGTGCTTGGGTTTGGACATTAATGTTTGTGAACAGCATGGGAGTTGCCCGCACTTCCTCGCATTTGGCCTGTTCCTGTGCACCATGTGGTTTTTTTGGCTAAGGAAGAACTGCAGTTGGAGTAGATACGGTGGATTTTCGGGCCCGTAATGGATGTATCACTGGTAATATTGAGCTGGGCATCTGCTAAAATGCAGTTGTGGCCAGAAAAGTGACTCTGTGAGGATGGCGCCTTGTTACGGCTCAGATCTGCTTCCTTTGTGTCTTTGGGATCCTATCTGCCTGGCTCACTGACAAAACCAGGTTCGCCTTGCCTGTCAGCAGGGCAGGATGACATTGATACAGCTGTGAAAGAGCAAACTGCGTTCTGTTGTCTCATCCATCACTGACGGCAGCCAGCTAACTGCTGCTGCCAAGGTCTGTATTGTAGCTGATGGTCTTGAAGTCAGAGAACAGCTTGAGGTTTTTCCGATGGACCCTGACAGCTATGGTTGTGGCACTGAGAAGTTGCACTAATCTTTTGACTTGTAACTTACATAAATTTCAAATGAACGCCACTGGAAGGCTGTAAGGCACATGTTTTTTTCCACACCCTTTTTTCCCCCATCCATTTAATTTATTTCGATGCGTAAAAGGGGAAGTGTTCAGAATCTCTCTGTATACATGGTGGTAAAGTACAGTGCATGTTTTTGACAAATCGACTTGCCTAATCCCGTATGTTTTTGCAGTTTCTGCGCTTGTACATGTACAAAGTCAGAAAACAAAAACAATCGTAAAACCAACATAAGTTTCTTGCCTTGCTGCACAACATGTGTGTAGTCCTCATAAGTCTTAGCTGTGCATGGTTTTGAAAGATGCTCAGCAACCAGTTGTTTGATTACAAATGACGTTGGCTGTCTAGATAATGTCATCACATATAAATGGTATGTGTCCAGCAAGGCAGAGTGGAGGAAAAGTGGCAAAAGTAGAGTAATTAGGAATTTGAGTGGTAGAGTAATTAGGCTTTAACCTTTTTAGAGGTGTATTTGGTTGATATGGTACTGCTGGTTGGCGATATCGTAGGACTCCTTGAGAAACTAGCCAGCCTTCGCTGAAGGAGACTAAAATACCCAGAACTGTTGCAGTCAGCGATTGATGCATGTTTAAGAAATACCTGTGGGAGTTAGCCGCCGAAGCTGGAGCTAGGATGCTGAACGTCTCGGTGGAGTCTGTCTGTGCCTGCTCTTTAGCTGGCTCTAGCCACATCTGCTGTTCTTTGCATCTTACATACATTAAAACCTCAGGATCCTGAAATAGACTGCTTATTCCCTGCCATGAAATGGTCAGCTCTGCTTTGCAAATGCAATACCGGCTGCTTTTACCTTTGTCCTGAGAGGACACCTCTATATATCTTGCTGGAACAGGATCCCACTGTTTTTGTTTTGTTTTGTTTTGTCTTGCTAGCTTCAAGAGGCCCTCCAAAGTATAAACAACATCTGAGTTGGATTAAAAAGGTATCTACAGCACAGAAAAAGAGCTGGAGAACACACAGATAAGACTTCCTAAATTTTGGAGAGTTTCCAGGTCTTTATCAGGCAGACCCACAAAAGAAAAAGTAGCAGTAAAAGACATGGACTTTCAAGCATTTTTTTTTTTTCCTCCAGTATAGCTTGAAATAGAGGGGGTTTGCATGATTTGCATGAGTATGAGATGCATAAAGTAGATTTTCATAGAAAATATATAATAGAGATTTACTATGTGTGCAGTCTCAGCCTCTCAACATTTCAGGCTTTATCTTCATATGTTAAATTCATAGTAATTTTTTCATCACTAATGGAGCTTTTCAAAGGTAGACACAATGGAAATTCCGGAACAGATGGCCTATTTTTAGTGTCTCATGTATCACACACCAAGACAGCAAAGGCATTTAAATACAGAGCTAGTATTAAGCACGAAAATAAAGCAAGGCTTGTTTCGTACACAGCAAAGTGAATACCGTTCTTAAATAGTTCTGAGTCCACTTAGTACTAGCAGACTAAGTAAAAATCTCTCAACTTTCTGGAAGGTAATGATCTCCTGCAGTCTCACCACTGTTTTTGTTGGAAGCCCATTTATGAATAATCCCTTAAGCAAAATCTGTCTATTTATAGGCTGGAGACTCAGGAGACTGTGCAGCTATGGGTGGTTTGGGTGACCTTATCTTCTTCTCTTACTTTTGGAGGGTCCTTGCTTTTTGGAGCAGGATCTTCAGTTTAACTCTTCCGGTCTTCTGAAAATGTTTGTATTTTTGGCAATGTCAGTATTATGGGAAGAAAAGGTTGTCAAAGGTAATTGTTATTTTTTTCTGAACTGGTAATACTCTCAGGGATAAAATAAGATTTATGTTGTACATGGAAAAGATGAGTCGCTTCTGGTAGCCTGACTGCTAACTGTGGAGAGGAGAAATTCTCCTTAGCATTATAAATGTATTTCTAGGTATTCTTAATCTTTTAGCGTCATCTGTAGTGATTTTCTTGTCCCTTTACATTCAGCGGGACTTTTACTTTGAACCTAAGATCGGTTGAATGTATTCTTACTGTGTTGTTCTTTTATCCTAGAAGCAGCGCGTATCTGCTGGAACTGACAGACGAGATTTGTATTAACTCTGTGATTTAATCTCATCGGAGCCTGAGGACTTTGGGAGGAGGGGGGAAGTGGTTGACTAAATTCAGCTCCCTTTGTGTATTTTTTTTTTTCCCTTTCTCCCCTCTGAATTTAAAAATGACAGCAAAAATGGAAATGTACAGCGTCGTGCTATCTGGACCATTAGGTAAATTTCATTACAAAGGGTATGATTGTTAAAAAAGAAAGCAAATTAAATTGTCATTTAAGAAGGTGCATATCTGAGGGGAAAAAAAAAAAAACACAACAGAAAGAACAAAACCAACAAACAAACAAACCCCCAAACCCCAAAACACCCAAACTCTGTGGTGAACAGTTTCTGTGGCGTGCAGCCCAGCTTGCCATTCATGTATTTCTAGAAGAATTCCAAAATACCCAGCTGGGTGGCATTACTGTGGGAAGAACAGCAGTGTGTATTGGCCGGGTCAGAAGGGTGTCAGACTTCTGTAATGTGGTAGCAGCTAAACCAACAGAAGAATTAACCTGGAAGGTGTAATATCTTGTATTGAGATCACTGCTCCTTGTCCTTGTATAGCTTCAGCTTGACTCCCCACGCAGCCTCTTGTGTCCCTCCGTCCTTCCGTCCCCCAGCCGCTGCTCTCCGGTCCGTCTATGTCTGCTGAAGACGGGTGGCAGCAGCTTCAGAGATCGCTAATGGCTGCGCCAGCTTGCACTTCTTCTAAGTCCTTGGCTTGAGGAACACCGCCACGGGTCCTCAAGGAATAGTAGGGCTGTTGCTCAAGACAGAAATCTTGGAGTTGATGAGGTATTCAAAAACTGCGCTTGGAAGAACCGTAAGAGCTTTGCAGGTCATCGGGGAAAACAAACAGGTCTTAATGAAGAATAAATCAAGAGCATGTTGTGATGAGAATGAGGAACACATCACAAGTATTTGTGCACATCTGGATGTGCTTTGGAACGTCTGTTTCTCTGCAGCAGAAGGACGCTCCTCCAACAAAGATGCCCAGAGGAAGGCAGGTCTCCATCTGTGAATTCAAAGGGGTTGGTTTTTTTGGTTGTGGGTTGGTTTTTTTTCGCCAGCCAGGCCCATGCTCTTCATGATGTAGGTTCTGATGCTGCACAGCTACTCTCCTTTGATCTCTCCATGCTTTATCTTCTCTCAGCGTTGTGTAAGTTTCCTGTTCCAGCAGTGTCTCCTGAAGCATGCAGAGAAATGCTCCGTTTCAAACAAGATGCTGTGTGAATTTTGTGTTTAAAGGAGAACTCGAGCAGTTTGAAGAGATGTGATTTCTTTGGTGATTGATCAATCTCCTTTCCACAAAATAATGAAAAGGAATGGCTATCAGCTGGAAACCCCTCTTCCTGACTCCCATATGTCATATCCCTCTTGATTTATATTTGTAAGTTTTCCGCAACAGTTTAGGTTGCAGCTGTATCTTACGTAAGGGAACAAAGTAATTTGGGATTACTACATCCAGATTTTCCCTGACTCTAAGTCTTTTTCGGCTGTTCAAGCAAGTTGAGCTGGGGAAGGCAATAATCCTGTAAAAATATACATATGAAAATGAATGAGTAATATTTTGCAAAAAGATGCAATTTCAGTACCTTATCAGGGATGAATTTCTTGTGTTGCTGGGCGTGATGAACAAAATCAGTCATGGATTAGAAACTAATTAAAGAAGAAAGACTTGAAATGGTTAGCAAAATTTGGAATTCGCAAGTTCCTTACGAAACACATACTGGTAACTTTTTGGTTTATGTCTGTGTCTTTTGCCTGTTGCTGTTGAAGTTCCTGATAAGACCACGGCCATAAGAAGTTGGTTTAGGTACTATGTGAAAATAGTGGCAGCGTGGTTGTGTACCCAGGCTCATTTACGGGTGTGAAGAAGGCAATGTTTGCAGGACTACTGTCTTGTAAAATCAGTGGATATAGCTGTGGAAAAATAGGCAAGCTTTTCATTGTAAAAGGCTTTATTCACAAGCTATCCAGATAAATTAGGAAGATAGAAAAAGCTAGCAAAAGAAAAATCAGAATTTGGGAGCTTCCTTTAAGACAAACTAGGCTGATAAAGAGTATTTGAAAGAAGTCCATCTCCCCTTCACCTCCAAGGGGCACACGTTTCAGGCTTCAGTCAGCTTTCTGTCTTGGCGCATCCACAGACCTGTACAGCTTTCTCCTTGTTCTGGCATCCCAGCAAAGGTTAAGCCATAGTTCAAGTCCGTTTTGACAGAAGAGAGAGCGTTTAAAGTTTTGCAGCATATGAGAGGTGCTGAAAGTCAGGCGAATGAGAAACGAGAAGGAAGTCGGTCATCAGAGCAGCTTTATTATGTTCCTGCGGTTAACTATTGAAAGCCACATAATTGGAGCCTTCAGTTGCTAGCCTACACAGAAGCTCACAAAGTTTTCTTTCTCCTTTGTGCAGCACTTTCCACCCTCGAAACCCTTTAAAAAACCATTAATTAGCCTTTGTTGCGTCCTTTGAGGTTGGTAATTTTAGTACCATTATCCCTTGCCTCCCTGGGATTCAACTGCCGATGAAGATTGACTGATGTGATTCCCTAATTCCTCCTCTGTAACTCAGTTTGCAACAGAGTAGCATGAAATCTATAGTAAGTTAGAAGGACTTAATAACAGGCAATGGCATTGGTCTGGGTCTACCCCAGTGCAGCTGTAAACAAATACTGGCCACGAGAGCTAATTAATGTTAATATAAATGCAGAGGCAGAGAGCTGTTACTTCTCTGTGGAGCAAGCTCTCGTTTCTTGAACAGTGCATTAGTTTCACTGGAATAATGTCAGTTGGTGATGGCTGAAAAAAATGCTATTTCATTAAGCCCCGAACGAAATATTTTGTTTTGAACACCTGTGGGAACGTATGAGAAATGAAAGGCATGGTGTGCAAAGTAGTAGGAGGTGGTGGTTTGATCCAGCGATGTAGAAAATCAAAGTTTGGTTCTGTCCTCTGCCTGAGGAAACTTGAACTCTTATCTCCTATCTTGAAGCAGAGTGCTCTGCAATTTAATATTCTGTAGTTGTCTTAACCTTATCTGTTGATCAGCCCTATTCGCATATGTAAACAGTTCCTGGTATAGCAATGGGAATACCAGCGTCTCATCTTCCAGGTAGGCATCTTCTCTACAAAGTTAGTGAATCTTTTCTTCTTCACTTGCAGGTGAAATAATTTAAATATTTTAAACAGGGTTCAACAGCTTTATTAGGAATGGAGCAGGAATATGAATCTCAGCCTAGTGGGTTTTGGCTCCTTCTCTATTATTTTACGTGTTTTGGTAGCTTCACATTGGAATGGTACTCTAAAAAGGAGCCAAGCTGCTGACCCTGTAGCAAAATTTAAGCTTATTTTTCTTGATTGCTGTTTTTGACTCCATAACTAGTTTGGTTAACTTTTTGTTTGTAGGCTAGACAATAGCACGCAAATTATCTCCCTCGATCTCTTTGTTTATGAGTAGCCTCCCAAGTTAACAGCAAGACTAGAACTTACCTTAATGCTAGGCTGGATGAGCATTTGGGGGGGACTTGGTAAGTTTGTTTTTCTTCCTTTGAACTGAGTTATGTTTAGCCTTAGCAGATTAGTTTTGTTGTGGCTATGGAATTGCAGGTGGTACATGTAAACTTTGTCCCGGTTTTATCTGGGATAGAGTTAATTTTCTTCTTAGTAGCTGGTACAGTGTGTTTTCGATTTAGTGTGAGAATAATGTTGATAATACACTGATGTTTTAGTTGTTGCTAAGTAGTGCTTATCCTAAGTCAAGGCATTTTCAGTTTTTCGTGCTCTGCCAGCGAGGAGGGGCACAAGCAGCTGGGAGGGAGCACGGCCAGGACAGCTGACCCAAACTGGCCAGAGGGATATTCCATACCATAGGATGTCATGCTCAGTATATAAAATATGTATATAATATTTATTATTGTTAGTATTACATTTTGTTTTACTTCAGTTACTAAATCATTCTTACCTCAACCCACAAGTTTTACTCCCCCCGCCCCGATTCTCCTCCCCATCCCACGGGGCCAGGGGGGAGTGAGCGAGCGGCTGCGTGGCGCCTCGTTGCTGGCTGGGCTTAAACAAAGACAACTTACACCTTTGCTCTTGAAATATACAGAGGTCTTGTAGCAGTTGTCCTAATTTGCTAAGAAACGTTAATGTTCTTCAAACTTTCTTTAAACAGTGGATGTGGAAAACCACCATGATTTGCATCAACTCTTAGACTTGTCTGGTAATGTGGAAATACGAAGTATCTCAGGAAGCTTTCCATGACTGAATGACAAGGGGTAGTTAGGCATGGAACACGTTGTCAAAAAAATGTGGAAAAACAAATTAAATACATTCTTTTCAGTGTTTTACAGTTTGGCTAAGGTAAACAGTTATTACAGAATTTAAGTAGCCATGAATTTTTCTTACCGAATTTTTGGTCTAAAGGGAGTAAAGGAGGTTAGGAGGAGAAGAACGGTCAACGTAAATTTTGGCAACTGGACATGCTCTTTGGAGCTTCCTGCTCAATTTTTCCACTCTCGTGGGTTTTATTGGGATACTTAGACTTTTCAGGCACAGGAGGTGACGAGTGCTGAAGGAAGGAGCCTCAGCTTTGGGGCAGTGAGGGAGGAATAAGGAATCTAAGAGAGTCTGGAGCAGGTGCCCCAGGAGTTGGGAGCTCTCACTGCGTTTGTCAGGTGGAAGAAGAGGGAAGAAGGGAATTTGGTCATTACTTGCTCACAAGGGTGAGGAGGGAAATGCTAGAAGGTTCAATGAGTAGGTCACTAGAAAACTAAGCTGGAGTAAAGAAAAAACAGGTGATGCACTTTGGCTGCAAGGGGGAAAAAAAAATGCCACAAAGCAGCAAGCTATTTTTGCTTATGCGAGCCCTGAACCGTCTACATTGATCAGGGTACCGTAACAGCATAATGTATTTTAGAGTATGATAATAAGTGATAACCAAAAAAACCCCAGTAATGTAGCACAAATTCGGTTATTTCAAGGCACTTTTAAGAACTATTTCAATTCTGTTAAGAGTTGGAGCTAGAATGGATTGCCAGAAGCATCATCACTCAGTGGCGCACTCTTTTTCTGTGACTCTGTCATGATCCCTGGCCATAATGCAGGCTCGGTTTGATGAGGCATGAGGTCAGAGGAGGAGAATTTGAATAGCAGTTTTGACCTTTTCATTATAGGTACCGCAGGAGAAGTGGTGAGCCACAGTCAAGGCTCTGATTCCCACTACAATAGGTTGCTCTGAAATTTTGCAAGCTCCAAGATGAAACGAATGAGAAAAGAGAAATGAAAGGATTGAACAAGAGAGTCATGGAAAGGTTGAACAATTTCTTCACAGAGTGTTTTATATGCCTTGAAAGCACCTAGGGGGAAAAAAAAAATAAAAACTGAAGTTAGCCATGTCTTAGTCCATCTTCACAAAATGACAGGAAGACTTAAAGCTGTTAACTTTCAAGAACAAACTGCATGAGTTTGCTAAAAACCTAAGATGATCCTGGAATACAAAAGGTATTATTGCATTATAGCCTCATTTGGAGCAAGGGCAGGGCATGAGTATCCCTAGAGTTTGCATCTTTAATGCATTTCTTCTGCTCTTAAAAATCACAAAAATAGAAATGTCTTCCTGACCACAGTTCAGGCAGCGAATGCAGAAGAAAGCAAGGAGAGATTTTAGCTGAGTGAGTGATACTGAAAATTAAGGTCCGTAATGAAGTTTAAGGAGATGGGCATTTTGCCAAAAGTCACTTTCATGGGAAGCATAGCAAAGTATGGTAGGAAGCACTTTTTGTGTTTTCTTCTATGCCCATGCTATGCGGAACAGGAAATACTTATTGTTTTCTCTAAATAGCGCTAACAATTGATCTTCTCTTCTCAGTAGTGATGCATCGAGATTCTTCTGGCTGAAATGATTCGTATTACTAAAACAAAAATTATTCAATAGTGGCCTTTGTTGACAGTAATAGGAGTATAGTTAGGGCAAGACATCGCAATTGGCTCTCAAGATAATTTGGCTTACAGCAAACTACCTGTTGTGTTTCCTTTCAGCCTTTGACATAAATGGCTTCTTTAAATCCTTTCTATTGAATCTTGGGGTCCTCCTAGCACTGAAGAATATTTTATTGTTATCTTTGAGGTAGTTTGAGGTGGTTCCTTAGAAAGGGTGTTCCTAGTTGCACGGTAGCAGCTCTTGAACTGTGCTTCAAGTATAAAAGCTTTCATTGGAGATTATTACAGCATTTTTCAAATCTCTACCTATGAGCTTATGGACTGTATTGAAAAGCTAATGTTCTTGAAATTTTCTTCATGATCTCTGGGTTGTGGGGTTTTGTTGGTTTTGTTGGGGTTTTTTTACACCCATTTCCCTTTATCATTTTATGACCACGCTCCTTTTTCACCCTCTCACGAACTTGAAAACAGGCGTATGGTGTTTTCTGTATGAGATCACTACAGTTTACCAGGACCTGAGGCCTAACAATTTTCTTCTTAAAAAAAAAAAAAAAAAATCTGAATTTGATCTTGTACATAAAACAGGGTCATTCTGTTTCTTACTGCTAATGCAATTCTCACTGGTTGATCTCTGTTACCTGAGGGACACCTTGAAAGATACTGGCTTCATTTACTTGCAGGGAGAGACGCTTTGTCAGTGAGTAAAACCTAAAAATTTGGTGGCAATGTTCACGAAATTCCTTTTCGATACGAACACGTATTCTATCGTGGCAATGCTTTAGGTAATGTAAGACTTGTAACACAGAAATGCTGACCCCATAGCACATAGAATCTTGCACTGTTCATACCCCAAACATGCCCAAATTGGAATGATACAAGATGAGCTGCCTCTTGTCTCGCCTCTTTAACTGGAGGGAAATAGCACATTTCACTTAACAGCTAACAGAAACACCAAAGGAGATTTGGAAAGCTAAAAGGGTGTTTTACATAAATTGGTCTTTCAGCTGTCTGATAAGTAGAATGAAAATGAAATTGAGGCTTCTTGAGAACAACTGTGACTCATGAGTATTTAATGTAATTTTAATAGCTCTTTTAATAACAAGTGGCCTGTTAGAAGTTTTTAAGGAACCTATTGACTGTCTGTGTCTCCAGCTCTAGTGGAGTTTGTATCTAAAATAAGGCTGTGCAAAAATTCATCTTACGATGAATACTAAGAAAGTTAACTTCACTTGGCATGAATCACACTGCTTATCCTGGTGTCAGTAGCTGCTGTTGCTCATATGAGGACTGGATAGGTGAGCAAGGCTTACAGAAGTCGGACTGATTTCTTAACCTGGTACACTACCTTGAGAACATGGTAAACCGTTTTGACCAAGAATTTATAAGCCTGCAGAAAGGGGCTTCACAAAAAAAAAAAAAGTTTATTGAAACATAAGCATGTCAATCTTTATACCCCTTCTGTTACCAGCAGCTTCAGAGTGACTTGGATGCAGTTATGTTGAGTGGCAAGATATGTTCAAGATGCAGAATGTCATGGACTATTACTCTGTTAGGCATTTATACTGTTCTCATAGTTTTTATCTCTGGTTTTGAGCATAAGACTATTACTTCCACTGCTCTTCTAGAGCTGTTGAGTGGCAGGTGAAAGGTTTTGATTACCAACACTGGATTTGTTAGCCTCTCTCCCAGAGCGGAGGTAGGATAAAATACCTGAGGAAGCCGAGCTGTTCCAGAATTACCATGTCTATCTGTCAGTGACAGTTCAGATAGGGCCTCTGTACTGCCTCATCACAGGAGACTCAAAGCTATGGGAGGACCCTCCATCTCTTATTTGTAATAACTCTCTTTCTGTAACATCATCTTTATTCTCAAGGCTGTTCTTCTTACTAGTCCCTATCATCTTCCTCTTCCATCCCTTCTCTTAGCAGCTCAGCCTATGCCCTCTTGCCTTCCTCATTTCACTCCACCCATGCATCTTTTCAAAGCTTTGCAACCTAATCTCTCTTTGGTACTCGGAGTAGAAGAGTCCTTGCAGCACCCCTAGTCCACTCGCTTTGTCCCACACTCTTCATTTTCCCTTGAGTGCCTCCTGCACCATACTTTAATTGCACCCTTCTGTGTTCCTTATTCTTTCTCATACTTGCCTCCCTGAGTTGGATACCGTTACCTCATGGAGAGCAGGAGCTTTGTGAAAGCAGCTATGCTACTTCTACAGAGTAGCAATAGAAAGAATGTAAAAGATCAGAAATCTGCACAAAAACATTCCTGGAGTTGGGGATGGTGCAAAAGTAAAACGTCTCTTGAAACACAAAATAAATGAAAAGTTAAGCTGGTGTATTTAGCTTCTCTTCTTCCAGTTTTGGATTAGACATCACCGTGAGCAGTCTGCATCTCAGGCACACCGGGTTAAGGTTACACCACCTGCTCTGGGATAGAGTTGCCTGTTATTACAAATGGAGGAGTGGAAATTCTCTTTGTAGTTATGTGTGAAATGTATAAACCAGAAACGAAAAATGTATAAACCAGAAACGAAACGCAGTTATAGCAAGATCTGAATTTTTTTTTTCTTGTGGTTGAAGATGGGTTACCAGATGTGTTCTATTTTTTAGTACTGTTGTATCTCATGGAATTTACGTTGGCTTCATTTTATAATTTTGAGACATCACCTGGTGCATCCTTTGCCCCAAGACAGATTCAGCTCTGCTTATCATTCTTGACAGATGTTGATCTGACCTGTCCTTAAAACTGTCCCAGCATGTTCATTCCACTGTCTCCCTTATTCTAGTGCGTGTAGTCCTTACCACTGAGTGGTTTATATTGGTATCTTACAGACATCTCTCTATCTTCTGCTGTCTTCCATGGGTGCCAAAAGTGTTCTTTACAGCAACTTTTTTTTCTATATTTATGAAGGGCATTATGTTCTCCCCCCTACCCCCGCCTTTTTTTTTTCTGCTCCTGTTTTTCTTCCCGCAGGTTAAACTGCTAACTGCCAACACCATCTTTCTGCAGACCATTCACAAGCATCACTGTTTCTTTTTCTGGACTCTGATCAATTTGCTGTCTCTTTTTTGAACGCTACTACCAAAAACTGAGCCTGTGATTGCACCTGAGGTCTTAGCAGGACTGACTAGAGCACAAGGGTTGGTAGCACACCATTATCTTGTTTGTATTTGTAATGTGATGGTGGTTCTTTACGCAACAGCGTGACACTAAGACTCAGGCTTAGTTTATGATTCACGGTGATCCCTACATCCTTCTCTGCCGACTTGTTAGCTCTCTAGATCTTCCCTACCCTGGATCTCTTTGTCTGGGTAATTCTGTTTAAATGCGGTACCTTTCAGTTCCTCATAATGAACAGCGTCTGATTTCCAAACGTTAGGCCAGAATAACCTGCTTTTTCATCAGTTATTTCCCTAGCAGTGGTGGTGGATTGACATGTTTGTTTTTCTAGAATGGAGCCTTATATGAAAACCACCTTTGTCTATGTAATGGATAATGACAGTACCTTCCAGCCCTTTGCTCCTTGGTAATAGAAGTAGACAACAGTCTCTCTTTGCACCTCTCTCGTTTGATCTATCAGCAGAGATCGAGCATGTATTTATCTATCTAATATGTATACGTGTGTGTATATATAAAAAATACATATGTGTATATTTCTGTAGATCACGCTAGCGCTGGCAAAAATTAGGCAAGGTTCTGGGGTGGCAGCTCTTAATTGAGCAGTCCCATTATGTGCTCTCCTAGTCCTCTTAATTGATGTAGATGTTTTTCCAGCTGCTCCTCAAACGCACACGCCACTGTGGATATTTGTAGGAAAGGGTCAGTCTGTAAGTAAGAGTGACAGCGAAGGGTCCAGACAACCCCCTGTATTTACATGTGACCTTGCAGAAAGATGGGAGAGGCCTTAACCTGTCTCAACACTGAGGTCCAGTGCAAAATGTTAAAAAGTTTATTCAATGCAAATTATATTCCATGGATTGATTTGGTATATACTTACTATGTAGCAAATTTTTGCCGTCCTCTTAAATGGAGTTACCAGTACTATGAAGTTGTTTTATTCATAATGCCTTCTTTAGTCACTATTTATTGATTTCTGTTGTGGAGCCTTCCATAAATTTAGTAGTGAATTGCTTGATCTTGAACCCTGAAGGCCTTATTTATTGCTTGCTGCAGTAAAGAAAATCCAAGAGGTCAGCTCAGGCTGTAACACAACTGCTATCCAACCTTCCGTTCAGTAGAACTGAGCTGTAAAAATAAGTATTTATTGTTTTTTCTCAATTTTATGTAATATTAATACATGCTATTTTGTATATGTTTTTAAATTTTCCTGAGACATTCGCAGACTAAACACAGTTGCATTCCTCATGTGCCTGATGACTTTGAAATGAAATGAACTATATTGCATAGACTTACAGTTACAGTATCGCTTTGTGAATCAAAATTATTTGTGTAACTTGTTTCCTGTTGTCGGACATTCTGGTGTTCTATGGAACTGTATTTTAAAATCCTGACTTATTTTTTTATTGTTTCAAAAAGAATACCCTGAATATGTCTTAGATGGGGAAAACTATTGTTTTTAATATAGGTGTTTGTCTGCCACTTTCTTAGTTCACAGACTATTTTATGATCTGGTTTTCATTAATTTGAAAGAGTACCCTATTCACAAACACTCCTGCTGAAATTACTTTCATGTCCCCCATGGCCCCCTTCTGTGGAAAAGACCATTCTTCTTCAAAAAAAGTTTAAAACCATGCCGGAAGGGAGACTTCTGCAGTGTTCACTTTATTTGTCTGTAAACATCATTTTAGAAGTGTAAGGGCGTACAATGTAAAATAGTCCTTCACCAACATCATGATATCTTTCGGAAAACACATTTTCACATGGTGGATTATGACTGCCCTGAAGAGGACGGACTGTACCTACGGCACTGTGAGGAGTTACTTTCATTGTGCCGGGGTGTTACTGTGTATGCAGACAGGTTATGGTTTCGTATGATTTGCATCTGTGTATTCCACAAAGGTGGATGCTAAAATACCCATTTTACAGATGGTTAAGCAGAGGCATGCAGAAGTTGCATAATTTGTTGAAAGTATTTGGTTTTGATCCGGAGCCTGTTGACAAAGTCCGTTCTCTTGATGGGGTGTGGATCAAGCCTGTGACGGGACGGTGACCGGATTTGACTAATGACAAATGGTGCCTCTTCAGCGACACTGAGAAATAGCACAGCAAAGGGGTGTTCCCGGTGTTTGGCATGCGGGATGTTCTGCTGCTTTTGGTTTCCACATTTTCTTGACGGTTGGCTGTGGGCCATTTCTGGATTTTCATTTGCCAAGTTAAATTTTCTCAAAATTGCAAGAAAATAAATTAAGCTTGTCAGTGTAGTAATGTTCATTCTCTGAAGTAGATGGAAATTTCGGGACATTCATTCAGATCTATGTGAAAGGCTCTCCAAGTGCAGAAAGCAACAATCACCAAAGGAACTGTAACTTAGCATTTGAAGGAGTTGCAGCAAAAATGAAGGACGTTCTGTTTAAGGGATGGTGGGTCAAAAGAAGAGAAAGAATCCCTGATGTTCATCATATTGTCCCTTTAAATAATCTAGAAAAGGTAATACTGTCGTGCAGTCGGGAGAGGTTTTTTTGGAGGAGCGGAAGGCACTCTGTGGATGGTTCCCATTTCTCATTAATACGTGGCAGACAGAGCTTAAGTCTCCTTTGCATTGCTAGATGAGGACCTTATCTTAAGCAGTCAGCAAGGTCGTGCTGATAATATGAAGACGTTTGCGTATACTGTGACATCAGCATACAGAAACATTTACATTATGGCTACAGAGGGAATTTATGGAGACCGTAAATATGTTGGTTTAATTAGGGGCACCGTGCTAACTGCTGACGCGTTCTCCTCAAAGTCTGCTTTCAGAGCACAATTACTGAATGTTTTTTTCAAAACGGGAAGTTTGAGGAGGAAGATTAAGTTGGATAATTCAGTTGGGCTTTTTTATGTAAGTGGTGGAAGTATAGTCACAGTCCATGAAGTCTGCAAGGATGCCCACGTGTGCGTATCAGGAATCGGAGCCAGAGTTGACAAAGGGCAAATCGTGAATTGCTGCAGAGATCAAAATTATAACAGTAAGAGATGTTATCTCGTCTTGGCACACACGCTTTTAATAAAGCGGCAAATTTGAGAAGAATGAGTTTTCGGGGAATTGGATTGTCATAAAAAAGCAGTTGTACTCTTTTGTTTTCCCCCCCTTTATTTTTCCAAAATTATTATTTGCTCTAAAAATGAAGGACCTGACAATAGCTGTGCAGTTACATAAGGGAGGGTGAACCACGTAACCTACTCAACAAGACTTTATCTGTTTGCTGGGGCCTTTGCCAACTTTGCTTTCAGAAAGGCTATTTGTAAAACAGCTCCTCTCTGTCTGTGTTGTCTCTTTCTGCTTTCCTGGACACCTAGCGATAGCTACCCCTGCCTTTAGTGATCAAGTCTAATTAAAATGTAGTCTGTCTAATAAAAATACACGGGCAGTAACACCGTATACGCATCGCTATAAGAACATGGAGAGAGAGGTTTGTCTGGGGCTGAGCGGGAGGCAGTCGCAGAGTGTTTTGTGGTTATTTTCTCATCTCGCTGATGGTTTTCAAGGCTGGTTCTGGCGACGGGGTGGCTGCAGGAGCAGAGTCCTCTCTGGGCAGCCGGCTGTGCGCCGTGGTCGGAGTTGAGACTGCAAACGCGAGGCACTGAGGAGAGGAGATGCATGCTGTGATTCCAGCTACTTAGACCTCCGTAGGACTTTTCTGAGGTGTTCAGGCAGCTTCACAAAAAGCTGTGAAGTACAGTAGGTAAGAATTCTTGTTTCCAGACAAATATATTGAGATACAAAGGCTTTAAGTAACTCCCTTGAGATAATACAGATAGCCAGTAGCAGAACTGGAAGAGGGACTGAGTATTGTTAATGTCTAGCTTTCTCTCTAACTGTGTTGGGAATGCCATTGACAGAAGGTGAGAAGGGAAACACTAGTTTCTGTGCTGTGTGTCTGTGGTGGGTTTGGGTTTTTTTGTTTGGCTTCCCACCCCCCAGAGGGCCTGCTTTTTATCTTTGTAACAAACGATTCTCCATGTTGTCTTTGGGCATTTGTAGGAGGTATGTTATATATGTTTTGGGCAATTTGAGGCAGAACAGTCACCAGTAATAGCTGCCTTTTACTTTTTTTGATCTGATAGCCTGGGTCATTCCAGTTCAGGCTCCTAAATCCTAGAGAGGCTTGTTCAGAGTATTTGCAGCCAGAGCGCATGAAAATAACGAAGAGGAATTTTTTTCTTTGTAGGTTGACTGGCTAAACCTACCATAGAGTCACTCAGGGCTGCATAGAGCTAATTTATTGCAGGAGGAGCAGTAGGTGTGAGGAACCTTGCTGTCTGTTGGAAGACCACAGCAGTCTGAGTAATGTCAAGTGTAATCTACAGGTCTGTCAGCGCTGTGCTGCTAATTTTGTCTCAAGCTGTTTCCCCCCGCCAAGGAGTACCATCTTCTGAAGTAGTCTCCTGTGTGTTTGGGCTTTGCGCCGTGTTCCCTTCTGACCATCACACCGTGCTCTTCCCAATTCTGCCTGCGGAGCTGCTGACCCGCTCTTCAGCGGTACGAATGAGAGAGTTCAAAGCAGGATGACAGCCGGGAACCCAGAAGCTCCCCTGGTGGGAGGTATAGTCTCAAGGCTGAGTAGGTTTGGGGTTAGTTTTTCCTCTTCCTGAGAATAGCAGCGCATTGTGTGTTTCATTGGCACCACGTAAATCACTTCTCTAAGTGCGTAGCTGTGGAAAAATCCCTTGGGAGCAGGTCCCACAGAGAAGAGGACAGTGTATATTAAAATACTTGCTCTAAAAAGTAAATATTTTGCTTAAGGCAGTACAAAGTGCAAAATTTGCAGAAGAAAACTTCGGAGGAGGCGTTTTTCTGCTTTCAAGACTCTTACTTCCCCTTTCCCTGGTGTCGAGGACATCAAAATTTATGGCTTGCAGTACGCCCGGAATTAGAGAGGTGGGAGATGCAGTTGGAAAGAGAGAAACAGGCTCAAATTAGCCTTGTGTGCCAACCTCTAAAACTACAGTGCTCTTCTTTCTGTAACTCCTCCTATTTTACATGAACTGCTAACCAAAACAGTTTTATTCTTTTCAAGCTTGTTGAAAATAATGATTACAAGCACATTTATAGCTACCAAGAAACTGATTGTCAAGATATTAAAGCAAACAGAACATTCAGTTTTCATTCTGACCAGGTAACATTTTTCTTTTTTTCAGTAAACTGCAAAATGTCTTTTTGTCCTCTAACACTGAGACTTGAAGTGATAGAAAGGGATGGTATAAAAGATGAGCATTTGCCAGTGCTAGAGAAGCCAAGGACGTGCAAAGAAAACAGATTAATTCAGTAGCAAATAGGCAAAGGCCGTGAAGAACAGTTTTTACAGCAGCTATCTCGCATAGCCAGCAAAGGGACTGGAGTGGGAGTGATCTAGTGAGATAACCTCGCATTTTAGTACCTAAACAACAGTAGCAGCCTTTTGAACCTTTGCAGGCACTTCAAGGCCTTGTCGAGGGGGGCGGCTGCAGAAGAGTTGTGAGAATCCATTCAGTCCCTGCCTTCAGAAACATGCAACGTTGCTTTGTTAAAAGTTCTTCCTTCGTTAGATCTGAAGGGTGCTGAAGGAGTGAGGAAACAAAACTTTAAGGCTAATAATTGAGTTTATGTAATTAACAGTGTCTAATTCAAGCGCACAGCTGGGAGGCAATTTAGGTATTGTTTAAAAAGTGTAAAGATAAAGATCATGCCAAATCACTGCTCTCACCTTATTTAAGCTCAACTGTTGGCATTTTAAAGTTCTAGTGAGCTACATGCGATTTGAAAACAGGCCTCTATTTCAGCATATACATTTGCCGTGCATTTTTTACAAGGAGCTGGAACTAACTACTTGTCAAGGACAGGGAAACACAAGAAAGAAATTAAATCGGTTATGAATACAAGTGTAACTTACCTGGTCTCGTGTCATCATGTACTTTGGAGAAAGTTAACAGCAGACAATTGATGGATTGTTTTTCAGGGTTTTTTTTTCTTCTCTATTTGAAGGATTGCTTTAAATCAGAAGTGAATCTGGTTTTGGCATTGCAATTTCATCAAGATTTGGACCTTGTTTTCAGAAGTGTCTTTTGACATCTAAGGAGTTCTGTTACATCCACCACTTTTGCCATTTAGCAGTCATGGGGAGCCCTCACAGAATTTCAGTGCGTGAGGAGTATACCTGGGTGTGAGGATTTGCGTTCATTTGTGAGGAATGGTGAACAATGAAACTGGCTTCAGGTAATCTCCATGTCGTTGCTGTAGTCCCCACTCTTTCCTAGCGCTGACCAGTTTCCACTCTCTTGTCTTCTGTCCTCGTGTGATCCGATGAGCTGACAAAAGAGCAGCCTCTGGATGTGCTTGGACAGTAAGTGATTTACTCTTCTTCCAGATATAAAAAGGTCTGTTGGTCCTCAGAAGGTTTGGTTACTTGTGTAGAAACTGCAGCTTATGCATTGTGAAACGTGGAAGCTTGCAGTTTTTACAGGACCTGCAATCCTGTGCAATGAAGAATGAAGGTATGCTATCTTATTTACTAACTTCTCTTACTGCTTGTAGCCTGTCCTGTGGGATGAGGACTCCATCCAGTAAAGCATGCAAAAACATGCCAGAGTTTAAACATAGGAGTACTGTTGCCAGGCATGTGCTTAAATACTTTGTTGTCCTAACCCCTCAATTTCTCTGGAAGAAGATATTAAAAATATATATATATGAGAATGATTATAGATTAAGCTAAATGAATCGCAGACTGGAAAGACAGGGAAGATAACTCAATGCTGATAACTGCACTGTGTGTCTCTTTCTGGTTTGAAAGCCAGTGGAAGTACATAAACCCATAGTTTCTTTATAGAAGTAAGTAGCACCCTGAGCACATTGCAATACACTTGATCTAATTTGTATAGCCGGACCTGTTGGTATCTGTGAAAGCCTAGTGTAGCATACGGGAGGTTTTTTCTGTAGTTTTAGCTACGTTTACTAATGTACTATTTTTATTTCACTTGTTTTTAACAAAATCTTGTGTAATTGAAAACCCATTCTGTATCCGTTGGCATGCACTTACTCACAGAGTGCACATAACGTTGAATAAGAGACAATATTATTGAGTAGCAGTTTGTGTTAGAACTGGACCTGAAACAAGAAAAACTTTTAAAGAAATGGTGTACGCCCTGGTGAGAGTCTCAAGCTGTTGAACTAAGCCCTGTTAGGGCCGTAACCCTGCAAAAAACCCGAAGGTACTAAGGGGAGTCTGAGCAGAAAAAAAATGAGGCTTTTGGTTAAGACATTTTGTTGCTGTCATGATTACAGCAGACTTGTTTCCAAGAGGCCAGGGCAGCTTTCCCTCCTGAAGACAGCTGAGCAGAGGAATTTGTACCATGGACACTCCCATAACAGTGGCAGCACCTGCCCAAACAAGCAGGTCTTGGCTGCAAAGTCCCAGGCACTTAGAAACTCTTGCAGGTGTTTGTACAGCTTAAATTTTACTTTGCTCAAATTTTCCTTGCCATGGTAAATTAATTCAGTTGGCGGGCCTACCAGCAAACTGAGTCATAACGCTTACACAAAGACACTTGCAAAGATGGGGTGTTTGGTCATTTGTTCGTTGGGTTTTGCATGTGTAATTTATATTTGCTGGAGGGAAGAGGAGACAAGACACAGCACGCTCCCTTCCCGCAGCAAACACTTTGCTCGTTGCAGGCAGGCAGCTTGCGGTGCGCTTGCTCCGTGGGCTTGCAGCAATGACAAAGCAGCACTGAGAGCGCTTGGCAGCAAATTACTCACTGAAATGATTTGACTTCAATAGATTTTTTTTTTTTATTCTCTTCCCCCCCCCCCAGTCTAAAGCTTTTGACTGCCATTTGGTTTAGATTGTCATTCAGTTGTTATCACTCGTAGCAGTACTGCAATGTCATTAAAAAGCACCAAGGTCTCTGGACTTGCAGGTCTGATTTAGTAGATGTTTGTGAGGGGTTTTTGTTTCTTTTGTACGTTTGCTACTGCCTTCCTTTTTGCGAGGTTTGTGCAACTGCTTGGGTTTTTTAACGGTTCTGCTGATGGTTCTTTACTCCAGGTATTTTATCTGTCTCCAGGATGAGGTCTGGCTCAACACTTCTGACTTTGAGGATTGCGGTGTATGGTCTGCTTTGCTCTTTCTCTTACTATACATGCGTCCCAGCTGTCAACATTTTCTTGATATCACTTCTAGTCTTGTGCTGTGTTTTATCTTCTGGGGTTTTGTGTGGTTGGGTTTGGTCTGTGTCTGTTCAATGTACACACCTGTTGAGAAGATGATGGGAAGGCTTAGTTATATGAAGTAGGAGCCATGATGAAGCCCCAAGTTTCTACAGCAAGAGGGTAAAAAATGGCCTTTATATTGTCATTAAATCAACTGGGCTTAATGTGGAGCGTGCTTGCTCTAGCTGGCCTCCAGGGTTGCAAAGGCATTTCTAACATTTACAGTTAAGTGACCTCCTTCTGTTCATTCAGTTTTACAGTTCTGCTGACGCACGTGGAGAGCCGAACCTCCTCTGCAGCAGTACAGATGAGGCATACTCACTTTAATTCGCTAGTTTTACCTAGCTCGTCAGGACATCCCTGTAACTTGGGGCCAGCTCTGGTGCTGCTGGGTAGGTAGCCTGCATAAGCACACTGTTTAGCGCTGTTTGCAAAGGGACTGGGTTTTGCTGCGGAGGGCTCCGTTTCACTTTATGTATGTTTGGAAGACAAGTTACAGAAATTCAAAGCAATGCATGCCAGCATTTTTAATGCCATAATTTGATTACCTGTGACTGCAATAGTCCTTTAATGGTAAAATATGGTGGTGAGTGGATAGGGTGAATAAGAAGGTGCATGAGGGAGTGCAGAGCTGTACAGGCTTTGCTGGAATGAAGTGTATGTGCTACTTGTACATACTGCGTCACTGAAAAACTGTGGGTGGCTCTTGGAGTGCAAGTCTGCTCTGCACTTGTGCTTCATTTGTTTTTTGCGTTGCCAGTTCTGTGCATCCTTCTTAAAGTCAAGTGTGACCCAGAGTCTGGTGGAGAGAAAGGCTGAAGTTATAAGTGGAACTTCGGAAGAAGCTCGTTGTAGTTGCCACTTCAGGAAGAAAATGGTCTAAGCAGCTGAATTGTGAGTATGGAGTCTAACTGGGCAGGGAGAAAATGTTACATGAGAGAATCATTTGCAAGGCTTTACTGGAGCCCTCCTAATTCTCTGGTGGATAGCTGTGGATGATGATTGCAGACGATTTGCTTGGAGCTGCAGTGGCAGCTTTCTTTGCAGATTCCTCAGGTCTGAGTTTTCTGTGATTACTGAGGGACATCTGTTTGCCGAGGTTCAAACGCTTTGTCTGTAAGCAGCATGTAGCAGTGTCATAATTGTATTTTCTCTGCAGACGTTCTTGGTGCTGGATTTGTTCATCATTCAGCACTTGGCCTTTTGTTTGGAAAAGACCCCGACTCAGTCTGTGATGGGATAACCAACCGCATGTTGCGTAAAAGCACGAGGCAAAGCTAAATTGTGCTTCGCTGTCCTGCGCTAGCCTGAAAGCGGTGCGATGCCCCTGGGCTGGAGGGAGTGGGCGTCAGCCCCAGGGACCGCACAAGCCTGATCTCAGCAGGAGGCTGCTGTGGCCCTGGGGAGAGGGTTCGGGTCCCCACTGTCTTCTCCTGGGGGAAAAAAAATCTCTGAGCCTCCTGCTTTAAAGGAAGGAAAGGATGAGTGTTTTACAGCTATTTGACAGATCCTCAGAACCTGGGTTTGCTACCCTTTAAATTTAAGAATCGCCGAACCTGTATTAGCCAATTCTCTGCTGTCTGGCTGGTGTGCCAGGGCAAAACCCAATGTCTAGCCCAAGTGCTGGTTATGCGGCAGGAGCCCGCTTGTGCCTTTTCAGCCCAACAGCTGAGCTTTGCAAGAACTGGCTGGAACTCTGCAGCTGGGCTGGAGCCTGGCCCAGCAGCTGGAGCTGTTAATGGTGTGATTGAAGCCTTTCATTTAAGCCCTTACCAGCAGTTGTGCTGATTAGCTGTCCCTGTTGCACCATTACCCTTCAAAGCAAAACTTGCTGTAGCAGTAATCCCATAGAGCACAGCTTCCATTTGCTGTACCACCACTTGGGGCTCTTACTGTTAGCTCCTCCTTCTATGGCATAAGAGTTTCTAGTCCAGTCTTACTTTAAATGTAAATAGAAAATGAAGAATATTTCTATCAATAGTTGTGTAGATACAGATTTGTGTTATAATATGTGGATGGCAATAATTACTTCTTAATATTATCAAACAAAGATGGTGTGTATCTTCTTTGTAAATGCACAGAATTGTGCCAAATGGTATAATGGCCTTCAATAATAATTTTTCCCTCTGATGGGAACGATCGTCCATGTCATTTTTGGGCCTAAAAGTATGATACAGTGCATCAGAGTTGATTTGAAATTCAGTTTGATAATAATCATCGTGTGATAGCCAGTGATGAAGACTTAAATAAGTAAGGATCTGGTCCAAAGCATCCATCGAATGTAGGCTTCAATTTCAAAGGTAAAGAGAGAACAGCTAATTTAAAAGTCTCTTTAATAAAGGCAGTTTTTATAGCAGGGAGGATGTATAAATACAGACTAGCAATTTGTGGGCTAATCCTTTTTTGCATTAATATGGTTAATTTGTTTTCAGTTCTCTTGTTCAAGAAATTAATTTCTCCCTCACTTTCTAGGAGACTTTGAAGTTAGCATCCAACTATCAACCTTTGTCTCTCTTCCCTCACCCCCTCACATTCCTGGAGTGCATTTATGCAGGTTGAGAGCGAGCAGTTCAGTGCCTAGCTCTAGGGAATGAATTTGTATTATCCATCTTAATGTTCAGGTGTTCAGTTTCACATACCTACATGGTAAACAAAACCAGTTTGATTTCAAGTTAAACATTGATTCTGCTTTTTAAATGGTTATACAAGTCAGATTTAAAAAAAAAAAATATATATATATAAAAACATTTCCCAGTATGACCAGTTTCCTTCCTGCTTCATGTGTGCCTCCTTAAAAAGGATTCTGAAAGAAACTGCTTCTTCAGAACGAGTTTATTGTAATAAAAAATGTTAGCAAAGAGTCAGTTCCCCGTATGCTGACACAAGTTTGTCCGATAGAAAGTTTTCTCAAAACCTTTTCTCATCTGTATTCCTGCTGTTTCTACTGTCGGAGCGGCTGAAATGGGGGTCAGACCCCACCAGCCTTCCATGTTTGTAAGTCATGAAATATACAGCATATCTCATGTTATAGCTTTCTGACTGGGGTCTTCTCGTGAAATAATGAACATAGGAGTCACTAAGGGGGAGCTAAACTCGATTAAAAACATGAAACTGAAAGTGCGAATCGGCAGAAAAGGCCTACCAGGTCTAAACCACTGAGAATGGACGGATTGAAAGCTGGAGCTCCAAGGCTTTCTGCTGACAAAGACCTGAGTTCAGGATGTCTGCGTTTCTGAGCTTGCAGCTGTTGATGTTTTTAACCTCTGAAAGAGGAAAAAAAGAGGTACAGTTTTACTGTCGGTTGGAAAGCAAGAATCCACTTTGCCCACTGTTTAAAGTTTTGACGTAATTCTCTTTGCATGAAAGGGTGCAACAGGAGGCTGCTTGAATTTCTTCATGGGAAGATGAGAAAACCAGTAAATGTGCATGTAGGCACAGCCACATGATAAAACTGCTTGCCAGGGGTGTGGGATAATGTGGCTTAGGTCCTGGCTCAGCTCAGCTCTCTGTTACATGGTTCTGTTGCCTCTGTTTCCTGTTTTTTACTGGATTCTTTCACTTCCCTAAAAATTTAAAAGAAAAATCCATTTCCTGAGCAGTAGCACTAAAACTTTCAGAAATTCTGTGCTGGGTGTGAGAAAGTCTTAAATCTGGTAGATTTTCTTGAATTGAATAGAGGCTTTAGTCCTGTTCTGAAAGGTTTGGCTTCACGTTTAAAAGAAAATACAGGGTAGGTATATGTGCCTCTATACAAACAGACTTTTTAAAATTGGAAACTTGGGTATAGGTGCAGATTTTCCCAGAGGCTTATGAAGCCAAGAGGAGGTCATGAGCTCTGAAGAGCATGGGCCTGATAGCAGCAACAGGCAGCCCAAAGGGTAGCAGTTGTAGAAACAAGGGCGGTGCCAGATTTCTTGTGAATTGGTGCTTTTCTTCCGCTGCCCATGATGCTGTCGAGTTCTGAATTTTGCTTTTGCCCACCACAGCTGAAGGATCCAAAGGAGTCAGATCTCTTTCATATGTACTTGGTTTTTGGTTTTGTCTTTGTAATGTGAGGTGTCTCAAGTAAAAGAAATGGAGAGAACTGTCTTAATTTTACTGCTGTAGCCAATCTGTGCATTACAGTGACTGTAGTGATGGAAGTTTCTGGCACAAAATGCGTTGCAGGTTATCAGCTTGACATAAATCAGAAAAGGGAAAAAAAAAGTGGGCAGAAGTTTTAAACTAAAATATCCTTTGTTTTCCACTAGATAACTTTTGGAACTTTTTTTTATCTGTCTCCTTTTTAACAAAGTAGAACAAATCACTGCTTTCCCAGAATGAAATTAATGCAAAGTTTGGGGTTTTGTGGTTTCTGTTTGTTGTCGTGTCCGTCCGCTCCCCCCCCCCCAAACAAGAGACTTCATTGCTGGTACCCCATGCATCTGTGGTAATAGAAAAAAAACTTCTGTGGATTTCTTAATGAGTAGTGCTTTCTTCTGATTGACCTGCTCCTGAATTTCACCAGGGTTTTTAAGGCCTTAGTAACTCAGTCAACTGTAGTTTGTGTTTTCTGCTGCAGATCTTCTAACTCATTGGTAACTTATTGTTTGGTACAACATAAAGTGAAAACAATGTGGAGTTCTTAACTGTTAGCTAGCACAATAAATGATGATGTGTGTCCTGGTTTTGGCTGGGAGAGAGTTAATTGTCTTCCTAGTAGCTGGTACAGCGCTGTGTTTTGGGTTTAGTATAGGAAGACTGTTGATAACACCCTGATGTTTTAGTTGTTGCTAAGTCGTGTTTAGACTAAGCCAAGGCTTTTTCAGTTTCCCATGCTCTGCCAGGAAGGAGGGGCACAAGAAGTTGGGAGGGGACCCAGCCAGGACAGCTGACCCAAACTGGCCAAAGGGATATTCCATGCCATAGGATGTCATGCTTAGTATATAAACTGGGGGGAGTTGGCCAGGAGGTGCCGATTGCTGCTTGGGGACTGGCTGGGCATCGGTCAGCGGGTGGTGAGCAATTGTATTGTGCCTCACTTGTCTTTCTTGGGTTTTATTTCTCCCTCTCTTTTTGTTATTTTCCTTTTCATTACAATTATTGTTATTACTATTATTATTATTGTTATATTTTATTTCAATTATTAAGCTGTTCTTATCTCAACCCACAAACTCCCCCCCCCCCCCTTCTGATTCTCCTCCCTGTCCCACCAGGGGTGGGGGGGGAGTGAGCAAGCAGCTGCGTGGTNNNGGTGCTTAGTTGCTGGTTGGGGTTAAACCATGAGAATGTGAAAGGGAGTATACTTGCAAAAGTTCATCAGTATTACAGTGACAACCCATTTCACAAGAACCCCTGAGCCTTGAGCGTATTGATTGGTTCAGCGCGAAAGCTTCCATTCATTTGCAGCTTAGCTCACCTGAAATTTCATGTGCTGCAGGCACGGATATTGGCGTGTAGGTTCACAAATACGGTATCAATACAAATATGACATACAGTGGACTTGTGTTAGCCTGTGTTTCCATGGTACCTCTGAAAGGATTTATAGCATGGCTGTAGAAGTTTCCTGGAGGCATTGGTCTTGTCCTGGGCTTTCCCTTCTCTATTCTTGGCACTTTTCAAAAAGAAAATACATCTTTTGTTGTTCTTGAAAGTACTGAAGAGAAATTGAGAAAATCGCAAATAAGCTTAATACAAACGTAGTACAGCGTAGTGTACATGAAAATGAAAAATTGGTAAGATCTGAAAAGTGTTTCACAGAAGGAAATGGAGAACGTTACTGACCCTGAGGAATGGGTATCCTGAATTTGAAGAGCACATAAAACCAGATCAGGACCATCGATATTCAGAAAGAAGTTTGGCATATTCTGTCACTGCTTTCAAGGCGAGGAGGTGCTCGCGATTATTTTCGTCTTACCGGTGATGCTATGAGTGCTTCACTCCAAAACCACTCTGAATTCCTGGCAGTTAGAAAGCGAGATGCAGGGTGGTGGTGGGGATATGTTGTTCACAGAGGTGTTGACTTCCTAATAGTTTGAGGGTATTGGTTCAGGTGGTGACCGAGGCTGAGATACCTGCACGCTGCCGTGGCCGTCCTCGCCGGAGGGCCAGCAGCTGGGCGAGGAGTCTGTACTTGGCTGACCAGACTGTTCCGACCCCAGAGTACACTGTAACAAACTGTTGTTTGTTTGTTTGTTTATTCATTCATTTTCTCCCTTCCTCTGGTTTTCTCACAGGCCAAAACCCTCTCCCTGGGGGAAGTGGAGAGTCTTCCCCGGGCCCCCCCTTAGTCAGCTCCTGCACGAGAAGGGCCCCTTGCTTTGGGCAGTGTCCAGTTGGGCCTCCCTCGCCTGCATCACGTCCTGAGCCCGCACCGGCTTCGCATTTAACCATTCTTGACGTGCTTTGTTTGGGGTTTTTTTCATCCCTCTGAAACGTTACAGCTCTTCCTGATGCCACAAACACCCTCGTTATCTTAAAGTCCTCCCTGGAAACCCACGTCTTCCGCTGCATTTTCCATTATTATGTCTCCTCGCAAAAGCTTGTTTTGGCCTTACCTGTACAATAAAAGTTGATGCTGACAAACCTGTGGAGTTTTAGGCAAAGATGGCAGGTCGTAGTCATCCAGTTTTTACCAGCAGGAGCTCTAGTATAGATGCAGTTATGCCAGCACAAGAGCGCTTTACTATTTTACTGTTTGGGTAGTGGGTGTAAAATACATCGGTCAGAAAGCTGCTGTGTCCCAATCGCATCTATACGCCTTTATATTAATATGTTTTTAGCACATAGACAGCTAGCATAGTTCCAGGCTTGCTTCATCTTGTTTGGAAAATTGATCAGAAGGTATTTGATTTCCCCGCTGCAGAATGCTGTGTTCCCGTATCGACTTTCTCGGAAGCCCACTGCTGTAGTTTTTTGTCTTTGAGCCCTAACGTCACTGGATTCAGCCTCTGCTTGTAACAGGTGGATTTATGAGTATAGCACTGCCTCGCTTTTCCTTGTTCCAGGGCTTTACTAAAGCTGCAGTTTCTTTGTGATTGCTAATGAATTATGTTTTCCAAAATCATCGTGGAATGTTTTTCAGGCCCTGTGGCTTCCGGCCTTAGTGTTGAATGCAGTGTATTTGAGATGGACAGAAAAAACCCTTCTGTTTTTATTGTTGGCAGAGGGGAGAGTGTCAAACGCTTCACCCCGTGACATGTTACATTTGATAGATTCCAGCATTTGCATCAGGCTGAGAGGCATGATTTTTCTTCCCTACCTAATACAAAAAGCAGACAAGAGCGCTGTAGCAGCATGTTCTCTCTGAAGCTGCGTTTCATCAGTAGTTAAGCTAAGTGTTTACCTGTGTCTGCACTGCTGTATGAGGCATGGAGACACTTGGACTGTTATTTTATGTGTATTTATTGTTTGAAATCCCATTTTTTTAACCATTTGTCCCACATAGCTTCTTTCCTTGATCCAGAGTTTTGCTGCTGCTGCAGGATGTTACCATTTAGCATATGTCAGCTCTGGCTCTAACGTGCAAGAGTAATGGAGCAGAAAGCCTTCGCTCTTCGCTGAAACGGCTGAGGGGGTGGTGCAGAAGTTGTGGTGTGAGACTCAAAATGGCACTTTTACTAATCTGTACCGCTGGAAACTCACTGAGCTGGTTAATTCCCTCAAATGCTTGCTGAGGTGGTTGTCACAGGAATAAGGTCTTTTTCATTTCTTTACTCTGAGCTGTGACCCATAGCTAGTGACTTGTAGGCAATTTCCATTACACATCTGTGTACCTGCGCTGTCTCTGCACAGGGGCTTCCCTTCACCTTCTCCAGAACCTTTGCAAAGGCTGAAATAACGGTGTGTGTGATGGAGGACTGCGGGCAGAACGATTGCTTTCAAAGTAAAACAAACTCTTAGAGACCTTTGGTACTGTGGCTATCTTTCAGACGTAGCTTAGACTAGAACCTGCAGTGTCTGTCTGGAGCGAGCAGGGAAGACGTTTGGGGGAAGAGACTGGCAGAATTTTCTCACAGAATTTTTCTGCTGTAGGTACCTTATTTACACCTGCTGAAATGGTTTCATAAAATTATTTATCAATTTATGAGCATTTTAGCCATCTTCTTTTCCACTGGTTATGTCACTGACTTTTCCCAGCACTCATCTGGGTTTCACTTTGCACAGTTGCTGTCTGCACAGTGAGATTAATCCTGTCTTGGGATCTGCAGAGGAGTGTTTAAATTTATGATTCAAATGGATACAGCTCCTGTGGCAGAAACTGTGAAGAGGTTCATGAATTTCTAATTAGAAGGGATTCATTCAATGAATATCATTTCCTGAACTAAGTTGTGGTGTGGAGCACAGATGAAGCTTAATGTTTAGGTAATTAAAATATGCGCATTCCCCCTAGAACGTGTGAGCCTTACCCTGGGTGACTAGGTTTCCTTTTGCGTGCTCTTCTCTACCGTGCTGGCGTAATTCTGGAGCAGAACAGCAATGCCTTCAGACAGGCGGAGATGTCCCTTATCTGTTGTGTTACATACAGAGCAACGGAACTGAAGTTACCATGGGAGAAGAAGTCCCTCATGAATCCAAAACCTGCCATTCCAGTCAGGAAATGGGTTTCCATCTTCTTCCCAGTGTATTTTGTGCTTTGTATTTTCTTCCCGTATGCGTTTTTCAGGCTTAGCTCATAAATGATTGTAAAACTGTTTTCAAGATTTTTACGAGGAAGGTAGTATAGAAAACCAAAATCACGGTATTTAGAAGCCTGCAATAATTTGAAAAGAAAACGTATCCAAATGTTCACATAAATCACACAATATACAAAGCAAGCAGAAAAGCTACCTGTGAAGGAAGCTTCTTTCTCGAGCGCCGAGGCGAACAGCGCTTAAGGCTTGAAGCATAAGCCGCAAATCCTGCTTGGTAAGCTTAGAACGCGCATTTTCTTTCAAAATGAGAGATTTGCAAAAAGCACTTTGCCGATTCGCGCTTCTGCGCCCGAGCTCCCATGCCTTCTCGGTTCGGCTCTGCAGCGCCCGCGGTGCAGAAGGGTTGGTGACACCAGGCAGTACCTGGGCAGCGCGACGCCTACGGACCTGCCCTTCCTCTGTCTGCGGGATCACAGCTTCAGCCAGGACCTCGGGGGGCCTTGTCCTGCCGCCATCGTCTTGATGGCATCGGCTTTGGGTGAAAGAGGAGACAAGAAGGAAATAGGGCTGCTAAGAATATGGCTTTAAAGCTGGGAGAACAATACGCTTCTGCAAGTTGAGATTGTTTCACATCGGCCACAGGTGACTTGATGGAGGAATCCCTAGTTTAAATTCAGCAGGCTTTACTCTACAGGATATTAGCATTGATAATTTTTAACTGCTCCCTCTGGCTTTATCATCAGTATTTGAGATTCTGTGCTGTGCTAACCTTGGACCTCGAGGGGAGCTAGACAAACTGGTGCTAAGCCACTGTTTGCCCTCCCTCTTCTGTGTTCCCTGGGGGTTGGATACGACCGATGAATATCTCCATTTCTCCAGAATCTCCAGGTCTTGGTTGTTGTGATTTAACGGTGTATTGGACGTGTGCGATATGCACCGACAGTGCCTGGGTACAGGACAGGTGACGTAGGCAGGGCCCCGTAAATCCAGAAACCATGCAAGTAAATCAGACACTTTCGGGAAACACTGGATTTAGTCCCATAGCTTAAGGAGTCTGCACTTGATCGGATGCTTTCTCAGATCGTTGGGTTTCTTGCACCAAGACTGCATAGTGTGCAGGTGGCACGAATGCCTGGTACACCTCAGACAAGCCTTAGGGGCTCACGTGGAGGGCAGTTACCTGGGGCGGCAGGCTGCTAGGGCAGAAGACACCTACTGCTCTGACACCTGCTTTGTCTAGACCGGAGTCCTGGAAATGCAGGCCTAGAGATGTCTGTTACTGCAGCTGCTGTTTCTATAAACCCAAGCTCTCATCCGCTTCATTTTTAAGGTTTGATTCAGAAGGGTGAAAGATGTACTTTCATGAAACTAATCTTTGAAAATATTTTTTGAAAAGATGTTATAGCGTGCTTGAGAGCATGCCAACGGTTCAACGTTTGCTCAACCTTCTAGAATTAGCTCTTGGTATAAAAGAGGCCCTGATCCTGCTGGATTAAAGTCAACACAACCTGTGGATTTTAATGTGAGGTTTAATGTGAGGCTTAATGGATTTTAACCTAAATAAATAGAATTGCTCCAGGCTGTTCTGTGATACAGATCTATGCCAGAAGTTCAGTCGAGAGGAGTGTTTTCCTAAGTGTTCTCCTTTGGTTTCTTGTCTAAATAGCAATAGGAAAAATATCATTCTGCTAGAAAGGCAGGTAGGAATATTAATCACAACAGTACAGGACTATCAGGTGTTTTGCATTCCAGCATTGCAAAGTAGAGCTTTAGAGGAGGGATAGGAGAGTTGTCCTTACTTCAGTCCTCCACAGTCATCTTGATCCTGTAAAACTGCTCCTGTTCTAACCGGGTGGGCTTCACAGTAAATGAGAAAAAAGAAAGCAAATACAGTCAGCTTTTTTAGGATTTTGTCACACTGGATGCAGCTGACTGTTCAGCTGAATAGTTTTAGGCTGAAAGTAGTAACTTTCCATCTAATTGCACTCTCAGGCTACAACTTGACGACTAACTACTCAAGCAAAAGACTTCTATAAAACCTTGAGAACCCAGATAGCCTCTTGTAAATGATAGCCTACAAAAACTAGCATACTTTTTAAAAAAGCACTTGCAGCAAGCAGCTTTTTAAGGCAACAGATAAATCATCAGGCAGTTGGGATCTAAAGGCATGTTGGGATCAGAGTGGATTCTCCTGACTGCCATACTGAAACTTTAAGATGGGGTAGCTGATAAAATGCTCCTTTTTTCATCCATGCAGCAGTGTGTGGACGAACGAGGCGCTCATGAGTGGGAAGTGTTTGGACCATGGGGCTTGTCTCTCCATCCCTCCTTGCAGACTGCTAGGTGGGGGTGGGAGAGTGCCCAAGGAGGATTTGCAGCGATGTACCCACAGTCTTTTCCAGATGCAAAACTTACTCGGATTCCATTTTGACGGAGCTGATGAAGAAAGAGGGGTGCTTGGTGCCAAATAGCTAATTTCACTTCCCTGATCTGTGAACATCTGTGGAATTTCCCTGGGCTCGGTACAGCTTCTGCCTGACTAGCATCTGTCAGTACGTGAACATGGTCGCCTTTTCATGCCGACTTCCACTCAAGGACTTCGTTTCCCTTTTTGTGCTACAAAACCAGCAAAAGGAGATAGGCAGACCATGCGTGCTCAGGCAAAAATCCCCCAGCTGGGCAATGACCCTGCGTCAGCCTTGTTTCCTAGCCCGCGCATGGCTGTGAGCCGTCCTGTGCCCTCCTGGCTGCTGTGGCCAGCAGCGTGAGCTGACTCAGTTGTGTGGCGGCGGAGTAGGCTCCTCTCTGCTCCAGATCTTCCACACTTTCTGCGCGGGCTAATCCAACACCGCTTCACGGCAGCCAATGGTAATTTCCTGTTCGGTGTTAAAAGGCTGCATTTCCAGAAAATTGTGTCTGGTTTTCTTTTTTTGTATTAAATCTTAAGAACGTTTTGTCACCTTTTCTGTAGACAAAGGACATAGGAAGTACAATTTCACAGAGATAAGAGATTTATGTGTAGGCTGAGGAATGCGTGAACAGAAAGACCTCCAGTACTGAGAAATAAATCCACGTCTTTTTTTTTTTTTTTTTTGAGCTTGTATACTACTGTGGTTGCTTACTCAGCTATGATGGCCTTTCGGTTACAGTACTCACTTTGCAGTAACTTCACTGGGGGTAGGACTGGCTGAGAATAAAACAGGCATAAGTAGGTTCCCCCATGGTTTCACAGGCAGATTGACCAGCAAAGTGTAGTTCTCAGTACTGACAACTATAATTTCTTCCTCTGTTCTAATTGGAGTTTTCCCACCGACTTCAGCTAGGCTGGTTAATAGTATGTGCCTTTCAGGCAGCTGGCTTGCAATCTTAAATTAGATACCACCAGTGGGACTCGCCTCATCTAACTTGAGGCGGCTGAAACCCGTTGGGCGAGTTGTTCTGTAAGAGTTCCTGTCTCTCTCCATCGACTGCAAAGGGAGACTGGATGACCGAGTCCTGGAGTAGATGGCTAGATGATTATATCCTAGATGTTTGAAGGCAGGTGATCTGAACTCCGTCTTGTTGACAAATTTCTGTGCGAGAAACTGGCCTTGCTGAAATGTGTCAGAATCCTCTCAGTATTTTTTAGCTTAGAGAATGCTCTTTTAATACCAGATTTTCCCTGTATGTTCTTCCTGAAGGTAAATGTTGGGAAATTGCACTTGAACTTACCTAACAGATTGTGTGATGATCTAGTGAAAATAACACATTCCTCTTCCTATTTGGTTTTGAATCACTTCTGTCTGGCAGTTTTACCTCCTTCTATGTTCTGCAGTGGTAAGTATGGGATTAGCTGTTTTACTGGAGTATTTCAGAATGTATCCTGAAAGTGATTCCTTCTGGAGAGGTTAGTGTTTCCCATTTGAATGGTTTTGAGGTAGTCCTAGGTTCTGTTACCCTGTTTCTTCTTCCCTTTTTCTCCCCTTCAGTTTTCTTCTTTCTAGTGTTTGGGTATCATTAACCTGAGATTTGTTCTGTTTTAGGAGAAACCTGATGCCAGCCCCACATCTCTACAGCTGCGATCCCAGATTGAGGTAAGCACTTCGATTATGACCATCCGTTTTTGTTTGTTTGTTCTTTAATTTGATATTGTGCATAAATTGGGCAAAGGCTGCTCTTGTGTCTGCTCTCACTGCTGTGTGTCTTCTCTTGCAGGAGTCACTTGGTCTCAGCAGCACCGCGTCAACACCCGACACTGAAAGAAAGTAAGTGAAGGCACGGGAGGTGAGAAAGGAGGGAGGGGGAATTTGGTACGTTTTCTTTTTCCTTGGAGTAAATTCATTTTAGATTGTATTGGTGTTTCAAGATTTCAGATCCAGCTGCTCTTAATGAAACCCATTTTGGAACCTGCCCCTTCGTTCGTTCTCTTTTGGCCTTTAATTAGTATTTTTTTTTTATATCAAGGGAGGGTTATCTTTTCTTCCTGTCTGTGAGCACTTGGGGTGTGCATACACCAAGAGAACTGGTAGTCATTTTTGGGGAGCATTACTGATTTCACATTCTCTGCAAATTAAACCTGCTTGAAAAATACCTTTCTGTGACTAGACCTAGGTGCAGCCAAAAGGAGATAGGCGAGGGGAAAGGAGAGTTACAAATTTAAATCACTTTGCTTTTCCTGTGCACTCCTGGGTTTGCAAATGTGCTTTTGAAGAAGGTGCCAAGGGAATGAAGTACTTAAAACCAAGTTAAAAGGAGCTTGAATTCTAGCAGTCCTTAATAAAAAAACTCGCTGTGAGGACTGAGAGGGTTTCTGTTTACTGTCACCTCCTGCTGCAATGTGTGTGCTTGTTTTCTGCACCTCCTTCCTTTGATCCCAAGATCTTGGATCCCTGCTGCGAAGGGTAACGTGCAGCAGTGCATGAAGACAACTGACACTGTATTTCCAATTGCCTGCACTTCGTGGGGTAGTGCCAGCTGGACTGGTTCAGAGGGAGTACGTGGAATCCAGTTGTGATGTGAAGCGCTTTCGCAAGGTTTTACAGTCCCACATTTGAATATCTACTAGTGATTCAACACTGGATGGTAATAAGAAGGTTGTAAGAAATTGCTGCCCTTGCTCTCGCCAAGTTCAGTAGAAGGAGTGTCAGTCCCAGCGGGAGCTGTGGTGGATGTAGGATATGGCACTCGCCTGAGCACCGGCCACGTAGAAGTTGGTTGTACGGTAGGGATCAGCTGCTTAGGGGCTTCCTGTGGGATCGCCTGAAAGGTGGTTCGTCCTAAAGATCTTGGAAAGCGATAAATTATCTTTTAGAGGTGCCTTGTCTCTCTTCATCACTCAAGAGAGAAAGCAGTGGTGGTTTGCTTGAGGTAGATGCTCATTTTCAAAACAGCTTAAGACAGATAAGGTGAATTTTACCTTGGGTACTGCTGCTGCCCCCATGTTCCATGCTGTTAACAGAGAAAGCCTAGAAAGCTTAGAGTTTAAAAGTGGTGCTTCAGATACTGAAACATGGAAAAGTTTTCTTCAAGAATACCTCCCTGTCTAACACTATAATGAAGTGCCAAGTGGATGGGAACATTATGAGAACTGTAATCTGGGAATTAAGCCTCCAAGGTTATGCTGTAATCATAATACTTTCCTCTCAGTCTGAAAGCATTTTCCCCATGGGTAAATATCATCATCCCACCTCAGGTAATAATGAGATAAAGATCTCCCAGGAGGACAGCACAGAACTGGGAATAAACTCCTCTTACAAGTTCTAGCCAGCTTCCTAAATTGTGTCTCTTTGTAGGTGTTGTGCCACAAATAACTGAGTGAGAAGACAGTATCTACAAAAACATCTTCTGAGTGACTCTGAGAGAGCCCGTTTACCTCACTGAAAGGAAATTAAGCTCGTTATCTTAGTTCAGATGGAAGGGACCTGTGATTTTTGTGGACTTTTCAAGAATGGAAGGGTCCTGTTTGAGGGTTTGCCGGTCAGTTGAAGGGCATGTGGATTAACGTGATCAGATACATGAAACAGTCACAGGGCAGGTTGTGTCAAATATCTGCGCAATAAGAAACAAGGCAATGTGATGCATGCTAAGTGGGCAAGGTGTTGAAAATAAGAAGTATCTACTGACCATATTCCAAACTGAAATTATACAGGCCTGTGCCTAGTAGAGACAGCCTGCCACATCAATGGCAGGTTTCATCCCTCTAGCTTGGAGGGCTGATTGTCACGGGAATGCCTCTTCCAGGGAGGCAGAGTTTATAAAATGGATCTGCAGGAAAATGACCACTTCAGGTACATCCGATAGGTCTGTACTTGCTGCTAACATGTTGAATTGATGTTTGTCGGGGGAGGACGGCATGTTGGCCCTAGCATGTTTTTTTGGGTTCAGTATTTAGTTTCTGGTTTTCATCTGAATTTGCTGTGTGGGCACACTACAAGACAGGAAGGCTTGTCTCTCTGGGGACACTGCTCTTGTGGCCCCCTCATGCTGCATGAAAGATCTGGGGTAAACCTTTTACAGAACTTCTTTTGTTGCGAGAAGACTCCAGTTTGCCAGACCTGAAACGCGATGCAGATGTGCGTTGGTTTCTCATGTTCACAAAGAGATCTGAGGGGCAAAAGGAAAGATTTGTCCCAAAATAGCCGTGCAGATTTTCAGGAGATGAAAAATCTGTTGTTGTTGTGAGTACTCTTCCAAAGCCCAAGTAAAAGCTTGCCCAAGAAAAGTTCTATTTCTACATGTTGAAAATACAAATGTTTTCCCAGGGTGAGGTGAGCCGAGTTGTTTCTGGTCTGGTGTCCTGAGTGGGTTGCTTCAGAAAGTAAAAGCATTCCCAAGGAAACACTGGTGCTGGGATAGGGAGGAGAGAGCAAGCGGCCGGCTGGAACGTGGTCACTCCCAGTGGCTCCCTCGCCCAGCGCTGCTGCCTGCACGCCCCGCAGCTTAACGCTACCAAGGTCTAAAGTTTTAAAATAACACACCTGGATGGTTGTTTAATTTGCCAGAGTTGAGAGATTCCAGACAGAAAGAGGCTTTGAGGGAGTCTGGAAGAAGCTATGTTTGTTTTAACCTGGTTTGGTTTTCCTCTTCTGTGGTGCCCAACTGAAGAGAGAGCCTGACAGGCTCCACTGTATACCGCACTGAAAACAGATTAGCCTTGGTGCTCTGTGGTAGGAAAAAATCCTGTTTGTGTGGACAAGCAGTGTATGTTCCGTCTTGCCTTGAGTCTTACTAACCCTGCTGCCCAGTCTGTTCAAAGCCAGCGTGCAATTAGTCGGTGCCCTCAGTCCAGCAAGTTGCTTAACAAGTATCTGTCTAGTGGGTGATGTGCTGTGACACAGAAGAGCAGCTGTAGTGCCTGGAGGGAGGCAAAAGGGGTTAAACGAGCCCGGAGGCAGGTTTGCTTGTCACTTCAAGTCATTGTCCCTCCAAAAGGCATTTGGGGCAATAGCACCTTTCTCTGTTGCTGGCAACACTGTTCCTGTTAACTAGATGAAGCTACAAAAAAGGCGGCACATATGAACCTGCTGTATGCATTATAAATGCCCTAGCAAAGGTGGTTTTCGTTTGATTGATTCTGACGAAGGGAGATAAATCTTCGCTGTAGGAAAGGCCTCTGAGATTTATGTGAATAACAGCAAGGATACTCGTGTGGCCTGAAAAGCTATCTGTGAACAACAGAAAACAGAGTCATGTTTGTTCAAGCTTCGCCTCACAGTTGCTCTGATTTTTTGGCCATACTGGAGTTCCTTCTGTAAATTGAAACAGTTGGTCAGGCTTCCAAGTCATACAACGTTCAGCAAATAACGCAAAGCGTGGAATGAGATGTTTGTAGCTTTCTTCTCTTAATAACAAATTGCATTTCTCTCTGCCCTTTCCAAGATCCCCATCTTTTAAACTGCGGCCTTGCTGTCTGTTGTGGTGCTAGTGGAACTCTGCAGATTCTCAGCGTACCTTCAGCAAAGTGGCAGTAGCATCTTCAACAGTGATATTACTCATTTTAAACAAAAATCTCCACAGAACTGCAGGTGCTCCTGTATATACACACTGACTTCTGCTTTTGCTAGAAGAATCATCAGTGTAACAAATACGCAGTAAATGTGTTCTTAGCAGTTACTATTGCTTCTTTGTCCCCATACCATGTTGGTGTGGGGATGTATTGTATATACAATCCCTATTATTTCCAAGCGATGGCAACACCCCAAGGATGTTTACTTGGGCAGGGGACTGAGCAGAGTTTTCTCATAATTGTAAACAGAGCATTTAAAACAATGTAATCCAACTTTTAGCCTGTTCCCATTTTTGAGTATTCAAGTCTACACGACAGACTGATGAGCTCTGCACGTTTGCCAGGAAATCCAGGTTAAACCCAGTCCCCTGAACTCAGGCTTCTGCATCCTGACTCCATCCTGTTTTTAGAAGAACCGGGAGTGTTGCAGAGGGGAAATTGTGTATTTTCCCTCTTGGGAAGTAGATCTGTTCGCTGTCACTGTTTGCTCCAGCAGCCTCTGGGCAAGTTTCAAACGTGGTGTATCAGAGAATTGCCAGGAAAGAGGAAGAAGTGGGTGAGAGACCTGAGAGCACTGCATACAGATAGGGTGAGGGACAGTCACTCCTATATACTCATTTTTTTCTTTGCAGCTGCTAGAGAAAGGAAGGACAAAAAACCAACGCATGAGGTAACCGTTGTGGCTGTTTCGCAGGCATTCCCGCCACCTTTGCGTGGCAGTGGGTGTTAACAAATTGTCAGCTCCTGCTTGAATCTCCTGCTGTTTCTTGAACTGTACCACTGAAGCACATTCCTGACCAAGTAAATGGCCGTGCTTCATATTAAGTGCCACAATTTATCCTGCTGTACTCCTCAGCCTGCGGCACAGTACAGTTTAAGTGTTCTCAACCCTGTGATCCTCAGGACCTAAATCCCAGCTTCTGCCAGAGCAGGGAGCTGAGCAGGAACAGGCTTGCGGAGCGGGAGGTGCTGGGCAAAAGCATGCGCGTGTGGGGTGCAGGCAGCACAGGGCAGCATTGCTGGGGGGCTTGGTGTTCCCCCAGCGTGGGGGAGCTGCTGGGCCTCTGGCAGCTGCGTCCTCAACTCCCTGCTTCAGCTGCTGCCGAGAGTGAATGTCTTTGTCATCCTCTCTCTGCGTGCAGGACGTACATCTTCAACTGAGCCCCTCACACGCTGAGTTCATGCTCGAGATCTCTGATGGCTTGTTGGGAATGTCAGAGGAGGAGCTGTAGGCTGCTCGGGCATTATGGCTTTCTCTGAGGTTGTTAGCAGGCAACCAGTGAGGCCACAACGTAAGTGGCTGCTATCTGCATCTCTCTGCAGGAGAGACCATTAACTCAATCTGTCTTTAAGGATTTTCTGCACTGGATGTGCCATAGTATGTCCTGTGGTATAAAGTTGAACTCCAAATCAGCCTAAGGCTGGGAGAGTGCCCACAGTTCAGTGTTCCCATCTTCCACAGTGATTTTCAGTGAAAGCAGCAGTCTCTTTAAAAACGGCTTTCGTTTTGCAAAAGGGTTCATGCAAGCCTCAATTCTGCCCCCTTTGGTACACTAATCTACTGGCCCTTGCCAGTAGTTTTTAGCACTGGATTTCCTAATCCTCTTCCCCTGCAGCATCCAAGCTGCAGGTCAGCCTTTGAATGCAGGAGGTTATTAAATCATGCCTCCAGGTCATGGATGGGGGGGCTTAAATTCTATCAGGTTTGATTCTGGCAGCTTCTCAAGGTGCCCAAATTAACTTTAGCGGGTATTTGTAAACTCATCTGCAAAGAAACAGGAGCATGGGTCTGACAGAGGATGTGAGGCAGAGAAAGGGCAGAAACTCTGAAGAACAAAGCAGAAAACAGACAAATCCCCCAAACGGAGGATGCTAAAGGCTGCACTTAATTACTCACAGAATAAATTGTTCCTTTTGCATAGTTTAAAAATAGAAAGGAATATTGGAAGAAGAAGTAAGCTTGCTGTACTTGAGATGTCTGCATTTAAGATACTGGTTTTTTTATACCCTCTGCTTGCAGGAATCGAAAAGAATGAGTGAATGTGTACGGCCCTGTTTTCACTTGTTTGAGGCCTGATTTAGTCAAAGCCAAATTATTCATGCTGCCTTTAAACAGCCTCCTCAAGAGAAGTAGGGCAGGAAACTCCCACAATAACCCACACAATGGGAGCGAGAGGCCAGCCAAACGCCGCCGGGACACGTGAGGAGGGAAACCAGCGCGCCTTTGAGCAGCTGGAAGAAGATTTCAAGCCTGGTAATTTTGTACGAGGAAGCACGGAGGGTGCCTTTCACAAGAAAGTCCCACTTGTCGCAGCTAGTTGACATGGCGCGTAGGAAGCAATGCACACAGAACACGGGTGCATTGCATGCAGTATGTTGGGCTCTGCTCTTTGCTGTCGAAGAGGTTTTGGCTGGCAATTACCTGCCTTCTGGCTGGGACCAACCGGTCGGTTATTAAATATGTGACGCAGCCCCATCTGCCTGCTGCCAGTCACCAGACCGAGCCTGTGGGACCAACGTGGTGGCTTCCATGCTGGTGGTGGTAGAAAATACACATACGCACGCAGAGCCCACAAGCAGCTCGGTGTTTGTTTCCACTGAGAAAGTTTTGACCTGCTTAAAGAGCCATTGCTATGGAAACCTAATGAGAGGATAATTGAATGAACTGTCTTTGCTTTCCATCCCTTTCTCACACTGGTGCCAGCAAGGTCAGAACCTTGCAGGCCTGCTTTCTCTTCAGGTTCATGCAAATTTGATAAAAATACCAAAGGCCTGTTTTCTTCCCTGTGCCAGCCTCCGGTTAGATAAATTATCTTGTATTCAGTCAGGAGCAGTCTGTCAGTTTTTCGTACTGATTATGTGACTGGGCCATTTCTAATGCATGCAGATAACCAAATGGCTTTGCAGCAGAGCCAGCGTGGGCTTCTGCATCAGGTTATTCACCGCTATGAATGTGTGTAATATTTGTAGACTGAAAATCCCATCCAAAGCGTTTTCCTCAATGGGCTATAAATAGTCATTGGGAAGGAATAAGAGGGCCGCTATCAGTTTATTGAAGATCATAACAGTAGTGGTTTCATGATGAGGTGGTGCTATGCACCTGTGGATTTTATGGTCCATAAATGAGATGCGGCCATGTGTTAAAGCACATCTGCATTTAAAATACTTAGTGTTGAAACAAAAGCCCATCAGAAATCCTGTCGTTCTCAGTTCCCATGTTTGTTCTATTTTGAGAATGATGAGCTTTCAGAAATCAACAGGCACATTCGTGAAAGCAGCACATGGTGTCATTTGTTTCCTTTCCCAGTTCTGCGGTGTACCAGCACATTCACGTCTCGGGGCATGTATGACTGTGTCTCTTGTAGAACCAACCACTCTGTATGTGAGATAAGCCCCGGTGTTTTTGTGTCTGATATCAGAATCAGTCCGGAGTTAACAGGGAAAGCTGTAGCCTAGTGTCTCAATGCAGCCTAGTTAAAACCCGTCTTAATAATCAGATACAGTCTCAGTTGGCTTATGACGCAAATGTGTGCATTGGTTCTTCCTTGCACTCGAAGTTTGGAGCCCACCTCCAGGATTAATTAAGATGGGTTAATTTAATTATTAATTTAGGGGTTAATTTATAAAAGGGAGGAATTGCTTAGGTATAGCAGGGTTATCCCCACTGCAGCACTTTCATGGAAAGACAGACTGTTTTGGATGCCTGGCTTTGCCATTGTTTTACAAAACGCACAGGCTGCAAAAGAAGAACCAGAAGTGCCCTCCAGAGGCAGTCCTCATGTCCAGACCTCTGCTGTCAGAGAGGTCTGGTCTGGTCTCTGTCTTTCAAGCGCCCTGTTAAAAGCAGTTAGTCTTTAAAGCTGCCCTCCCTTTCTCTACCTACTGTTGGAAGTTTGTCCAAATAGTTTGTCTGAATAGTTAGGAAATGTTAACTCCTCTTTTCTAATGTTTTCCAGCTTATATCTACTTGTTCCTGTGTCTGATTTATTAATAGGCCATAAATTAATCTTCTTGCAGCTTTCAATTTTGACAGACTGAACAGGCAAAACTTTTCTGGCTTTCTCTCGTAAGATAAGCTAGCTGTTTCCCTGACTACTCTAAGAGCTTTTCTCTTCACTGCTTCTGGTTTGAATTCATCTTTCTTGAGCGTGAGTAATGACGGTTGTACAGCTATTCCCGTATATATTCGTTCTTCATACTGCCATTGGAATTTCCCATCTTTACGCCTCTTAGGATTAACGTGTTGGGTTTTCCTCAGTCACCCTTTTTCAGCTGGTATCCCCAGGTACTCTGTCATTTGCAAACCTCCAGCATTTGCTGCCAGAGAGGTGGAGGATGCCCCGTCCCTGAACGTGTTCAAGGCCAGGTTGGACGAGGCCCTGGGCAGCCTGATCTGGTGGAGTGGCCTGTGGCACGAGGGTTGGACTAGATATCTTTAGGGTCCCTTCCAACCCAAGCCGTTCTGTGATTCTGTGATTTGAAAGACTGACTTTTCTGTCCATCCTGTTTGTGTGCTTGCACATTTTAGTGTCGAATGTAGACTCATTTCTGTTAAGCCAGTCTTTCTAATCAGCTAGTTCTTGGTCCAGGTTCTCTGCTCCTGCTGTTGCTACTGAATTTTGTGTCACTGATCACTGAGTGGTCTGAGGTAATTTACTAAACTCTGTTGAAACCCATCATCTCTCTAAGGTAGTAATATTTGGTTACTCCCAAAAGTATCTCCATTTTTAGATGTATCTATTGTGCTTACCCCGCTCCCCCATTTGTTTATTTCAGCAGTTTGGCTCCAAGAGGCCCAAAGTATCGGCCTAGAGATGGTTCTGAATTTGTGAGATCAGTGGATTAAAGTTTTGACCCCTTCTGCAGCCTGCTTGCAGAGATTATGGGTTGATAAGAAAGTACACCTTCCCTCTGACCATAAATCTTTTTTTCTTCCTTCTTGTCTGAACATACACCCATACATTTCTTCTGCTATATGCTGTGACAGAGTGCATTTCATGTGAAAGCTTGCTAATGAAGTTGTACATCAGACCACAACAAAAATGAAGGCCTCCATGGTGGAGTAATGGCATTTGGCTCCCTTTCAGACGCGCAGTGCTGAAACTTCTGCCAAGTGTCACTGCATCATTAACTTTCAGTACAAGTTACCAGTCTATGAATGGAAGAACACAAATCACTTTCAGTGCACGTTCACAGAGGAGCTGCAGATTTAACAGAGTAAGGGAGTGTAATTGGCAAATCAAACATACAGTGACGCCGAGGTACTCTGGAATTTTTCACCAGACATCTAGGAAGTAAAACGCTTGATTGATTTCACTGAGGATTTTTTAAGCGTCAGAGTTGTCTGGTGGAACTAAAAAGCAAGTGACTTACCAGGCTCTGTGTGGTAAGTTTTGTCAGCATTTCCATCTCTTCGGACCAGCTGTTAGCATTTTCAAGGTCAGCCCAGGCATGGAAGATTTCCTCTTTAGGGAATGCATGAAATGATAATTGGAATCTGCATCCTCTGACGAAACTCAGCATAGTTCTTAAATCAATTACAAATGAGAAGGTGGTCTGCTTGCTGTGGGTTCTGCTCTTCTCCTCACCCCCTCTAGCTCAGGCGCGTCAGAAGTTTGCGCCTCCTGCTCTTCCCCTTCTTTGGAAGCCCGTGTGTGACGAGTTGGTGTCCTCAGGCTGATTCCCAGTGAACAGATGTCCACATCACAAGCATTGCCGCTACACCTGCTGCTTGCTTGCATCGTTGTTGGCAACTGTGCAAGAGAAGAAAAAGATGAAAATGGATTTGGAGGCTGAAGAGCACATGAGACTGCCTTTCCACTTTGAGGGTGATTTCACTAGTGAGGCAGAGTTCTGGTCGTTAACAGATTTCATTTTCTAAGGATGGTGATTTGGTGCATTTCATGGATTCTAAATTCCTTTAAGGTAAACAGAGTAACTGCTTGATGGGTGAGGTCTATGCTTGGGTGTAAAGCATATGGTGAATTAATTCTGTCAGCTCCAACAGAACGTCTTTTTAAAGGCTTTCTTTTTACTTGGTTGTCTCCATATGCAGCTCCACGTACTTTTAATCTGATTTACCTTTATTTAGAAAAATACTCACTGTCAACTTTAAGTGTCTGGATGAAATCCTGGCCCGGCTGAAGGTCTTTAAGTTTTGGCACTGGCTTTTCTGGACTTTTTACCCAGGAAGTATGGAGTTTGTATTTTTCTCTGGCATTTGTTGTTCAGGCTTCTTAAAAACTAAGCATTTGGTGGCATATCACCTATAGCATTAACTTTTCCCCTTCAAGCATAAACTTCATCAGCAAGGGAAAATACTAAATGTCTCCCTCTGCCTGGTGCACTACAAATCTGAAATTTGGTTGCTTCACTTAGTTTGCAGTTTGTGCTGGACTGAATTTCTAATCAGTCTGAGGTTGAAGGAAGTTAAATTTCAGAGCTTTGCTGGGCCAAACCCTCCTTGTCTACATGAATCACTAAATCAAACAAACTTCATACTGTCTCGTTTCCCCGTTAATGGTGTCTTTGCAAATTGGTGAGCATGTTTTTCATGCTTACAAAACGTTGGCCAGTAATTGCTTGCACCTTCTAAACTCTGAACTGGCTTGAAGTAATATTTTCCTTTGAGTGGTTTACTGAATTGATCAAAAACTCTTCATTGCCCTCTTCTGGGGGTCTAAGAAAAGGCAAGGAGCCTGTGCAAACACTGTGGACAGCAACAGGAGTATGTCATGTGTGTGTTGTTATATGGCCTCGTTCAAAGAACGATTTGGTATGCTGGGGTACGCGTGTTTCCATTCTGCATGGCTGCAGTACAGCCACCGCACAATAGGGTATTGTCCTGTCGCTGGCCCGAGCTCTCGGCAAAGATGCTTCAGTAACGCTTTGCACTTGGAGCCTCCAGCAAAGCCACTGAAGCTGGCAGAAGTCATTTCGCTGGCTTGGCGCAGCGTGGTTAAATAGCGATTCCCAAAGGAAGGCTTCAAAGAAAAGTGCAAGATTTGGTAGTTTCTATTAGCTCTATTTATACAGAGAGAAAAAAAAAATTTAAAAAGGGTGATGTTGTCTCGTCAGAGATCCCACAATGAACCGTTGGCACTGAGTTGGAATCCGTTATGGAAAACTGCTTCAATGAACATAAAGACCGAGAACAAAAGATTTACTTGCTGGTTTAGTGGGTTGTTTGTGAGGTCCGTGTTCTGTTAAAATAAGTCTCTCCAGCGAGCTTTTGAGGGAGGGAGTGTACGCTGGTGGGAAAACACACAGAAGGGACTCAGGAGAAAGAAGCTGTAGTCTCCAGTCATCTATAGTTGCACTTCACAGGGTTTGGACAAGCTTCCTTCACCTTGTCTTTAGATCTCTACTTCTCTCTTCCACACAGTGGCTTCTCAAAGTTTAGTGAGTGCGTATTTACAAAACATTTTCAGATAAAAACCAAATAGGCCAAAACCTGTTACGCAGCTAAACAAATACAGCATCCCGGTGATAACAGTTTCTAAGGTAGCCAAATTACTGTTTTGCAAATGGAAAGGGGGAAAGTATGTGAAAAAGTGTTTTTTCTGAGGGATCCCTAGACTCCTTTGCCTCCACCGTAGGTTTCTGTCAGTATGTATTTTTCTATGCTGGTCACAAAAGGCATGTCTAAGAGGGGAACTCAGTTACTGTGGTCAGACCAGTGGGTTCAGTTTTTGTTTCCAACTTGCTGTGTTGGGAAGAAAAGGGAAGAGAAAACAGCTCACAATGCATTGTTTGGAAACTATAATTTACTGTAATCAGACAGCTCCCATGAAATGTGAGAAGCCTGCATCAATAAGTCCATTTCTCTTTTTTGTCCTAGGCTCTCCATTCATAAATCAAGTTCAGAAGAAGGCTCTGTAGGTCAGTATGTTTCATTTTATTTGATACTCCTGTGGAATTCTTAAACAGGTTTTGAGTTTTGCTTGTGGTGGGATGTGAAGAGCTGAGTAAACACAATGCTGGCAGAAGTCGGCAGCATTTGTGTGTGTGGGGAGGGTGAGTCTCAGCAGCTTTGAGTTAGATGCTGGGTGTCTCAGTGGTCACTGAGACTGCCCAACCAGCATTGTCATGTCATAAATATGCATCTTTTGACTTGTTATATTGAATTTCCAGTGTCTGCATGTTAGATCGCTGCTAGCCTATCCGTTTGTATTCTGAAAATTACCACCACCAGTGGGTAACTGGGGGTTTTGTTATTTTTGTTCATGTCACGCCAGAGTCTCTTCCTTTGTTTCTGAAGTATTTTGCATTCTTAAATATGTATTTGTTTTCCATTGTCTTTCACTGAAGTCTAAACTTAAGCTGTGTTTCAGAGTCAGTAAACCCAGCTCTAGGTCTTCTAGGGCGAGGTCCAAAATACTATAGTCACATGCTGAAACTCAGTATAAACAGTGTTTCTTTGAATTTTTCAAAAGCAGAGGGATGAAGTAGCTCTTTACCAGTAGCGTTTCTTCCAGATCAGTCACAGTATGTTCTCTTGCAGGTGGCATAAACTTTGTAGCATGTGCCCTGATTAATTCAACAGAGCACAGTTATATGCCCTGCCTTGAGCCAGATCCCGTTTCTTTTTTAGAACAAATGATTTATTTCTGGGTCATCAAGCCGTATGCAGGTCTGATATTCATAGACATGGACACCCATACAGAGAGAAAAAGAGTCAGATGTAGCTGATGGTCTCTTAAAATTTCTCATGCCAAGTACAAGAATGTGCATATGTGTGTGCACGTGTGTGAGGAATTTATATATATGTAAAGTTTATTTCCTGTATAGATATGCACGGGCTTATTAGAAAATTATTTATCTGAGTTGTGGCTTAGGTTGCATAATTGTGGTTCAGTTAAAGAGAATAAACCAACAAAATGCTTCAAAAACACTTCCAGACTTGACATTAACAACTCAACAGATGCCAGAATGAATGTAAAATATTTTCTGTTTATAATTCAAAATATGTGAGTTACTGGCTTATCTCAGTCCTATATAGCGTTGGCAATTGTAAAAGAATGTGCATTTCCCTGAAATAGCTACATCAGCATAGTTCTAGTACAGAATAAATCTAAGAAAAACAGAAAATGTGAGATTTTTTTATTCTGGTTTTTGACTTAGAAAATACAACTTTATGCTTGAAAGCTTCTCTAGCACTTACTAACTAATGTTTCTTTCTGAAATTCTTTTTCCCTTTCCCCTCATACTCCCTCCCCACTTTCCTTTTAGGGAAAGCAGACTGGAAAAAGAAAAATAAGTTTTTTTGGCAGAATTTCCGAAAGAACCAGAAAGGACTAATGAGGCAGACTTCAAAAGGTAAATCGTTTTTAAGGACACACAACCTATCCATATAAAATAGAAGGAGCCAGCATCACAAAGGAGTCAAATTCATTTGCGAGTTGGTTCATCATGATAGGGCTCAGAAAGATGAGTTATGTTCTGTGAGGCTGCAGACGTGAGGCTGGGACGCCTTTGGTCCTGACTGTCTGTGATGGCACACATGCAAAGTGACGTGGTTAATATATATTTAAAAGTAATATCTGCAAATGAACAAGATGCTTTTTTTTTCTGATCCTGACTTGATGAGAGAAATGCTGATGCGTTTTAATTAGAAAGATGTTTCTCCTTACTTTGGTATTTGGTTACTTTGACCTGTTTGCTTTAGGCTTGAATCCAACCTCTCCTTGTAGGAGATGACACTACAAGAAGGGAGTAGTGAAAGTGCATCTGGTGACTAGTGCAAATGTAGTATCGATTCCACTTAAAACTGTCAGGTGTCTTTCTCTAGTTCTTCTCCAAAAGATGTTGCTGTACATTGCTTGAAGTATTTCTCTTCACACAGAAAGCTTCTATTTCCCCACGTGTATCTGTTAGATCCTTGTGCTGCAAACAGATGCTTCTCCACGTCGCTGTGTCCGTGTTCAGACGGATAGCGAAAGATGACAGAAGCCCACTTAGGAAGTCGAAAAGGGGCATATTGACACTCTCAGTTAAGCGTGAGTCCTTGCTGCCTCTCAGGGCAGGTTCTAACTGTCCGTGCTGACATGCCAAGCACATACTACCAAAAGGAGAGGTTCTGGAGTTGACAGCCCCAATACATCCAGCACCATGTGCCAGCTCAGTGGCCGATTAAGATAGCCCGGATAGGTCGGGGGACGTGGCCAGTCCGCAGCAGAGAGCTGCAAGGGCCCAGCACGCCGTTCGTGAAGAGGCTTCCCGTCCGCTCTGGCAGCTGACTGCAGTATTCCTCAGGGCTGAGTGCAGGACTTTTCTGGCATTAGCACTTTCTCTTTTGATTCTTGTCTTTCAGGGTCAGTAACTGTGTGATGACAGTCAGTTTTTATTTCTCCTTGTCATGCTTTCTTCCTTTCAGTGTCAAAGTAGACGTAGTTTTCTCACCCTAGTTTACTTCCTTTTCTTGCTCAGTTACTTCCAAATCACTCAGTCCTTTGAAATCATACTGTGAGCCTGCTCTGGGGAGGGTCCGTTTCTGGCCAGCCAGATGCACGTGGCGACCAGATTTCAGAGCACTGGGTGAAATCCAGTTTCAGTGTATCCCGCTCTGTGCGTGACCTCTTACACGTGCTTGTTATCTCTGTGCTTTTTCCTGCAGGAGAGGATGTAGGGTACGTGGCGAGTGAGATCACAATGAGTGATGAGGAACGGATCCAGCTGATGATGATGGTCAAAGAGAAGATGATCACCATTGAGGAGGCACTTGCTAGGGTATGATATGTACATACTTTAGTTTCCTTGATAAATGTGTTTTAGGACGTAGAATATACCAATTTAGAGTTTTCATTTGCTCAGAAAACATAGGAGAAGGGGGAAAAAGCCTGCCTGTTTGTCCCATCGCACTAGATAGCGTAAATTAGATAGCAGTTCTTTTGTTGATGGGGAAAAGTGAGATTTAACTCAAGCGAAAATAGATGTCCAGTGCATGGTAAATTAATCGAGTCCTAAAAGCATTTGCTTCTCTCCATTGGCAATAAAGGGTGCTAATCAGAGAAAAGCTCAAGTGTAGACATTTTCATTGCAGCTGTCTAAAGTAAAGGAGAGGAATCTCACCTGTACTAACCCTTATTTATCACGCATGTTCATAGGTTTGTTTAAGTACTAAAGGAATGCTTCAGGTTTTGCTGAGCTTGCCTTATTTGCTTCAGAAGGCGTATATTTCTTATTATTTTCCTGCTGCTTATGGCTGAAGGACAGTTTGATTGAAGGCTTCCATTTTCAGCAATCAAAACTTTAAAAAATACGAACGTTTAAGCTAAAATTACTTCCTCTTGTTTCTTAGCCAAAAAGGTGATGTTTTGTTTTAATAGCCTTCAAGAAAATATATTCAGCCATTTTTTGGTATTTGATATTAAAATCAACATGGATGTATTTTTTGATGAGTATAGTGGCTGTCACAAGTGTTTCTTTACAAAATCTAAATATTAATAAACCACAAGAAAAATAACTGTAAGGTATTGTATTTGTGCGGCAATAGGGCTGGGATTTTAATTGCTCAGGAGCCAAAAGGTCAGTGCTAAGGTTTCCACACCACTTGTGATTTTGTACCCTCGTGCAAAATACTGTGATGGAACACAGAGTATTCTGTATGGGCTCCATTAGAGGTGCAGGAAACATGATTTAGAGCATGAATCGGCACTCAGATGAATTTCTATAATGACATACTGCATCTTGAAATAGATTATCCTGGAATATAAGGTTATGTTACTGTCTGAGGAAAATACTGCTTTGCTGGGAATCATATCATGAAAAAAAGCGCAACATTTTAAAATTACCCGTTGGTAATATTGGGAATTCTTTTACTCCTCTGCTGTTAAAAATTTGGCGGGGGAGGGGGGAGGGGGTGTGTGTGTGGAGGTTTGTACCTAATCTGAATGGTTCATATATATACTGGTACTGTTTCCCTCTAGTGGTCTGAGCTACTAGCAGCAACTTTTTTTTTTTTAATGATTGTCGTCAGTTCTTGATGATCTTCTCAACAGTTTGACTCCAGTAGGATTGGTTTTATGGCTTAAGCCTTTCATTGGAAAACGGGAAAGATGATCTTTTGTTTTAAAATCATAAAAGATGGTTCCTAGTCTTTACTGCGGATCATTTTCTTTATGAAGGAAATTGGTAGGCTGTTGTGATTTAGTCTGTCTGCTGTAAACTGCCTCTGAGATGGGGATGTGTAATTTATATTTTACCAGTGCCAGTTCACCAAAATTCAGTATTTACAGATCACTTCCTTTTAAGGAAAAAAAAAAATCTCATCATTAAAACTTCCGATTCTAAAACATTAATTTGTTTTGAACAAGTGAGACATGCAATGCAAAAGTTCTGATTTTCCCAGTTCCACAATGGTGTGGGGGGAAAAAACTGAAAGGACATTAACTCTTTCTGTTTTAATGAAGATTGGCAGCTTCTTCTCACTGGAAAATGTTCTGTCTTTTCAAATTTCAGCTGAAGGAGTATGAAGCCCAACACAGGCAATCAAGCACTGTAGATGCTACAGAATGGCCTGATGGTTCTTACTCAACATTTGATGGGTCTTCCAATTGTAACGTAAGTACTTGACATTCTGATATAGCTCCCCAGTATCATTTAATATTTAAATTCTTTCATTGCAGTACAGAAATACCCTGATTTACCTGGTGATTTCCTGTATCGTTTGACCTTGTGATGCTTTGTGCTGTCTGCAGAAAATCTTTAACATGGATTATAAATCTCCAAGGTCTGTTGTCGTAGACTTTAATGGTCTTACTATATAATCTCTCTCTTTTTTTCTTTTTTCTTCTTTTTAATCTGGCCCTTTGTCACCGAGCTTTTGAAGTGCAAGTGATCCCAGGCAAAAACGCCTATGTTCCAAAATGCGCAGAAAAGGTTTTTTTAGAGGGAACTGTTCCGCTTTGCTGATTCACAGTAGCTGCTAAGTAGAGTTTCTCAGGCCTTCCTAGCCCTTGTTGATACATTCTAGATGAGGGTCTGGCGAAGTTCTAGCTGCCTGGTGCTTTCAGATAGTTCTGTCTGTGCATTTGCGAACTCTCAGCCTGGAGAGTTTGCAGCTTTTGCCAGGCCCATAAGCAGTAAGGCAGCTTTCCTCCCTCGTTTTTACTTCTGAGCTGTGTAGCTTCTGTTGTTTTTATGGGCACCAGACAGTCTTTGTGTCATGCCATACTGAATCAATTAATTTTTCCTTCTGAGTATCTTCATTTTCACTGAGTAGTTTATTCCACTTCATTTCTCTAATTGAAAGCTCACAGATAAATCTTAGAGAAGACCACATTCGGCTGTCAAATTCAAGCCCTTTGTAACACATATAATTGAATCATAGGCTTTTGAGTCCATTGATTGATTTATTTATTTCGTTGTCACTGGAATTTCCTGCTAACTGCAGCAGACAGTTAGCTTCTCCTCCCTAAATGAAAAGAGGAATGCTATGTCATTTTATGGGATATTTAAAATATTTTGTGGTGGAGAAAGATTTTCTTCTTTGTATTCAAAAAAAAAAAACATGCCCATGTTTAGTTAGGTGGGAGCTGAGGGGGGACTGATGTTGCCTTATACTCTGTTCTGATATATCAGAAATGTGCAAAGAATAGAGAAGGAAGGATCCTGACTCTTCTGCACTGATGGTTTAGCTGGTTGAAAGATGTCTTGATCTTTTCCTTATTAGTATTTATAGCCTGAACTTTCCCTTCTTAAGGCCTTTGGCTAAGGCAGCATAACAGCCTCAAAACTCTCGTTTACCATGGTCGGATCTCAGAAGGATACTGAATTTCTCTCTTAAATCTCCTGATAGAGGTTTAGGCTTGTGTTGAAGTTACTGAAAGCTGTGTGTACCTCTGAGGACCGAACATGACTCAGTATTTCCTTCCTAATGGAACAACTTGGCACCTTTTCTCTAGAACTATTTTCCTAAGCCATCTTTGCACTTTGAGCCAAGAGCTCTGTTGCCTCTTTGCTGTTCTGGTAGGATTTGAACCATCTTCCTGCTAACTTCAGCGGAGGATCTCTATTCCATCGTTGTAGATAACGCTCAAGATTTTTGCCCTTGCTGGTAATTTTTATGCTGGTTACCTTTAACAGAAGTTGTGAAACTGCTTGCCTTCAAGGGAAAAGCAGATCATCTGCAGAAACGAAACTTCATGCTACAACAAAAGTCAGCTTGGCTGCTTTTTTTGTGGACAAGAAAGAAACCAGGGTTAACTGGGGTGAAAGGCTTTGGGCTATAATTGTCGTGCAAGAGGGAAAAACAGTGCAAAGTGTCAGATATGTCTAAAGATAGGGTGGGTGTTCACCCAGACTGCTTTACCAAAGGACATCTCTCTCAATCTAAAACAACCAGCTTTTGAGATGTGCAAAGATGATTCTGTTTTCAAGCCCTTTCTTTGCCAAACGGTTTGACTTTCAGTGCTATTTGTCTGATTTGTACTCTGCGAATTTGGAATCTCAAAACTACCCTACTCGTTTTATAGAGGCCATGAAGCAAAGATGTTTTTCCATATATTAAAACATTCTGTTAAGTAGCCCACTGCCTTCTAACCTCAGAAAGTAATTGAAAATATGAGTCACTGAAATTGAAGTTTCTGGTTTGAATTAAATCTCCCTGGGCAATGGCTCTTCTGGTTCTGTTGGCATTTCTTCTGATTTTTTTTTTTTTTTTTTTAGCCTCATGGCCAAATTGTTACTAGGCAGTTTTTAATGGAACATTGTGATCGTATTTGATCATTTTGTAAACATTTTGTACACACAAATGATAAAAGCGAATTGCAGGATAATTGCAAATTGTGGGAATTTAGGAAAAGAATAATTTTTAGTTTACTTGCTATACATTTGTTTGGTAACCGTGGGGATTTAAGAGATACCAAGACACCAGCATAATGGCTTTTTTTTTTTTTTTTTTAACTTCTTGTTTTATCTTTGCAGGCAGAGAGACCTGCTGGCAGTTAGGAGGACTTGGGAGGATGGGTCACTAGGTTTTTTGTGGAGAATCTTGGTCTAGCTTTGCCCAATGACTACATTTCAGGAAGGAAAAAAAAAACCCAAGGTAGAATCTAAGCAACCAGAGAATCTAAAAATGAAGGCAGAATTTCTGGGGTGTTCTAAGGGTTTAAGTACTCCATTGCTTTCAAGTCAGCTCTGCCCACACCATCAGAACAGCCACCTGCAAAATAATATCTACACGGCAAATATCATTAGTTGTTGTCATTTTCGTTTTAGGGAAAAAAAAAAGACGATTTTTTTTAAACTTGTATAGCTATCATATGTTTATGACTCACATCACTGGTCTTGATCCTTAACTCATTTTAAAGACTGATTTAAGGGTTCTTTTTCCCAGCTGCTCCTCTTTTAAATTACTATACCGGGAAATGGAAGCTTGCATTTCGTACTCTTACAAAACTAAACCCTAAAGATGAACCACAGAGGATTGAAGGGCTGAGGGGTCATAATCTCAGCATCCGAAGGGAGGCAGCCCGATGTCATTACTGTGCGGTTAATTGTATGTCCTGTTTGTTTGTTCTTAAGAAACAAACAAACAGACAAAGGCCTTGCCAAGTCAGTAGGTGACTTGATTCTCTGCCACTTTAAAGCAGTTTGTAGCTTTCGGTCTTACTACTGTGGTCCCTTTGTTTCACAACAAAGTATGCGTGTTACTTATTTGCTAACGTGGGAATGCAGTTGAAACTGTTTTTCTTTTTAGTCAGATGTATCAAAAGTCTAAAACGCCTCATCATTTTTTTACCAATTTATTTCTGAATATTTATGTTTCGTCTCTGTTGGAATGAAAGCTGCTCACAGTAACACTAGACAAGCTTTCATTGCCTTGTGCCAAGCATTGGGATGTAAAGCAGGTGCAGATTACAAATGGATCCCTTTCTGGATTTTAGATAAGGGCCTATTTGTCCCCAGGAGTCAGAAAGTCCAGGGAAAGAGAGGACTTCAAAATTGTATCACATTCTTTCTTTACACTGAGGTGCCTTTTATGCTTCTTAAAGGTAGAAGCTCATTTGATAACTTTTGGGGGCTGAAATTCTCAGTTCATCTAAAACAGGGCTGCTTCGTCCTCAGAGCCCCGCTGGTACGGCTCCGGACCAGCATTAGGAGAATCAGTATAAATCCTTTCCTGTGCCCTCCGCTGAAAGCCTGCTAATTGGTGCCAGTTGCCATGCTTCATGCGGGAGTCGGGGAAAGGAGAGAAGCAGGAGGGAGGCTGTGACAGGAGTGTGTGTCGTACGTGTGCTGCCACTGAAACAAACTACTAATTAACTTCGCTGACGATTTCTATAGATGCAAGTTAAATGAAATTGTAATTATCCCTGGACTGAACTGTTCTGTTGGTCTCGTCAGGCTTCTGTGTTTTGGTTTTGATCAGCAGATAATGGTCAGCCATCCAGAGCTCACTAATGCAAGCTTCCAGGTAGCGCAGCCGGCCTTCGTTTGAAGGGTGCTGCAGTGAGCTGTGCCGTGCTCCCCCGAGACCTACCCACTTGCCGCGCGTGGCCTTAGCAGCCTCGGGAGAGGGGCCGTAAAATTTATGAGCGGGGAGAACAAAAACGGCGTCTGCCTCGCAACAGTACAGCCCGCAGGTGGGCAGCGGGAAGCCCGCAGTGCTGTTTTACCTCCCTGCCCTCCCAGCGCTTCTTTACCCAGGGCACTGTCGACGTGGCACCATCACCGGTAGGAAACTGGCGCCCCGTTTGGTTTTGCAGAGAAGAGTGGCAGCAGTTGTGCAGACCTGGAGGCGTGTCGTGCACATCTGCATCTGCCATGAGGCCGATGCTGGGAAAACCTCCCCCTTGCATTGCTGCTCTTTTCCGTCTTCTATCGATCCTCTTTGTAACAGACGGCATTAAATCGAGGCCACGGAGCAACAGCTCTAGCTGGAGTGAGATAATCTTTTGTTGCTTCTGTTCTTCGTATTATTTCCTGAGGACGTTTTCATTTACCAAGTCGTTAAATGGGGCTAAAAGTTGAAAGGGTGTGCAGTATTGGCTTTGTGCCTACTACCAGCGTCAAAGGCAGAATAACAGACAAGAATGGACTTTGGGTTGTATTCGTTTCAATCCGAGAGATGCTGAAGCTGTTGGATCAGAATTGTATCACCTATGGTACAAAGCTGACTGACAAAAGATGAAGTCTGATAGAATTATCTCTGACTTATGACAGTCATTACTGTGTTGTTTGGTAAGTGCGAAGAGTAGGAAGAAATTAGAGTATAACTTCTGTAGCACCTCGAGAGTAAATCTAAGTGTAACTACAGCAAATCCACATTGTTCAGGGTTATACTGTATTTTGGTGGTTCAGATTGTGGATGCTTTCTGAATACAGCGATTTTTAAATTGATTTTTATTCATAATACTGGTGGCTTCTTTAAATATGTAACCGTTTGTTAACATTATTATCGCTTATACTGCGAGACTGTTACAGTAAACAGGAAAAAGCCCTTCTTTTGGTACAGTCTGTTTAACCTGTTAGAACTAAGCTCAAAGTCGATGCATATGGGGAATCAGCATTGGGTATCAGTGGTGACTAGGGTATGATGGCTTTTTTTTTAAATTTGAACTGTAGTGTTTAAGCTTGAGCAACACGGGTACTTTGAGCATTTGAAAGCAATGCACTGTATTAGCCCCATTTTTGCTGTTAGCACAGAATTTACCATTCTCTGTAAGGGTTTTTTTTTTTTTTCCCACAAAAGGCTAAAGGGTGAAAGAGGATGCTTCTGTGTTTCAGTTCTTGGAGAGCTTGTTGCCACCTCCAGGCCCTGCGTGCTCTTTGAAGTAATGGAGGGGAGCTGATGCTCAGCACAGCTCTGAATGAATGCAGAGCTTTGATCTTTGCTTCGAAGGGTGTAGTGATCCAATTTCTGTTAAGATTTCCTGAAAGGCCCTAATGTGCCTCATTGTATTGGATGGTATATTTATTATTACTATCCAAGTTCCTATAATACTGTCAGTGCTAGTACCACTTATGATGAAAAAAGAGCCAGTAATAAGACATGGCTCCAAAACGATAGTGCTAAATTCCCAGGCTATGTGCCTAACACAGGGACCTGTCCTGGGAGGCAGTGGCTGCCCTCCCTTTCCACTGATCGCAGGGACAGTGTCCGGCACCTCTCGGTGAAAGCTAGTTGCAGAAGAATTGCAGCATATTTTGCTAAGAACTTCCTCCCCTCTCTGTCCATGCATAAGAGCAGGGTTTCCCATGGGTATAGTAATACAAAAACCTTCATGAGAGAAATGCAAATCGTCATTGCAGTTCCCAGGACACAACACAAAGTTTTAAGTAAGGTCAGTGCTGTGGAGTGATGGTAGCAGAGCGAGAGCCCATCGGTGTGTTTATATTTGGTTTTGTAGAACACTGTAAGGAGTTTTTTACCTGTTTGGTCTGAAATTTTCCAGAACCCTTTAGAATTTGCAGGAGAAACGCATTCGTTTAGGATTAAAACTGTATCACTTCTTTAAGTATTATTTACCATGCAAGGCCTGCCCATGTTGTCATCGGGTACAACTTGAGTAGGCAAGTGTCCCTCAGGGGACTGAAGGTTGTCACCGCAGGATTGTAGTGAGCAGCCGGCAGTAATGTAGCCCAAGTAAACCTCCCGCTCAGTGCCAGGAGGAGTTGCTCCTGCAGATGTGAAGACTGGATGTAATTAGTCTGTCATAAGGTCTCTCAGAAAAATCTTCCTGCTATCATGACTCAGAGAAGAGAGCTTACAGTAACACGCAGGCAGTGACTGTAATTAAGCATGTTCATATAACCACTTCTGTTTTGACTGCATTCAGACAAGCCCTATTGACTGACTTTACTGCAAAATGTTTGGCCATGTATTTGGGGAGGATGGGAGGTGGGAAGGCAAATTAATTTAATATTAGTTCTAACACATTACTTGGCGCTTTTTTTGTACCTTTTTGCCCTTGGGCAGATGTCTGATTTTTCTGCTTATTACCTGGAGGGTGGGGGACAGTGGTAACAGCTTTTTCCTATTCTCCCTGCATGCATCAGCCAGCAGGAGATGCTGCAATCCATAGTGTGGTTTCCCTGCCCCCATCTCTTCTGACACCAAGCCTATTAAATTGGAACAAAGCCTTGCTTAGTTCAAGAATTGGGAATCTCAAAAGCCATGTGTTTCACTGCCCTATTTGGCAGACCCAGGCTGAATAATCTTTACTCGTGGTACAATAGAAAATTTTAATTGCGCTCCTGTCGGTTGCCACTTGCCCCCTCCCCCCCCCCAACCCCGCTGCTAGCGTTTCCTTCCTTCCACTTCGGACGGTAACATTAATAGTTTGATTGTTCGAAAATACTATAAGAATGTAATTTAAATTATTACACCCTTCACTAAAGGGCTCTCATTCTCTTCTTTTTTTTTCCTTTTTTTTTTTTCCTCCGATATGACTTTCACTATATTTCACATATTGCTGTTCCACCCTTGGTTTTCCGAAGTGCGGGGAGGTTGATCTCCAGTGCCAGTGGTGTACTCCATTCATTAATAGTACAGGCTATGCCAAAGAGTAGGGATTCTCCCCAGGCCCTCTTAGCCTTGCCAAAACACAAGATGCAGTTGAGAGACCCTTGTTAGAGACTCTTTCCCATGTGTAGAGGAGTCTGCAGGAGAATTGGAAAGGAATGCTATATCGTAATGGATACGGAATAATGTAATGCAGAGCTTCGTTCTGCCACATATACCTATGACAAGTGGTACATGAGTACAGTTGTAATGTCATTAAAATTAATTATGCTAATCAGTGAAAGAAACACTTCGCCACGAGGAAATGTGTCTGGCTTGCAGATGCAAACGTCAGCAATGTGCTTCTCAAAATTATTAAGCTAAAACCTGGAAACAGTTAACATCTAGGAATTTGCCTAAGCAGCTATTCTAGTATCAAGACAGACCTCCTGGGAGAATTAAATTTGTGTGCTCTCGTTACTTATGACAAATATTTCCCAGTAATTTCAGCAAGCAGTGTCGTCACCAGCTAATATGTAATATATCTTTCACCAAAGTAGCCGTTGGATGCTCCTTTGATTTCCTTGTAAGCAATCACAGACCGAACCCAGACGTGGTTACCTGGGGGGGCTGACACTTCCACTGCATGTTTTAGACTAACACGGCCCTTGCAATTCCTGCTTTTGCAGTTAATTATGTGAAGTGGCAAAAACATTTATGACCTCTGTTAATTTCCTTAAAAATTTTGGAGGCCTTTATTTGTAACTGTAGGATATGATGCAGATTATCACATCTGAGCTTCACAGAGTTTTCTATAAACAGCCTCTGCAAAGATTAGAGGTTTGCGAAACTTTCTTAATGAAACCCAAAACCTTAAAAACTCAAGTTGCAAAGCCCCAAACTTAGATCAGTTTCACTCATGGCCGTGAACTTTTAAGGGAATCTGGGATACATTTCAAGGAAGTCGCTGTCATGTTTCACTTGATGTGGGCTGGTATGTTATTGAAATTGGAGAACACTAGCTGGTTTTATCTGAAGCTTAGAATTTTCCATAGGGTTTTACATCAGAGTTTTGGGGCTGAAGTAATTCAAGGGTAAGAACCCAGCTACAACACACCAATAAATCTAGTTTACATGACCACTAGGGAGTAGAAAAAACGTGTACGATCACTAGTACAAAGATGGAGAGATTGAAAAAGGACATTTGGCTAGATGGCTCATTAAAATCAGCCGGTCATCAAAGGAAGATGATGTTTAGTCCCGCTGTGATTTCACTGTGTGATTAATCTGCGGTGAATCCAGATTAACTGGCCATTGATGGTATGGTTCTGAGTAAGGGGAGTCTTGTCTTGGCTTAAAGAATATGCTGGTGTGGTATGTCTTTGCTACTGCTTTCCACCACTGGATAGCAGTGTGTCTAATTAGCAGAGGTTTTGGTCTGTGTTTTCTTGTGCTCTGAGAAGAATTGTCCAACATCTGCATTTGTCCTGAGGTTTGAGATTAGGTATGGTTGACTATAAGGGGAGTGCCAATTTACTTGAGCATCTCAGAGTCTGTTTCTCAGGAAAGGAGGTCTGAGCCCAGCCTAGGAGAAGTTGGAAGTCACACTACAATCCTTCATAAAGCCGCAATGTGGCTAATTCTAGACCAGTCTGAGATTCCTGAATTAAACATCACTTGCCGTTCCAGTTTTTAGTGATGTTCTTTTTTTATAGCGCTGAAACCAAAGGGAAAGAAAAAAAAAGTATCTAAGTTCACTAATTTAAAAAACATTAAGCAAGGTTTATTTTTCTGTCAAATTAGCCCTTTATAAAGGGAAATTCTCAGGGGGGCTTTTTGTCAAAAGTATTAAAAAGTGAAAATAAAAAAAGCCTGGTAAAGGGCTTAAGTTATATTTCCTATAGACACAGCCTCCACTCTAGCGGTCGTGTTTGAGGGTCAGTCTTCGTCCTGGCTTTGCAGAGATTCTCTGTATTTTTTTCTTTCACTGAAATTCCATAGACAGTAATTAAGGAACTGGAGGCCAGCAAGAGGTCAGCAAGCCTTCGTCAGTGAAAACAGGGATTGTTTGCCATGTACAACACTCCCTTTTTTCCTTGTGGTGAATAGAAGATTTGCTTAGAGCTGATGACTTATGCCTTTCTTGCAAGTTATGCAGCTAGCGAGTAACTGGGGGAATCAATCAGTGAGCAGAAAACAGCTAATTGAGTCCAGCATCACGCTTTTTTCTTCTTTACATATTCAGTGCTGGAATCGGAGCCAGTTTGGTGTCTGATAATGTAACTCCACAGAAGAGGCATTTTGTGCGCAGGATTCGGAGCGAATACAATACTTAAGAAGAAGGGTCTGCTCCTAAATTTTAGGGTTACGAAGCTGACAGCAGTTGAGGACTCAGGGGGAATTACTCGAAACTGAGCTTTAGGCCTATAAATGCCGAAGCTGGTAAGTCACTGAGCATGTAGCGTGATGTGGAGAGGATGTGCCTCCTGTTTCAGAGGGGGAGAAAGAGAAAAGGCTTTTGTGGTTATTCTTAGGCACAGCACAGCATGCATAGCTTTTCTCAGCTCTACTCTTCCTTTCCTTGGGCTTTTAAGTTCTCTTCTGTTCTATTTTCCTGTCTCTGACTTTATCCAGGCATCTTTAATAAAAATTTTTAAAAAGTTAGAATGGTTGTTTTTTTTGGCGGATGTAAAGCCTGTTAGAGAGAAAGAAGAAAGGACACGTGTAGCCACGTCTCCTAAAGGGAACAGCAAAATCTCTTTGCATTTACCATAGAGCTTGTAGTTCTGAAGCGAGCTAGCCAGGGCTGGGGGATGTGAAGTGATATGCCCACGAGTCTGAATGTGGTTTTTTGCCCCACTTTGCTGAACAAGAATTGTCTGATAGCCAAAAATAATTGCAACTTGGGCTTAATCAGATACTAAGAGATTTCCTTGTTTCTTAGATGGGAGGCTTCCTAGAGATTTCAGTTTGGGGCTGAACTACTACTGGGCATAAAGCGAATTGTAAAATTTTAACATCTCTCTAAATGGCTTCACACAGCTCATGTAAAAGTCACGTATGTTTTTGTTTACGGAGCTGAAACAGATTAATCAGTTATGATAGCTTTAACTGGATATTGTCCTAGTGTTTCTTAAACATTTTTATTAGGACCTGGCTAGCAGGCTTTGCCTATCTTGTGTTTTTTAAGGGCTGCTGCTATAACCCTGAAGTGTTTCTAAACATAGTCCTGTCGAAAGCTAGCTACTTACTTCTGGTTTACATTTTGCCAATTAATTCCAAGTACCCTAATAAAAGTTAGTTTTCTCTGTGTGTATGTGTGCGCGTGTGTGAAGTGCTAATTCAGAGGGGGAGGTTAGGATTGTTATTTCTGTGGCGTGTGAAATGGGCTGGATGTTAAGAGAGCAGCAGAGCAAGGCGTGCAGCAAAGAGCCTGCATGAGAAGAGCAGGAGAGAAAGCAAAGAGGGTGCCAGGAGCAGAATTGTAGAGAGCTCCTTGAATATCAAAGTACATGTGCTAATTTCCTATTTGTTCCTGAATGTAAAGCTTTTCACTTTGATCTTACATACGAGGTGATGCAAAGCGTGGCCTTTAGAAGTCAGTGCACGAGCGGGAAAAGTTTTCCAAGCAGAGTTGGCGCTAGAGGTGGCAGAGGGGATTGATCTCTCCTGGGTTCGAGAGCTTCTTCAGAGGTCTGTGGCCACATTTGTTAGCGGCGAAGAGCTGGGTGGTGGGGATGGGCCTTGGCCTCTCCATAATTTTCCAGCCATGTGGTACGTGGTGGCTGCAGTCCTCTGCATGCAGTCCTTGGTATTTCCAGATGCTGTTAATTTAGTCCCTGTTTCCCTGTAGTCCTTCGCGCGTTTGTGCGGCCGAGCGCTCCAAGCTGGCGGGTTTCCGCACCGTGAGAGCATTGCAGATGTGTCGGGGATGCACTTGCTCCAAGCGGCGTGGGGAAAGGCGGCTCCGCCCGGCCAGCCCCGCCAAGGGGGCCCCGCAGGCTTCGCCGGGACCCCGGCAGCCCGGCCGAGCCCTGCACTCTCTTTAAAGCGAGCGCGATTTTTGTGCACGGGCTTCGGACAATTTGTTATGGGTTAAGGCTGTGGAGCCAGCTGTCTGCAATCTGATGTAATGTTGCCCGGGAAACCAGAAATGAAACACTTAAGCATTCACCACAGAATTACTACATACAGCATTAGCCAAAATAATTAAGAGTTGAGCCATATGGGCTTTCAGATGGAAAAATTTGGAGCGGAGGAGATGGAAGTTAGGTTGTTCCTATTTGCAGTGCTGCAAATCCGTTTGTTTTCCCCTTGGTGTGTGGGGAGAGGCCTGCTCCGGCGGTGCACGGCAGGGACAGGGAGATGGAGGGGCCCCGGCTGTTTTACCGGCGCATTAATGACGCCGAGGCTTGGCCTAATGGGCCGGCCGTGTGCCAGGGGCTGGGAGGCGTTGGCGGAGGGGTGTGCAGCATGGCCTCCTCCTAGGCCAGAGAGCCTCCGGCCTAGTCTCTTGCAGACCCATCGTTCCCTCTTTAATAAACTGGGTCTACCCCTTTTTGCAGTCCTCCAGCGCACTGAAGCACTTGTTAAGGGGGGAGAGGGCAAGATGGGGGCTGGCAGCCGGCTACGTCGAAGCCCCATGCCAAGGCCTGGCTGCTAGAGCTGTCCAGGAAGACATTTGCCTAGCCCGCCACACATTGGGGAGATTGGGGTGATTTTCCCATCTCAAGTCAGGGACAGCCACCAAAAAAAGCGATTCGGTCACTGTGGAAGTGGTGGGGGGGGCGGGGGGGGGAGGGTAGCACGAGTTCAGGGAAGTCAAAGCGTCGAAGTTCAGTAATTTCCAAATATGTCGCTTATGGCCGGAATGCTTTACATTTCTGTTTTCTGTTTAATATTAGCTGTGAAAGAAAGCATTGCTTGAGCTGGAAAATTAAGCTCTTTCCCATGTGCCAAAATGGAAACTTTTGATAATTTCAAGGCCTTTTAAAAAAAAAAAAAAGGATTCAAAAACAGGAAGCAAATCAAAAGTAGTCCTCTTTCAAAACGGTTTAATTTTCAAGGAATCAGCATTATTTGACGAGAAAGTTTCCTGAGCAGCACCACTGGCGTAGTCACTGACATTTTTAGACCTTTTTGCATAAACTTATTAGCCATCCTTTTCCTTTACAGAAGATTTTCCGTGCCACATGCTACCCGATGTGATAGCAAACAACAGGTTGCTGGAGAGGGACTGACTTTTTTTTTAGTCAGCCCATTATCCGGCAGCTCCTGTTGTTACACACAAGCTCTTCTTGCCTCTCTCGGCCAAGCACCGGCGCTAGGAAGGGTCTGTCACTGCCTGCAGAGGACCCCGGCTCAAAGGGTGCCAGGAGTCGTGAAGCGGTGGGGAAGACCAGCTGGCACTGGATTGCAATGGGACTTTATTTATTTTGAAGTGTGGTGGGGACCCCCTGTACCACCCACTCGGGTTTGACGTCAGTACCTTGCGTTGAGGCTATTTTGGCGCTCACTTTCGCAGCGGTAGTCGTGAATGCAAATGTCAGACACTGTAGAAGCTTTTGTTGTCATTGTTGAGTCTTCATAACTGTGAGGGGGACAGTTCTTTATCGGATACCGGTGGTATAAAAGTAAGATTAGTAGTTTATTCTTTGATGAAATCCTGGGCAGGAGGACCAGATATGAGCTGTTCTCTAAGTCTCACAGAGCTCACAGTTTTACAAACAGTAGTCTTGCAAACCAAGGGTGTACGAAAAGAAATGAAGGAAAGCAATGACTTAATGTTTATTTTAAATGCAATTACTCTATCTCGAGTGCAGGGTATGCATGATCGTTGCTTGCCAGGGTGCACTTAATGGCCTAAGAAGTCTTGACTGAACTTCTTGATTACTGTCAATAATCCATTCGTCATCATATGTAAATATGTCTGTCTTGTTGTTTGACATGTCACTGAGTTTCCAGCCATAATCTCTGAATTAATGCTCATCTTGCTGCTTCGTTTATCTTGATATAAACAAGTCTGGTACTCTACTTTACAGCCCTATTTTTCCGGAAGGAAGATTATTAATTACCTAGCCAGCCTGTACCTGTAATAAACACACTCCTGCGGCTCTCGGATGGCAGAATGGCAAGTCCTACTGCCATATGTGGTCCATTTGGTGTTCCTTCTTGTTTTGGAGTAACACGAAATTTGTGGGAAATTGGTAATTGACGGTGCCCTTGCAGAAAGTGGCTGAAGCTTGCTCTGGTTTGGTTCTGCTGGCCGTGTGAGGTGCGTGCCTGCGAGGCAGGCTTTCAGAGCCGCCCCAGCTCCTTCAGGCACTGTGCCTTTGAAAGTGTACCCGTGCAACTGCTAATTGGTGTCCTGCCCCACAGCATCTGCCGTTATTGCCACATCCTGATACTTAAGTGTATTAGAAAAGCAGAAAGCGTTTTTATATTTGGCCTGTCTTTTATTTAGCCTCCGGATAAGCAGACAGCATTTTTGCTGGGGAAGACAAGAGGGTGGCTTTTTTTTTTTTTTAATTTATTTTTGGGCTTGCATTTGTTGGGTTTTTTTTTTTTAAAGTTTAATTAAGGAGAAGGAGAAGAAAGGATGAGCGCACTGTTGGAAACCCAGATAGCTGCGCCAACAGGAAGTTGCATGAGGGTTTTTAGAACTGACCATTAGGAATGCGGCGAAATGACTGGGACCGTGGGTGAAAACAAAGTAAGGTATACGATCCATACCACACTCCAGCTGGAGCCCGCGCTGCGCGCAGGAATGTACAGTGGTGCACGGTGCCAGGGCTGTCTTGGCCGAGTCAGAGAGCCCCGCTGGCCTCTCCTCTCCTCTTTCCTTCCATTCCCTTCCCTTCCCTTCCCCCCGCTGCTTTCCACATTCTGAACTGATTAAAACAGAGGAAGTAGCACATTGAACGTTGGATCTGGCTCGAAAATCGAAGTCGTCTTCTCGTTCACAAGGAATGGATTGTTTCAGCTTGTTGTGTCACTGCTGCTGGAGAGAGAGGAATTTTTTTTTGTCTCTGTAATGTTTGATACTTGAGGGAAAACAGCTGGAACCGAGCATACTGGATCAGATGCAAAACGAAACGGGATGCTGGGGAATATGGACTGCACTGTATATCTGAAAAGGTCAGAGTTTTCCCTTGGTCAGTGCTGGAGGAATGCTGTGTCCATCTTAATTCCAGCCTCGAGAGCCTTCAGGAGGAGTGTAGGGAGCAGGGAGGAGGAAAGGAATATTTTGTAGCTGTGGCAGTTCGTGAGCGAGGCAGATGAGGTCTCCTCCTTCCTTTTCCTTCCCGTCCCTTTCTTGTGCTGCTGGTTTTGATTTTCTGGGAAGACTATGGGGGGGAAGCAATTCGTCAATGACACAGCATCAGTTTGGAGAAGCTGTTTATAACCTGGTTTAAACAGCAAGTTCTGAGATGCCAGACAGACCAGTGACTGACCCAAACCACAGGAGCATAGCTGGTATGGTAAGAAGAGCCCTGGGAAAGAGCCCTGCCTGAAACGTACTGAGAGAGGACGTGGAAGTAGTTATTACACAATGCATGGGGAGAAAGACAAGGGCAGGAATGCATTTTAATGCCTAGGATCTTACATTGCACAGATTTAGAAAGCAAAATGGTATGTCACGCTTTCAGAAAAAAGAAAAAAAAAAAAAAGAAAAAAGAAAACCCTCAGTAATTTAAATGTTTCTGTCTGACGTGGGCTGAAAATATAACACCAGTTACAGAGCTGCATTGACACAGCGCAGCAGATGAGCTGGGTTAACTTGACTTGAAGGAGCAAGCTGTGGAACCACTATTTTATTAATATTCCCTTTGTTTCTTTGCCAGTCAAGAGAACAATCCGATGATGAAACAGAGGAGTCGGTGAAGTTTAAGAGGTTGCACAAGCTGGTGAATTCTACTCGCAGAGTCAGGAAGAAACTCATAAGAGTGGAAGAAATGAAAAAACCCAGCACAGAAGGTAAAAAGCAACATGCATATGGTTAAAACTGCGTGTGTGAATACATGTTTCTGTTGAGAGAAGACAGAAAGTGGAGGGCTGGGGGAGGGAGGGGTGGAGTGTTCTTAAGGGATGAGGGATGTTAGGAAAGACTGCCTTGTTTATGGTGCATGCCTTACCCAAGTAATTGCATTTTGAGACTGTGGAAGGAGGGAAGTGACAGCCTAGGATGTGGTTACTGCTGATCTCCTGGTATTCCCAGAACAGCGCTGGAGTGTCCCTCATTAAGAGATTAGAACTTGGTTCATGTTTTGTGCCCCATGCTGGGGAGGGGATGAGACTAGGAGCAATCCCAGCCAGCTGCACGACAGGCTCAGCAAGGAGGTAAGCAGAGCGACCACCACGTTGGTTCCTCCTCCAAGGCCTGGAACGGTATGCAGGTGAAGGTCTTGATAGTTTGGGGAGGGTAGCAGCTGGTTGGTGGTACAGTTGCGCCACATGGCATCATCCTGTGGCAAAAGTACAGCAACTCTATCAGACATTCTTGTGGGATGGCGACTGCCTTGTGTAATATTAACTCCTACTTCTGGGGGAGCCTGCTTGCAGTTCGGCTCCTGAATGAGCCCTGCTGCCAAGAGAGAGGGGGAGAGAAGGGAGGAGGAGGAGGAGGAGGAGGAGGGTGGGGAAACGGGAAGCCGAGTTCAGGCCCTGGGAACACCATACTGCAGAATTAATCCCCGATGACCTGTATCCGTGTGTAAGCACCCAAATTAACGGAGCCTGAGCCTCAGGAGCCTGTCTGCGCAGCCCTGCTTGAGTCCTCACTGGAATTGTGGGCACCCCTCTAGGTTGGTGGCCTTCCCGGGGTTGTGTGCCGATTCCCCTCAGCTTTGCAGTGAGCTGAGCCGTGTTATGATTCCTTCCTAGTGCATTTAAGGAGAACTTGTGCATCTTCTTGGGTGCGTGGCAGGAAGCTGTTGGCAGATTTACGATCTAGCCTGCTTCTCTCCTGCATGATGATGGTGTAAGTGGCTGCTGTGAAAGGCACGGCCAGTCTCGAGCTCTGGACCGGGCAGCTGTCTTGGTCTGGAAAGGTTTTGTCACCTCATAGGGTGAGCATAAAGCTGAGTTACCTTGGAAGCAAAAACATGCTTTATGAGAAAGGGCAAACAAAGCAGGGCTCTTTTTGCCCCTGCTCTGAGGAAGGGACCCCAGAGAGGCCTTTCCTACCCGCTTCCTCCCTGCGGGCCTGGGAAAAGCTGCGGGGAGCACTCAGCCCGAGGCGCCCGGGGTGGGAGCAGCTGCAGGAGCAGGCAGCCCAGGGGCTGCCGGGCGTGCAGACGCCTCCCTGCAGTTTGACCGGGCTTTCTCTTCAGCATGCTAGCTGTCTGGTTTGCTCTCTATTCCCTCTCTTGCAGTGCTTCACCTCCCTGTTTCCTTTTCTCCTTCAGTCTTTCACTTAACCGTCTCAGTACCTTCCAGGTTCTTTGGGTTTTTTTCCCCACAGTTTTCCATGCCTGTCCCCCACAGAAAAATCACTGAATTAACAATTGTCTTGAAAAAAATGTGCTCTGCTCCCTTCTTTCTCCATCTCCTGCCTGTCTTCCCTGTTTTAACTCCGGGCTTTTGTGAATAAATTACCTGTAACTCTGAGTTTGCGCTTTATCTAGCACTTTGTAGATTGGCTCTTGGGAAACTGTAGCAAAAACAATTATTGCTAAATAACAACACGGATTACTTCTCTGTAACTTCTACATAAGTAGCAGGCCCCTTAAGTAGCCAAGTCTACATTAGGAGTAGATGTCTATGACTCTTCAGTAATTTCTCTCCGCACCCAAGTTTTCATGTGGCAAATTAGAAGTGCTTCATAAATGCTGTCCATCCTGTATCTCGTAATGTAGGTCTGTATTCCCATTCGGATATGTCAGAGGGCTCTGCAAGATCACAAAAAATACTGCGGTCAAATTTGGGGATTGCTGTCTGGCCTTCCAAGTTACCTGCGGTTGACTGGATCGGTTCTTGAGCTGTTTGCTGCTGTTACTTGAACCTGTGTTGTGAATGTGAAGTAATGTGAAATCCTACATGGCTAGGTTTCGGGGAATTGGGTCTAAAATTTGATGGAGTAACATCAGTAAAATTTCAATAAATTCATCAGTGTTCAACAGCCTTTAACAAAGTGTGAGAGCGGGCTTGGCTTGAAAACGGGTATGCAGTTCCCCAGAAGAAAGATTCCTCATAATCCTCCTCAAAAATTTCTTCAAAAAGAACAACTTTGCCAAATTACCCTTACACATTCCTGTTTTTAAAGAAAAGTTCACTAGTCCCAGCTCCTTCTCCCACATTTCTACTATTGACTCTGTTATCACACTAAATATACATCTGGATGATCTGATACTCACTAGAATCTGCCAATATCTGAATCCATGTATCTTTTCTGTTAGTCTGCTCCTAGTGAGCTAAATAACTGAAGCTTCCTAAGTCCTGGGCACCATTCTTATGTAGCATTTAAAAACAAATCACATCTACGTCTGTGTCATTATGGCTTTGTGTCATGGACTCACTCCAAATAACATCTGTTACAGTGTTGACACATGATGCATATTTTACAAGCTGTTTAAAAACATATTTACTCAGTGGACTAAAATTGTTTATCAGCACATATTCAGTCCCAGGAGAATGTCTATTTTCTGTTCAAATTGAGAAGTAGAGGGGAAAAAGAGCAAGTTGGACAGTCCAGTGAAAGTGGTGTCAAAATCAGACTCCAGTCTACAGACCCACCCCAGAAAAATTCTCAAGAGTGAAAGTTATGTATCAGATGTGATCCACTATCCCTTCACTGTCGCAAAGAGTTTTATCTTTGTAAAACAGCATCTTGGTTTTTAGCAAATATGTCAAATATGTTTTGCCAACAGAGTGAACTGAAGGTGAGACAGGAAGCCTGTACCGGGCAACTAATGTTCTTTCACCTTGAAATGTGTCCCCTGTTACTGAATGAGTGAGTTTAGTAAATCATAGGTATTTTGGTAATGTTTCAAATTTAGCTCTGCTGTAAGACTGTGGAAGCAATCAAAGATGAAGGCAAAGTTGGGTCAGACAAGAAATAAATAGTCACGTTTCTCTGTGTGTTTCTGATACATACCAATGAATGCTGTGAAATTTGTCAGGCAGGACTAAGTAGGATGTGTACTCTTCTTTGACTCTCTCCTTGTTTGCATCTTATACCTGAACCTATACTTTGCTCAGAAGAAGACACAAGAGAAAAGTTTCTTAAATGATAAATGTGAAAAGGAATTGCAATTTCAGGTCCTTTATTCCCTTCTCTCCGCTCCAAAAAGGAGACCTGGCTGTTTGCCCATCTCCAGTACTTGCGTTGCAAAAAGTCGTCTTCCCTTTCTGTGAAAAATGTATTTGGTGAAAACCAAGTGTTTCTGTCATTACCAGGACATTGTTGCAATTGGCACACCCACAATTTGACCTACTTTTTTTTTTTCTTTGCATGTGTTTAAGTAAATTCTATGTGATTGAAAGTGGTGCTTCTTCCCCCATTAAAAACCCAAAACTTCTGATGTCATCCTGGAGCTCAGCTCTGTAACTTTCTGGGAAGAATACTGCTTTTTGCAGCAGCAGCAGTGGGTATCGGAAAACTGGACCTGAGAGATACTTGTTTGGTTTTTAATACCTGGGTATACTTCTGGCCTACTGTAATCTCGCTAGAGCTGAGCATCCTGTGCCAAGTATCAGAAGAAAAACATGAGGAACAGATCCCAGTTCCACCTTTTAAAGGGTTCTTAGTGAGAGCGTCTGTGGTGTTACTTAGCTGCAGATGAAAGAGAGGAACTTAAAATAATGGTGAGTTTACTTACAGGGTGCTGTCATCTGTCTGCTGTTAACTCATCCCAGAACTCTCACTTCACAAATGGAAGGAAGGAACTGCTTCAGATTTATCCACTCACAACTGCCTTCTGGGCTGCTTATATCAGGAAGAGTTTTCTTCCATTTTAAGTGGATGTTATCTTAAATAAATTCAGTAAGGCTCTACAGGGAAATGTCTTGGAGGATTACGAACAATGACATGCGTTGTGCTGCTTTTGTCCCCTGTAGGCGTGGAAGAGCACTCACTTGACAACTCTCCTATACTGGATGACAGATCGGCACTTTACTCTGGAGTTCACAAGAAGCAATTCTACTTTGACAACTCCTGTGAAAAGCAGCCAGAGGACGACTCAGACTCACTTACTACTTCTCCTTCATCCAGCAGTCTAGATACATGGGGAGCTAATCGGAAGCTGGTGAAGACCTTCAGCAAAACTGATAGCCGTGGCCTTATCAAGCCTCCCAAGAAACTCGGGACATTTTTCTCTTACCCAGAAGAGGAGAAGACCCAGAAAGTTTGCCGCTCCTTGACAGATGGGGAAATGAAGAAGAGCCTCGGCTCGCTGAGCCACGGGGTAAGTACAGAAAGCATTTGCTTTTATGACAGCAACAGGCACAAGCACCATCTTCTGGTGTCCCTGGAGGAGATTCAGAGTGTAAGGAAGCAGATCCGATTGAAGAAAACGGATACTAACTATTCCTGTTCCAGAGCTTTTCTTTGCCAGCGCCCTGCTAGGAAAGGAGCATCCCCCGCAACTTGCGACCTACAATTACTGCGGCACAAAACGAAAGGGGGTGGAGGTTGTGGCTTCCCAAACAGAAGGCTACGAGGGCGCACTTCTGTCAGCGAGTTCAATATTACCTATGTGGTGGAGAGAAGCCTGTACAGTCACCTCAACCTCTCACAGCTGGTGCGTCCCGTTACTGACAGGACCCTGAGCAAGGCTGACAAGCAGGACCTGAGGAGATGCCTGCTGGAGGAGGATGAGGAGGCCAAGAGGAAGTGGGCTGCCACAGTGGATCGCTGTACTAAAAGGGTTCTCTTGAGAATCCACCAAAAGTCTGTGAGTCAAAGAGTTGCCATGAAGGTGGTCTTCCAGTTTCTGTGAGGTTGCAGTCAACACTTCCTGCTGTATGCTTTTAACTAAAATCTGGTGCTTCTGCTTCCCCTGCCGTTAGAAACTCTTAAGCACTGTAATTCAGCTGTAAGGGAAGAGTTTGATGTAATCCCGTCGGAGAAGAGTTTTGTTGAGTCTGCAGTTTCTATGTGTGCAGAATAACTCAATGAGAGAGAGCAAATATGACAAAATGCTGCTTTCTGTATTCACCTAGTGCAGAAGTTGAGATCACTGGGGAACAGAGGAGCTTTGAGATGCTATAAACATGTTCTTTGTGATGCTTTGGGAGTCGGTATTCTCTTAAAGGGATACTGAGAGAAGAACACAAATTTCAGAGGATTAGAGCACCCTTAGTCAACTGTGCTCTGTTTCTCTCCTGCTGTCATTGCCTCATATTGGCCCTCCTCTTCTCAGTTTGCATCTCATCAATTCACCCACCCAGCTCTGTATTCTCTCTTATACAGGCAGCTGCAGAAAGACAGGGAGTTTTACATTATGCAGACGCTGCCCTCTTGCTTGCTGCTCACCACCACCAGAAGTGCCCCTTCTGCTCTGTCCCTGACCACCACTCCTTCTTTCTAGCATGGGGTGAAGGTGGCACCTTCTCTCAGAGTTGTGGAAAGGGAAGAAGGGGTAGCCAAAAAAGGAAATTGTGCTGTACAATGGGAAATTAAGTGATCCGAGCACTTCAGAAAGATCCAAAGCTGCTTCCTGATTATATGACCCAGTTTTGATGGTTCCCTTAACCATGATGCTGAGTTTCCTAGGAGCTTGCCTTTGGAGCCAGCTAGATCTCCAAAGCTGAGCCAGCTAGTCTGTTGTCTAGTTGACAATGCAGATACATTCCCTCCTTCAGTGGGCGGAAACAGCAGTGCACCCATAACATTAAGCAAGATATTCCAGTGAACAGTACAGTAGAAACAGCTTTTCCTCTTGAACTACAGATTTTATTTTGAGAGGTCTCTGCTTCATTTCTTCAGGTGTGAGGTATTCTCGATATAAGACTCAAAGCCTCGTTCTCCTTGAATAACCTGTAGGAGGTGAGCAAGCCTTCATGGTTCACTTTTTGCCCTTTGGCCACAAAATAGATAGGTTTTTGTCCTACCCAATACCAACATTCTCTCTTGGCAGCTTTGCTATGTCTTCTGCACTGACTGCTTGCTCTGCCACTCACAGGGTACTGTTTATTTTCACAGACACCGTGCTCAAAAGCCATTGTTTCCCCATAAGGATATTACAACGATAAGAGAAACCTTACTCGTCCTTCTGTGGGTTGAATAATAGGGGTATTTCAGGCAAAAGAGCATACTTGTCTGTGCTAAAGATGCCCATAATTAAAATTACCCTTTAGAACTGTCTTTGTAAATGCAGATGAAGGAAACAAGCTTTTCAGCTCTTCTAATAAGTAGTCTCGCTATAGTAATTTCATTATGAAAACCATCTGGACTGATTTTGGCTTATTCGTAGAGCTACAAATGGAGAAGAAATGGATAGTGTTTTGTTGTTGTTGAGGAACCCCTCAGTCAACTGCTCCTCCAGCTTTGTTTGAATGGGATAAATGGTGGAGACACGCTGCTCTTACTAGCTTTTTCAGCACACTTCTTCCTGAAACCGCAAAAAGCTGGCAAACTTCAACTAATGCCACTCCTTTTTCTTAGAAACACTTAATGTTTGTTTGCTGCAACCTCAGGGAAATTGCAATGCCTATGTATTCAGTGGAACTGGTCACTCTGTCTTGCCTTGCCGTTCATTTTTTGTCATTTATATTTGTTTCAGTGACCTGGACATGCATGAAATTTTCAAATTGTGTCAGTTTTTCTTTTCTCCCAAAATGATAATACTTTTGATTGCATGGCCATTCCATTGAATATCCCTCTCCCCATCCACAGACGTTTTGTTTGGTGCAGTATTGGCAGGGTCGCTACTGGAATGTGAAGGCGGAAGTCAAAATGTTAAATGTGTGGGGAGGTCCATAATGAAACAATAAGCATCGTTAATATGGTGCGTTTGTTCAGAAGCTTTTAACCAACAGACATGTTGCTCTCTGAGAAGACTGCTTTAGGAGGAGCTCTGGCTGGTTTGACAGACAAGTTTGCTCAGAGCAGTTCCAGATGTCCTCTCTCCATTGCTGGGATTACCATATGCTGTAGGATTAGTTAGAATGGACTCTTCACACAAGGACGACATTACTCATAGCTAAACGTGCTGTGCTTTAAAAACTGATCTGATTACTTGTGGTTGGTCTCAGATGCTTTCCAAAAACAATTTTTAAAAGCTATGCCATAGTCACATCGCTTTTTGGAAAAAAACACTTAGAAAAATTCTGTATCACAGCACCCTTTTTAAAGTGTGTGGGGCCCAGACAAAGCTGGCTTTGAGTTCTAGTAGAGTTGTGGTGGGTACAAAGACTGTCATCCAAGCACCGTAGGTGCACAGTACCCAACGTAAAAGCTAGGAAAGAAAACTTTTTAAAAGCTGTTAATATGCGTGCGGATTAGCAGTGAATAGGGCAGGAAGAATGTTTACTTTAATGGAACTAATTGGTATCATTGTTTGTTAAGCGGCACAGTTTATAGAGCTTGCTTCTTCCTAACGGAGTGTCGAAGCAGACTGGTCGCTCTCAGGTGGTGGGTCTTCACTGACGCCCAGGTACGCACTCGCAGTACTGATTGGGCCGTCCTTTGTAGGTCTGATCTGATGCTTGTCTGAGTCTTAAGGTGTCTTTGAAGTTACTCTGTTGAGTAGTTCAGGCCCTAAAAACTTACGGTTCGCAGGTGGTTGATCTTCTGCCTCCTGTTTGTCTCGGCTCTAACTCTGAAGAGAATACTTACAATAGACATCTGCCTGTCTCGCAACCCACGCTCAGAGCCCAGAGTTGAGGTTGTGCAAGTAAATTGTGACTGCTGTGCCTTCATTTTCCTGGATTGCCCTGTGAGACTTCTGGCAGGGCCAGGTACTTGAGTATTGTGCAGCTGGTTGTTCAGTGGCCAAATAAAAAGTCAAAAGGTTTTACCTTTTGGATTGCAAAGCAAAAACTGGATTCTCTCTGAGCCCCCTAAGTGTCTGGTCTTTTTTCAAGCGATACCAAAGCTTTAGCAGAAGCTGATCTGCCACAGTTAAACAGTGGTTGGCTGTGGAAATGCAGCTGTACTGAGTTTGGTCGCCCTCTGCTCTTGGGAGGGAAGCAGTGTCATAGGGCTGATGTTTGGTTTTCTTTTTTTTTTTTTACTCAGGATGATTATGATAAACGGCATCTGTGCATTCAGCCAAAACTGAATGGTTGCACTAGGTGATTGTGGCACTGTAAACATAGCGTACTTTCTCCCAGAAGTAGCAGAGCTGCTGTGTATCACCACAGGTGTGATGGTAAATACCTAATCTGGAATCGGGGCTTGCTGAGTCTCTGGGGACACAATGCTTATGGATAGCTGGGCTGGTTTTTCCCTCGACTTACCAAGGGCTTGCCCTGCAAGGCCTCTAGTGTTTCCCTGTATTTCAGTGGAAATGGAGTTTGTGCAGCCATTCCCAGAAGGTTATTCAGTGCTTTAAAAGATGGGTGGTTCTCTCTTTCAGTGCTACTGTGGACTTACTTACGAAGGCAGATGGGAGTGCTGAGGTGGAGTTGCCAGCACCCTGGAAAACTTGATGCATAAGATCAACAGTTTCCTTGGACCAGAAAGTCTTTCTTTTTTCTTTTTAAAAAGAAGAGTAGGCAGTAGATGACTCAACAGCAGCAGACCTTAGGCCGAGGAGTTGTCTCTGGAAAAGCCAAATGACTGAAATTGCTTTATAACAGATTTCTTGATTTATAATCTCCCATCCTTTTGTTTGTTTCCATTTTTGCAGACATTTGTGTTTTCACTGGTGTTCTCCAAATCCCAGATATTTTGAGTGAGCTAATCATTGTGATAGAACTGTATCCATACTTTTTTTTTGCAGAGAACCTGTAGCTTTGGAGGATTTGACTTGACAAATCGTTCCCTTCATATTGGAAACAGTTCTGACCAAATGGTGAGTTTAAGACAAGAAGGCGCAGACTTGAAATAGCATAAAATGAAATGTGCAATAGAGTTATAGTAGACTGAAGTGTAATTTAGTTCTGTAATAACAGTTTGGGGATCCAAGAAAACAGAGTATCTTTGTTAACCTCAGACTTCCTTAGCTTTGAGAATAACATACCCACCCATACCCATGTGTTTATAAGTATTTATATACCGTACGTGTAAAGAGGCAGGAACAAGTGATCAAAGCGCAGATCTGGGGGCACATCTGTGGGCTGTTCTTATGTCTGACTTCCTCAGAGCATCACCCCAGGCAAAACATAGGATTACTATACTTTCTTGGTAAAAATATTTACTATTTGGAATGATGAGGCAAACTTTCATTCGCAGAAGATCTGCAAGTTATTTGGGTGGAAGTCATTATGTAAGAGACTTATTATTTGTTTTCTTATTGTATCTAAGAGCTCTGGAGTAGACCAGGATCCCATTGTGCTGGGTGCTGTGCAATTGATCTCAGAGCTCTTGGGTTTAAGGAAAAACAAAACAAAACAAAACAAAAAACACCTCCCCTGAAAATTAATTCCATTTTGTGTTACTCATGCTGATCCCAGTGTTACTGTTGGTCAGCCTGTGGCCAAAAATAACAGAACAGAAATGAGCCAGAACATTATATCAAATGAAATTGCCAACATATTTTTTCGTTTTGCCCATATATGTTTTTCTTTTCTGTTCCAACATTGGCTCTGATAACTTCTCTGTTCAGTTAAATCAAGTCTAAATTGTGAAACATTTTATATGCCAGCGTTACATTATGATGTCACCTGTTTTTGGGGGAGGGGGGGGTTGTTTTTCTGATTATTTTTTTAACATCATAAATTACCCCTAAATTGGCCAAAACTGTGGGTGGTTATTTTATTCATCAGTTTTCCACTCAGTAAAAAAGTTAACTTCCAAACCCATGGTGTTTATCTTTAAACATAGATGCTTTAGCGTATTTTGTTCAGATTCGTTTTGACATAGGAAAGTACGGAATCTAGACGTTACATTTTTCCCTACTAGCATCATTACTAGTGGGAAAGATGCAGTGCACCAGAATAATGTGTGCATATCAAAGCTTTTTTTCTTGAAAACATTTAAGTCCATTAAGTGGAAAGCTTTTTTCCAAAAAGATAAGGCAAAGAACTGTCCTTAATTCTTGCTAAAAGACCAAAAGTTACCAAAGAAGCTGTAATCACAAACAAGGCGTAAGGGAAAAAATAGAGAATTGTCAGAAATGAAGTATCAGCTGAATTTCAGAAAAAAGTTTTGGGAGAACATTAGTAAAGTAGCAAACATACGTAAGTTTAGAAAAAAAGATAAATTTGTTATGTAGAATATAGTGTACACTTATTTTAGGGTTTGTTATCTTACGTACCCGAATTGTCCTCAGAAGCATTATTGAACCAAGTCGGAGACCAACTTCAGTAGTCAGTCGATTTGGCCGAACAGATTTTGGTCCTTTTTGTGTTGTGATTTTTGGCGCACCCTTGCCGGTGGAGGGTGCTGGTAGTAGCTCTGTGATAGAGCTGCCTTGCTGTGGTACCTGACACACTGTAGAACAAAAGACCATGTTTAACATGCTGCCTGGACAATCTGAATAAGGGCTGAGTCATAGAAGTGAGTTTGGCAAAATGTCAGCTGATCCATGTTAATTCTTTGCACGTGCTTGTGGCATAAGTAAATGCTAGGTATCTTAAGCTGGTTTAGAAAAGGTTAAATGCGTTCAAGGCAGCTAGCCTTTGTCATCCACTATATACGGAGCAGCTAATTTAGTTCGGCAGTACCCTGTTGTGTGTCTTAAGAATAGCTGTGCAAGTGTAACTTTCTGCCATGGCTGATGGATTTAGTAGCTTTTTTTGCATTTGTTTTTTTTTTATAAGCAATCCACAGTAAAACCACAGAGATGGCCATCAAGAGAGGTTAACTCAATGCCTGTCTGAAAATAAAAAGTAAATTTAGGTATCCGTATATATATATATACACACACACACACAGATACATATTTAGCTAGGATCTCAGAGGTACCTTTACTCCTGTTAAACTGTATGTAGTATTGACCAACATGAGCCACAACTACGGTTGTATGTCCTGTCAGGAGGGCTTAGCCTGAAACTGGAGTTTTCTTTCAGGTCACATACTTACCTGAAACTCAAAGGGATAACGGCATCCTAACAGACCCCAACGCATCTGTACGCAGTACCTGCAGTAAAGGTTACCCGTCAGGCCTTAGGAGTAAGGTACAGTGGGCTGCTGCAGTGGTTCGCACGAGGTCTCAACAGTGAATTTAGAGCAGTAAACAGGACACCATGCTGCCGTCCTGTGTCTGCCTGGGTACCTCTGCAATGACTGCGAATGAGGGGGGAAAAAAAATGGCTCTTGTATTTTATAGGCGTAAACCCTGTTTTATTTTGCAGGGCAAAGAAGGAGACTTTGTTTATAAAGAAGTGATCAAATCACCCTCTGCCTCCCGTATATCTCTGGGCAAAAAAGTGAAGTCTGTAAAAGAAACCATGAAGAAAAGGATGTCTAAAAAATACAGTAGCTCTCTGTCTGAGCAGGTATGTAAAGTCTGCAATGGAATCTGCTTCATAGTGTAGAAGTGATAATATTGATTCCCATGCTTCAAGGCATCTCTGAAGAAATTTCTAACAAGACTATGTGGTGTGGCTTATTTCTGTGTTCTTATAAAATCCCTCACTGTGAAATGGCTTCCTATAGATGCCAAACCATGAAAATGCATTTTCAGATTTTTATTCAAGTAGCTCATCAGCAGAAGCCTGTGGTTGATGGCATTACACATCTCGCTCTATATTTCCATTTCTTTATCTATCATCATTATTTATTAAGGGAACTGGTCTGTGACACAGGGTCACAGTAATATATTTAATCTGGAATTTACACCTTAGTTTAAATTCCCGGCATAACTTCACATACACGGTTCCTCTCTGCTGTTACAGACTTTTTTTCTCCATCATAGCTTGCCCTCTGCAGCAGCCCATTAAAACAGATGCACAATGTAGTCAGAAAGGGGCATCCCACTGAAGATTTTCCTATTATTCTTTCATTACTGACTTTTATAGCTTATTCTTAAAGGCAAGCCTGAAGTACATTAGTTGTAAATTAGGCTTTGAATTTCAGCAGCCTAGGAAAAATTGCTGTCTTTTTCCCTTTCTCTGTACTTTGGGTTCCTTGCTTTGGTGGAGGGTTCAAAATTCGTCGGCATTTGTTTAAAAGCAATCTTGCCACTTGAAATGTGTAATAGCTGAGAAAGACGCCGGGGAAGCAGAGCTCTCCCTGACTAACATTGCCACCAAGTGGCCTTGTACCAGCCTCTGGATTGCTGGGGCTGCTTGCAGCCATGCACAAATGGAAATGGAAAGGGAGTCATGCCCCACCAGATCTGCCTTCTGGTATTAATGCAGAGTGTTCGTGCCTGTAAAAGGAGCAGTTTGTAACGTTCAAAGTAACAGCCCCAAACTGCAGCATCTGGAGACAGCATAGAGAGGCAGAAAGGTGACCAGTTTTATGCAGTGCTTTGCAACATTAAAATCCCTTTCCTGCAGGTCTATTAGCCATACTTACTCATAACCAGGGGCATTGCTACAGTTACGGTTATTTAATTTACATTTACAATTAAAACATTTTAAGGTCTAACATGATTTGATACTGGTAAGAAGATGCTTTGGTGTCTGACTGGCCTTACCAGTGCCCCTCTGCAAAGTCTGCCTGAGAAAGGGATACATTGAGAAACTGATTTACAGTGAGGTAGCCAGACTTCTGCTCTGTGGCTGTGTCCAAGATTGACTTGACCTCTGAAGTCATAAGCTGGGATGACTTTTTTCGGATGATCCTGGAACATACAAATAATAGCTTTCATCTAAAAGTTTTATGGCCACACCTCTCCACAAAAACTCTTCTTGTATGCAAGCTACAGTTCTTTTGTTTTCAAACTTTTTGGTGCAGTCGTTTTAGAATATTTGTACCTTCCTGGCATCACGACTGAAACTATGTGCCAGTATCTTTCTGCATTAAAAAAAAAAAAAGCAAGCAAAAGCTGTTCTGGCCACAAGTATCTGGTGCTTTGCTTTAACTGTGCTTCAGAGGCTGATAGAATTTCAGTTTGGGAAAGACCCTTTTTGATTTCCAGTAATGCTTGACTGAGGGAAAAGAGAAATTGCCTCACCTATTGCACATGTAGCAAAATTTTTTATATTTATGCGTTTATGTTCATGAGTACTTATACCACGCACAGGCTACATTTTCTGGTTAATTATTTTTTTTTTTTTCTTCAAGGCAAATGAGGAAAGATATCAACAACTCACTGCAACAAAAAAAAAAGTACATTGCTGTGTGTCTCACTTGCATTGTCTGATTTCTTTGTGTTCATCTTTGTACGAAATCCCGATTCAGAAAGCTGAATTTGACGTTAGCTTTTTTGCAACTACTGCTGGCAAAAATATCGTGTCATTAAAACCTTTGAATTGGGAGTTTTGTGTAATGTGTCTTTCTACTTGCAATGCTAGCTTTTTCAGACTGGACTGTTTGCTCCTGCCCCTGCTATCATGCCTAATAAAGTGGGGTTTCTGCCACAGCTGAGTACCGCTAAATAAGTAGATAAACACAGAAGGTTTCATCCTGTCTGGTAAAGAGCAGGAAAACAGAATCTCTTTCCCTGGAGATGAACAAGCAGCTCCTGTCAGTGCCTGTGTTCGTTTACCAAACCGAAATGGTTCAATCCCTTTCAGGAGTCTAGCCCTGGGGTCATTCCGGGTTCTCCGCAGTCGCCGCCGCCGGACACCGACTCCCTCGACAAACCCAAGCTGAAAGCCGGTGGCTCAGTAGAGAGCCTGAGGAGTTCCTTAAGCGGTCAGAGCTCAATGAGTAAGTTCGGTTGTAATTGTGTTGCTCCATTTCTGTGGCTTCAGGGAGCAGAGATCTCCACAGTAAGCAGAATCAGAGAAAGTCAAAGCAGAAGCAGTGGTTAAAAAGTAGAAAGGCTGACGGGTTAGTCATTAAGGGTTTACTAAGAACTGTAAGCTTTTTGATGCAGAGACGATCTTTTTTTTCCTTTGTGTTTATACAGAGGCCTGAAAAAGTGAAATTCTGCTTTCTGACTGGGTCTGCTGGTTCCTGCTATTATAATATAGATGACTGGAGTGAGAAAGACAGCCCCTGGCCAGTAGTAAACAGCTCATCTTTACACTAGATTTCTCCTGGGCACTTCTGCTGAGCTTCCCACCCCGCTTCCAGAGAGACCTTGAGGTTCTCTCATTAACTAGTTAGAGTATTGTTATTTAAAACCTCTTTGATTAAGATTGTCTCTACACAAAACAGAGCTTAAGTTGGACACAGATGGTGTGAACTTGCTTCACTATGAATTACTGACTGATAGAAAGCAAGGGAAAAAAACTGGAGAGAAAGCTCCATTTTTAAAGAACTGAAAGTGTGTTCTGAAAATCATCCGGGTTTTTTGTTGCGGGGTTTTTTTTGTTGGCTTTTTGGTTGGGTTTTTTTGTTTGGTTGGTTGGGTTTTTTGTAATATCAATACAAAGTGTTGCCATAAAACCAAGTTGCTGGATGTGAGGGGGATTCTGGAACCCTCATGCAGGATTCAGAGCTTATTTTCCTCACACCACTATGCTTTTTTGTGGGCAAAACTTCCCAGAAAGATGTCATCTCCTGTGATGTACTAGAGATGAGGTACAGCTGAAACAGCTTCTCAGTTAAATATTGAAGAGCTGAATTTGGGGAAAATAGGCGTGCAAAGCAGATTAACTAACTTTCCCATCACATGTGTATATAAGAAATAGCAGCATTTAAGGACTTTTAACTTTGATTACTGTGTTTTGTAGAAGGAGGACCCATTTTCTGTCTTGCCTCTGTTTCTGAACCTTCTTCACAAAGAGATTCTTTTATCTGGACTGATGCAATGCCTCTCACACAGGTGGTCAGACAGTGAGCACAACAGATTCCTCAACCAGCAACAGGGAGAGTGTGAAATCAGAAGATGGTGATGATGAAGAGCCTCCTTACAGAGGACCTTTTTGTGGAAGAGCCAGGGTTCACACTGATTTTACTCCAAGTCCTTATGATACAGACTCTCTGAAGCTCAAGGTACCAGCTATATCTGTTTTTAAGGGATCAAACATTTATTTTGGCAACATTCTAACTTAGGAACTCTTTTCAAGAACTATACAGTTCTTAGTCTTTTTATGAGTTTACATGTGTTTTTTGAAGCCCTTTAACCTGTCTTCTTCCGATAGATTTAAGATTTGCTTGAATTACAGCAAAACATTGTAGAACATAAGTAAGTATTAGTATTTCTCCACATCCAGGAAAAGATACTTGTGTCTGTAGTTTCTGAAAAAATAAAAATGTGCCACAAATTCATTTCCATTTTGCAAGGCTTCTGTTTGAAAGATTGGAAAAATACACAATGAATTAATCCATCAATGGAAAAAATTTCAAAATCCTTGGAAGAAATGTGGATGTGCTGGCACATAGTGTCTCTTAAAGGCATTTCAGTTATTATAACTTGTTTCGAGTTAATATTGAATTACTTTGCTGATTGTGAGTTGTCACCCCCCTGTAATTTTTCAGGATATCAGCTTTTATTATTTTTAGTTGTGCTGTATTCGATTCAAACTATCTGACTCCCTGCATTCATTACTTAAAATTCCAAGGGCAGCTAATTCCTATTAAAGCAGATGTACGTAAGGTAATCTCTTTAAGGATACAAAAACAGTTGTGTGTCCATTTCTTTGTTATGGTCAGGAGCACATTAGGAAAAGCAAGTGTTGCATGGTTCCTCCTACATACGCCTCCTTTGCTCAGAAGAACTGATGTAAGATTGTGCCCGTATACAGTGAGCATCTTCTTATTTGCACCAGTTTCAGGCAGTTGCACAGCTTAGAGACATTTGTACAAAACAGCAGTGATGCACTACTGGGGTGTAAGCAGGTTTGTGAATCTGGGCAGTTGGGGTCCATTCCAGGTTCTTTTGTTGACTTGCCCTGTGGTCTTAGGCATGTCATTTAATTCCCTTTTCTACAATTTGTAAAACAGGTATAATCAGACATTTTTGCAAGAGCTGTGGTTAACCTTTTGAAAACTAAAGAGTGTTATCCAGTCTGTGTACAGGAAAATCTGAGAGAAAGCGGGGGGTGTGTTTGCTTGAATATCTGTCAGAAAGCATGCCTAAAATGCTTTCTTGCTTCTTTGGTCTACAGAAAGGTGACATCATTGATATAATCAGCAAACCCCCCATGGGCACTTGGATGGGCCTGTTGAACAACAAAGTTGGCACTTTCAAGTTTATCTATGTGGACGTGTTAAATGAAGAGGAAGAGAAGCCGAAGCGGCCCACCAGGAGACGCCGCAAAAGCAGACCACCCCAGCCCAAGTCAGTTGAGGATCTCTTGGATCGCATCAACTTAAAGGTCCAAATTCTCTCTTTCTGTTTACCCTTCAGTTTTGCTTGTGGGAAGGGGGCCGCACCTTTGGAGTTGTTGGTTTTGAAAGCTGCACACCAGACTAATGATCCTAAAGACAGTGACACCACTTAGCAGAATCAGGTCTTAGCTGCAGAGTGAAAACAGCTGAGGCCAGGCAGAACTGCCTGTCAGGCTTGATGAAGTGCTGCAGGCTGCAAGTTGTATGCACTCAGAGACTGTAAATTGTTGCATGGTATGGCTACTAGCTAACACACTTCAAAATCAAACAAAAAGTGTAAAATAACGATAATTATCCTGTCTTTAAAGAAGAAGGCTTTTTCCACATTTCTGTTGAGAAGAGTTAGGGATAAACAGGTGCGGCTGTCGTTCACCTTTTGTACTTCTCCCTTCATACAGAGCTGTGTGTCCGGGCAGCACGCGACCCAGGCCAATTAATGCAGTGCATTCCAAATACAAATGTATGTGCAGCATTCTAGTTCTGGCACAGCTGCCTCCCTGAACTCTGAGCAATGTTTATACAAGCTATAATCGTATAATTTTGCTGTTATACTGGGGCTTGTATTTGCTAAGCTACTGCTCTTTTTGCTGGTTATGAAAAATCTCTTCTAGTATCTTTATTGACAAAATAAATTGAATAAATATGTTGTCTTTTTTTTTTTCCTTTCATCCAGGAGCACATGCCCACTTTTCTGTTCAATGGTTATGAAGATCTGGATACCTTTAAGCTTCTAGAAGAAGAAGATTTGGATGAACTGAACATCCGAGATCCTGAGCACAGAGCTGTTCTCCTCACAGCAGTGGAACTTCTGCAGGAGTATGATAGTACGTTGGATGTTTGAGGTTTTCAGTTTTATGAGAGCTCTGCCAAGAACCTTGTGAACCCCTTAAAGCATAAAACTGGTTCCAGGATTTTGATTTTTTTTTTTTTTCCTAATCTAGTTATTTCCAGTGTAATCCTGTGTCACAACATGTAGATTTTTGAGGAGTGACTTAAGATTTGCATTTGTTGTGCCACAATTCTTTTGTTCATGTAAGCCCTGCTACCCAACTTACTCAGATGATGTCAAGTGTACAACACATACCCTTTAGAATACTGATGTTCAGGAATAAATCCTGAGGTAACCTACTAAAAATAAGAAGCTGAGGCATGGAGAATAGGAAAGAAGAAACTTTTAGACTAGAGGGAAGAGATTGAGGTTATCAAGGGTAAGAAAAAGTTCAAAGCCCAGAGAGCTGTGGAGAAGGGTAACATGAATTAAACTTTCTCTTATTTTACCTGCACGTGCATATGATTCTCGGACTGTGAATTGCAGGATTGTACAGGTAGCTTCAGGTTGTACGCGTGACAACACAGCAGTTTTCAAAGGGAGAAACTCTATCAGTCAAGTGCAAGAAGTGAAAGACAGTGGCCCAGCTATCTAAGGTGCAGCAGTGCGGTTCTGCCCATTGTACGGACGGTCTCAGGCAAGTGGTTGCAAAGATGAGGGAAAGCAGAGTAAGCCATGGCAGTCAAATTCAATGGTGTCTTTGCCGCACAGGAGGAAGAGGGGCTCTACCATCCATACAGTAGTCATGGTAGAGTAGAATCATTTGTAAAGCAAGTACAGCTTGAGACCGGAGTTTAGATGCACTCTATACCTAGTTGTAGCAACCTAAGACAGCACTGACTTTCCTTTTCGTCCCCAAGTCTCAACAGAAGTTTAGTATCCCACCAAGCAGAATCAGTGGAATGGATTGTGCGCGGGCTTTCTTAGCAGCTTCTGTGCAAAATCCTCGTTTAGCTTAAACTGCCATAGCAGCAATTTAAACAGCTGCTGATTAAGTGGGCAGTGCTTAATACTGTTACAGAGAGATGTGTGGTTGGTATCTTTAGTTAGTGTTGTGTGGCCTGAGCTTTCACTGACATGTAGCTTGCTTGTCCATTTCATTTCTCAAAGAGGCATCCACACTTTCTCCACCCTCCTCTATCCCCCTAGTAACACTGCAGTTTCAGAATTAGATTCTTTTAACTTACGTCAGAGTAGCTTTTCGTCACCTAATATGAGCTTCTCTTCGTTATTTGCAGACCTATTTAGAATGCTCACTTCTCTGAAGTAATAATTTTTTTAGGGCTCTTCAATTTTGGTTTAAAAACTTGAAGAACTATGTGATGTGGTGTTTGGAAAGTATTCATGTCCAGCTCCAAGTCAGGGTGATGAAGAGAAAGAAGCGGGGACCAGACAGCTGGAACCTGGGAGGGGCAACAGCACTTAGTTCCACCCCATAATTACCTTTCATGTGCTGAGAATAGGAATTGGAATAACCATTTCTGCCATTTTATTGCAGGGAAAAAAGACACAGCATAAATTGTATTCTTGCATCATGCAGTTGGTTTTCTATATTTTCAGCTCCAGATGTAGTTTCTTTAAAAAATAAGATTTCTGACCAAACATTCTGGGTAAATTCGTGGAATGCAGCCTTCATGGACCACACTTAAGCGCTGGCCCTTTGCACAGACGAAGGAAGGAAGGAATTTTTAGTGCTAGTCTCTCCCTTGTCCCTTCCCCCTTCCTTAAGGGACAGTATCTAACTTTGCCAGACCCACTCCTGATCCTTCCTCTTGGTCCCTTCTGGAAAGTAGGTCAGGGTTAGGATTTTATTCTTTTTTTCACTTGATTCGGTTCTTTTCAGTGCTTTTTGTTTTGGGTATTGGGGGGTTTTCTAAGCCTTAGAAAGAACTTGACACCATCATTTTAAATAAATTTCCGTGGTGGTAAGTTTCAGGACTTGGCTCCCAGGCAGCTGAGGTGCACACACGGTCCATTCTGCTTCCGTTACGTACCACACTGCTCCGTTACACTCATGCTGAGGCTTAATCCTTTACCAACCTGGATGAATGTTTCCAACATTTGTGATGGCTATTCCTAATGCTCACTCTTTCCTAAAACAGTGATCTGATACAGTTAATACAACAGGGAGGATCATAGAATCGTTTAGGTTGGAAAAGACCTTTAAGATAATCAAGTCCAACTGTTAACCTAGCACTGCCAAGCCCACCACTAAACCATGTCCCTAAGCGCCACATCTGCATGTCTTTTAAATACCTCCAGGGTTGGTGCCTCAACCGCTTCCCTGGGCAGCCTGTTCTAATGCTTGATGCCCCTTTTGGTGAAGAAATTTTTCCTAATATCCAATCTAAACCTCCCCTGGCACAACTTGAGGCCATTTCCTCCTGTCCTCTTACTTGTTGCTTGGGAGAAGAGACCGACCCCCACCTCGCTACACCCTCCCTTCAGGTAGTTGCAGAGAGCGATCAGGTCTCCCCTCAGCCTCCTTTTCTCCAGGCTGAACACCCCCAGCTCCCTCAGCCGCTCCTCATAAGACTTGTGCTCCAGACCCTTCACCAGCTTCGTTGCCCTTCTCTGGACACACAAGATAATGGTGTTGGAAATGGAAGGTTGAGAAGTTCAGCCGGATTTTCTGTTTGCCTGTTTTTCACTGTATTCTCACATCCTCTAGGTAACAGCGACCAGTCAGGATCTCAGGAGAAACTTCTCATTGAAGGCCAAGGCCTAACCGGATGCTCTCCTCGGGATTCTGGCTGCTACGAAAGCAGTGAAAACCTGGAGAATGGTAATGGTCACAGCAATGAGCCTTATAATCCGTGCTCCTGTTCCTAGCTAACACAAGCTCCTTCATACTTGACTTTCTCCTTTGCTCTGATTGCCTCTTTCCCTCTTGGCTTGAGCCATTGGTTTTCATTGCTACTGTTTCTAATTTATTTCTTTGCATTGGTAGGAAAGATCACATTTCACAAATCATCTTTCTTTTGTGATCTAAGGCAACAGGCACTTTCACTGCCATTCCCTGCCTTCTCCACTCCCTATCATATTCTCATGCAGCCGTGCCTCGTGAGTCTTGCACTACGTACGCTCCAACAGCCCATGTGTAAGGGACCACCGGCAATGGAGAAGTCCCTGAACTCCACTGAGATTAGGAGGATTTCTTCTAAACAGCTTTTGTACGGATTTAGAAGAAATGTTCTCTGTTTTAAGTCGTATTTTTTTATTTGCTTAGGTTGAATGTTGCATTCTTCTCTGATCAGAAGCCAACTGCAGAGATTTAGGACTTTTTAGTGTACGAACACTAGCAAGTTAAATTAATTGAGAAGTTGTCAAGGAAATAAACTATGAAAAAAATTGCTTATGATATCAATTCTCATTACCTTATCTTGCATCAGTGAAAGGTGATGCACTGAAAAATTACCAAGATATATGATAACAGAGATTGCTCTCTCTGTTCTGAAGAAATCAGGTGGTTGTGCTGACTGAGCATGCTTTACTTGAGGTATGGTGTAAACTTGTCATTAGGGATGAAATATTAAAATAGGAAATTGGTTTGAGTTTGGCATTAGCACTCCAAGCATTTGAGCCGTGGCTTGGCCTCAGACCACCTGGTTTCATTGCTAACATCCAGCATAAACAGGAAACCAAGAACAGAATAAATAGAGAGACAGTACGCTCCTTGTAGTGGCCATTTTTCCAATTTAAAATATAAGCGAAAGATCTTTCTCTTAGTATGTGCATTTTCTGCCAGTCTGCCACTCAGAAATAACCGTTTATTGAAGAAAGTTGCAATTTGCTTTGAAGCTGAGTGCCTGAAATCGGCAATACACTAAATTCCTGAAAGCAGAGAATTTTTTTCTTGAATAGGAATCCCAATACAGCAGGCATGCTGGAATATAATCATAGCTAAATATATGGCATATGTGACAATTTGCTTTCCTTTTTATTTCTAAGTGCCATCATAATGATAGCTGTAGCGCCGAAGTTAAATTGCTGCCTGTACATTTTTCCTATTTTAACAACATAATAAAATCTTTAGAAAGCAATTGTCATTGCCTGTCTGCTTAGATACTTACTATTACACTTAAACTAATATTTCTGTGTGAGTTTTGCAGAATGTGAAATACCACTGATTACTTTTATAGTGTTTTTCATGTATGGCTTGCTGCATTTCCGCATCGTTTTTGCTCACAAATGCATTTAGTGCTTGTTTTGAAAACCATTAGGAAAAGAACATTTGGCATGGGATTCATTCAGAGATTTGGTCAAGGCTGGTTAGTCTGAAATGTTCTCCACCTTCTTTGCAAAGTTCATGGACCATAGTTGCTTATACGCCTGTTTTTTTCAAAATACGTTGGATTCTCACCTGTTAAAATAGTGATAATCATTTGTCTAGTATAAACACTTGATAAAGGGGAAATGCATTCTGAGAAGAAATTGATCTTCAGATTTTCTGGGGACTGGTTTTACATAATATTTTGATGACTAGCACAGTGTCCTGTTTTGGGCTGATGCTGGACCTTTTGGCATCAGTTCAAGATTTCAGAGCTACTCTTAGATTTTGGCTAGAAAATGGTTTGCTATATACTATGGAAGTGGTACAGATGTATCTTTTATAGGTACTTCTCAGGGTCCCGCTGCAGGAATATTTGGGTATTCTCATAGGTATCCACAATGTACCTACAGCAGCATTGTGATTTTATTCTGATTTACAGGGAGCAAGGAACAAACAGTTTGTGACCTATTCAGTGTTAGACAGGAAGAACGTAAGAGCAGAGAGCAACCATACGTGATCAGACCATTAGTCCATATAGTCCAGTCCTCAGTTTGAAACACGACAGGGAGAGCAAGCTCTCCTTCGGACTTCTGACAACGGTGCAGTTATTGGGCTTGTTTTGCGTGCAGGCATCGTCTGTCTGAGACGCGTTTGGAAACGGTATCAGAAATCTAGTTCTCACAGGACTGGCCAAAAGCAGATAGCTAGAGAACAGTATAGAAACAGAGCAAGCATATTTGATGTTTCCCAAGGTACTCTTGGGGAATGAATAATTTAAGGATTTCAGAAACTGGGTACTGTTTCCTGACATTCATTCATTTTCCTGAAACTGTTTCTCTTCATGAATAACCCTCGTCTTCCTTAGATCCTCCACACCTAACAGTGTCTGTGTATAGACCTCTGTCATACTCCTTCCCAAGTCACCTCTTTTCTAGTCTGAGAAGGCCTGTTAATTATTCCTTATAGGTCATTCATGTCCCTGATCATGCCCTGGCTTCTTTGAACCTTACCTTCTCGTGCTGTATAGCTTTTTTAAGGAGAGAGGGGATGTGAAGAGGTCAGAATTGCACGTGCAATGCACAGAGCTGAAGAAGCAGACAAACCATGGCTTTATCAGGTGGGATAAGGGTGTTCTCTGGTTTGTTCAGAAACTGAAGCCCAGAGTGCCAAGTAGGCATCCTAAGCACTTAGGCGTTCAGTGCTAATTAGTCAGAAAAGGAAGCAACAGAACAGGTGGCCACATTGCCTAATGCAATGTGGATTTCTGCTAGTTTGTAATCAGCAAAAAAAGCGATGAGGCTAGGATTGTCTACCGTGCCGTCATCTTTGTTGTGTCAGCAGAGCTGTTTAAATGCGTGCAAAATACAGCCACAGAAGGCAATGCCAAAATGAAGTTAATGAAATCTGGGATCTGGACAGGCCACTGAATGCGTTCGGTGTCTGGTTTTGAGTACTTAAATTTCTAAGGGCGGTCTTCCGTACTAAGAGAAACACTGAAAACTTGTTGCTGTAGCTCCAGTACCTCTGGAAACATTCCCCAAGATAATCTCCTTTCTTCTGAGGCAGGTGGTGACAGTGAATTTAAAACTTCCTTCTTGTATTCTAATATCAAGAAGTATCATGAGAGGTGGACGGTGCTTTGTCTAATAAAAACTGCACCGTAACGTTAAACAAAAGAGTTGAAGTATGCCTGTAGCTTGAACTGAACCTGGAAACAATATAAAGTTTCTGTTCGTTTTGTGTAAGGACTACCTTTGTTATCTTAGTTTTCACCCAGACACCTGTGTCCTTGTGGAGACATTTAAATCAGAGATGCTACTGTGTTTGACAGCACTATGAAAGGCATTAGACTGCTTAGCTGTACCAGGGAATCGTAAGAATGAATTATTATAAAAAATGCTAACATTAAAAGTGTGTGTTAAACCTTGCTAGCTATACACTTTAACCCTTATAGGTTTTTTCATAATTTTTTTTTTTTCTGAGGTAAGGGAGGGGATGTTACATTTGTGGACGTTGCTTATATAGCTCCCCATTTTATGAAAACAACTTAAACGCATATTTCAAGTCTGTTTTCAGGAAGTATTATCTTCCTTTCTTAATGTCTGAGAAGCATAATGAAGTTACACCTGGCAGTCAGCAGGAGGGAAGGAATAGCTAGAAAAAGAGAAATCACAGCTGCCCTCCTGATACTGCTCTTGACTTAAATCTGTGTAAGAGAAATCACATTCTGAACCCCTGTGCTTTGTACGAAACAGTAGCATTGAACCCAGCACTTCTTTCTAAACCATTTTGCAGCAGAGGGCTTAAAGATTGCATGTTCGGTTATGTATTTTATAGACAAAATGCTTTGAACTTCCTCCCATTCTCTCCACATTTGTTTTTTTTATGCAAAACAGGGCTGGAATGAACTAAAGATTTGATTTTGCTTTCCCAATTTTTTTTTCTTTTTTCCTTGGGTTTTGCTTCTTCCTTTTCCTGTTCCCTGTTTCTTCTTTTTTCCATTCCCAGGCTACTGGCTTTACACAGACAGATCCCATTTCTAAAGAAATGAAATGTTGTTTACTAGATACTCTTATGGCCTCAATAAGAGCTTATATTGCACAGTAGTAGCATTTCTCGCAACTTTTCTTTCAGCGTTGAGGTTCCTGAGTGTGCTTTCCGAAAACCAGTATAACCCCTGATCGGTATTTCAGATTGAAAAGAATGTACATGGATTTTGTTACGTGAGCTGTGACAGCAAGCCCCAGACAGTATGGTGAATTACTGCACAAGTCAGACATGTACTAGCAAATAGGAATAATGAAAAGACAACACTCCTTTCCACACTCATTACATATTGACATTAGTGCCTGAAGGCACTAAAAAATGAATATAACATTTCTTACACGTCTTTTTAATGTGGTTAGAAGTTATTTTCAGAAGGCGGCGGCCTAGCTCCATGGAAAGATGCAGGCAGAGAAGTCTTTCTGCTACTTCTCTGAGCGACCCGAACTCAAGGGAGCCAACTTCATGTGTGATGTGTCTTTTATTAGCTTGAGTTGGACTGTGAACCGTACAGCTTCTGAGAAAGGAGTTCCTGTATGCTTGCGTTCATCCTTGTAGGCACAGCATGATTTTAGACAGAGTAACATTGCTGGCATACCAGTAAATGCAACCAACTTTTTTTTGAGGGGAATGTTTTCCTTATTTCTCCTTAAATATAATCTCCATTTTCTTTGCTAGTTTTCTGGGTACTTTTTTAAGCTCCTTGAGCAGAGAGAGAGGCAAGAGAAAGAGAAAGCTATTTCTCTTTTAGGTTGAACAGGTTCTTTCATTCATATTCAAAGCGAGCAGTGTATATTATTCAAAAGCCAAGCATTGAACTTCTTTCAGGATAAAGATTTGAAGGCGAGTTGTATGAGAAGAAAGCATCTATTGGTTAAAAGTGCACCAGATTAATGTAGTTCTAGTGAAGTTAGCAAAACTTCTCAGATCTCTGGAAGTTACTGGTCCTTTAATTGGCAGCTATTGATTGCCTATTATTACAGACTTTTGATACCTTTTAGCGAAATCTGTTGGTTTGGGGTTTTTGGTGTTTGGTTTGTTCTTTTTTTTTTCCATTGGAAAAAGAATTTTCAAGCTTTATCTATCTATCCTGATTTTAGAAAGCTTACTGTACATGGGGGAAAAGTATCCCTGTCATCCTGAAAACAGTAACTATTCAGGATGTGCTGTCATTCTGAGAGGTCGTCTGCTTTGAGGAAAAAAATTTACTTCTGTCTTGTTAAAAAGAAAATTTAAGAAATCTACGCAGTATTTGAGAAATTACCTTGCATTTCATACTAGTGAACACTGTAATGAGCTCAGTCCCTTTGATCAGAATTTTTCTGTCTGGTGGACTTCACTGTTTAAAATCAGTGGCGCATATCTCATAAAAATATCAAATAAAGCTTACAACGAACATGTGGTTCGTATTGATTCATGTCACTTCGTCTGAAGTTCTTATAATAAAACACTACATCTCTTAAGACCTTCCACTTCGATAAAACACTTAGGGCATGAGAATAACGCTAAGATTAGTCACACTTGAAACTCCCTTTTGAAACACTTCTCCATCTCATAGTATAAGACCTTTTTCCGTAAAACTCTGCTATCCCTAAAAGTGACTTTACAAAGGGACTGGTGCAAAACCAGTCTTCCGACACTTTTTTTTTCTCTCTGGTTTGCCATTGCAAATAGTTTGCTGCTTATTTAAAAGATGAAGTAACACCATTGGCACACTTTGCAATTAAAATGAATAAACAGGATCTTTTTAAAAAAAAAAAAAAAAGCTTTCCTGAGCAATCTAGTAAATGTCATTAGATGATGAACATAATTATCAATATTCTAAACAAATCAGAAAAGTAGGAAAAAATGCTAGGCCTCTTGAGTTATTTCTGTGGGGGGTAAAACCAGTTCATATAATGGGTATAGGGTACCAGTTCTAACTGTAGGATATTTCTGCACTGAAAAAGGTTTACATGAGCTAAACCTCAAATTTCTGCAAATTGGGGAGTAGGAAGGATATTAAGTATTTTAAATGTATTTTCCTTACATAGTCACGTTTACCAGTTCTTCATTAATAAAGCTGAAGCTTGCAAATCCATATGCTTAAAATGACTTCTTGTACATTTAGGGTTAACAAAAAGAGAGTAAATAATTTTCTTTCAAAGGCATTTAGAAGTGACCCATGATGTACATTGCAGATTTTTTTTTTTTTTTTAATGGTGTTTTGTGATTTATTTGTTTCTAGGTAAAACTCGAAGGACCTGTCTTCTGCCCTCAAAATCAGCAAGCGAGCATAGCTTTAAGGACTTCAGCAGAAACCAGCTATCAAATTATCCTACGCTTCCACTGACCAAGTCAATAGAAACTCTACAGCAAGGGGAAAAAGAAAGCCGGTTGAGTTGTGGGCATCGTGCTCTGAAGAGCTCTGTCAAACCTCCAGCTGTTATGGGTCTGAAGAAGAACCGTAGAAGTTTACCGGTTGCCGTCTGTCGGAGCTATGAAACTCTGGATGGCCCCCAGGGTGTAGATACATGGCCGAGATCTCACTCACTGGATGATCTCCAGGGAGAATCCAATACTAACCTACAGGACACTAGCAAGGAAGTAGGTTCTTTTCCTCAGGATTCACTGGATATAGCAAAAAAGGCAACTGGCTCTACCCTGCCGCCTCAGCCTCATGGAGGCAGCTGTATGGTAGGTGACTTGATGGCTAAGCAGGGTAAAGGAGCTGCTAGTTCTCAGAAGGGAAGAGCTAAGGAATTGGACTGCTCTGTAATGGAGACTGCAGGTGGAAAGCCTGCTCCGTTCCCCCTGAAAAACTGTGAAGCTCAGCCTGCCTCAGTGACGCATCTTGCAACAAGGACGCCTCTGGAAGTGCAAAGTAAAGGCTTTCATGACCTTGCACGGGCTGATTATGCTCCAGTCCTCAAGGGAGGTCTAGAAGCTGAGCAAAAAGGCGCAAATGAGGCAAGAATGCAACCAAAAAATCCTGCTCAGCCACCACCTGTCCCTGCCAAAAAATGCCGAGAACGCCTTTCTAATGGATTATATCATCCTCCCATGACCGCAAGTGGGAACCACTCAAGTCTAGAAGCACCATGTCTGCCAGTAAAAAAGACCAGCTCATCCACTCCCGTTGATTGTCACGGGGTACCTGTCCATAGGACATCTTCTGAACAGGAGCCCAGTACCCCTCCTAGCCCACTGCCACCCTGGCTGTCGGAGCTCCCAGAGACTGCTAGTGTTCAGCAGCATGTGGTAAAGCTAGGTCCTGCTTCAGCGAGGAAAGTCTCTTGTAGCAGGGGAATGGATCTCGAAATGGTAATAGAAAACAAGTTGCAGTCTGAAGACATCGATCTTACTGAAGAACCATACTCTGACAAGGTAAGTGGAGGACTGCTTCACTGGTTTTATTCTACTAGCGTTCCAAGGGATAGTCTTTCATTTATTGTCTCTGTTGTATTTTTGTGAGTAACCAGTCTAGATAAACGATAAATCACGGGGACATCAGATATTCTGTAACTACGTTTGTCTTTACTATCAGGCCTTATGCCTAAAGTAACTCTGGTGTTGTGGGGGGACCGAGAAATCCCAGACTTATTCTGAACCTTCATCTTTTCAGGCCACTAGTACCTTGGTGGCACTGGGCATGGAAACGTCTCTTTCTCTGCTAGGGTGGGGAAGCAGAGCTGAAAAAGGAAGTCACGATGAGATTTTACGCTTCCAAGAAAATCTGAATTGATAACAGTGACTTAGGACATCTTTTGGGGAAGGAAGGAGTCCTAAGGTCCAGTCCTTCCTTTAGGGATTGCTTTTTCAGTTTTCATGGAATCTCAAGGAAAGCTCCTTCTTGCTCCCATCCTGCACTTGCCTGTATGTTTGCATCGATTGGTCCGTATCGATAGACTTCATTCATCTGTCCTCTCTCCTTTGTGTCTGGCTGGGAACATTCAGCATGGTCGCTGTGGCATTCCTGAGGCTTTGGTACAGAGGTACTCTGAAGACTTAGACCAGCCTGAAAAGGATGTTGCCACAAACATGGACCAAATCCGGGTAAAGCAGCTGAGGAAGCAGCATCGCATGGCAGTGAGTATTTCCATAAACCCAATTTTCTTATTTATGGGCAGATTTTTAAAAAGGAGTGACTACTGTAACAGGAGATACCTGCGAAGTCCTGGTACCAAAGTGCTCCCTGTGTTCACCCAGCAGGTACAACGTAGGTAGGGGTACTACAGGGGCAGGAGGTGTACCTCCCCGTGTCCCAAAGGAGGACAGTTAGTAGTTGAAGGGAGAGCGGATAGCCCCCTCTCTTGACTAATAGTCTTGAAAGTCTGAGCAGACTGCAAGCAGTGGTAACAGAGACTTGCTCGCTAAGGGTGGTATGTATTAAACGCTTCTGTATTGAAAGGTTTTACACTCCTTTTTAGTTTCTTAAACTATACTGTTGCCCACTTCTCCCTAGCAAAAGCAGGAGGGGGAAACCATTAAAAGCTTTCACAGCTTTTTATAAAAGAACTTGGTCTGTCTGAGGAGGTGATAGGCAAAATTGGTATTCTCTTGCCTTACGGAGAAATTAAATGGATCACCCTGGAAAGTCTTGTCACTGGGTATTTTTTACTGATGTCAAACTAATTCAGAATGGCACATGGTGGTTGCCCAAGCAGCTGGATACTTCCCACTGCATCTGCATCGCCAAAATTGTTGCTGTTGCTCCTGTGCCAAGTGATCTTAGCCTTTCAACCGACCGCTCTCATACTGACAAATGTGACATGAGAGAAGTTGGAACATCTGCTATGAAATTCTACCAGTTTGGAAGACAAAAACAAAAGAAAACTTGCTGTACAACAGGCAATTGTGTTTAACATTAAAGGTTCTTTTCTTTTTTTTTCTTTACTGTCCAGATTCCAAGTGGAGGGCTCACTGAAATTTGCCGAAAACCTGTATCCCCGGGATTTATCACCTCTGTATCTGACTGGCTGATTTCCATTGGTCTACCTATGTATTCCAGCCTGCTCACAGAAGCAGGATTCAACACACTGAGCAAAGTGCCTTCTCTGTCACAGACTTGCCTTCAAGAAGCTGGCATCACAGAGGAAAGGCACATAAGCAAGCTCCTGGCAGCGGCAAGACTCTTCAGACCTCTTGATCCAGAGGCAATTTAACATGCTCCATAGCGTGGCATTGCCTGGTCGAGAATCCACTGCTTCTTCCTGCACCAATATTGCTCTAATTACTTCACATAGCTAAAGGGGTCAAGGAAGTGGCTCCCAAGGACAGGCAGATGTCTTCTTCAAAGGATATGAAATGTTTCTATTGCTGTCTTTGGCAACTGAAGGAGAAGAGAAGCAACCACCAGGTAACACAGATGTGGTACTTCCCTCCCCCCTCACTCCCCTGTAAAGTATTCTTATTTCGTAAAGTGCACAGGGTTGGCCTGAGAATCAGACAGCTTCACAGAATTAAGGGACCCTTGCACATTTTCCTCACGTTTGTGAAAGTAATACCAGTAATAGGCCCTGTCTCTGTGGAGCGCTCCTTAGGTTGGGGGTCTTCTGTACATCTAGGTTCCAGGTACCTGGACTCAGTCTTAAGACCAGGTATAAGCCAAGGTGCAAATTCCAGTAGAAGCTGTTTGGCAAATGCCTTTTTTTTTTTTTTTTTTTTTTTTTTTTTTTTTAATTTTTTTAGCAGTCTAGAGCTAAACACAAAACCCCCGGTCATCTTTGCTGTTGCTTGGTATAGGTCCCAATATGCCACAAAGCCTTTAGCTAGGCCAAAGTTAATGGACAGGAATTAGTTTTCATTATGGTCCATCTCTGTCACTCCGGTGCAGCTAACCCGTGGAGAGTCAGAGGCTTCTTTTTATTTGTACAGAGCTGAGGTCGGTTTTATAACTGCTTTCTAGCAATCAGCTTTTTATTTGCCTTAAAATAAGCTTTTAAGCAGTTACCTAGTGTTCACTTACCTGTATTCATGTTTCCCAAGCCTTGTTTCAACCTATCACCCTTAAGCTGCACTTAGGGTGATTTCCAGCTGAAGTAGCTTCTATAAAATGCCTCATCATAACACCTTCTGTGTAGAGATGCTTTTACAAATGCAGGTTTACGCTAGGTTTCGGTTGTCAGGCTAACTTCTTGTTCACTACAGTCTGCATTTACTGTTGTTACTAAACTGTTCCAAGATATACTGCCTTGTATATATGTAACTGCTTTTCATTTTAATCATATTCTGTGTACTGTGTTATATTGTCAATCATTATGCTGCAGCTTTGACTTGGTATCCTGACCATATCGATTCCAAACAGTGGGTTTCTGCAAATGAAAATTCACTTGTGGGAGATCAAATGTACCGAAAAAGCAAATCGTGTCCCATAGAAATCATCAGATCCATTGCATGGATGAAAAAAATCCTATATAGGCTTATGAATTACACTGTGATTTTACAACAGTTGATATCCCTCATGACCGTGTTAATGTTACCCTCTCACTGGAAGAGGGCATTGTTCCGGCATATCTGGTGAACCAGTTTTCCGTGATGGAATGCTATTTTTCTGCCTGAATCCATGTAAAACGTTCCATTTGCATATTTGGCTAATGACAGATTTTATTTTTCTATATGGGTACCATTTTATATACCAAATACAGATTATCATGAATAGCACAGAACTAGCTTTTTCTTTGGGGTCTATATATATGGTGTGTCCTTCAGCTTCTTGTAGTGCAAACGCTCCATGGAAGACAGAGCAAGCGTACTCTGGCAGGTAAAGGGAGACAGTATAGAAACCTGGGCACAGGCCAGGATGCGTGGCTGTTGCCAGTATCGGTTCTGACATCAACTTACTGTATAAAACCAGACAAGGCACCTCACTTTTTGGTGCCTCAGTTATCCCAGCCTCATATTGAGCTAATGACACTTTGCGTGATAAAATGCTCTCAGATTGATGAATGAAAAATTGTGGTTACTCCATGATTCCTTACTATATATGGTCCTTTCATGGTCGTGTTTTAAGTCAGGTGAACTATGCATTTTACTACACATGATAATTAATTTCGGTCCTGGTAGAATTGGTAGGTGTTAGGTTTACTTTCCTCATTCCGGATTTCACCACTGTCTACCGCACGCCATCATGTGAAGGCAACTAACTCACTGATGTAACTTGAAATTGTTCTCAAGCAAAGCTCCTCCGGATCTGTTTCTGTAATGTTCTCCTTGGTGTGCGGATAATCAGCATGTTCTAATAGGACAGCATCAGGAAACATACAGCATAGGAGTTTTGCACAGCTGGTGAAAATCTAAAAGGAAAAAAAAAAAAAGAAAAGAAAAAAATGTGGAAAAAAAATTTTTTTTTTAAATAATGATGATTTGTCTGTTGTTCCTCTCTGAGGCTTACATGGCGACTATCAGTAAGCAGGAGATGGAAAGAGTACTGAGACTTCTGAGATTGCTGGCACGGGCCAGAACTGAGTAGAAGTAGGCAGCAGCTACGTTGGAGCAAGGGAAAAGTCCAAGCTGGCTATATGCAATAAAAAAGGAAACAAATTTCCTCGTGTTGCAGGGAAGGCAAGTCACGTAATACAGCTCTCCCATATTAATTACCTTCCTCTCTCTTAATGATAGAAGGAGAATTACAGGAATAAGCTGAACCTGTGTGCCAAATGCTCTTTTTAAATCTGTAATTCCTAAATGATTGTGTAGCCCAGGGAAACCAGATCACGGCCATCAAGACTAGAGTGAGCAGTTTGAGATTTGTGAGTTTTAATAGTTGCTTTGGTTTTCGTTTTAAGACTGTGCTCTGTGGTCTTATTTGAATTACAATTTTAGTTTATATTTTAATCTAAAAAAAGCCTTAAGCTTCTCAGTGTTTCAGCTTCACTGCTGTGGTTTCAGTGACGTGTGGTGTTCCCCAAGCAGGTGAGGCGGAGCGGTATGGGAGCCATAACTTCTTAACATTTTCTTGCAGCCATTCAGTGCTCTAAGCAACAGTTTGCTTGTTAACTCTTGGGAAGCATGAAAGAAACCCGCTGCCGGAATCCTGATCTGCTCTGCTCAGGCTAACGATGTTAAGTATCTATCCATCATAGCGTTGTAACTCAAACAGCTATTTAACAATAGAAGCAGCAAGCCCAAAATATTACTGAATGCCATCCTAACCGTAAGCATCGATCGATAACCCTCTGTTACTACCCAGGTGGCAGCGATGCCCGTAGTTGCCTGTGCTCTCTTACGAGCCTGGCTTTGAATGCAAAGCAGCCGCGTGATCAGAAGCGTTAAACCTTGCATTATTCAAACAGGTCATCATCTCTAAGGGCAGCAACAGTGGTCGATTCACCAAGTCACAGCTGTGCAGTTGTACTGTATTATTTTTAGAATAAATAATACTTTTGGTCCAAGATAGTTTTATCTTTAATTGACGCCCTCTGGGGAATCAAAACTGTCAAGCAAGTTACGTAACAACTAACAAAGTTGCACTTTCTGTATATGAAATCAATATTTAAATAACTTATTTTTCTCCATTTGCTGTTCTTAAATGATGTAAGTAGCTGTAATATACCAGTACTCAATATGTCCTGCAGTTTGCTTCAACCCAAGAAAGCTGTGTATTGTAAAGAAAAAAAAAAAAGAAAAAACAAAATATGAATGTGTAAAGATTATTGTGCTGTTTTCATTTAGCAAAAAAAATGGTTGACAAAAGGGTTTTCCTGTGTATCAAAACTTGTCTATAATTATATGTCATACTGTTCATAGATAAAAAGTAAATAAATTTCCTTGGTCTCTCTCTTTTTTTGGTTGTATTCAATTTCTTTGTTTGTATCCCAAGCCCTTTCCCTTCAGTTTACTGAGCCTGTAGTTCCTCACCTTGTAAGCACTCTCAATGTGTCTCTACAGCAGGAGAGAAACGTTTTTAAAAAAAAAAAAAAAAAAGAGATTAAAAGCCCTGCTAATCCAGGACTAGAAGCAGCCCTCAAAATGTGATTGCATGGGATGTGGATCGTCACTGTCCAAACTTTGTCTCTTGTATCCCATGAACGTCCAGCTGCTGGGCTCGGGGAGGTGTGTGCCAGAGGTCTCCCAGGTCTCCTCTTGGGAGCTTCTCCACTCTGCAATGGAATAATTAAAAACCGGTGGAACCAGAGAAAGAGTTATGCGAGTGTAATGCTCTGGAGTTGCAGTTACAGCTCTTGCCTGCAAGGAGGGGTTTCAAAGCTGGTTTTCACATGCAGCGCCGCTTCGCTGGGCTGGCGAGGTGCCTCGCTCTGGAGAGGGCGGCTCTGACTCCTGAGCAGGCAGTCAGGTCATCTCTGCAGTCCGTAGTAAGACAGCAATGTCCAGCTTTTGGGGCAAAGGAGCCTTAGGACATGGCTCTCGGCACTTCCTGCCAGCTCACTCGAGCGACTTACTGCTTAATGTGTTGCATTTGTTGGTCCAGTTAAATTTGCGGTGTAATTAATGGGTACGCTTAACTACCTAACAGAGCGCTGGCAGGTCCGCGTGGCAACAGTGCACCATAGCTATGAGTTAATCCTTTGGGGATTTGGCCTTAAGGGACGAGGGTGGACTGTGCCTGCATTAGTTGTCGTTAACCAGAAGCTTGACTCTGGAAATGACATAAAGAGAAAACAAACCAAAAATAAAAAAAAAAAAATCTATCGTTTGGTTTGGATCCAGACAGCTGAATCTTCGGTTCCCCTCGGGCGACACTCCCATCAGAACTGTACGACGTGGCAAACAGTTCGTGGGAATGAGGTAGCGGTGTCAGACGTGAGCTTTGCGTCTTCCCCCTCTGCTCAGGTCCTGCGGTTGGGCTGCTGCTGTGCCTGCGCACCAGCGGGCACTCACTGCTCTGCGGGCCGGGGGTGGGGGCCGGGGGTCAGCCAGCCCACCCCCCCCGGGGCGCCGCTGCCTCAAACGCAGGCCCTTTCCAAGAGTCTCTCAAGTAACAAAACAGAAATCAAAACAAAACAAACGCTGCACAAGATGAAAAGCCGGAGCGCTTGCCATTTCTGCAGCTGGAAGGAGTGTTGCTTCCCTCCCAGGGCTGCTGTGGTCCAGGGTTGCTTTGGGAGCAGCTGAAACACAAAGCCCTTGTCTATTGCCCTCAGCGTTTTGCTAGGGTGTTCGATCCAAATGCGTGCTCACCGCCGCCGCCGCCAAAACTGAACACCGCCAGCCCCCCGGCGCATGTATATCTGGCCTTATTCTAAAAGCTCTCTCTCCGCAAGGAAGTGTTTGCACCAGAAAAAGAGACATGGGAGAAACGTGTCAAAAATTCTTGCTCCTAGCACTTACAAAGGAAGCTTTATGCCTGAGCAGAAGGTTCGCCGTGTATGCCCACGGAGACTGAAAAGCTGTGAATGTGATGTTACATATACCACCAGAGCTACCTCGTGAGACTGCTAAAGGTTAATCATTTAACATTCAGGAAGTAATATAAAGCAAAAGTCCTACTAGCTCTTAAGCTTGCCCTTTTGCAGGTACTGCAGTCTTTCATTGCATGAATGGGCATAATTATTTTTTTTTTCCTTCGGTTCTGCAACACAATTAGTTTATGCCGAACTTAGGCCTGCGTGACTCTGCTTACAGATGTAAGCGTACCGGTGATGTTCCAGCCCTGACCCCAGAGCTCTGCCGTTACTGAGATGCTCTCATTTCCAGTGGGTTTGGGCCTGTCTCTGTGCAGAAGAAAAATTTTTTACACACATAAATGAACTTAAAATACTCTGCACAAAAAAAAAAAAACGACCACCACCCCAAAAAAAAAACCCAACCCCAACCTCTTTAAAAACTTTCCAGGACATTTGTGATGGAATGAGAATGCTTCCGAAAAGAGTCAGACTAGAACAAAGCCATAGGTCTCATTTCAAGGGAACCTTGTTGCTTAGGCTGCTGTGGTTGGAGTTCATAAAAACTCGAGGTGCCTAAGGTCAAAGAGAAGGATGATGCCTGGTGGGATTAGTTGCTTCCAAGACGAGGCAGGTTTGAGTAGGAGAGAAAGGTGAGTTGGGACTACAGTTTTGCACTTCAAGCACCCTTGTTATTTGTTGAATCCAGCCTTTTAACTTCACCATCTCCGAGACGAATCCTGCATAGGCGTGGAGGTTCTAGACTTGGCTCTTCCAAGGCGGATCCCACCCCAGGTAGGCATGGCGCTTTGCGTCCCTGATAAGTTCTACATTTGTTATTTTGGCGTACGCTATTCTGACAGTCCCGTGAGTTGTACTTCTCCATTTAGCCACAGGAAGCATATACAGCCGTGCAAGTTTATGAAAACATGACCTGTATTTATGTCCACAAATCCTGCCTTAAGGGGACACACTTGAGAATTAGACTATCTGCTACTATTTATTTTGCTCTTGGGCTCCACTGACTCCTATGATACTGAATATCTACTCGCCAGGTATTAAAAATAAAAGTTACAATTTTTTATGTTTTACCAAAACACAGGTAAGCTGTTACCTAATACTAGCATTCACTTTTAAAGTTCTGATTTAAGTGGCTCATCTGCAGTTAGCTGAACAAAAACCCCACCACCTATGACGAGTTCTCTGCCTCAAAGAGTGAAACTGAATTGCCTCTCTTGCAAGTTCAATGTTGATTAAAACCAAAATGCAAAGCCACCTCAACCGTACAGTGAGCCGTTCCTGTACCGCGCTAGCCGTGTTACAGTACCCTGACCTGCACTCTGATGTCCGTATGCCGTAGTCCCCACTGGAACTTACTTGGTACCCAGAGCTGAGGCTAGTTCAACTTCCAGGTCTATTCGGGTCTTAGCAATTCTACGAAGCCAAAGAAAAGAAAAGAATTGGCAATATTGTGGACCACCTGCTGTACCCTGAGGCGTGAGCAATTTTATAGGTTACAGTGGCTACCTGGAAGCAAGATTAGTGATGCTGCTGAGCACGCTAGAAGTACAGGCAAACACTCTATACCTTTTTGTTTTCTTCTAGCAGCGCGCCGACTCGCCTGCCATCCCCAGGAGCTGCTGCAAGAGGCAGACCGTATTCGCTGACGGTGACAAGCGGGACCGTCCCCCTCCCGCCTCCCCCCCCCCTCCCCGGTGCCCGCTCACCACTTCAGGTCTGCCGCCGTTACACGCCAGCACAGGCTGCGCTTGCCTGTGAGCATCAAAGTATGAGCATCGTAGAAGGTGCTTTGGATTTAGAGCAGTGCAGTTTCTGAAGAGCAGAAAGATGGCTTAGATTAATTCAATTACACAAATAAGCACTTACGTGAATAAAGTCATCTAATGAAATGAGATGAGAGGCACTCTCAATTCATTAAGCCTCTTCCCTTTGGGACTGACTCTTTTTTTATCCCCGAAGGGCTGGATTTAGAACACGCCTTGGGACCAATTGCTGCCTTCTCAGTTTTCTCCTCCGCAACCTGATGACAAACCGGGAGAGGGTTTCGGGCTGCTTTCTAATACACGTGTGAGTCAAAAATCTGCCTTTTGGCACACAGCAAAACCTCTGGCAAGTGCTCAAACGCTTACTACTTTTTTTCTTTTGTGTGTATTTTGGCAATTTGGTCAGTTGTGTCTTGCTTCAGGAATCCGGGAAGCTTCTACCTGAGTCTATGAGGATTCATGCAAGTTAACATGAGGAGCAGTGGCCCAAGCTCCCACGCAATACCTGTCTGTGGGTGGACGGGCCCCCCCGGGAGCAGACTGCAGTGGCTGCAACACGCAGTGTTTAACCTCACAGGCAAATCTTCCCCACCATAGATGTTTCATTCCCCGGGAACACATAAGAGAAACGCATTTGCCCGTGCTTGTCTGCGTAGATAGTAGGCTAAGGTTCAGCCTCACTCCTTGCACCTTTGCAAGCTGCATCCTACTGTCGCGTCAGTTGTTCAGCCTGTGAGAAGGCCAGAGCCAAGGTTTTGTCATGTTCTGGTCTCCAGCTCGTCATTCGGTGCTCACTTAGGTGTGTGCAAGATGAAAAGTGGCTCTCTGATCGCTCGTGCAAGCAGCACCAGAGAGGTAAAGTGCCACGGGGGACATGCAGCTAACACGACCCTGCTTTGGTGAATACCTCGTCAGGGCCTCACACAAATCCCGCATTCAGACGGGAAACAGGTGAGGAAACAAACCAAACGGCCGGAGGCCCTCCAAGCTGATAACTATTTCTGCTCGTTTTTCCAGGTGTATCTGCTTTGCTGAGCCCTTGTGCAGAGTTCTGTGAAGTCAAGATGCTGCTTGGAGAAGAGAAATGCAGTTCGGTTGCACAAGTGGGAGAAGCATCCAGGCCAGATGCGCTCTTTAATTCTGAGTAATGCTGCTTTCACCAGGAGCGCTGGATCCTGAGGCACAAGCAGTGAGAGGCCCGGGAGAGCAGGAAGGCATGGTGGATAACAGCGAGATCCCACAGACGCCGTCGTCTTGATATAAGTGAAGTAAATCTAGATAAATCCTATTTAGAGCAAACTGTAAAGATCTGTCAGGTTGCAGCCCGAGGCTTGTGGAAGGTTTGCACGGTGCCAGGGTAGGAAACATTTGCTTTCTGTTACTTGTTTTCCGTTATTTCCAATATACTCCCTAATAGCGTTCCTCACCTCTGTTCAGTCCTCTGTCTGCTGTGGGAATAACATTTACGGGCTGCCCCTCTCTTCTTCCTTCGTGCCTGTGAAGGTGTGCCTGAGCCCCCCGAGCCCGGCAGCCCCGCCGAGCAGCCCAGGTGAAAAACCGGCTCCGGGGCGTTCCTGGCGTGTGTTTGCGCTGGCTGCGTTAGGGGCCTGTCCTGGTTTCGGCAGGGACGGGGTTCATTTTCTTCTTAGTAGCTGGTTCGGCGCTGTGTTTTGGGCTCAGCGTGAGAAGAATGTCGATAACGCGCTGATGTTTTAGTTGTTGCTACGCAGTGCTTATGCGAAGTCCAGGCTTTTTCAGTTTCCCGTGCTCTGCTGGCGAGGAGGGGCACAAGCAGCTGGGAGAAGGGGACACAGCCGGGGCAGCTGGCCCGAACTGGCCAAAGGGGGATTCCATACCATGGGACGTCATGCCCAGTATATGAACTGGGGGAGTGGGCCAGAAGGTGCGGATCATTGCTCGGGCATCGGTCGGCGAGTGGTGAGCAATTGCATTGTGCATCGCTTGTCTTTCTTGGTTTTGGGGTTTTTTTAAATTTAATTTAATCCCTTTTGATTACTAGTAGTATTATTATTGCTAGTATCACATTTTATTTTACTTTAGGTGTTAAATCATTCTTACCTCAACCCATGAGTTTTACTTTTTTCCCCTGATTCTCCTCCCCATCCCTTGGGGCGAGGGGGAGCGAGCGAGCGAGCGAGCGGCTGCGCGGTGCCTGGTTGCCGGCTGGGGTTAAACCATGACAGAGGCGCAGGAGGAAGGAAAATGGATCAACCAGCTCATGGAACAGCTGAGGTGGTAGTGAGGATTACTGGGAGAGAGAGGAGGGAAAGAAGGAAGGGCTGGATAAAGAAAGAAACTAGTGGAAAGCTGATGAACGCCCTAAAAATAAGAACAGCGTTTCTACCTTCTGGGAACACAGAGGTCTCGCGCTCTCAGATGTGTATTTGGTGTGTATTAGACAAGGCTGTGCCTTGCATCTAATCAGTTAGTCCGAGATGTTTTTCAAAGAGGAGCTACCTAAAAACATAGAAAGAACTGAAGAAAAAGAAGAAAGTTCTCATTTATTTCTAAACACTTGTGGGACCTACGCGCTGTTATCCCCCAGAACAGGTACCTCGTGGCACAGGACAGTGACTGCTGGAGAAGGCCAGACATCAGGCTCGCAGCACGGCCTGCAGTTCTCTCTTTCTGCGTTGTTCTGAGCAGGCTGTCGCTAACTCCGAATCACAACAGTGCCCGATTCATCCTTTCTCACAAATAGCAGTGGGAACATAAAAGAGGATATTAGTTTTCCCAGACGTACGGTTTCTGCTCACTGGCTTGACATACAAAGGAAGTGGCAGCTACAAGGTTTGTCATCACCGTTGTGTTAACGGCCTCTAAAACCCGAGGGCCTTTTAAAAACCAACCAACCAACCAAAATCCAAACAATAAGAGCACACCAAATCAGCAACCCCACGCTTGTTGCTAATGAGCCAAACACCAGTGTGAGTATCTCTGCACCACGTTTACACAGAAACTCCTCCACTCGGTGCCGTCATCCGCATCCCGTGCAAACCTACGGTTCGCTTCCAGCTCTTCTTCGATCTAAAGTGGAATGCAAACAGCAACTGATGTTGGTACAAGGCTCTGAAAATGTAAACTGTTCTGCAAGTGCTGCGGCTTTCATCTCTGTTACGGAAGGGTCAAATGCTGGACAAAAAACCATTTTTGCCTCTATCAGTCTGTACTTGTAGAAATCACAAAGCTTCAAAACAAATGTGTAAATGAAACGATGAAGAAAACGAATGAGGACTTACGGATGGGAAAGGTTGTTTAATATTAGCGAAATACGCTTGAATCTCTATGGATTCGCTGCCTTCCCTCCACGTTGTTGCTTACTGACTTGTCGCCCTTTTCCACAGAGGGACGTGCCCTACCTCTCTTTGGGTAACCTAGCCGGGCTACGGCTCTCCCTGCCCGCGCAGCCCTGAGCCGGGATGCAGCTGCGGGACGATGAGGAGCGCTTCGGCCGTCACCGTATCACGCAACACAGAGCTGGTGCCGAACCCCCTGACCCCCCTTCGGGTGCCCCTAAATCCATACCTCCCCCAGCTCCCTGCTCTGGAGGGAAATAACCACCGCTCTCACCCACCCCGAACTCTGCTGAAGGCTCTGGTGCCCTGGGCGCGTGGCGGAGGTGAATAGCTAGGCTGTCAGCTGAGGCAGGGTCCACGCCAAATCTGAGATAGTCTCTGCGGATGATCTTACGGTGACAATCCCCGAAGTGGCCCTGGAGCAACGTAAATAAGGAGAAGGGGCACGGACCCTCGTATGACGCACAGCCATGGTCTGGGGAGAAGGACAAACAGAAGGGAGAGGATTCAGGGAGTTCTGTGCAATTTTTTCTTAAACGCAGGAGATGGATTTACACCACTCCGAGAGGAAATGAAATTGCAAATGAGTAGACACCAACATTTACATTTTCACCTCCCGAGTCTTCTAAAAACATCAGCGTAAGCGACTGTCATCACTAAAACAACCAGCAGCCTTTAAAGACATTAAAATCTCCCCCTTTGCTGAAAGGCACTGCCATTTCCACACACACTTCTCAAGTCTTATTTGTTCTGGCATTGTCTCATGCTGGCCAGCAATATAATAAAACACCAGTCAAATGATTCACTTGGACAACGTTTGCGGTCCGAAGTTGCACTTAGAATACATAACTAAAGCCCCCACGGACTTGGATACAAAGAAGTCTCTTCACATGATTGTTTTATTGGCCAAGTACTGGATTGCCATCTACTGGAGAGTAAAGAAATAAAATCCAGTAAACAGACACTGTGTAGTAAGGGAACTATGTTGCCTGTGCATTTTTTAGCTTTAACTTTCCCTGCTTCTATACAATTAATCCAAGTCTGTGATGGCCTATAAAATTGTTTCTCTGTTATGATAAACCGCTTCTGGTCTTCACTGTCTTCAAAGTTAGACCACATAAATACTACTTTTAGAGTGAGACACTTCAAAAATTTAAAAAAAAAAAAGTTTCTTCAAAATGACCATATATTGTCCATTTAGAGCTGGAATTGCTAGATAAGCAGCCAGAAGAAAATGTTGCTAAGGGTTGAAGCTTTCTTAGTCCTGGACTTCTGAATTTGTGTGAACTTTGTAGTCAAATAGTTGTAAGAATGGCTACTGGATAGCTAAAGAGTATTACTATTGAGTGATAAAATTACTACCAGCAGAACTTATGCCAAAGGCAAATTAAAACAAAACATCTAAAGCCTTGTCCCTCTGCTCATCTCTTTTGCCTGTACAACGCACCTGTGTATTTAAGCTCATTAATATTCAGCAATCTCTTGCTGCCTTCCAATTCTATTTTTTTTTTAAAAAAAAAGACCATAAGGTCAAATGTTCTTAGAGGGCAGGAAGAAGAATTAGAATTGGTGGTACAGCCTCAGCTCACCCTACCAAGTGCTCTACAACCGCCTTTGATGAGCTGAACATGTTTCCTACAGGACGCTCCTCTCAATCGCCGCAGAACCTGACTGTGCATTAGGAGACTGTCCGGGTGGCGGATTCAGAAAGGGGAAAAAACTAAATCCGTAGGACTGTGGGCTGCATTACTGAGGAGGTTTGGGGCAGATGTGAAACGAGGCAGATACATGTACAGTAAGAGAAAGAATGGTTTCGTGGCTGTGTCAGTTGAGGCTGGTTTGAGTCATGCCTGTAACATAGAAAATAGGAAAAAAACAGGTACTTTGTTTAAAAAGACAGATGAAGATTATCGAAGGGTTGGCTGTGTTTCAAGAAGAACATGCTCCAGCCACCACAGCTCTTCTGAATTCTTCTGCCCACCTGCACCCCTGCCTCCTCCCCGTCTTTCTTTACGTCTTGTCCTGTGCCAGTCCCGTATTTTCACTACCCCTTTTCTCCCCATCACCTCTCCTTGCTTACCTTGTCATTAGCTCATCTGTTGAGGTGCTTGTGCCAGCCTATTCCTCCTTGCTGAATACCACTTGAGTATTTCACTCAAGACAGCTTACTCACTCATTACTGCCGAGGCTCAGCCGGTGGGTGCAGCAGGAGAAAGGCATTTCGGGGAACGTCCCGTTCAGATCCTGCGGCGTTACGGCAAATCTCCTGAACAGATTCGCATAGTGCACAGTGGCTGCATTCAGACTCGCTTTAAGTTGGACCATTTTCAGGGCAAAATAAAAAAAAATCTCATCACTTAACTGTTACATTTTAGCAAGTAAAAATCACAGAAGTCAGGAGACCCAGACTCTGCCGATAGCCGTGATCCTAAAGCGGTGAGGCAGCAAGTGCCCAGTGACAAAAGAGGAGTGAGTACAGCCGAGGGGTTATTGTTGTTGCTGTTATTATAGCACTCTCCTTACATTTTTTTCTTAAATGGTTGAATGGTCTTTCTTTGGGGAGAAAACAGATCAGTCTGCAGCATAACCAGGGGAGTCCGGCCTCCCAGGGATGGACACTAATACTTACAAGAACGGTGTTTATCACAAAATTAATTGGGGGTTTTCTTTTCAGGAGTAAGTCCTTCTCGGCTATTCTCCTCTCCTTGAAAACAAAGCACATTGGTTTTAGTCTCCGCCTCTCATACAGGGCATGCGGCGTCTCTCTGAAGAAAAGCTACCACGCCATCTGACTTTGATTGTGTTCCACTTTGTAGTAACCCTTAAGACGGAGGCAAATCTCAGTGCTAAGCAATGTATGACTGGCAGGAAAAGAGAATCACTTTGCTATCGGTACAGTTACCCTCCAGGCTCCAAGTCAGGAGATCGGCCTATTGGTTCAGATTTCTGAGCAGCAGTTCGGATATCTTTCCATTTTGATGAGCCTATATTTCTTGAAAACAAAGAGAAAAAGCCAAACAGGGTGGGGAGCTGGGGAAGTTTCCAAGCAGAGCGCTGAGAGACGGTGTGCAAGAGACAGAAACTTCAGAAATAATAGCATATTTCTTTTGTCCAATACATTTTCTGAGTGGCATCAAAAGAAAAAAGCTCTGCGATTCGCTGTCGTTCAACAACATTTTGCGGAGCTCTGTGCCATGCCCTTTTATTTGCTTCTTGTAGCTCCTGCAAGAACCGGTATCACGCGTTCGCCCACTATGCAGGGGGAGTGGGAGAGTAAGTCTGTGAACTGTGTTTTGCAAAACCTTTTCATAATCTTATTCAGAGACTACAGCCAAGCTGACGTGTTATTCCTTTAAATTTTGTTACTTTCTCCTTACAACAACAAAGCAGTGATACACTGCAATCTACTTCCGTGGGCTGCCCCGAAGTAAGGCACTTGCTTCTGCCCGTCTGGACTGATCAGAAAGATAAACCGGCCTATTGCTGGCGCTGGTGCCGGTGCCATAACGAAGTCTAGCATATAGCTTGATATGATCACCCAAGCATGGTTTTGTGTATTTCTTTATTTATTCTCTGCATCCTTTGCCTTCAGTGCTGTGTCTTGAGGACAAAAAGACACTCTTCCAACCCAAAATACGCATACTCAGCCTTCCTTAGCCACACACGCAGTACTTCCCTGCACGTTGTCCTCCTCTAATTCTTCCAGGGCCTCCAATGACCCTACCCACTTTCTTTCCTGCTACTATCACTACCCCCTCCCTCGGAACTTTCCCTTCACAATATTAACCCTATTTTAGCCTCTGCTGTCTTAAAAATTGACCACCCCAAGTTCCTGCCCCTGATAACCGCCCCTCTTCTTCCCCCTCCGTAGCGCTCGTCCTACCGAGGAGGCTGCCCCTGCCCGTCTCGTGCCGCTGGAGGGACACCTCTTTAGGGTGGCACGTGTTTCGGGCAAACCTCGCGCCGTGCGAGGGCAAGTCTGGGAGTGCCTTGGCACGAGCGGAAGAGTCCAAGAGGACACTCCTGGACTTGCTGTAAGGCAAGCGTGGGTCCCAGCGGAGCAGGGGGGGACTCCGTTCTTTCAGTGCAGTTATCCGAGTTCGTAATATTTAGTTGAATAATTTCCTTCCTAACTTAATAGCTGTGGAGTTTACGTGTTTCTGTCTTACCTACTGGATGTCATTAAGGTCACTGCTATCTCAGAAAATGATGCGTTAGAATTATATGCGGTACAGGGTGAGCACAGGGATGTTCCGTGCGGCACAGCTTTCCTATGACGAGAGACTAAATAGCTCTGAGGTCTGAAGGGAGAGACCGAGGCAGGATAGGATGAAGGCCCGCGAAATGATGATGGCCAGGGAAAATGTAAGTGGAGAACAGTTTGCTGACGGTCTTCACAACACAGTGAGCCACTGATGTTAAATCAGCAAGAGGAAATAATTGTTCATGACCGTGTAGTTAAATTGCGGCGTTCCTTACCGCAGGCTGCTTCACAGGCCACAAGAATTAAGGAACAGGAGAGACTGTGGAATATGGCTTCATTTATGGCTGCCAAAAAGATTATGGTGTGAATGAAGGCTTTACATCAGAACACACTTAAACCACAGACAGCTGGGAGAGTGTACAGGGGAAAAGGTCTCGTACTATTCCCACAAACGTAGTTTAGGATGCATCTGAAGGAAAGATACCAAGATGAATAAACCCTTAGTCTGACCTAACACAACTGTTCCTGTGTTAATGCATTTGGGAGACTTACTGGTAGCCTGGAAGGTGCAGCTTCTGTTTTTCTCCTTGTATCTCATTTTTTCCATCGTCCGGACTAGCGGTAGCAACATGCATTTAGCCACAGGGGTCAAATACGACATCTCTTTTCTTCTGGCTAAGAGCAGTCTGCAGTACCTCAAACCCCAGTTTAATTGCCCAGAAGCCTGTGAGAATTCAAATGAAATAGGAAAGGGCCTTTCCATTAAAGACTGAGTAACTTACTACTGTGTTACTCCACAGGACTTCTCAAACGTCAGCTGATGCCAACAGCAGCAGCTAAGGAATGACCTCTCCTGCCTGACACTCCATTTTCATATACAATTTATGGACCTTAGTGTTAATATACGGCCTTAAACAGATGCTGCTTTTCTCCTTCCACGTGATAATGAAGCTCGTGACAAAGCCAGGAGTACCTGACAAGAGGGGAAGGAAGCAGAAGTGTTTTCATTGCAGGGGTCACCATGGGACGACTTCGGTGAATGAAGCAGCTGTGCAGTGGGTGACACAGCTCGGACGTGATCTTTGCCCTCCCGCCCGTTCCTTCCAGCTTTCCACTAACGCCTCGCAAAGTGGGAAGCAGAGAAGCTATCCATCCCGTTTAGTCCAGACAAATTCCAGACATCTGCTTTCTCACTGTTACTCCAGTTACTAATTTTTCGAGGTCGAAGCGACCGCACAAACCAGAGAAGGAACGGCGGGCAGCTGCTGCCAGACCTCCAGCGCCTGTCCCTGGCAGAAGGCTGGGGGCTGCCACGGCGGGGGGGGGGGGGGGCAGAAAGCCTGCCGGACCCCCACCCCGAGGCCGGCGGCCACCCCTCAGGGCTCGCTGGCCCGTGCTCCAGCAAGTCCTCCCGGCACACGCTCCTCCAGGCTCCGCTTCACCGCCTTGCCCAACAAATAACACGGCTCTTTGCGACCCACAAAGCCCACGCTCACTGCCCGCAGCCTGCGCCCTGAAGTCTGCTGCCTGCCACTGTTTTCTGCGGGGAAGTGGCTAAAAATCCCTCCGTCGGCGCCGTGTTTTTCCACGAATAGGGCCTGTCGTGATTAACTATGTGCGCATGAGGGAGCTTTCCAAGCTTGAGCAATCCATCTGGCAGCAGCACGCAGCGCTATAAGATTTGTTTCTGCAGTACGGGACCAAGAACTGATTTAATTGCATTAGTCACCAAGCAGCAGTACCGCTGATCTTGGACCCAGAGCGCTGGCTGGCCAGCAAGTCTCATGGTTATTTTAACTTTGTTTGTCTGACCTTTTCAGTGGTCTGGACCCCTCAAGGGGCCGAAGAACGCTTCATCCCCCGCGCTGTTGCCTCTGAAATGCAGGGCGGCTAGGGCCAAGCGCTGGGCTAAATATCAGGCTGAGTAATAGTTCATCTTCACAGGGGAAAAGTCTGCCTCTTGCTGATTGACTTTAAAGAAACCAGTCTTTAAATACTGACTGAATTTGATGGGAAAGAAGGAAATGGAGCTGGTTGATGTTTATTGCTCTGAGGATCTTTAAACGTTTCTTTCTTTTATTTATTAGCCATGAGATTTCTTTATAGGCAAATAAATTCACAGATCTGTAGAACGGAACCAAAACCTGACATTTAGACCCAGAACCAAGTTTTCCCAAAGTCTGTGGCTGTTTGACGCATGTCATCCACTGATTCAAGCAGGATAAAAAGAAAGAAGCTGAAAAAGTTATGTCCTAAGAGAAAATTTTCAAAAAGTCCAGCAGGGCTCTCTCTTTCAGGTAGATCGTTTAAAAACACAAACTGCGTACCTAGTACCTTTACTTGCTGCAGTTCCTGTTACTGTAGACAAAGCATTGCACAAGTTTAAGTAAGTCTCCAAGTAATATTTCTAAAAAGCTGTTTACTGCCAGACCATTATTTTTTTAACCTCTTGAGCCAAACTCTCTCAAACTGCACAGCATCTGGGGAGGAAATTATTGCTCAAATTGCCAGTGTCAGGACAGATGCCAAACAAATTTTGTTCCGCAGCAATGATATCTCGCTCACTGCTGTCTGAACAACACACTTGTGTCTTGGTGTCCTGCACTCTTCAGCTTTCAGGAGCCCACTTGTCAAAGCTGAGCTGGTGCAAGAATTTGTACATGAGGAACCATAACACAACTTGCCTTCGACTCCTCTCATCAGCTGGATTACTCCTGTGTGGCAGGCTCAGAAAGAAGAGAAAAGCCAGGAGTTTTGCACCAAGTAGTCTGTAAAACTGTGATACTAACAGAGAAGTCATATAGAAATAAGGACGAAATATATACAGTTTATTATATGATACCTGATATTATGGAACGCCGAACACTGTGGAGATTGAAAGACCTCCAGAAAAACCATAAACTTGATAGCCCAAAACAGCTCAATCGTAACAAGCTACCACAAGAATCAGATCTCTGTTTTAATAATCTTTATCTCACAAGATCCTGGTAAAATCTGACAATGTGTTCTTTTTAAAAGGTCCCATACCACTGAGTTTTGAGGGTGACAAAGATGATCTAAATGTGCTAACGGGTTATTTGTGCTCACTCCAACACTGACCTCGCAGGCTGATGCTCCCAAAGTCGGAATAGTTACCCCTCAGGGCAAGGCTGCTTTTAGCTGGAAGTACTTTACTATTTGAAGCTTCCTGATTAACACTTCTTGGGATTCTGTAAATAGCTGGGGAGGAAGACATCTGTGTCCGGATAAAAGATGTTCGTGGATTTGCTGTCGGAGATGTGCAGTTCCCAGAGCGGCATTACCGGCGGATCCCCGTGAGCCAGAGGAGATGATTGTGAAAAGACAAGAGAGTGAGAGGGACAAACGGATGGCCGCAATCAGGCGCTGGCTCTGGAGGTCAGTTAGGACTCCGGCAGATTATCCAGTAAAATTTGCAGTAGGAAGAAAGATAACTTTTAAATTCCTCCAGGTTTATTTTTGCTCAGTTTTACTCTGACCAGGCAGTCAGGGCAAGCAGCTGTGTTTCCAAAATTCACTTTTATGGTGTGAAATCGCTTTACAGTCTAAGAGGAGGGGAGGGAGCTGAGGCTTGGTTTTAGCAGCAAGTTAGCATTTCAGACTAAACTTCTTTTAGCTCACTAAAACATGATAACCTTTCTTCCTGTGCTGCCACATAAACATCTATGGTATGGCTCCGTCCCAGCTTCTGAGGTTAAGAGCTCCAACTCCAGCTCTACTCTGAAAAGATACTCTGTAAAAAACCCACATCCATATTTATTGGTTCTCAGTCACTCAAACCTCAGATCTGCTCGTTTAAAAATAAAAAAGATGTTTTTTCTAGCTGCCAGTGCTTAAACTGCACCTGGCTCGCAAATCATCTCTCATAGACTTCAGCTGCACCTTAACTGTGCCTGCGAGGCATCTCGCTGGGCTGGGATTACGGATGAGGCCGTCAGTGCCAGGAAGAACACAGCTTGTCTTTCACAGCCCTGAGAAGGTGTGCAGGGCTGGCAGCCTTATAAAACATCTTTTTTTACTTATAAGCTGAACATATTCAATCCGCTGCTCAGCTGAAACATTCCAGAAATCACCTGAGGTTGTGCTGAATACCCCGAACGCAGAAGCGAGAGGTGGTGCACGTTCACCGTGTAGTCAATGGAAAAGGTCACTATTCTTCCTCCAGTGAGGTGGGCCAGCTTCCTCACAACATCTCTGGCTTTCTCTCCAATGCGCTTCTCAGGAGGGACAGCGCAGCGATGATACATGAACCACAAAGTCCTACCGGAGGGAAGAAATGGTCTGCATGGGTAATTCAAGTGACTCTATTTTTTATTTTTTTTTTTAAAAGTGGTTCCATAAACTTATAATTGGAAGTCATCTGAGAAAACAAATCCCTCATAGCTTTCTGGAGCACCAGGAAAATACGAGGTCCCCGCAGGGCAGCACGGCTCCTGGGGGAACTGCTGAGCCCGCGGCTGTGGGGAGGATGTGCCGGATCGAGAGAGCCGGCGGCTCGGTCCGAATGCTGCCAACCACCGGGCCTATCCGCAGGAAATGCTCGGGCTCTGCCGCCAGAGAGGTCAGGGCTGGGAAGGTGCTAAAACGTTTGTGGGGAAGGCCAAGCCCGTGCCGGAGGCAGAGGCAGAAGCATGGAGCAGTGAGGGTGAAGGCTGAAGCCAGCCTCAGGAGCCAAGCAGAGGGGCACAAGTGCAGCTGCACCTGTAGATGGGCTGGGCTCAATTTAAAAAAAAAAAAAAAAAAAAAAAGTGCGAGAGAAAGGAAAAGAAAAGAAAAAAAAAGTGGGATTATTCACCTGATAATTGCTAATTAGCTCTTGCTTGCAGGGAAGTCGGAAGCTCGCTCAGAAGTAGGGAGGGAGCCCTGAGCTGGTTTTGCCAAGGTAAGCTCTGCACCGGTATTCAAACCTGCAGCCTAAGCTAGCGCAGAGCCTATGCAATGGGGGGGGTCTCTGCTCCGAGGCCGGGTGAGCACCCCAAGGTGGGGGCAGGCATGTGATGTGCCTCAAAAGGAGGCAGGTCTGGGTCACGCTAAGCCTTCCTTCCCAAACCGTGCGTTCCCCGGGTGTTCACCAACTGCTGTGGCTGCAGGCGCAATGGTTATCCGTGCTTGGTTGTATTTCTTGGGGAAGCTTTTGTATTTTACCCTTGAAAAAATGAAATTGTGTTTTGTCGGGAAGCAAAGGGTGAGCTGAGGGAGTGTGTGGGCCATGGTTGTGTTAACGTGCTCGATGCAAGGCATGCCGCAAGGGGCAACTGATTGCAGGCCCTCCTCCCTGGCGGTGGGTCCTCAGCCTGTGTCTCCAGAAGGATCATTCCTTCCCTTTTTCTCCCTCCGTTATTTTTATAGGTTTCCCTCCCACCCTGTCCTTTGACTCCTTAAGCTAATGGATTATCATTTAGCTTTAAAGACTTTTAGCTTTAGCTAAAAGCTTTCATTGCAATTTAGCCCCTTCTGGTTGTCCAAGCAGAGGTGGAGCGCCCTTAGCATGTTTCCCTCTGCCTTTGACACTTGTTTCTGTTTCTCTTGTGTAACTGTTTGAATGACCTCTTCCTCTTGTCTGTGCTCTCTCCTGCCAAGTCTCTAGCTTCCAGGTCTGCTTTTCCCCTTCAGCGGCAGTTTTTCGCTCTCATCTGTGTATGTGTGACTCTGCATATACTAATAACAGGGTTCAGTACTTTGCAACAAAGGTGATTTTTCCTTGTGTTACAAACATGCATAAACGTTCCTGTTCTGAACCAGTTTGATCTGTGCTCTCACTTAGCAGAATGATAAGCTATTTTGCTGAAAAACTGCCCATCTATTTTCAAGCAGTCCACTTTAAAGAGGAAAAAAGTTGGCAGCTGTTTCATTTATTAAATCAATGTCAGCGCAGTTATGCTTTTAAATCGGTGAGGTCTTTTACTGGAGGAGGTGAAATCTGCCTAGTATAGGCCATCAGAGTGTTGTCACAAATTGTTTTTAGGTAAGTGGCAAAGCCAATGTAAAGAATCACTGTGTGACTAATAAATGCATTACCATCTTTAAGCTATAAAAACTAAACCATTCCCTCCTCCCCTAGGAAGGAAGGTATCATTTATCAACCGCTACAGCTTCAGGGTGTAAGAGTTCAAGATGGTCTGTGGTGATGTAAGCACACTTTTTTGCACAATGCTGAACCTGTAGGGAGTTATTTCATTTTTATTTTGAGGCTAAGAGGCAACTGAACCTTTATTGTGAGTCTAAGGAATATACATATATTGTTTCCAGTTCCCTTAAATCTCAGTAAATGGGGTTATGCTTACAACAATAAAAGTAATTTTGGCACCTATGGCAGAAGGCAAGAGAGACTAGGATAGTTCATATGGCTAAGGAAAAGATAATGCCTCCTAATTAGGATAAAGCACACGGCCGGGGGGGTGGGGGGTGGGAGGGGGGCCGGCTCTCATTCACCCTCGCCAAGGGCACAAGGCGAGAAGAGGTTTAGTTCCCACCAACTGCCAGCAGCTACTTCTCTCTGCGCTGTGGAAATCAGAAGAAGGTTTTTTTTCAAAAGAGAGGGAGGGAAATGAATGCCAGAAAATGGATGAAGACTGTGCTACTCGTCGTGGGGGTTTTTTTATGACTGTCGTAGCTCTAGGGAGCACAAGACTGTTGCCTTCAGCCTAACCTGAGCTACTGGTGGCTGTCATTTCTACCATCCCTTATCTTAGGAAGATTTACCAGAGCATCATTTCTCTAAGTCACTGCCCAGAAGTGACAACGCTTGTAAACAGATGATGATGAACTACCTGTGGGAATTACTCGTCCTACATATAGTGCTGTTGGAGGGTAATATCTGCCTGGTAGCGGGCGGCCGCAGGAATCCAGCGAGAGCAGAGGGACTAGAGAGACTAATCGTCACGCCGCCCTTCCTGCCCTGCAGCAGCTTGACTTTTGGTGGGACAGCTTTGGGGCTAGCGTTGCAAACACGCTGTTTGCATTGCCCATTCGGTGATACGCTTAAACACCGTGTTTGCTGAAACAAGAGGCTGGGACTTAAGAAGGGAGCGAAAAGGGGAGCAACTGCGGCGCTCTCCTACGCAGAAGTAGCAGTGCCGCGCAGTCACTCTGTTCCCCTCTGCAACGTTCACTGTATCTCCAAAGCTCTCCAGCAAATACGCTCCTCCAGTGCCGTCTACATTTACCTTTTCACGAAAGCATCTGTCAAGGTCTGATTAGAACCAGAATATGCTGCTTGACAAGACCTGGTCTACGATATCGAAGGATCAGTTTAGTAGAGCCAGAATGGAGATGGGGACAGTCCTCTGGGGATGGAGCTGCATCCAGCTTCGACTTCTGCCAGCGCTCACAGATGCTATCCCCACCAACAGTCAGGCCTCACGTGTGCTGCCAACCACCTGGACAGACAGCTCGTCAGCTGCTCCAGTGATACACACACCCCCACACCCCCCCACACCCCCCAGTACCACGCACCCCATCCTGCCTGCCAGCACTCTTCAGGACATGCGCAACAGCCTCAATGCTGGGAACCTATTTAGCATATTTTTAGATGGCAGTTCTTTAAAAATAGAAAGGAAAGCAGGTTTCCTTGTTCCTTTTTTTTCCTTTTTTTTTTTTTTTACAAAAGGCCCTTCTCCCATACGGGCACGTTGTGAAAAGAATTGTGTAAGAACGGTGCTCTCTTCTCCCCTCGCTTTCAACTCTAACAGACTTGTTCAGAATTTAATCTGGTCAAAAAAATCCAAAAGTATCAAAGGTTTCTTTCTCACTTCAGGAAAGTGCAGTTTTCTGCCGGCAACCAAGATCATTCATCTGTCACTTACCATCATGTTTCATGAACTTTATGACATTTCAAGCACCTCTTTTTATGGAATGTGCAACAGATGTAGTGCATTTTCTGTCTCTCTTACTGAAGGTTTCAGACACACACACACACACACTAAGCCAACACACAACAGCTTTCTGTTAGTTATTTCTATGAAAGAATGTTACTAATTTTCTGTATTGTGAAAAAATCCTTTCATAAGAATACATAAGACATACAACATTCTTCTAGTATCAAGATACAAAATGTACCTGTCTTGGCTTGGAGTTTATTGAACTTTACCACAGGACTCATGCTTGGTGGGGTTTTGGGGCTGGGGCTTTTTTGTTTGTTTGTTTGTTTTTTAAGTGCACATGTTGGTAACAAAGGGCATAACACCAAGGAGGACAGACTCCTGTAACAGCTAGGAGCTTAGTCAGCACCCATTTGAATAATTAGGTGTCTTCTGGTGCGCTCCATGGTCCTCCCCTTCCACCAGGGCCTGACAGAAGAATGCAAGACGCCGTGTTCGTGCACCGTTACATTATAGGCACCACGTCTAAGTGATTTCCGAACACAGCCACCTCTGCCCCACCCAGAGTAAGAGAGACTGGCATGGTGAAAAAGCAGGGATAACAGCAAGAGCATTTTGCGCAGGCAGGCATCCAGGAGGACGGCTGGCACTGAACTGCGGGTGACAAGCCCTACAGGCGGGCACCCTGGGGCTTAGCCTGGCCCCACGGCTGGGGTGCAGAGCTGCTCAGGTTGCTCTATGCCGTCCTGCTGCGACATCCCCAGAAGTCTCTCCTGCTCGGGCGCGCAGCATCCTGCCCTGACGGGCTCCAGAGAGCCACGCCATCCTCTGCACCCCAGCAGGAGCCTCCCCAGAGCTGGAGAGCTGAGCGGAGCACGGCAAAGGTGTCGTCCCAGAGCACTGGGCAAGCTGTTTGGCTCCGGTCTGCCTCCGCACTGGGTGTAACATCTCCCGACCTGAGCTACTGGGTTGCCTCTGTGTCGCGCTCCCAAGTCTCTGTGTTGTGCTGGTCACTTTTTTTGCCCAGGACTCTTGCCCAGGGCCTCTCCAAAGCCTAGCAGTGCTGTGTTAGCGGGGCGGTTGGAGGGAATGACACCATCCAGAGCTTGGATATGGAAAACCACAGGAATTTGGTCTTTAGGGTGTTGATTGCTACTCTTCTAAAAGTACTGAACTGTCTGTTATGATCATACCGACTTTTTGTCTCAATACGAGACTCAAGCCTGCTGGGAATTCATGAATCTTTGAATATATAGCTCAACATATATATATATATATGCTAAATGGTGGTGTCATGACCTGTTGCCCAGGTTTCACAGGGTAGAACTCAGCTACGAAATGCCTGCACGTTACTCGATTTGCACATCTAATGCATAGGTTCTGTAATGCTTATAGTCGTGTGGCGGATGTAAAAGAGTTTGAGGAACCATATTTACAAGTTAACAACATATGCAAGATACCAAACAGCACAGCAAACTGAACAAGAGACTTAATCCATGATCTTTATCATGTGGTGTACCTGAGCACCTGAGCTTAAATGTAGAGACCGAAAAGCTAATCGTGGTATTTTCAGATTGATGTTTGCAAGTGGCCGTCTTTACCTTTCTTGACCACCAGTCACTACACTGTAAATGCTGCAAGAATTCCCTTGGTGTTCCCACATGATCCAGCATTCGCTGGAGGCCAGTCCCCTCTTCCCCTTTCCTGAGTAAACGCTTTACACACTCTGTGAAAGAAGAGGTACAGAAACAGACTCCCAGCTAAGGGAAAAACCACATATTCAGGTCCCCTGAGAAAGAGGTCCTTCATCCTCAGTACCACTGTATCCAGGTAAAGAGAGATTATGGAGCAGTCTTGCAATGCAAATCCAGATCACCGTGTCCGATATTTGAAAATGAACCTGCTCAGACATATAGTTGATTAAACATGCCCTGGTAAAAAGGCAAAACATCTGCAGAGTGTATTTCATTTGGATCAAACTGAGGTGAATACCACTGAGGTTGCAGAGTTTTGTATGCTGCATAAGAGTAAAGCCAGGTTCAGGAAAACTTCAGTAAGAGCAACACAAATTCGGATTGTTGGATTTGTTTTTCTCCCAGTGAAAAAGCAGATATGGGTTCAGGATGACTAGCAGCATGCTAGCTTTAAGGAAAATAACGCAGGAAAATCTATGGAGTAGGATGACAAATGGAGTTGCTGTGAGTACTACCTGTTGGGCTGGTTTATGTTTAGATCCTTTTCTGAAAAGAATCTTTCTGGTTTGTTGTGGCTGAGTGTTTCTCCCATCCCCATTTAAAACCTGAGACAGACCTTAAAAAAATAATCAATGACACATGCAAATAAAAAGCTGACAATAGGGGTCTAGCGCACTTTTGTAATTAGCAATTTTTTTTTTCATTAGGAAGGAGATGACATAGTCCAATATAGAATACATATATACTATATGCATATTATACATATACATTCCTATGTGTACTTTGGCACTTCACGTTTGGATAATTTTCCATTAGTGACCTAGGCAACTTACCTAAGCTCCACCTTCCCTGCGTGCCTTACTGCTTCTTGGTATGTCTTTACATTTTCTTCATCACTGAAGCTCACAGTATATACTAAAATATCTGTTGCCAGGAGAAATAATGTTCCTCACGGTGTTTTTAGTGATAAAAATGGTTTTTTAAGGCTCAAGTGCTAATGCCAAACTCATTCACAGTTACTTTTGGCATTGTAAGCAATAGGGCTGTGCATTCTGTTCAGAAAATATGTGACAACTTAGGTTAAGTAAGCAAAAAATGCTTTTGCATTCTTTTTTATTAAATCTTCTATGTAGGAAGGAGGTAGCCTGCAGCAAAAGTGTTGGAAACTTATTTCAAAGGCAGGTTATAGATTATTGAGGAGGGACCCAGTAAAATCTGGGATGAATGATCTGTTCCAAAGCCCCAAGAAAGAATTTGAAGAAAAAAAGTGTAACTAGCTGGAAGAAAACAACAGATGATTTGTCAGCTTGAATCAAGCAGAAGAGTGAAACCCGATTTCCTGGGAATTCATGAAAAGAGGTATTTCAAAAAAAGAAATAAAGTAAGGATGCTGTATCCAGATGGTCAAAATCACACAGTGAAAAACTGTCTTCAGCAGGTGGAGACTGCCAGCCTTTTGAAGCGGTGACGTCAAGTCTCATCAGCTAAAAAAATGCAGATTTGAGCAGTAGCAGGGCAGGAGGCATCAGACAAACGTGTAAGTGCTGTGTTTCTCCCAGTAACTCTCTAGATGTCATTTCCCCCCTCAGGACAGAGCACGTGCTCTGTCTCAGTGCTGAAAGGTGCCATTTTCAGAGCGAAACACTACAACTGAGCTGCTGACCTCCGCAGCAGTTCAAGAGAGATTACTGCCATTTTTGCATAACTAAGAGTGGTGATTTCCACCCAGTCGTCTTTTTTTTTTTTTTCTGTCTTTTTTTTCTTTTTCCTCACCTTTCCAGGAGGACAGAATGTCTTAGAAGTTTTTGAAAACAACAATAGAGATGTAAATGTTGGCACCGAAATCTCTGAGTTGGAGAGGACAAGGGAGCTAGCTCAGAAGTCCTGGCTCCAACTCCTTCAGGTTCTGGATGCCCTCTGGAGAAAACTGCGCATGGTGCTGCCACTCCGCTGGGGCATGAAGCACTAGGAGCCCGGCAGCCAAGGAAGAGGGATTGCTGGCCATGAAAGTTCCAGCCATCTAAAGCTTTCCTACCTTGAAAAACAAAGGTCTAAGTACAGCTCTTCTGGCTGCATTACTGGGTCTGCAAGTACTGGTTGTGACCGCTCACACTGTTGTTGCTGGTTTAAAATTCCAGGTGGAAACTTTTCACTTCTGCACTCTCTCCTTAATCTCCCATCTGGTCCTCTCTTGAATGAGTGGTTTTTTGCACGTAAAACCTAAACGCTTACCTAGCATTCTACATTTGTAATTCTGGGTCAATAACAAGAAGATGTTAGGCTTGCACTCGTCTGCCTCGGCTGCTGGTGGGAAGACTGAAGTACTGTGGCTGCAGGGTTTGGCTTGGTAGGGGGTTTTCTGCTGTTTTCATGGGCAAAGTCTGCTTCCTTGTCTTCTGTGCATACCACCATAATTTGGGAAGGAGAGGCCCAGCCGTGGGGGAGCAATGGGTTAGGAGCTATTTTGACTGATACTGACTGTATTGAAATCCAAGGACCAGCTGATTCACACAAGAGTGCTGACTAAATAATAATAAACCTTTTAAAAAAAAAAGCTTCTCATTTTGGGATAGGTGAACCAATTTTCACCTCCTGACTCTAGATTTTTTTTTCTAGATGGCCTTGAAAAATTGTTGAGCTCATCACAAATATACAGAAAAGAATAATTTATGAGCATATATTTGTGAGATTTACTTCTGTTCAGAAATACCAGGTACAATCAGTTTGATTGTACAATCAGGCTGATTCAGTGCTCCAAGTGGAACATAAACATATTCTTTAAGTATATTTTCTGTATTAGCTAACTTTCTACTAAAACGATCAGCAGAATAATAGTTAATGGTGTTAACATTTAGTCTGTCATCTTCAGATTTCAGAGTCACTACTGCATAGGGATGAACAGGTCATACCAATTGAAAATTATTCTTTTGATTGAATATAAGACTGCATCAGTTCTGTTTGATTCATGTCTTCAAGGATTTTTTCACAGCCACGACTCTGAGGAGTATAATTTTATTTTAAATGGGATGTGAGACTTCAGAGCACCAGCTTGATAACAGATTTAATAACGACATAAAGGCTTGCGTGAACGCAGCACAAGAAATTTCAGAAGCACAAGAATTCAGCTGAACATGCCCTTTCTTCCTTCCCCCTTCTTGCTTACTCCCTGTCATGCTTAAGTTCAGGTTGGTATTCATTTACATAGCACGCAGTAAGCTAACGCCAGCTATCATCTCTCAACTCCTCCTGCCTGTTTATTTCCATCTCTGTGAAATATTTATTGCTGTTTCTTGTATTCTTATACCCTGAGGGGTATGGCTTTTGTTTACATCTTAGCAGAATTAAGTAGCAGGATGTGTTTGCACAAGCCTTACAGGCATGGTCCTGCTTGGTCTGCTCAGGTATTAATTAAAGCTGCTTGTGAGGGACTTGAAAACTGAAGTTTTGTAAGCAAAAGTCTATGTTTCTGGTAGAACAGAAAGTGTTTTACATTAGATAACAAGAGAAAATGCGTAATTTTGGGACCATTCACCCAGATGAGCAGTTTATTTCCCTGCAGTAATAAATGTATTTTGCATCTTTCTACTCTTGATGTGATTGACAATTCTGTACGTTTAGCAGTAACAAGGCATGGATACAACCTAATCATTTGCCAGAGAGTTTCCCAGCTTAAAATCTGTTTGCCTGTCCCTAAATCTACTGCCAAACAATTTCTCATTTGCAGTTAAATTTACGAAAGGATGTAGTGGTCTTAACACTGCAACACTTGATTTAAAGGCGAGCAAGGTATAGGAGACGAGTGTTGAGTCTTTCTCTTGCCTCAAACAGTTTAAACTCGGATCTGCCACTTTTCTGCAAAGCTCTCGCCTTCAGAGGCTGCTGGTCTCCACTCCTGGGCCCAGGGACCTTCAAGTCTTTATGCAAAGTGGAGCATCTTTAAAGAGGGCCAGCGTGGGGCTGTCTGCCCCTGCCCATTAAGTCCCTGGGTAGGACACTCACCCGTGGGTGAGAGGGAGCTCAGTCCTCATGTCCCATTTTCTCTGTGCGTTGAACAGGTTGATAGAAATTGTCAGTGGAAACAAAACCTCTTTGCATGTCTATCTGGCACCTGAGAGCTCTCAGGACGTTATTGCCAGTCGACTGCTGTGGCAAGAAAACGGGTATTTATTACTATGCCATTTAAACTACACCCACAAACTGTGCATACGGTGACATACTTTTCCCCTAAGAAGTACCGGGAGGATTGCGCGTGTGAAATTGTATTTACAGTTAAATAACTCTTCTTAGCTGCTTCTGAGCAAGCCTCATGGGGTATGTCTGTACTGCTAAATAAACCATGGCAGGAAGCAACACAGGGCCGAGCAGGGCAAGATGCGTCCTGTCGGTCCTCCCGGAGCCTGGCTGCCTGCTGAGCAGCAAGTGCCCGTAAGTCCTGCCCAGCACCCTGCCCTGCATCTCCCTGGGGCCTCATCTGCTCCACTGAGGCTCTAGGAGGTGATAGTTCGGTGTCTGGGAGCTTTGGATTTGGGCTTTTTTTCCATTTCAGAGCATCTGAAGCAAGCTGGGCTGCATTACAGCCCACAATATTGATGGTTTTACAGCATGGAACTGCGGGTATTGTCACGTGTTGTGGTGTCACTTGGGAAACATTCTGTACTACAAACCCCACTAGAATAATGTCAGAAACCTGTGCAAGGGGAAGGAAGGCAAACTTGGGGCGCCCGTGTCCGTGTTGCCCTTTGGAAAACAATTCATGGAGTGAAATATTTCCAGAACTGCATGCACTCACCTCCTCGAGAAGGTTATCATCAGGTGTAGCCCAAAACAGGGAGCTCGCCCGCAACTGAGCAATATACCTCATCAGAGCTATGGTGCTAACGCTTGCTGCATGGCCATTTTGTTTTAATTTAGCAGTAGGGGTGTGCTCAATGAATCTCAGCAGAGGCCAGGAGCTACAATTTCTGTCCTTGCAGAGGTAGACTGTAATGAGGGAAAACAGACTGCGCCAGGCATTTTGCCTCCCAGCTGATGTTAAGGGCTGTTTATTTGAGCCATAGGGTGCTATTGGCTTGGAAAAAAGAGGAGCAGAGATGACTTGCAATTCTTTAACAATATGTACATTTAATATGGCTTTAACGGTCAAGAGGAATAAAATACATCTGGGGAATATCTAATAACCTTTCATAGATAATTAAGCTCCTAAATCACTCAGAAGTTGCAGAAAGTAATACCCCCCTCCCATTTTCTAATTAACTTTCTTAGAAAATAACAGCTTAAGTTAAAGGTTTGCATAGTCTGTCATTTGTTGTAGGGAATAAGAAAGGTTCCCTAAGAAGTCAGAACTATGATTAATACCCCTGTATCTGTAAGAGAAAAGAATGTAAACTTCTTTTGTTACGTTTCAGGAAAAATGCTAGTTGGAAGATTATTGGTTGGTGTCCAACTTTCAAAGATAATCCTCTTAATTAGGACTCTCACTTCATCACTTTGCCATTCTCATTGTCTGTGAAAATGAGAAGCTTGGGTCCCAGAGAGCAGACTTAAATGGTAAAAGATAGAACTGCCTGCCTCAGTGAGAGCTCATCAAACCGTAGCACTGGCTCTGCTTTTCAGCACTGCATATAAATAGGGTACGTATAAAAAGGGTATTAAACAACTGAAGAATCATGGACAGCAACAGCAGTGAGCAGAGCTTGAGGAAATACGTGACCAGTGACAAAAGTCACAGGAATTTGGTTTGTTTAGCTTGGAGAAAAGATGACTTAGAAATATGGTCATAACAATCCTCAGAAATGCTGCAGGCCACTAGGGAAAAAAACAAAACAAAACAAAAACCCCACAACTTTCCCGTGATCTCTGTGAATAGGCCAAAAACTAATGATCTCAAACTGCATCAAGTGAGATGTAGCTGAGACATCACCGGCCAGAATAGCAAAGGACTGGAATTGTGCATCTGGTGAGGTGGTAGGCTCTTTGTTGTCAGAGGTTTTAAGAACCTCTCTTCGGATGGCTAAGTAAAAACACCCGTTGCGGTAGTCTAGGCATAGCCAGCATAGCCAGTTCTACCTTGGGAGAGGTGGATGTGCTAAATAACCTACCAAGGTCCCTTGTAGACCTATTTCCATCATTCTACTACTAAACAAAACAAAACACAGAATTCTTTAGCTACTATATAGTATTACACTTGTAAAAAAAAAAAAAATCCCTTTTTTATTTTCTAATGCTGTTCTCCCCTGAGGTCACAAATGATGTAGGGATCCTCATACTGTAAGGCTTCTGAGCAGTGGTTTAGCCAGCTGTTGTTGGGATGCATAATTTCTATCCCTTCCCACCCTCTACATAATCCTAAAAAATTGCTTTACATTTGGGGGGGTGGGGAGAAAATGTCTTGATGGTCCATCTATCACCACAGTAACTTGGAAAAAGATGTGTTTTTCGTAAGCAAAACCATGCCTTCCTTTTTGGAAAGTGGTTTTCATGTTTATGATCTTGGCCACAGAAGCAAAAAACGAATGATATATAGCTGTACCCATTGCATATAGGGTTTTTTTCACTGCAGGTAATGGCAGAAACCATAACTACAGCACAGCCTTTTTCTGTTATGTCCTTCAGATTCCGTAATTGGCTGGGATTGTTCCTGGAGCCAGTCCACACCACCTTCAAGCTTATTTAAAGGGATGAAAACTTTTCCTACCTCTGTAATTAAAGCCTCTTGCCTTTTCCTGTTAAAGTCTACAGGCGAGAAGTTTTTAAAGTAAGGAGATGGATATCTTTTCAGCAAAATGTGCACACATGTTTTTGGAATCCGTTTAATTCTTGATACCTGAGCACACTCAGGCCTGAGCCTTGCTGAATCACAACTGCAATGCTGTTAGACTTTGCTGGTTCATGATTACGGAGCTGAGAAGCGTAGTGCTCCCTGACAAAACCTGAATACCTACTAAGTGTAGAAAATGTGAAAATGCATAGTACACAGAACAGCAGCTTTATGTTCTTCCAATCTACTTATATACCCCCCAGTCTGCCCTCTTTTCTCTTTCTGGTCCTGCTGTGCTTATTGCAGGCTGCCTGGTCCAGCTGACTCAGTCATTTACATTTGCAAGGTCTTCTATTAACCACTGGTGACTTTCAATTCATCGTTCAGTGCATTATCTCCGTTGCCATACTGTCCCCTTCTTAATTTCAGTGTCCTTGATTGTCCTCTTTGATTCTATGATTCCTTCTCATTTCAGATCATCTTAGATTAAGATCAAAGCTTTTAAATGTCCTCTCTATCTTAGTCCGTATCTTATCCACAGCTTGCTTCTGTCCCTTGAAATGGCTATTCCTTAGTAAGTGCACATATAGGCACCCTTTTTACTTCTGTTATTGTTGCTGGTTTTCACTTACGCCTTTTGCTGTTCAAGTTGTTTATTAATATATATCAGATTCGGTCACGTCCTCACACTGCTATACTCTCCAGGGTTTTAAATTTGAGGCTTCAGTAGGATCAGAAACTCCACAATGAGGGCAAAAGGACACTTAAAAAAGTGCCAGCTCAGATCTTGGGCACAGAAAGGCATATATCTCTCAAATGCTATGTTTGGACGGTGTGACCGGTAAAGATCGACAGCTATTCACAACAGCTCTGACCAGGGTTAAAACTAGTAATTGGGCCAGGAAGCTTGCGAGGTGAGCAAACCGTACTCCACCTGAGCATTTCATTAGGACTGCTGAGCGCGGATGGGACCCTGAGTCTGCACAGGGAGCTCTGGCCCACCCAAAGGGAAGTCTCTTGGGGCAGAGTCCTGCTTACCATATGACTAAATGTGAAAGTCTAAAAATAAGTATTTTGTTTCAGCACATTTCATTTCTGGTCTTCCTTCTAAAAGTTCTTTCTTTCCTTGTCTCCTGTTAGCTTGGTGCCAACGACACCAAGCTGTGTGGTGCGGTCGATATGCTGTAGGGAAGGGATGCCGTTCAGAGGGACCTTGACAGACCTGAGAGGTGGGCCCGTGCCAAAATCATGACGTTCTCCAAGGCCAAGTGCAAGGTCCTGCACATGGATCAGGGCAATCCCAAGCACAAATACAGGCTGGGCGATGAGTGGACTGAGAGCAGCCCTGCGGAGAAGGACTTGGGGGTATTAGTGGATGAAAAACTGAATATGAGCCGGCAATGTGCACTCGCAGCCCAGAAAGCCAATCGTGTTCTGGGCTGCATCGAAAGAAGTGTGGCTAGCAAGTGGAGGGAGGTGGTTCTCCCCCTCTACTCCGCTCTCATGAGACCCCACCTGCAGTACTGCGTCCAGCTCTGAGGTCTCCAGCATAAGAAAGACATGGATCTACTTGAGTGGGTCCAGAGGAGAGCCATGAAGATGATCAGTGGGCTGGAGCACCTCTCCTATGAAGACAGGCTGAGAGAGTTGGGGTTGTTCAGCCCAGAGAAGAGAAGGCTCCGGGGAGACCTTAGAGCAGCCTTCCAGTACCTGAAGGGGGCCTACAGGAAAGACGAGGAGGGACTCTTTATCAGGGAGTGTAGCAGTAGGATGAGGGGTAACAGTTTTAAACTGAAAGAGGGTAGATTTAGATTAGATGTAAGGAAGAAGTTTTTCCCTGTGAGGGCAGTGAGACACTGGCACAGGCTGCCCAGAGAGGCTGCGGATGCCCCATCCCCAGCAGTGTCCAAGGCCAGGCTGGACGGGGCTTTGAGCAGCCTGGTCTAGTGGAAGGTGTCCCTGCTCATGGCAGGGGGGGTGGAACTAGATGATCTTCAAGGTCCCTTCCAACCCAAACCATTCTATGATTCATTCTATGCTTCTACATTTCCAAAGGGACGAAAATGGACTTAACTCCAGAGTTAAAGCCTTCTCCCATGTTCTGTTTAAGCTGTGATCAGAGGAGGACAGAGAAATAAATATTACCGAAACTGAGATGTAAAATAAGTGCCTGGAGATGTTTAAGCTGAGTGCATGGGTAGGCAGAGTAGGTTACAGTGAATTGGTAATGTTTAGATACAGCCTGGTTTGTAGAACGGGGGAGAGGTGCAACTCAGAGGTAACACCCAGATGTCAAAGCTGAGAGACTGGCAGGATGGCTAAACGCGTGAAGAAGAAAACAGAAAAAGAACATGTAGAGGAAGATTGAGTTCTTTTTCTACTATATTAACTAACAGCTAAAGACCCATAAAGTGCAAGGGAGACGGGCTGCAACATTAGCTTGGACAGGAGACAGATCTGAAGTGAATCTGCGAGACAACAAACTGACAAAAACGGCATTTGTGTTCATAGCTCGTATTGCCCAGAAGTAAGGTGTGGAGGGAGAAAAGAATGACAGTGCCCACAGAAAGCTGCGGAGGACAGCAAGGCTCCTCCTAAGGAGCGGGCAGGAGGGAGAGGAAGGAACCAAAGCTGGTTGTGGAGGCCGGGGAGGACCTGGCTTCAGGCAGAGTCTGCAGTGCCCGCGGCACCTGACTGCTCGCTGAGGAAGAAGTTCTGCACCCAGCTTTGAATTAAGGAAATGGGCATCTGATGCCCTGACAAGAGCAGCCTGCCTGTTCTGTAAGCCAGAACCCAGGTTTTCTAAACTTTTAAAGGAACATTTAGTTTTTCTAAATCACTTCTGAGTCCCACAGGAAAGGCCCCATGTCAAAGCTAAGTATTACAGTTTAATCTGCATCCCTGACTAATGTACAAGACAAGTTTTGCTTATCGCCTATTAATTTATTCATTCCTTCTATGTTCAGAAACCTTTTACATGGTAGGTATATCATCTGTAACATCAAAACACCAAAGGAATTGTACTCCTTTAAGCTGATATATCTTTAGTCAGCTAGATTATATTCAACTAACTATGCATTTTCTGAAAGGGAGAATTGATAAACTAAAAGGGGATAAACAAGCTACCTTTTGGTAGTGTAGAGGGAATTAAAATGCAATGCGTAACATTTATATGTCCATCCTGTATAAAACTGCTCTGTTTCCAAAAAGCTAACTTTGCAACTTGAGTTGAAAAATCCATCCAGTCATTCAGCTACATTAATATTATAGACTGAATAGATGACGTAAACCACTATTGTCTTTTTCTCTTCCCTTTTTGCTTCTATTAGTAATAATAGTAAGAAGTAAGAAAGACTTGTTACGCAAGGTAAGTTATTCAGCAGGCTAGTTATAATTCCTTTGGAAAAAGAATATTGATTTTTATAGAAAGGCTGAGATGAGAAGCTATAAAGCATCCTTTTGTCACATAGGTGTTGGGGGCTAACTACTTCAACCACCTTCAGAAACAAAAACTGCACTTCTAAAAGGAGAAATACTTCGATAACCAAACTGCAAGACAGTGACACATTTATCTAAGTAATAAAATTTCTGTCATGGAAATGACAATAGATAAAAAAAAGGAGCATTTATAGCGGGCAGAATGATCCCTTGGAAGAAAATAATAGATGCAAGTTTCAGGCTATCTTCTTATTCTTCCATGGAAAAATCAATGACCTATGGTGTATAGTAAATTAGTTAATTATGTAATATGTCAAGCCCTGTAAATGATGTAAGATTTGATTTTAGAAATCAGTTCTGCCTGTAAGAAGTTTTGCAGTAATAAGTGCTAGTGATTAAAATGTCAGCATGAGGGACTGCTGCCGATTCTACCACTGTAATAACAGAATGTAATAATTACATGCTTGGAAAGTCCACATAATAACAAATACAAAGCTCAAATTATTTTAAAGAGTGGTTTCAAGTGAAAATTAAAAAGCAGCACTAAGGTACAGCAAGGTGGTCTCCATATGTGGCCCTTTTTTTAATCAGAACATACTCTACAGCTGCCTTTGCAGCACGTTTACCACCCTGCCAGCCAGAGGACCCATGTTTGGGGACAGTGTCAGATTGTCTGTGTCTGGCTTTTGCAAAACTTGCACATATTCTGAACATGATGCATTTGCAATTTCTTAAAACACTCTCCTATCCTCAGTTATTTGCATTCTTCATTTCCCAGTCAGCCAAATCCCAACAGGACTTGACAATTTCAACGACAGCAGTTTCTTCTCACTTTCTAGAGCATAACATAAAGAAAACACAGCAGAATTCCTATAGGCTTTACCTTACCTCTTAACGTACCACTTGCTTTCAATATAAGATCCAGTCCTTCATTCCTGACAAGTCTAGTACTGCTATTTTTAAGTGCAAAAGAAACATGTTGCATCACAGCTCAAAACTGAACTCTGCAGTGGCAGTTTGGGTTTATTTGACAGGCAATGTCTTCTTTAAAAGGTAAAGTGATGTGTGTATTTCACATTTACCAAAATGTAGACTATTGGAAAACAGTGGCAATGGAAAGTTTTTTTGGACTCTGAACTTGGAAATTTCCCTACTGTATTTTTTTTTTTTTCTGCATTCTTTTCCTGTTTAGCATCTCCTTCCTGTAGTTTTCTTTCATTCAACTATATCTGCTTGCAGGAATACAGCCTGTCCCATTTTGTTGTTGTTACAGATATGCTCTGCATACTTCAAGACTTCTGCTATTTTTCACATCTTAACTTTCTCAAAAACTTTTCTTTGAAGCATTGCTGTCCCTGAAGCAACTGCTTTAACAATTCCTTCTAGTTGGACGCACTGCCAAAGCAGGTATGTGATTATTCCTTTCAGAGACGATGTTACAAAGCGTGCTCAAAGTGCAAACATCTGGCAGCCCCTCTGAAGCAAAGCACTGAGTTGTTCAGAGTATGTTCAGTGTCCCGGCTCAGCTTCTCACCGCAGACATCCACAATGCATTAATATGTTTTCATATTCACTTAGTAAAGGAGAGTTAGAGTTTAAATAAGGAGACACTGGACAGACTTTGGGAGTTCTCACTTTCCTGTCATCAGCTAATCCTTGCCTCTCTGCAAGTTAGCATGCAGTGCTGCAGGAAGGAGTAGATTTCTACTCACAGTAGAAATCACACTATGAGTAATTTCCCTTGAAAAACATAAGACAATGATGTAAATGTTATAAAATGTTTTACAGTCTCCCTGCCAAACTTCTTTGGGATCTTCCAGCTCTGCTTTAATTTACAAAAGTCTTGAGCTATGCAGAAAAACAGCACGTGGGGTACTCGTGTCTTCACCGTTCCCCGTTTGGTAAGTCCCAACATTAAGCAATGCTATCCAAACTCTTCTGAAATTATATTGATTTGTTTACTTCCCAGAGTTTTCCCAGCCATAAAACTTCTGTAAAATGACTACCACCACCCCCTCCTAGTTTTGGTTGCTTAGTTATTCCATCTATTGGATGGAAAAGACCTTTAAAGCAGAGCCAGGGGCTGAGAAGTAGAGGCAAGCTAGGGGTTGCAGGTAGTGTGGGGGAATGATTGGATTTTCATTTTGTCACCTTTTATGTATCAAACAAAACCCAGGCGAAGGAACATCCATCTGGCTGAGATTCGGAAAATAGGTGGGACTGTCTTCAGGTGAGTTGTGGCTCTGCCCCGACAGCAAATGGGTTCACTGAGGAAAGGGAAAGACTTGGAAAAGCAGCCTGTAAAGCTCATAAGCCAGGTTTCACTTCTCCGTACACTTGTAGGAAGGGGATATTCTTTCAAATATTTAGAAATAAAGCAGAAACCTGGAGACTCACACTGTGTGGGTATATGGTAGCTCATTTTTGCAGAGGCTGGAAAGAAACTTACATGAGAAGCTTAATTAATTAATTGTGCCACCCAAGATTTTGGCTTCCTCTATATCGACAGGAGACAGGTGTGGCTATTAGGGGAGGAAGGCATGTTGCTTCCTTACAACCTGAGGGCAACAGGAGTCCTGACTTTCGGTACGCAGGGCAATAAAACTGGGTTTCAGAAGGCAAAACATACAGGACCAGGGAGACTGTAAGCTGGAAATATGCCAAAAAGGACCTTTAAAGAGCATGGGGACCACCAGACCAAGTCTCTTATTTAACTGACTCGTGCTGTAGATGGCACACTAAACTCATGCACTGAATCCTCAGTATTCTTGCTTTTTATATGTAAAAAGTGATACATAAATAATGAAACTTACAGCTTGCTGTCTCAACACTATGGGAAATATCTGGGCTTGTAGTTCTTGTGCATCTGTCATGGTTTAACCCCAGCCAGTAATTAAGCACTACGCAGCTGCTCGCTCACTCCCCTTGCATCCAGTGGGACAGGGGAGACAATTGGGGGGAAAAAATAGTAAAATTTGTGGGTTGAGATAAAGGCAGTTTAATAGGACAGAAAGGAAGAGAATAATAATGGCAATAATGATAAGAAAATGACAATAATAATAATAAAAGGATTGGAATACACGAAACAAGTGATGCACAATGCAATTGCTCACCACTTGCTGACCGATGCCCGAGCAGTACTCCTGCCCCGGCTCACTGCCCCCAGTTTATATACTGGGCATGACGTCCCATGGTACGGAATCCCCCTTTGGCCAGTTTGGGTCAGCTGTCCTGGCTGTGTCCCCTCCTCCCAGCTTTCCTGTGCCCCTCCAGCCTTCTTGCTGGCTGGGCACAAGAAGCTGAAAAGTCCTTGAGTTAGTCTAAACATGATTTAGCAACAACTGAAGACATCAGAGTGTTATCAATACTATTCTCATACTAAATCCAAAACACAGCACTGTACCAGCTACTAGAAAGAAAATTAACTCTATCCTAGCTGAAACCAGGACAGCATGCAATCTACATGGAAAACGGATTTAGACATCCACGTCCACAAGCTCAGAGAAGTTGAAATGTCTCAGCTGTAATATAAGAGTTGCAGTTACAAGAATCTCAGCTGCCTATTAGTATTAGAAAATTCAATTGGTAATTAATAGGTAATAAAATTCTTTTACTCATCTTGTATTCCCTTAAGAATTCAGAAAACACAAGTGAAAAGCCTTTTTAAAAAGAGAAAATACAGTGAGTTGCAAAAGGGATATAGGAGAGAATGTATCCCTCTGTAATAAGAGATGAATGTTTGTCATTAGTTTAATGAAGGGGCCCCAGAAACCTCCTGCAGCCCCCCATTAGTCTAACAGTTAGTCCATTGTATACATATACAATACACAGTTACTTGTCCTTGTGGGGGATTGTCTCTGGGGTAAGTCTAAAGGCTAAAAATGAAGCTATTTCCACATTTCTGAAACTTAGATTTAAAGCATCAGGAATAAAAAAAAAAAAAACCAGCAAACTTTTGAAGTCCCTGTTTTTCTTAAATAATATCTCATCGCTACAACAAACTTTCTCCTTTGGTTTTGGCTGAGGGCTTAGTCTAATCATGATTTATTTCCATCTAATATTTATGTTTCTGGTTAAAAGGAGAAGAATTTTCAAAACATCAGTGTTCAGTTTTGCACCTACCTCCTCTGGCCTGAACAAACATACTACATTTGTGAAGACAGAGACATTTTGGCCACTTGTGTGAGCAATACATGCAGTAATGAAGAGCGGGAAAATTTTAGCTTTCCGTCTTGAGAAGAGTTAGAGGTACAAGGCTGTCATTTGGAAGGGGAGCTTGAATGAGGATAAAAGGTGCAGTTTATCCTTTAACTGCTATGATCCATAACTGTGTGGATGCTGATGGTGTAACGCTAAAGCAAGCAACAATTAAAGTAATCATGAAAATATCCTCTTGGGGTGAAATTCAACTCTCGCAGAGACCAACAAGCCAACCAAATCTCTGAATTCAGTGGGAGAATCACACTTTTGACCCTGTATCATCATTTCTTCCACAGCACTTGCATTTCATACATTTGCAGCACAGTGCTGTAGTTTTTTCCTGACCTGGGATCAGACACAGATGATTGCAGAAGGAATAATTCTTCATCACGCTGTGCTTGGCACAAGGAACCCAGGCTGAGGTCCAGAAGAGTGGGGATGCAGCTGATGCAATGTGCAGATTTTGGAGCACTAGTCTTGTCCTGCCACCCCTCTCTGGTTATCAGTCCCAAAGGAAAGAGGGATTTACATACCATATGACCTCCGTATGTATTTGGGGGTTTCCGTTATGCAACTCGGTGAGATTTCCTACCCAGATGCACATCTGTCATCTCCCATCCTTTGGCCAACATAAGACTCTACAAATGCAAGAGGTCTGTAACTCATCCGAGGGTGTAAGCACAGACTGTCACACACAGTCCTTGCAGCAGTCTTCTGCCCATGGATAAACGTGGCTGTGAAATAAAAAGGCAAGGCTGGGGAGAAGGCAATATGACCTTTCTTTTACAGTAAATTAACAAACCTTTTTCATAAAGTTACCAACACACAGCCTTTTGGCTTTATGCAGTTTAATATGAAAAGGCAACAAGACTTTAAGCAAATCTTCAAAAGACACGGTGTACTGTTCTCCTAAATGCAAATGACATATGGTTGAGCCTGCTTGTGTTAATTTGAGATTAAAAGGAAGGGAAAAAAAGGTGACATCTTTTGAAAGAGCCTCCCATAAGGGCAATAGAGGCTGCCTTTACAAGGTGTGATGTTAAAGTCTGGCTTAGCTCAATCAGCAGCACACACACAGCCCCGCTGAAACAGCTAAGGTCACTGCAGCAAGAGGCAGGGAAATAAAATATAGCAGAGACAAAATAATAGCAGCAGCAACAACAAAGTCAATTTTTATTTCATCAGGCAACAGAAATCAAACCGGTTGATCATAATTGTTGCTCTGGTTTTTAAACTCAGGTCTCTCAATCAGGAGATTACTCAGTTGAAGGCCCAGTATAATGAGAATATATGCTTTCTTTTTCCACAAGAATTGGAAATAGTATGATCTAAGACGGACAACCCCAGCATCTGGGAGTGCTTAAAGCAATTCATAGTTTTGCTCCAGTCACATGGCTCTGGACAAAGACTGCAGAAAAATCAAATTGGTCCAGAGCAAGCCTTGATGTTGAGTAAAACTCAATAAATTGAGCAAGGAGCCTTTGATTTATTTGCCTCAATTCATTATACATGAATGACATTCTTTCTCCTCTTGCAAATGCTTGGCTGCTATTTTTGTGTAAACATTCATGACTATGTTAATTGCATTGCATCGCATCTTTTTATGTTAATTTTATAGACTTTATTGCTCTACTTTAGAGGTCCTAAACAATTGATTTATATAGTCTACTTTTTCAACAGGCATTTTCGTAGACTTTATCTTCCACATGTATTTTGTATAGGTTTAAAAAAAAAAATCCTTACTGCATGCCAGAAACACTGTTGCCAAAGAATCTAATTTAAAAGCGGGGGGAAATAGTTTATGATATGCAGACCTACTTGCTGCTTTGCGTATTTCACATTTTAACAGCAACATGAAACTGCAAGAGTAACAAGAATGAATTATTTAAATGAGAGATATCTTACCAAATTAAAAAATTGAAAGGTTCCAAATTTCCCACAGTTATTCTGCAAGGTGACACTGAATAGAACTCCTAATCTGACTGTATAGAATCAAAATGAAACTTCACATACAACTTAAAAACTTTCAGGTTTATATGTGCATATGTCAAGGAAATGATAGGAAGCCAAGGTTATATATGTAACTGTCTGGGAAATGAGTCAATACTAAGTTAGAAAAAGAACTCTGAGCTGTTGTAATAAGCTGCCTGAACTAGTGTAAGTCAGCATTTTACACCTATAGCTACCTCCTATATGCTACCTCCTATATGCGTGTGTGCATACTTGCATACAGGAGAGTGTCTTCACCTTTGGTGCACCACTCTTTTCAGTCCCTTGTACGAGGGGAGAATTATCAGATAATGGTCTAGCAATTTGCATATTACTCTCTTGGCTTGAGGTTTTAAAATTTTGACATTCCATTTCAGTTCTCAGCAATGCATCACCACTCTACAGTTAAAAGTTTGCTGATAAAACTGAGTGCCTAAAAAACCGAGTTACCTATACAGCAAAGGCAAACAGTTCTGTAGGACGTTCCCTCCGCTGTAGTTAACGAGTAAAGTTTGCATCACCTGAAATACGGTTTTGGGGTTGGTAGCAGCAGGGCATTGGTAGCGGAAGGAAGAGCAAAGGCAATTTCATGCAGCACATGCACTGTGGGGCCACCACTCATGGGAGGTCAAAAGATGAAGTGACCTGATTTACAGACTTTACGGTAAACTTTATCTTGTGGGTCGGTCTCTTTTCTGTACACTGCTTTTACCAAAATTTGACCTAACATATGTAATGACACCCTGTGGCGGATTATACAAAAGCAGCCAATGCATAACTGGTTTTGGCGAATACCACTTTACCGAGTGCTGAAGAGCTTGACACTTGCTGGCTTTTTGATATGTGAACAAACAGTTTTTCTGCAATACTTCGATTACATGCAATCTGTCTACGAATAATTCAGTAAAGTAACTTTTAGCTTGTGAATTGTTTCATATATAAGGTCTGAGATGAGCTGAAAAAACACAGGGCCAAATTTACTGAGGGATTTAGACCCTCAGTTGTTCAGACAGCTGCTTTTGAAAATCCCACCTGGAGTCTGAGAGTGCTAAGCATTAAATGCACCGCATCAGGTGTTGTTTTCCCCACCCCACTAGGAAGGAATTTTCTTCTTCTTCCCTATAAGTACAAATCACCTCTCCACCTTGCACGCCACACTAGGTGTAGGATCTTGTCTGTCTTCACCTTTGGTGCACCACTCTTTTCCAGTCCCTCATATGAACCTGCTTCCCACTTCTTTTTTTTAACTTCTGTTCACTTTGGCTTTTCACCTTCCTTCTCCCTCACCTCCCCTCCCCCCAAAAACCAAAACCCAAAACCCAAGCAAGTTGGAGAGTCTTCTCCCACTGGTTGGAGCCCTCACCTGTGGGAAAGGGAGACCTTATTTGTAGGTCTGCCTTATTTTATAAGACAGCAGTGGTGGCGTTACTATCAGTAGAATACCAGGAGTTAGAATATCAATTTTAAGATTAATTTCAGAGACGTGGATTTAGGTTTCTTATAGACCAGACGGCTGTTTCATCCTCCCATAGTGTTCCCAGCTGCAACACCAATGCACCTCTTGGTGCGTTCGCTTACTTCTCCCTGAAGTTTTTCCCTGTGCTACAGAATGCAGTGCACTACAGGGAGCTGTAAAACGTCCCTGGGACTGGCTGGGGTAAACCAGTGCCAGGATGGCTCTCTGCCCACCCTGGCTAATCCTGCTGAGAGCCCTGCACTCACCTGGCTCTGCTGCTCCCTGCTATTACAATGGCATAGCTCTGCATGGGGTTGCGTGCATGCACCAGCTATTTTGGAGGTAGCTGCGTGTTTCTAACATATTTTTGCGTTTCCTGAATTTAGACATAAGTGCCTAATTATCTACTTTAATTAGTGCCTAATTAGCACCAGTACTGTATTTTCCCCATGTGGCTGTCTCCGTCTTTACAAGTCCAAATCTGTCCAGCGCATCATATGGTGTTACTCTGTTAACTGTCTAAACAAATACAGCTTTTAATGGGTCTGCTGTGTGAAGACTCATGTTTACACACTGAAACTTCTGCCTTTCTTTTAGTAGTTTCTGCAGACAAATGCAGGAATTAGACTGCTATTGGAAAATCAATACAAAAGGACACAAAGTCAAAGAGAACTCAGTTGGAGGCTTCTGAGTGGATATTTATGAGAGGAAAGGACTGATCATCAAGACTGTACATTATACAACATCCTCTTGCACCTCTAGCTTCAGTTGCCTCTTCTGAATGATATGTATGCTGATTAAAAAGGAAAGCGTCCTGGTTGAATTCTCTTGTTACCCATTTTCTGAGAAAATTATGCGAACAAAAACAGTGGTATCAGGAGTTAGGATAGCCCTGTGAGTAGCACTTTGCTGGAGATAGCCAGCAATGCCAAGGGATCAATATAAATTTCTTTTGATAAATCCATCACACTCCAAGTGATGTCGATAGAACGTGCTCACGTAATTCCAAGTACCATTTCAATTACAAATTACAAATACCTCTTCTGAAGTGAACCTGCTCCATCAGTGTCACTATGTTGTACCCATCTGGCACACAGGTTCACTTCCCTGTCTTCAGATATTTGCTGTCATATTTTTCCCAGGGATATATTCTTGAACCTTCCACAAAGGACAGAAATAAATACAACCAGCCAGCACAGGGCTACAATTACAGTTCAGTCAAGGCAAATGAAACTTGCAAGCATTCTATATGCATGAAATGAAAGGGTATGGTGCACCCTTATTTCATCTCCATCAAATGATCAATTGTTGCTGAATAAAGCAAAATAAAGCCTGCACAGTTGCCATCAATTACTCTGTTATGCTCTGAACCATTTCTGAATCGCAGAGAGTGCTGGAGGAATCTAAAGCTGTGATCTTTCACGGGAGCTTCTCAGATGACACTACATTATGTTATTCTGTTATACCAGTGAAACTTTACTCAGTGAAGCCTTGCATCTAAATTTCCTCTGTCCTCACTGTCTTATGAAAATTAGGCCCCAGGCTTTATCTTATCCCTTTCTAGTTATTTATACCTTTGCAAACTGTCTATTCTGAAATATCCCAGCTGGGGAATTTTGATTAATGAGAATTTATTTTGAGAATTTATTCATAAAATTTCAGCAAAAAGTGTTCAGATGTTTCTAAGAATAAGAGAAAAATGTTTTGCCTATGTTAGAAACAAAATCCTACCACTGCAAAAAATGGGAAATCGCAGTGCATCTGTTCCTTGGAGCATCGGTCTCTGTTTTTTGGGCATGTGGTTTTTGCTATTCCCATGGAAGACTAGAGATCTCTCTGTAACTTCAGATTCTGTGTAACAGCTCAGTAACAGGGAGCTGCAGCACCCCAGCAGCCTGGTGCAGATATTCCCAAACAAGATACTAACGACCTTGGCTCAGAATGATGAGTGCGCAGCCCGGCTGGCGCGACGTCACGTCCAGGCTGGCTGAGCAGCAGAAGTGCCTAGCCGGTGGGTGCTGATGTGGCCAAAAGAGTCTCTCTGCTGAGTACTGCCAGACACAAAACCTCCACGTGCTCTTTATCTCGCTCATTGAACTTATTTCTGAATCCATGCATTTGGACTTACAAATCAGCTCAGGAATCTCCCGCACAGCACCAGTGTGGACCCACTTGGAAATTTTCGGCAGCTATGTTCTCCGCTCCTTTGATTGTACGGAGCATCCTCTTCCAGCCCCGGGGAAGCACCTCTGCGCTCGCAATGTCCTTCTTGCTGGAACCATTGCAGCCAGGAGGGGCATTCAGTCTGAGCAAAAGCTGGACCAAAAGTGGATGAGGTCACAGAAGAAAACACATGTGGACAAAGATCCTGGAGCTGAGACTAGATCTAGGAGAGGAGGAAAAAGAGGAGTGGGACAAGGTCAAGGCAGGCAGAGGATGAGGACTGCTGAGGTGAATACCACTCTGAAAAGGATTGATTCTGTGTCTGCTAGCATCAGAGCACTCCAATATGATGTCAGGCAGATTACTTGAACTACAGGTGGCCACCAAGTGCTCTTCTAATGCTTGGTGTTTGGTTTGAGAGCCTGGGGTCTGATTCGTAGGAGTAGTTAGCATTCACAGCCGCGGCTGAAGTCAAAGGGAGCTATGCTTCGAACATACAAAGTGCTGCATAATGCTAACTGTTTCACCAAGGCAAACCCCAGTCATCTCAAGGCTGGCAAACAAAATTAATAGACGCATTTAACCTTAATCTCTCTGTGTCTCATTTCCCAATCAGTAAAATGGTGATATTAGCTACATCGCATGAAAGTAATTCATAAGCATTCATCATATGCTCAAGGTACCGTAACAATGAACGCTGTAGAAAGGCCTGTACGATGTTAATAATTCCACATTACAAGTGGGATTTAAATAGCTTTAAACAAAGCCTGAGGACATATGTTGAACAAAGAGATCAAAAATAAACTCAAAAGCTGCACATTCAGTGAACAGTGTCTGTCCCGTGCACTGTACAAGGCAGTGGTCCTCTGAGAAAACCAGTATCATCACACAATTAAAGGCTAAATTGTAAGTCATACCCTCTACAAGTCAAAACAAGTTTGTGTGAAAAATCTTACCTTTGGATTATCCTAAAGTGTCACCACTTGGCTTTTCAACTGTAATATGCCTTTAATGTGGGGTTTGAGTTTTGGATTCTTTGGGGTTTTTTGTGTGAATGGGAATGCAGTAAGTTAAGAATGTATGTATTTTTTAATTGCTTTATGCTGTGCGTGCAAAATCATACTGTTTTCATTAAAGTAGCTGAGTAACAGGGGGATTAAAAATAGGAAAACAGTTGCTGTGTATCAAGCTATAGCACAAAGTAAGTAAATAGTATTTATTTTCCTGCTCATTGCCCTAGTTTAATTTAGGTATTCCAACTGATAGCATAATGTAGGTGTGATAGTTCATATATGTGAAAGTAACTAACTTTACAGTGAATTTATATATTTAAGTCTATGTTCCAGCAACAAAGATTTCTATTTCTTCTTCCTCCCAGAAGACTTTTTTACCTGTCAATGCCTAGAAATATGGCAAGAACTCTCTCGACGGTACAGTCTTCCCACTTAAATTTTACTCCATTGCTTGGTCTGGTTTTCCATCTTTTCTTCTTTTTTTTTTCCTTAAAAAAAAAAAAATCTCTTCCTAGAGATCAAAGACATTCTTTGCAACCAGAAAAATAAAGATTTATTGATTCACCTTACAGGTGTTGTCTGTCTTCTCATCAAAGCATCCATTTTTCTCAAACACTCAGTGTAACTGCTTACCCATTTCTCATCTGCAACAGCAGCTAGCACTATTAAACAAACGTGCAGTGTGGTCATTCAAACAAGCCAGTAGATATGGAAGTATTCAAAAGAATATAAACCAATGTAAAACATCCATGGAAGCAGTGCAAGACAAAACATCCATGGCAGCAGCGCATGTTAAGTAAGCCCCCAATACTTCCTGAGTGTTTCAAAGCAACAGTCATCAGAATTAAGAAGTGGTAGTTTAACCGTGCAATTAAGAGTTATGACTTTATCTGGTGAAAGGTGTTGGATATTTCTGTTTAAAATGAATGGCGGTCTTAAAGATTTACCTTTTGCTGTCTCTTTTTTGTTTGTTTGTTTGTGCTTACACACTAGCCCAAAGCAGACTTATTTTTTGTATTATGTTACTTTTCTGTTTTTCAAACGTGAAGTGTCATTCCTAACTTTGTCTTTGCTACAGGTTTTGCATCAGGTTGTGAAAGATCTGTGCAGTGATGCCATAGAACTGTGTAACTAAAGCCAGGAGATTCCTCTCCAGACTCAGAAGGTCTGCTCTTTCAGCCAGTATGTGGCTATTTTTTATCAAGGAATGCAATGGGATTGGTTATTTATTGTCAGATTCTGGCTTTGTGCTCTTGTCCACACCAGCAAGATTAATTTCCATATTTCAGCAGATGCCCTTTGCTGCAGGATGCCAGCAATAAAACGAAGCCAGTAGTGTAGGTAAGATTCAGGCACTTGCCCAAGCCTTTCAGTGTAAGTGGCAAAAACATCTGAATGCAGTCTCCTGAGCAAAATTTCCAGCTGCAAGTGCGCAAAGATTATGAGTCAGGCCGCCTAAATCAGGATGCATTTTTTTAAGCCTAACAAGGAAAAGGGTGATTGCTTTTTAATTTCTGACCTGGCAAATTGCACTTGGGTCATGATTTCCTACTTTCCTCCCAAACCACGGTGGACAGAACTTGCTATTGCTTAGAAATGAAGAGTCTCGTGTGATCCCATGAGCAGGATCTTGGGGAAGCTCCCCCCTTCCAGCCACGTCCACAAAACCAAACGGTGAACTGGCAATACCACCCCCAGCCCTCCTCCCTCCACCGCTGTGCTGGCAGTGCAGCCTCATGAGGGAATGAAATGTATTTCTACTTCAGGCAATGCCCAGGGACAAGAAGAGCTCCAAATAAGCCATCAGGACATATTGGTGACATATGTTGTATAAAGAGGATGAAGCTATTAAACAGCTCAGTGCTGAGTGAGCGCCATTCACCCTATGCACGGTGGGAAGCGGTTCTCTAGGGAAAAATAGCATGATCGAGTAATTAGAGGCTGTATCATAAGCCATATGTACAAGAGGGTCAAATTAAGGTTTCATAAGCAATCTTAATTTTGTAATTTCCGTACTTGTCTAAAGCCTTGTCCCCAGTAGAAAACATCCCGCTTTAATCGTCCCAGGAAAGCCACAACAAGAGGAGCGATCCCTCTCTTCCCCCACAAACGATGTTACATGACTATAAAGGTGTCCATCTTAATGCTGCGTTAGACTTGTCTAAATCAGCGTAATGCTAAACCTTTTTACAGCTGTCATCACTGTAAGGAAAGAGATGGCGGTCCTAACGTAACCTGTGTGGGCCACTGGGGCCCTGGCGAGATGAGACCCCTCATCCGGGCCCCAGAGAGGTGTCCCGAGGCCTGCCCCAGCGGCCAGAGGGGCGGGCAGGGGGCCACGGCAGTGGTTAGGGCCGGTCAAGCCCGACGGCTGCTCCGCTGCCCGCAGGGCCGGCTGCGAGGGCAGAGCCCCGCGGCCGGGGATAGCGAGACGCCCTGCCACAGCCCCGGCCCCACGGGTACCGGCCCCGCGGGGCAGCTCCGCGGCGGGAGGGGCGGGCCGGGGCAGGTGGCTCGGGGCGGCCGGGGCGGGCAGGGCCCC